>CM060344.1:34992216-35059716 GCA_030674155.1 Stramonita haemastoma | reverse complement strand
TTTATATTGACGATAATGGAATAAGCACTCTTGTGCTTTTTTACATCCAGTCCCCGTGTGTATGCAGTTTTGTAAATGTCATCTGTTCCCACCGGCACACGGCCTACTCTTATGAAAAGCGAAACAGGATTTAACGTGTGCGCAAGATGTTCTGCGTGCGTTTGCACTCTGGGCCTCGGTTTAAAGTCTCATCCGAAGGACTTTTGGGGAGAGTGGAGTCAGCACTGATGTTAACTCCAGAAGAAAAATCTTCTCGACCGGACTCGAACACGGGTCGTCAAATTGCCAACGCAAAGTTCTGACCATTAGGCTATCAGTTCCCCCCAGAGAGAGAGGGATAGAGACAGAAGGATAGATAGATAGATAGATAGATAGATAGATAGATAGACAGACAGACAGACAGACAGACAGACAGACAGATACATGAGACCTCCCCATATACCTGACACTAACACAGGTGACAGATAGATAGATAGATAGATAGATAGATAGATAGATAGATAGATAGATAGATAGATAGATAGATAGATAGATAGATAGATAGATAGATAGATACACACATACATGGAGCCTTCCATCTACACCCGACACCAACACAGGTACAGGTGTTGTAAGACTGTACACACATTTTTTCTGTTGTTGTTCCTCAGCTACAGCTCCAAGGTTCACCAATGGTGAAATTTTGCGTATGCAGCCATTTTTACCCACCTTAAAGGTACCTGGATCCTGACTTCAGGGATGGTGTCTAAACAGGACACCTGTGTGCACGCATTTACCTGTCATTACTGGGGGACAGGATAGCCTGGTGGTTAGAGTAATGTGCTCGTGATCTGCTGACCCGGGTTCGAATCTCTTTCAAGAGGATTTTTCCTCCAGAGTTAACATCAGTGCTGACTACACTTCTGCCCAAAAGTCCTTTGGATGAGACTTTAAACCAAGGTCCCATGTGTGAACACATGCAGAACATCTTGTGCACATGTTTAAACCCGTTCAGCTTTTTGGAAGAGTAGGCCGTTGTGTGCTGGTGGGAATGGATGACGAAGTTTGCAAAACTGCATACACTCAGGGACTGGATGTAAAAAAAAGCACATGAGCGCTTATTCCATTATTCTCAAAATAAAAGAATAAATAAATAAATGAATAAATATACATATATATATATATATATATATATATATATATATATATATATATATATATATATATATATATATATATAAATGAATAAATAAATAAATAAATAAATAAATAACTGAACAAATAAAATATGCATCCTCACCTTCACTGTCTCCGCCATGATGGCGACCTCGTTGTCATGGTGACCGCTGTCCACCTCTAACGTCCCTCCGTCTTGGACGTGCAGCGACCTCAAGGACACCTCCCTGACCTTGCTGACCTCTCCCAGCCGACCTTGACTGCCCAGGTGAACTCTGCCCCCTTTGAAGACGTACAGGTCTTTGATGCCCGACACCTGAAACAGGGCAAAATGGTTATCGGTTTTTTCCTCTCACTTCTTCTCTCATTCCTTCAGATGAGACTATAAACCGAGGCCCCGTGTGTGAACGCACGCAGAACATCTTACGCACATGTTAAATCCTGTTCCGCTTTTCGGAAGAGTATGCAGATTGAAGATTGGTAAAAACAAATGACAAAATTTACACCCCCCCCCCCACACACACACATACATACACTACACACACCTTAGCCAGAGAGGACAGGTGTGTGCCATAGAAAAAGGTGCGAGGAGGGAGGATGACGTGAGTGTCTTCATAGGCCATCACACTGAAGGGAACATCCACAGCCGTCATGTTGATGCGTAAGTTCTGCCGATACCCTGCATGAATCACTCCTGTAACCAACACCAAAAAAAGATCAGTATGTTACATGTACAACATGTATTCATGTGTAACATTCTGTGCATAAAAGTGTCCCATATTCTATGTGGTTGTAGGGGAGCGAGGCATCAGAGACCTCAGCTTCTCTAGGGGCCAGCATGTTGAGGGCAGCGCCCATCTCCTCTCCCTCGCTGCTTTACCTTCCCTGACCCTGAAGAGGGCAGGTACCCATTTACAGCTGGGTGAACTGGGATAACTGTACTGAAGCCAAGGTGCGCAAACGGTCACCCATCCACTTGGTAACCATGCTTGATGCTGCTTAACCTTGGCTGGGGGAAGCGAGTGCTCTGACCACTGAGCTATCCCACTTACTGTAAAAATCCCTTGTGTGTTGAAAATACAATATCTACTTCATCCAATACATAATATGGTAATCACTGAAGTAGAATGAGCTAACAATTCAGTTCTTTAAAGTGAAGATTAAAAAAAATAAATACATTTTTCACAAACAACACAAACATGTTTGAAAGAAAAAAATCCCAACACCATGTGAAACTACCATTTTTCAATAACAGACTCATACTGTGGTATAGTCAGTTTTTACCACAGTGACACCAAAACAAAACCAAAAAAATGACAGTTGAAAATAAAGCTTGTGGCATAGTCAGTTTCCATGAAACTCACCAAAGAACTCAAAACACACCAAAAAAAACTCACAACCCCCCCCCCCCCCCCCATAAATTCTGTGGTATAGTCAGTTTCTACCAAAGTGACACTTTAAAAAACACAAACTGCAATACAGACAGTTTCCACCAAACTCACACACAAACAAACCAAAACAAAGCAATACGACAGTAACAACAAAGTTTGTGGTATAGTCAGTTTCGACCAAAGAGAAACTTTAAAAAACACAACCTGCAATACAGTCTGTTTCCTCCAAACTCAAACAAACAAAACAAAACACATCACACCAAAACAAAATGACAGTAACCATAGACCCTGTGACATATTCAGTTTCTACCAAAGTAACACTTTAAAAAACACAAACTGCAATACAGTCAGTTTCCACCAAACTCACACACAAACAAACCAAAATGACAGTAACGTAAAAGCACTTGGCATAGTCAGTTTCCACCAAACTCACACACAAACAAACCAAAATGACAGTAACGTAAAAGCACTTGGCATAGTCAGTTTCCACAAAACTCACACACAAACAAACCAAAATGACAGTAACGTAAAAGCACTTGGCATAGTCAGTTTCCACAAAACTCACACACAAACAAAACACATCAAACCAAAAACCAAATAACAGTAACTAAAAGCACTTGGCATAGTCAGTTTCCACCAAACTCACACACAAAACAAACCAAACACCACAAACCAAAACACCACAAAACCCTCACCTGTGGTGTCTCCGTGCACCGTTCCCACGCCCACAGTGAAGGCGGTGTCCTGGTTTCCCCCGGCTTCAAACACCAGGTGACCGCCTCCCTTCACCTGCACAGACTCGAACTCCAGCTCGCTGTGTGAGGTGTTGCGTTTCACCCACGTTGCTGCCCCGTGCAGACTGTCTCTTTTGTACCTGTCAGGATAATACAGGTATACAGGTGACACCGGGAAACATTATTTATTGTTTATTGTTACTTCCTCATGCTAGTGTCATGCACATACACACACACACACACACATTTCAGTAAGGACCTCCACCACCACCTCCACACACCTTTTTTTTCTTGTCTAATATCACTGACAGTGAACAGACGTAAAATCGAAGACAACAACAACAACACACTCACAACCCACCCCCCTTCCCCATCCCCCCACCCCCCTGCACACACACACAACTCCCCCCCACCCCACACACTGACCTTTCCTCAGCTGTGTACTGCCCACATACACCTCCACACACACCCACCCCCTCCCCCCCTACATCCCCCCCCCCCCCCAGACAGACACAAACAGACCTTTCCTCAGGCTGTGTACTCTCCACATACACCTCCACCTTGGACCACACACACACACACAACCCCCCCCCCCCCAGACACACTGACCTTTCCTCAGGCTGTGTACTCTCCACATACACCTGCACACACCCACAACCTTCCTCCTACCCCCCCCACACCCCCCCCCACACACACCACCCCTTCCCCCCCCCCCCCCACACACACAGACACAAAACTGACCTTTCCTCTGGCTGTGTACTGCCCACACACACACACACCCCACAACCCCCCCCCCCCCCCCGACCCCCCCCCCCCCCCCCACCCAAAACACACACACACACTGACCTTTCTTCAGGCTGTGTACTCTCCACATACACCTCCACTTCGGACACACACACACACACACACAACTCCCCCCACACTCACCCCCCCACCCACACACACACAACCCCCCTCCCGCCCCCTCCCCTCCCCCCCCCCCACACACAGACACACACACACAGACACTGACCTTTCCTCAGGCTGTGTACTGCCCACATACACCTTCACACACACACCCCTCCCCCCCTACACATACATACCCTCCCCCCCACACATACAACCCTCCCCCCCCCCCACACCAACACCCACAACCTTCCTCCCCCCCTCCCCACTCACACACACACTCACAGACAAACACTGACCTTTCCTCAGGCTGTGTACTCTCCACATACATCTCCACCTCAGACAGGGCAGCATAGCCTCTGCTGCACGACCCCATGCTGACCAGGGTCAAGGTGACCACCGCAAGGTCGCGACCCACCGCAAGGTCAAGGTAGGAGCCTTGCATGATGGGAAGTTCGGGGACGACAAAGTTGGAGGTGATGTCAAAGCTCTCCCCGGCAAATGTGCTGGCTGAGATCTGAAAAATGTTATGTTATTTGTTTATTTATTCTTTTATTTATTCATTTATTTATTCTTTTATTTATTTATTTATTTATTTACTTAGTTATTTCTTCATTTATTTGTTTATTCATTCATTCACTTTTATTTTGCGGATAATGGGATAAGCACTCTTGTGCTTTTTTGACATCCAGTCCCTGTGTGTATGTGGTTTAGAAAATGTTGTCATCCGTTCCCACCAACACACAATGGCCTACTTTTTCAAAAAGCGCAACAAGATTTAACGTGTGCGCAAGATGTTGACGTCATGTATTGTGTCATATTGCATTGTATCATATTGTTTTGTTATATGTTTTTTGTTTTGCTATTGTTTTGTGTTGTGTTTTTTTTTGGGGGGGTTGTATTTGTTTTATATTGTATCATATTGTTTTGTATTGTACCATATTATATTATATCGCATTGTTTTGTTTTGTATCATAATCTTTTGTATTGTACCATATTATATTATATCGTATTGTTTTGTTTTGAATCATATTCTTTTGGATTGTATTGCTTTGTATTGTATCACATTGTTGTGTATTGCATTGTATCAAATTGTGTTGTTTTGTATTGATATCATTTCCGCTTACAGTCATGACAGATTTTTCAGCATGTAATTCAGGCCACTCACTACAGCAATGATCTTGTGTGCGAAGAAACAGCGAGGTAGCCTACCCCATGTGACTGCTTTCTGTCGTGAGATGCATCAAATATTGAAGAAAATAACTCATCTTCTTCTTCACTGAACGCTCAGACAGCAACTGTTACTGTCTGTCATATGAGCGAAAAGTGCATCACGCTACCATTAACCCTCTAGTCCGATCTGGGATTTCCGGAATTTAACTCAATTTATACCACCACTAGTAATGTCCTGATCCGGGATTTACCGGAATTTACACACAGTAGATTTCCATCACGCTGTGACCATCACTAATTACTACCACATGTCAAAGCTCTATCATGCTAGAAGGAGAAACCCTGTAGAGGTCTGGAAGTAATCTATAGCTGCTGGTATGTACTTAAGAAGAGGAAAAGGCCAGCAAGCATGTGTGTCTGACCTGATTTTGTGATGGAATGCAAAATCTAGGGGCAGTTTGTGTTCAGGGAATCCAAATGCAAGAGGGTTAAGCCTCTACCAAGTCAGGCCCAGCATATCCGACTTCATGCATGTAAATTAAAATAACTCCCAAGAATTCAAAATCACGATAACACTTCACTAACATCGACTTTTCTTTCTTTTCACCAACACCGACCTTGAACTTGGTAGGAAACCGCGCCTGCGGGAAGACCTCAGGCGGTTCACGCGGTAGTCTCCCTTGAGGTCAAGGGTCAGGACGGCGTGCTGGTGTCGGCCATGAAGAACTGGTAGGGGTCGGAGTGCAGCGTTTGGTCAAAGAGATACTGCAGCAGATAGGTGGTGCCCTGTTGGGGTTGTCGTGACAACTGTAGTGGTGTGGTAGTTGTAGATGTTGGCGGAGGAGGTGACGGTGAATCCAGAGGTGGCGGTGAAGGTTTTGGATTTGCTGTGGGAGGAGGGGGGCGAGGAAAAATCCAGACGGCGGCCGATGTTCGGCATGGACGTCTGCTCCGCGACGGGTGATCTCCCCTGAGAGACAGGTGAGAAAGGGGAGGAAACTGTGAGCACTTTCACACAGGGTTATACATGTGTATATATCAACTATCCCTACAGTCTAAGCGCTGACACCTAAGAGTCATAACATGTTGCACATCACTTTCTTGGGCCACATGTTAATTTCCTGTTTCCGCTTTTCGTTAAAGAGATAGGTCCAATACGATTGTTCGCTGGGTGGGAACAGATTGACATTTACACAAAGTGGCATCGCATACACAGTGGCTGGATGGGATGGAAAAAAGAAAGGCACAACTCCTCAAGGGGCCTGTCTTGACAACATTAAAATTACTCGATATATGAAAGAAAAATAAATAAATAAATAAATATAAAGTGGGGGAAAAATGACAGCTGGGACGAAGGGAAAATCAACTATGATTTTCAATCGATTGCTTTCACCATGGGCACAGGTATTCAACTACATCTATCTACTTCTTCTTCTCTGTCAAATGTCATACAGCAACTATCATTGTCTGTCATACAAACCAAAATGCATTGTGCTGCCATTCAGTGCCTGCACATCTGACTTCGACTTCTTTTTCTTCAGTGCTCCCTCACTGGATGGGATGCACAGAGTCTGGTCTTCTCCTTTGGATGAGACTATAAGCTGAGGTCCTGAGTGTGAACGCATGCAGAACATCTTGTGCGCATGCTAAAACCCAGTTCTGCTTTTTGGAAGAGTAGGCCATTGTGTCCCCGTGAAAACGGATGACGGAATTGACAAAATTGCATACACTCCCGGACTGGGTTACAAAAAGCACATACGTGCTTATTCCAGTATCCCTGAAATAAAAGAATAGACTAGAAACACACACACACACAAACACACAACACACACACAACACAACACAACAAAAACACAACACACACACAAACACATACTCCCTCCCCCCCAATCTTTTTGTCTAATATCACTGTTATGTGAACAGACATAGAAATTGAAGACCAGCACACACACACATGCACACACACACACACACACACACACACACACACACACACAACACACACACACTTGGCTTGATGAAAAAAAGCAAGTGTTTTGCGTACTCAATGTACCATCTGTAAAAAAAAATTTGACTTTGACTTTGACTTTCACACACACACAACACAACACAACACACACCAAACACATACCCCCTCCCACACACACACACACACACCTACCCCATTATCCACAATCAAGGTGTCATGACTGGTCTTGCTGTCAAACAGGTACACTGTTCCCGACGCTCCCGCCTCCGCGCCACCAGAGGGCGCCGGCTGACCCCCGTGCACGTTGTAGCGACCCCGGAAGGGGGGCATGGAGAGGTGGGTGGAGTGATACACCCCCACCCTCCCCCCTGCCCCGCCCCCTCCCTTCACAGTGTCGCTGACTCCGCCCACTGCCTCTATGGCCCCTGTGTGACTGCCTGGTAAAACAAATAATAAAAAAAGAAAAGAAAAGAAATAATAACAGGATTGTAAGTAGCTGTCAATCTTCCTCTGGACCCACCCTTCTCTGTGTCGCTGACTCCGCCCACTGCTTCTATGGCCCCTGTGTGACTGCCTGGTAAAACAAATAATAAAAAAAGAAAAGAAAAGAAATAATAACAGGATTGTAAGTAGCTGTCAATCTTCCTCTGGCCCCACCCTTCTCTGTGTCGCTGACCCCGCCCACTGCTTCTATGGCCCCTGTGTGACTGCCTGGTAAAACAAATAATAAAAAAAGAAAAGAAAAGAAATAATAACAGGATTGTAAGTAGCTGTCAATCTTCTTCTCCTGGCCCAACCCTTCACTGTGTCGCTGACCCCGCCCACTGCTTCTATGGCCCCTGTGTGACTGCCTGGAAAAGGTAAATGACAGGATTGCTGGTAGCTGTCAATCTATATTATGTGTATATATATCTATCTATTTATCTATCTATCTATCGCCGCTGTAGTCTAGTGGTTAGGGCTTTGGACTCGTAATCTAAAACGCTATGGCATTGTGCCCTTGGAAAAGGCACTTTACGGCTATTTTCTCACCCCATCCAGGTGTAAAAGGGGTACCAACCTTGTGATGGGGGTTAACCCTGCGATAGACTGGCGTCCTATCCAGGGGGGAGTCTATGACTCTCGGTCGCTTAACGCCACAGAAACCGGGATAAGCACCGGCCTGATGAGCCTTAGGCTCGGGACAGACTTTAACTGTCTATCTATGTATCCATCTCTCTCTCTCTCTCTCTCTATATACATATAAAGACAAACAGGGAGGGAGAGAGAGGGAGAGACAGACAGACAGACAGACAGACAGACACAGACAGACAGACACAGACAGACAGACAGACAGACACAGACAGACAGACACAGACAGAGAGACAGACAGACACAGAGAGAGACAGACAAACTGACAGACAGAGAGAGAGAGAAAGACACAGACAGACAGACAGAGAGACAGACAGTCAGAGAGAGACAGAGAGAGAGATAAAGTGGTGTTTACAAACACACAGATAGATATAGATATAGATATACACACATATATATATATACACACACATATATACACACACACACACACACACACACACACACACATATATATATATATATACACACACACATATATATAACATACATATTGCAAAAACATGAACCAGACCTGTGATGTTGACAGTGTGGATGAGGATGCTTCCTCCGCTGCCCCCACTGCACAGAGCGCGGTTGTCTGCCTTGACGGGTCGGCTGTTGGCGCGAATGAAGCCGTCCACAGTCAGTGTGTGAGACACCTCCAGCCTCAAGTTACCTCCCCTGAGTCAACAGAGTGAACAGTTACCTCCCCCTGAGTCCACAGAGTTAACAGTTACCTCCCCCTGAGTCCACAGAATTAACAGTTACCTCCCCCTGAGTCAACAGAGTTAACAGTTACCTCCCCCTGAGTCAACAGAGTTAACAGTTACCTCCCCCTGAGTCAACAAAGTTAACAGTTACCTCCCCCGAGTCCACAGAGTTAACAGTTACCTCCCCCTGAGTCCACAGAATTAACAGTTACCTCCCCCTGAGCCAACAGAGTTAACAGTTACCTCCCCCTGAGTCAACAAAGTTAACAGTTACCTCCCCCTGAGTCAACAAAGTTAACAGTTACCTCCCCCTGAGTCAACAAAGTTAACAGTTACCTCCCCCTGAGTCCACAGAGTTAACAGTTACTCCCCCTGAGTCCACAGAGTTAACAGTTACCTCCCCCTGAACCAACAAAGTTAACAGTTACCTCCCCCTGAACCAACAGAGTTAACAGTTACCTCCCCCTGAGTCAACAGAATTAGCAGAGTCCAGTCATTGCTGGTGTGTATCATAGGTCTTCACTGTCTTTTAATCACTCACACAGAATTACACATACAATAACATATATATATATGTGTATATATATATATATATATATATATATATATATATATATATATATATATATATATACATATATATATGTTATAGGTTTTCTTTTGAATTTATTTGTTTTATTTGTTGGGTTTGTTTTAGCTACTTTTGATGCTTGTTTAAGTCTAATATCACCAAGAGTGAATAGACTTTAAATGAAAAACAAACAGACAGTCAGGCAGTCACTCACCAATGCCCCCACTGTCTCCAGCTCCCCCACTGCCATACTGGGAGGGCCAGTACAAGTCATTGTAGGGGTGGTTTCTGGGGAGACGGCAGGTGACGTACCCCCCACATCCACCCCGCCCCCCCATCCCTCCGTGAGACGCTCCGCTGTGGCCCAGCCGATGAGGTATACCTGGAGCTGTGGAACAGGTGGGAAATGATGATGATGAGGGAGGGAGGTATACAGGTATACACCCATTACATTAGTGATGAGGTATACCTGGAGCTGTGGAACAGGTGGGAAATGATGATGATGAGGGAGGAGGGAGGTATACAGGTATACACCCATTACATTACAACACGACTCCTGTCCACACCCTCCCACCCATCGTCCATCCCCCACAGGGGGTGGGGGGGTGGGGGTGTGTGGAGGGGACACGGGATAGCCTAGTGGTCAGAACATTGCGCTCACAATTTGATAACCTGGGTTGATTCCCGATCGAGGAGATTTTTCCCCTGGAGTTAACATCAGTGCTGACTCCACTCTCCCCTAAAGTCCTTCAGATGAGACTATAAACTGAGATCCCATGTGCCAATGCATGCAGAATATCTTGTGCACATGTTAAATCCTGTTACGCCTTTTGTAAGAGTAGGCCATCATGTGCCGGTAGGAACAGATGACAAGATTTACAAAACTGCAGACACACGGGGACTAGATGTAAAAGAGCACATGACGGCTTATTCCATTATCCTCGATATAAAAGAATAAATAAATAATTTTTAAATATGTAAAAAAGCACATGAGTGCTTATTCCATTATCCTCGATAGAAAAGAATAAATAAATAAATAATAAAATAAAAATATGTTTAAAAAAAAGCACACGAGTGCTTATTCCATTATCCTCAATATAAAAGAATAAAAAAAATTAAAAATATGTAAAAAGCACATGAGTGCTTATTCCATTGTCCTCGCAATAAAAGAATAAATAAATAAATATACAATAAAATAAAAATATGATATAAAAAAAAAGCACATGAGTGCTTATTTCATTATCCTCGATACAAAAGAATAAATAAATAAATAGATAATGAAATAAAAAATATGTAAAAAAAAAGCACGTGAGTGCTTATTCCATTATCCTGGACACAAAAGAATAAATAAATAAATAAAATGAAAATATGTAAAAAAAAAATTTTTTTTAAAAGACATGAGTGCTTATTCCATTATCCTCGATATAAAAGAATAAATAAATAAATAATTAAATAATAAAATAAAAAGATGTAAAAAAGCACACGAGTGCTTACACAGCGCACAAATCCAACATCACTTAGTCCAGAGTGTTAAATTTAGCACGCACCTTCCTTTCACCTAGTCCAAGTGTGGGTCAGTCCCTGCTATAAATAAACAGCACCAGCTGGCCACTTCTGGGCTGGGATGGGAGGATTAATTAGCAGCTGAGAGGAGCTGAAAGTAGGGGAACTGACACCTGTGTTTATTCCATTGTCCTTGATATAAAAGAATAAAATAATGAATAATGAATAAATAAATAAATGCCGCCGCTGTAGTCTAGTGGTTAGAGTGTTGGACTTGTAATCTAAAGGTTGCGGGTTCGATCCCAGCTTTCGGCTATGGCGTTGTGCCCTTGGAAAAGGCACTTTACGGCTATTTTCTCACCCCACCCAGTGTAAAAGGGTACTAACCTTGTGTTGGGGGTTAACCCTGTGATAGACTGGCGTCCTATCCAGGGGGGAGTCTATGACTCTCAGTCGCTTAACGCAACAGAAACCAGGATAAGCACCGGCCTGATGAGCCTTAGGCTGGGACAGACTTTAACTAACTAAATAAATAAAATACATAAATAAAATAAACAAACAAACAAACTCCTCTCACCTGGGCCGTGTCCGGGCAGAAACCCTCCATCACTGACGTCAATCTCACCCCCGTCGTCCACGGTGACGTCCACAGCTTTGATTGACAGGTCCTTGCCCCGCAAAGCCCCGCCCCCTTCCACCGTCAGCCAACCAAAGGTCAGGGCGTAGGTGAAGTTGGGGGCAAAGGGCGCAGAGGCGTTGATGAGGGAACGCGCCTTGACGACGGTTGTTCCGTTGATGGCGTATGCCAGAGGGGGCTGGGAGCCAGTGGAGCCCGAGGGGAAGAGGCGGAGCTGACCTCCAGCGATCAGGGTCAGGTTGTGGATGTGGTCCAGAGTGCCCTCCACCTGGTGGGGAGAGTTGTTTTATTTTATTTTATTTTTAATATTTGTTTGTTTGTTTACTTTAAAAAAAATTTTTTAAATGATTTTTTACATTTATTTATTTATTTATCTTGTAAGGTGTGCAGGTGAGATAGTTAGTGGGTACAGCTGACATCACTGTAATACACCAGCTAGAGTCATGCTGGTGAACTGGGATAATTATCTTCCCACAGACTGATTCCAGTAATTCTTACCAATCCAGTTCTTGTCACCTGTACAAGAATCTGGCTGCTAATGCTATTGATCACTGAAACAAAAGGTGAAAACATTCCACTGTGAAATCACCTGTACAAGAAAGAATCTGGCTGCTGATGCTATCGATCAGTAAGACAAAAGATGGAAGCATTCCATTGTGAAATCACCTGTACAAGAAAGAATCTGGCTGCTAATGCTATCAGAATCTGGCTGCTAATGCTATCAGTAAAACAAAGGTAAAAAAAAAATAAAAGACAAAGGTGAAAACACTACCAACTCACTCACACCAACAACCACACCACCCCCCCCCCCCCCCCCCCCCCCCCCTACTCTCCTCACCTGAACAAACACCTGGTCGATATCCGTGTCAGGAGCCAGGCCCAGGTAAGCGGTACGATAAACGTAGGTGCTGAAAGGAAGATCCAGGTGCCTCCTCTTCAGATCCATCACCTGGCCGGGCCCCACATGCAACACACCTGAGCGATCCCCGATCATGTGGCGAAAGTGCAAGAACACACCTGCCTGGGCATCCCTGGGCAAAACCACCAGGTGAGCGTTCCCATACACCTGCAGCTCGTCAAAGGTGAGGGAGCGATTGAGACCGTCCAGGTATCTCCGATCCGTGTCCCTCTCCAGAATCCAAGCCTTGAAGAAATCGTGGGCGAGATCCGAGAAATCAGCTACCTTTCCCACGGTGCGGCTACGCAGGAAGCCGTTTTCCACCAGCAGGGTTTTGTGGGTATTTCCCTCGTGGAACAGGAAGATGGGGCCGGGGCCCCCAGGTTCGACCCTCGCGTGGCTGATGTTGGCGTACCCCCCATGAGCCTGGAAGCTCCCGCGGAAGGTCTCGTTACGCCAGAACTTGACGGCGACCCTGCCCCCTGACCCCCCTCCCCCGGTGCCTGCTGGGAACTGGGCTCCGCCGTTGGTGGTGACGTTGCCGAAGCCTTTGAAGTGGTTGACCTTCAGGTGAACTGTGCCCCCTGACCCCCCACCTCCGAACCGGTTCCGGGCCGGGGCGCCGTCCGCGCGAATCTCTCCGTCCAACCACAGCGTCCCGTTGACGCGGATCAGGAGGAGACCACCCCCGTTGCCTCCCGCGGTTGTTCCCCCTCCTCCCGCGCTGCCGATGTCGTCGGGTTCGAAGAAATCTCCGTAGGGGATTCCAGTTACCAGGGTTCCTGCCCCGAAGCCGCTGCTGCCTCCGTAGCCTCCCCCTGAAGAGCCTTCAGCGCTGCTTCCTCCACGCCCGATGTTGATGGTGGCGCTGATGGGGGTGTCTGAAGCGTAGCCTACACCGTCTGCATGCAGACTTCCTCCGTCATCGATGGAGAGAGAGGTCACGTCCAGGGTCAAGTTGGTGGCCATGACATTGCCCCCGCCTTCAATCAACACAGAATCCACCTCCAACAGCATTCCGCTGTCAGCCGAAAAGTTGGTGCGGACGGCTTGCAAGGTCGAGTGGTCCTGCACACGCAGGGAGGTCAAGAGGGCGGAGTTCGGGGGTCGGCGGGAGGTGTGGCCTCCCTGTTTGATGGACAGCAGGCCGCGGTGTCGCAGGGTGAGGCTGTGGACGTGGTCGAGTTCTCCGGCCAGCCAGATGGAAACGTTGTGGACGATGGTCACTGGGGCAAGACCTAGGTAAGCTCCTGGGAATGTGGAGGAGTGTTGGTTTAGTTGTATTTTCTTTTTTTGTTTTTTAAAAATTTATTTATGTTTTATTTAGTTATGTATGTTTTCTATTTATTAATATTTTGTAATTGTTTATTTAAATGCTTTTATTTATCTATATGTTCTATTTATTTTTCTATGTTTTGTACGTATTTATTTATATTTTCTATTTATTTATGTATCATGTATATTTTCTATTCTATTTATTTATATTTTCTTTTTATTTGGTTATATTTTCTATTCATTTATATTTTCTATTTGTTGATTTATATTTTCTTTTCATTTATTTATGTTTTCTTTTTACCTATTTCTGTTTTCTATTCATTTATGTTTTCTACTTATTTATTTGTTTTCCTTTCATTTATTTCTGTTTTCTATTTATTTATGTTTTCTACTTATTCATTTATGTTTTCTTTTCATTTATTTATGTTGTCTATCTATTTATTTATTTATATTCTTTTTCTCTATTTATTTTTTCTATTTATTTATATTTTCTTTTCATTTATTTACATTCTCAATTTATTTATATGTTCTATTCATTTATTCATATTATATTTTCTGGGACATGTAGAAATTTTTTTTAATTTTTTTTTTTATTGTTATAGTGTGCACTTTAGACACTATAACTAGACACTAGGTTAGACTACAACCCTCTCCTCCCCCCCCCCCCCCCCCCCTCTCCTCCTTCCCCTTCTCTTCTAAGAGTGTTACAGGGGCTGGCATAGGTCTGTGTGTACCCGACTTACTTTTCTTTGTTAGCGCGATGGGTAGGACTAGAAAGACAGAGAGTCGGCAGGCGAGCGTGGCTGCCCACTTGAGACAAGCTGGCGACAATTAACAGGTCTGCCCTGCTAGTCTATTGCTCAACAAGCTCGTTGTTGTGGTCAACTTTTGCTGACTTGGTTTCTTTTAAATTTCCACTTTGAAATCATTGGATCAGCTGGCACCCTCCTGGACATGATTGGTTTAGACTTTAGGGCAGAATAAGCTTGGCGTAAGTAAGGGAAGCGGTCAGTCACTCACTCTTTCCCTGCGACAGCCAGAGGACGGCAAGACGATTTGTGGGCCGTAGCGGCAACGATGTGATGACGCTAGTATGCGGTAGTTGTTGTTCTTCGGGTTGAGCTGTGTGTGTTGTTTTGTTATGGTAAATGAAACAATAAACGTGTTACCATAACACCCCTGCGTGGCCTCCATCAATACGTTTGAGATGTGGACTGGCGACGAGGTAAAGTACGTTTTTCAAGTCTATATCATCCAAATGGCGACAAGTCTGCCAAATTTCGAACATTTTCACATCTATCAAGACAATGAAAACGTTGGCACACGTTGGCGGAAATGGCTGTCAAAGTTCGAAAATCTCGTGTGTGCTTTGGACATTACAAGAGACGCTCGAAAAAAAGCCCTACTCCTTCATTACGGAGGCGACGAAATCTTCGAAATTTACGAATCTTTCTCTGACGAGAAAAAGGGGATCGGCGCAACCATCGACGACGAACCAAACGAATACAACGTGCTCAAGACATCTTTCACTGAATACTTCACCCCAAAGAAGAATACCAGCTATGAACGTCTGAAGTTCAGAGATGTGACACAAAACACAGGTGAGACAATTGACAGTTTCCATACTCGACTCCGTGCGTTAGCAATAAACTGCGATTTTCACGATGCAGACAGTGAAATTCTGACACAAATTTTGCATGGTTGCACATCATCTAGACTGAGGAGAAGAGCGCTTAGGGATTCGTTTACACTGGACCAGATACTTTCGGAAGCACGATCTCAAGAGCTGTCCGAAGCTAGGGCTGCAGACATTGAACAAACAGCTCACAGTCACAAGGTAAACGCAGTCAAGAATTCTGCCGGTCGTAAGCATGGAAGAGGAGGAGGTCAGTCCTCTCACACAAACAATCGTGAGGGACAGAGTGGCTTCCAGCAGAGAGGCAGAGGTGGATTTTCTCAACGAGGTAGAGGAAGTTCCAGACCGCCAAGACAAAACACGACATGCCGTAACTGTGGTGGACCATTCCCACACCCCGACGGATGTCCAGCTGCAGGAAAGCAGTGCAGAGCTTGTTCAAAGATAGGACACTACTCTCGTGTTTGTAGATCCAAACAAAAGCCTGTGAAGATCAACAACGTATCGAATATTTGTGACAGATCAGCCGATAGCTCCAGTGAGGAATCAGTCTTCCACGTCACCCACAATTCCAAAATTCCAGCAGTCCATGCCACACTGTTTGGGAAAGAAACGTCATTTCTTGTCGACAGTGGTGCGACAGTAAATATTGTGCACACGTCGATATGCCCAACAAATCTGAAACTCAAACAGCCATGTCCCAGAATTATGGCCTACGGTTCTGACAAACCTTTGCCTGTGGATGGATACTTTTCGACAGACCTAGAATACAAAGGCAAAAGAACACATGCAAAATTCTACGTCGTCAATAGTGACAAGAAAACAGATAGTCTTATCTGCGCAGACACTGCACAAGCTTTGGGACTGATACAGTTCGCATTCTCTGCGAGCCTGAATTTGGACACATCTGCCCAATCAACAAGTTCCATCGCTGACAACTTCACAGAACTTTTTGATGGTAAACTAGGACACATCAAAGATACGAAAATCAAACTGCATGTGGATCCTGAAGTACAGCCTGTTGCCCAACAGCACCGACGTGTTCCATTCCATCTTCGAAAACAGGTGGAGGCCGAACTGAAGAAACTTCAAGATTTGGACATCATCGAGCCGGTAACTGGACCGACTCCCTGGGTCAGCCCTATTGTGTGCGTCCCCAAGAAACGTGAGGGAGAAGTTAGAGTGTGCGTTGATATGCGCGAACCAAACAAAGCAATAGGTAGAGAAAAACATCCTATGCCAACACTCGACGACTTGATTGCAGATCTGAATGGGGCTACAAGGTTCAGCAAACTTGACATGACTCAAGCCTATCATCAGCTGGAAATTGACACAGACTCTCGTCGGATCACTACATTCTCGACTCACGTTGGATTGTTCAGATACAAAAGGCTGTTATTTGGAGTCAATGCAGCTTCAGAAATTTTCCAAAACGCCATATCCAATGTACTGCATGACATTCCTGGCGTTAGAAATCTGTCTGACGACATCATCGTTTTCGGGGCTACTCAGCAAGAACATGACAGGAGCTTGAAGAAGACACTTCAACGCCTACAAGAGGTGGGAGCAAAACTCAACCGCAAAAAATGCATTTTTTCTGCGTCCGAGCTGACATTCTTTGGCCATGTGTTTGGAAGAGGGGGGATGACCGCAGATCCTGAGAAAACCAAGACAATTCTCAATGCCCCTGCACCTACAAACATCGCTGAACTCAGATCGTTTCTTGGTATGACTCAGTACATGGCTAGATACATTCCTGCGTATGCGACAATCACCAGTCCACTGCGTGAACTACTCAAGAAAGATGTGAGTTGGACCTGGTCAGCAGCTCAACAGGCGGCGTTCGAAAAGCTGAAAGAAATGCTCACCTCAAGCCCAGTCATGGCATACTTTGATCCTGCTAAAGAAACGTCTATCCTGGTGGATGCTAGCCCAGTTGGTCTTGGGGCGATTCTCGTCCAAGACAACAAGGCAATCTGTTACGCGAGCCGAGCGCTCACAGACGTTGAAAAACGCTACTCACAGACAGATAGAGAGATGCTTGCTGCTGTCTATGGAATCGAACATTTCCACTTGTACGTGCAAGGAGCTCCATTCAAACTCATCACTGACCACAAACCACTGCTCGGGATAGTCAAAAGCCGAAACCCAACAACAGCCCGAATTGAGAGATGGCGTCTTCGACTCATGCCGTACGAGGTCGAATTCGTGTACAGACCAGGCAGAAATGAACAAAACCCAGCTGACTACATCAGCCGGCATCCTCAAACAACACCTGCCAGAGACAACGCTGGTGAGGAGTACATTGCATTCCTAGCCAAATTTGCAGTACCGAAAGCAATGACACAAGGCGATGTTCGAGCTGAAACTCAGAAAGACCCTCAGCTCCAGAAAGTTATGCAGGCAGTCCAAACTGGACAATGGAGAAGTGACATTTCAGACTTTGCACGATTCAAAGACGAGTTATCCGTGCATGATGGACTTGTTCTTAGAGGTCATCGTCTCATTCTTCCGCAGTCACTTCAGAACCAAGCCATAGACATTGCTCACCAGTCACACCAAGGTATTGTGAAGACCAAGCAACTGATCCGGGAAAAAATCTGGTTTCCTGGTATCGACAAACTGGTTGAGAATGCTGTGAAGTCCTGTATTCCATGCCAGGCCACGTACAAAGGACCAACACAGAGAGAACCTCTCCAACCAACACCACTCCCTTCAGGCCCATGGGTAGCAGTGGCGATTGACTTCGCTGGACCGTTTCCATCGGGAGAATACGTGTTGGTGGTCACTGACGAATACAGTCGATACCCAGAAGTGGAGATCGTCTCATCCACTTCAGAAAGAACCATACTCCCCCGTCTGGACCAAATTTTCGCACGCCAAGGCTTCCCTGAAATCTGCAAGACAGACAATGGCCCACCATTCAACGGTCAAGCCTTTGCACAATACGCTGAGAGGAATGGTTTCAGGCACAGGAAAATTACGCCTGTGTGGCCTGAGGCGAACGGTGCAGCTGAGCGCTTCGTGGGAACCCTCAAAAACAATATCCGTACATCAACAGCTGACGGCCGAAACTGGAAGGAGGAAATCCCAACGTTTCTCCGAACATTTAGGGCAACGCCACACACTGCAACTGGTGTCTCGCCATTCGAGGCAATGACAGGACGGAAGATGAACGTCGGTCTACCCACAGCTCCGAAACATCTCTCTCCGGTCCCTGTGCATACTCGTATTGCACACAATGACCATCACAATAAAGGAAAGATGGCAGAATACGTTAATGCCCGCCGTCACACTGCACAAGCAAAGATGGCACCTGGTGATTACGTGTTGGTCAAGCAGCCCAAGCAAAATGCGCTGACAACGCCGTACAACACGACGCCATGCCTGGTGAAAGAGAAGAAGGGGAGCATGATAACAGCTTGCCGCCCTGACGGATCTCTCATCACCAGAAATTCGTCCCACTTTCGACAGCTGCCAGCACACATCAACATTCCTGGCGACGTTCCAGAACTCGATGCTCCAGAGGACCCAGACATCATTCCTGGAGACATCATTCCTGCTGAGACTCCTTCAACTGGAGAAACTGGGAACAACAATACAAGCTCCGACCAGCTTCCATCACCCAGTACAAGACGTTCAGGCCGAACCACCAAAACTCCAACTTACCTGAAAGACTACGTCCTCAACTAATCCATTACGTCGATCTTGTACATGACCTGTCACTAGAGGACAACGTGTAGTTAGGTTGTCTCTCTATTTAGTCAAATTTAAGCATTGTTTGATATTAAATATCATTTATGTTTCTAGTCATTGTCAGAGAGCATCAGAATGCTCTGTAGTTTTGATTTGTGTTTATGGCCTGTATATCAAGGAGGACAGCAGTGTAGCTAGGCTGATCCAACTTGATCCTAAGTGATCGTGTAGAGTGGTCACAATATTATGTTCTTATTATCATAAGAAGAGCATCAGAATGCTCTGTATTTTGGATTGTGTTTATGGACTGTATATCAAGAAGGACAGCAGTGTAGCTAGGCTGATCCAACTTGATTCTAAGTGATCGTGTAGAGAGGTCACAATATTATAGTTTTTAAGTGATCGTATATTTTGGTCATATTAGCCTACTAAAATTTCTTTCATTTCATTTTATTCATGAAAGCTTAAACCTCAAGTCATATATTTACATATGAGTGAAGGACCGGACGTGAATTCCAAGAAACCATTCAGAACTGAGTGGACACTTTTTCATCAAAAACTGAATATCTTGACATTCAAGTTTATCATTTGTTCGTGCAGAATTTAATTTGATTTTATATGACGTTCCTATATTGGCACAGTAGGCATAACCAGTCACTCATGTGTTTGCATCCCTTTATTCTATTCTATTGGATGTTTTGAATTTTCTCAATGTCTCTGACATACACACCCACATGCAGCCAAGACACGTATTTGCTTACTGATGTGTATTCAATATATATTGATGAAGCCAAAGGTTTAATTTTTAGAAACCATTGAATTCAAATTAATGCACAATGCATATCTTCCTCAAATTTTCGAGTTTCGGATGTTACTCTTTGACAATTCATTTTCATTGTAATTGTCCATTCAAGTTGAGGAGGGATGTTGTGTCCAAAGCCTAACTGAAATTGAAAGTAGATTGTAATATGTAATATGAGTTATTTCCCTTGAATAAAAGGGCACTTCCGGTTCCAGACAAGTGCCACGTTGTTCTGGTTTTATTGTGCGCAAGCCGTACGTTTGTATTTTGAATGTATTAGGCCACTAGCTGGTCATTCTCAAGAGAAACATAACACTGAGTTCATCCAGCAATCTTCCCCTTTCTCCCCATTCTTCTCCCCTTATTGTCGAAAATCTTCGAACCTGTCTACAATTGGCGCTGCGAGCAGGATAGCAGGTCAGTTTTATTTTACCGTAACACACACATATACAGCTCAGCCGACTACCATGGCATACGAGGAGGAGACGAGATGTTTGTCCCCGCCTGAACTGCAGCATTTCTCCGGTGATGTGACAAATGTGTCACTCGAGGACTTCTCACTGGAAGTGGAGCGAGTCCTGGCAGCCTATCCTATGAGAGAGGAGATGGCTGCATACTACATCTATAGCCACCTGAAGGGGGTGGCTCGTAGAGAAATACAGCTGCACACTTTGGAGGAAACCAACACCCCAGGGAAGATTATCAGCATCCTCAGGGCCGTGTTTGGTGACAGGCGACGGATCACCACTCTCCTGTCTGCTTTTTACAGTCGGGACCAGATGCCGGAAGAGTCGGTCCTGGACTACTCGCATGTGTTGAGGGACCTTGAGAGGACCATCCACATGCGGAAGGCAGACGCCCTTTCTGATTGTTTGTTGAGAGACAGATTTATTGATGGTCTTTCCAAGCTAGAGTTGAGAAGGGAGTTACGCCATTTGGTAGGGAGGAAGCCTCAAACCACATTCTTCCAGATTAGGGAGGAAGCGTTTAGGTGGTTGAGAGAAGAAGAACAAGAACAAGAAAATTTGACTAGGGAAAGCAAAAAGACTTTGACTCTTGAGAAGCAGCAAGTATCAGTGTTAGAGGATAAGATGAAATCACTGAAAGAGTCTGTAGAGTCGATGTTAGCTGCTGTCGACAAGTTTCCATGTAGGAAAAGGAAACAGAGTAAGCGGAAAAGAAAGCGTAAGAAAAACAGAAAAGAACCTGTCAAAGTCCCGTTTCAGAGAGATTCAAACCCCCAGAATGTTGATGTGGAGGGTTTCAAACGGTCGACTGATGTTGTGTTTTTGGATAAGACAGATATGGATCCTCTGCTAGCTTCTAGCATGGAGGATGAGTCACAGGAGGGTGGATGGGTGCTGCTGCCCATTTCACCCAAACCAGTTGCTGCTGGTTGTTCTCCATCAGGGAGAAGTGGACAAAAGGAAAAGATGTCCACAACTGTGACTGAAACAAGATCTGTAAGATCTTTGTGTGAATTGGTGAAAACCAGTTCACATGGTGGCATATCTCATCCAAAAGAGGAAAGACACGGAGGTACAGGGCTTGATGTGGGTTTGTCCCATAAGGTTCCTGACAGAGGAAAGTGGTTCAGGAAAGAGCCTTTGCCATGCAGAAACAGATTTATGGCAAGTAGGAAAAATGGCATTCCTATCAGGGCTGCAGTATGTGCTTAACAGCTGATGTGTGGTTGTAGTTGCTAGGCTTGGAATTGCAGTTGTAGTAACTATGAATGTTTTGTTCTTTTCTTTTCTGGATGTGTTGATGTAACAATGAATGTTTTTATGTTGCTTTTGTGTTGCAAATGGTTTGATTTGAAGGTTGTCATTATTTTGCATATGCTTTCATGATTATGCTGGTTGGTATTTGTCAGTGAATTTTTTGTGTTTGTTAATTAATGGTAATACGGGAGGCTATGAGGAAGATGATAGAATATGAGGAGTATGGCAAATAGTATTTTGTTGGGTAAATCTAGTGTTGTAATTTTGAAGTCAGTCGTGGAGTTGTGATTTTGAAGTAGGCCTAGTTGGTAGAGGCCTAGATGGGAAGTCTGAGAGTTTTTCATGAGTTTTGTTTTAGAGGTCTCTCAGATTGGTTGGTTCTCAGTTTCTCTGTCAGGCTATGTTGTTGATGAGGACTGTAGACATGCAATGAGGACATTGCATTTTAAAGCTTGGGGAGTGTGTTATAGTGTGCACTTTAGACACTATAACTAGACACTAGGTTAGACTACAACCCTCTCTCCCCCCCCCCCCCCCCCCTCCCTCCTTCCCCTTCTCTTCTAAGAGTGTTACAGGGGCTGGCATAGGTCTGTGTGTACCCGACTTACTTTTCTTTGTTAGCGCGATGGGTAGGACTAGAAAGACAGAGTCGGCAGGCGAGCGTGGCTGCCCACTTGAGACAAGCTGGCGACAATTAAGAGGTTGGAGGGCTTGTCCCTGCTAGTCTATTGCTCAACAAGCTTGTTGTTGTGGTCGAAATTTTGCTGGCTTGGTTTCTTTTAAATTTCTACTTTGAAATCATTGGGTCAGCTGGCACCCCCCTGGACATGATTGGTCTAGACTTTAGGGCAGAATAAGTTTGGCGTAAGTAAGGGAAGTGGTCAGTCACTCAGCCTTTCCCTGCCACAGCCAGAGGACGGACGGCAAGGTGACTAGTGGGCCGTAGCGGCAACGATGTGACGACACTAGTATACAGCAGTCGTTCGGGTTGAGCTGTAAGTGAAACATTTTCTTTTATTATAGTTCAGTTTATCAGGGTGATAGTCAATTTGACAAATAAATTCGATCCCCTATACTAACTGAATTTAATGACGGATTTGGTTTCGTGAGAGTGTGTGTTGTTTGACACACGGAAGTCGGTTGAGAATCGTAAGACTTTTATTATTTAATTGTGAGAGCTTGGGTTTATTTTACGATTGACTGGATGTTTATCGATTTGGTTTCGTGTTATTCCGAGACGAAGTTTATAAATCGCAGTGATCGCAGATAAATTAATGTGGACTAGTACAAAGTTATTGTGTTAAACTATTATGGTATAGTTTAATTGGAATAGACAACGTTGAGTTGGAAACTGTGAAGGTTGTCTGGTTAGTCTGTTATCTGAAAGTAAGGACTAGCTTGGTCCTTGAGATAATTGTTCTACTACTGTAGAAGGGGTTCAGTAACCTTGTGTGACTATGGTCAGTCATTTGTGTGCTAGAAGCTGCTAGTTTTGTATGCGATTTTTGAGACGCTAGATTATGCCTGCTCAATCTCTCTCTCTCTCTCTCTCTCTCTCTCTCTCTCTCTCTCTCTCTCTCTCTCTCTTTCTCTCTTGTGTTACGATATCCATGGGTTTGATAGGAACCAATGTTGTGAAAAGATCTTAGCATAAACTAAGTTCTGTTGGACATTATTTAGGATAATGTCAGTTGAGAGTACTAAGGAAAGGGTTTTCCTGGTTAATTGTAATATTGAGATTTAATTTACAATTGTACACTCTCTATTGGTCTCCTAGATTTAACTTGGTATCTTGTTGTGAGTAATGAAAGGAGTTTGACTCAGCTAGACGACAGTAGTATTTGCTATGTGTGCCTTTCATGAATGATATACCTTGTATGGATAGAGTAGCACTTACCCGATTTCTCTGATTTGTTTCAGACGTGTTTTAAATGTGGATAGTTACCTGAATTTTGTATTTGTTTCAGGTGTGTGTTGTTTTGTTATGGTAAATGAAACAATAAACGTGTTACCATAACACCCCTGCGTGGCCTCCATCAATACTGTTTGAGATGTGGAGTGCCTGAAGAAATCCTACCATCTTCCCCTTTCTCCCCATTCTTCACCCCTTATTGTTGACAACAACCAACGAACCTGTCTGTCTACATTATATACCACTTTAACCCCTAGGCTGCCCTACCCCAAAAATTTTCCGTGGTAAAATGTACACACTTAACACCTACACCCCAGAGAATTTCCATGGTTATGACTCAATGGAAACAAGCTAGCTTCCCTGACCACAGTTAAAGGGAAACCACTCCAAAATTAATAGAGATCACTCTTCTGTTGCTTGGCAACATCTAGCTACAGAAACATGACAAAAACGATCATGTTTTTTTTTTAGCTCATATTTTGCGTTATTTTGCATGACTGCTCAGACTGTACTTGTTCAAAATGACTAACTCTTCTTGTTGAATCGCATCAATGACTTTACACAGCTAAAGAAGAGGCAAACAAGGTTTAGATGAGCCTGACAGTGATGAAAATGATCTTGCATGATTCAGGAGATCGTGAAGATGAGAAATAACAGACTGAGATTTTGCCTGATCCAAAGGACTTTTGGGGAAAGTGGAGTCAGCACTGATGTTAACTCCAGATGGGAAAATCCTCTTGAACAAGATTCGAACCTGGGTCAGCAATCACGAGCACATCATTCTGACTACCAGGCTATCATTCCCATACCCGTATTTCAGATGATCATGAAGATATAACTATCTGAGGCAGACAATGTATCTGCACTTGTACAAAGTTGACTGATAATTATAATCATCTAATGACAGACAGTGTTCTTTACTGTGACAAAGTGACTGATAATATAATCATCTAATGACAGACAATGTATCTGCACTTGTGACAAAAGTGACTGATAATTATAATCATCTAATGACAGACAGTGTATCTTTACCTGTGACAAAGTGACTGATGATTATAATCATCTAATGACAGGTATCTTACCTGTACAAGTGACTGATAATTATCATCATCTAATGACAGACAGTGTCTCTTTACCTGTGACAAAGTGACTGATAATTAGAATCATCTAATGGCAGACAGTGCATCTTTACCTGTGACAAAGTGACTGATAATTAGAATCATCTAATGACAGACATGTATCTTAGCGTAACAAAGTGACTGATAATTATCATCATCAATAACAGATAGTGTATCTTTAGCTGTAACAAAGTGACCAGTATAATTAACTGATGACAGTGTATTTTTAGTTTGGACAAAGTGACCAGTATAATTATGTGATGACAGTGTCTCTTAGCTGTAACAAAGTGACAATACAATTATGTGATGACAGTGTATCTTTAGCTGTGACAAAGTGACCAATATAATTAACTGATGACAGAGTGTATCTTTAGCTGTGACAAAGTGACCAATATAATTAACTGATGACAGAGTGTATCTTTAGCTGTGACAAAGTGACCAATATAATTAACTGATGACAGAGTGTATCTTTAGCTTGACAAAGTGACATATAATAACTGATGACAAGTGTATCTAAGCTGTGACAAAGTGACCAATATATAACTGAGACAGAGTGTATCTTTAGCTGTGACAAAGTGACCAATATAATTAACTGATGACAGAGTGTATCTTTAGCTGTGACAAAGTGACCCACATAATTAACTGATAAAATACAGTGTCTCTTTACTTGTAACAAAGTGACCCGTATACTTAACTTGACGACACACAGACTATCTATACCCGCAACAAAAGCAACACCCCCCCCCCCTCCCGTCTCCTCACCTGAATACACCTGAACGCTGAAAGGCAGGTCAATCTCTGGGCGTTCCAGATCCATCACCTGCTGATTGCCCAGGTGCACGGTGCCCGAGCGGTCGCCTATCATGTAGCGGAAATACACCTGTGTGGGGGCTGGAAAAGGTTCCACCAGAATCGCCAGGTGAGCACTCCCGTAGATCTGCAACTCGTCAAACTGGTAACTGAAATTCCCGCCAGCGAAGAAATGGTGCCCAGACTGCGGCAAGATCCAGGTGCGACAGCTGTCTGCGGCAAGGTCGTTGTAGCTGGCGATGATGTGTTCACGCGAGGGCGGCCGCAGCCCATTGTTGTCGACGATCAGCGTCTGGTGGTTTTCCAGCAAGTGGTAGATAAACACGGTGCCGCCTCCCCCGTTCTGCGCAGTTGTCCCCCCTGCCCCGCCCCCGTACGCCGTGTAGCGGAAGCTGCTGAAGGTCTCGTTCTGGCGGAAGTAGAGCGCCACACGACCTCCGGCCCCGCCTCCGCCCGGTCAGAGGTCAGGTTGGACCCCGCGCCGCCATTGGCCGAAATCCGCCCGTAGCCTCTGAGGAGCTGGCAGAACATCCACACGCTCCCCCGCTCCCCCCACCCCCTCCAGACTGCGGAGTGGCTGACCCCCCATGAGCGCTGACCTCGCCGTCAATGGCGATGACCCCTGTGATGTTCATCCAAATCATGCCGCCCCCTGTTCCCCCTCCGGCCCCTCCCACCCCCTGCCCTCCCGCGCTGCCGAACAGGTTCGGTTCAAACAGGTCGCCATAAGCGAACCCGGCTCCCTTCTCAAGGTCAAGGGCGCCGTGACCTCCGCTGCCTCCGTGACCCGCCCCTGACCCCGACGAGGACTGGACCCGAGGCATGCCGGGGTTGACCTCTCCGTGCAGCGACATCGGTCCGTGCGTGGCGTTGGTGTGTTCGGGGCGGTAACCCAGACCGTCGGCCTTGACCTTGCCCCCGGCGTCCACAGTGACATTGACGGCGGTGAAGGTCATCTTGGTCCCGTGGAGCAGGCCCCCACCCTCCACCGCCAGCGCCCGCAAGGTGAAGGTTATGCCGGGCTCCGAGATGGGGTCGGTGGTGGCGTTCAAGCGACCTTCGTCCTGGATGCGCACGAGGTCAAAGTCGTAGTGGCTGTCGGCTTCTCTCGGAGTCCTGCCCCCGTGTTTTAGCCACAGGAAACCTCCGTGGTGAAGCGTCAGGTTAACGATGTTGGCTAGCACACCTGCCAGGTGGATTTCCACGCCGTGAACAAACGTGTTCGGGGCCAGGCCCAGGTAACCGCCCCTGTACACGTGGCAGTTGAAAGGCAGGTCGAATTTCTTCGCGTAAAAGATCCAGTGTCTGTCCCTTGGCGACATGGACGGTGCCGGTTCTGTCCCCGATCATGTACTTGAAGAAGAGCGTGACGTTGATGTTGTTGTTGGTGGTGTTGAGGTGGTGGTTGAAGTTGAAGGAGGAGAGTTCGTCGCTGGGGATGTGCAGGACTTGTTCGTCTACAGGAGGCAGGATGGCCAGGTGACCGTTGCCGTAGATCTGCAGTTCCTCGAATTCGTACCTGTTCAGCAACAAACACAGGTAGGTATGCATGTTGTCACACTCTGCTATAATGTGACGCTCTACCACATAATGAGTCGCATTGAACCAGAGGTCAATTTTTAGAAGTTAAAGGTAAAAGGTAAAAAATAAAAAAAGGTAGAGGTGTTCTCATTAGAGGTGTTCCTATAACCTATGTGGTCGTAGAGGAGCGAGGTATCAGAGACCTCAGCTTCTCTAAGGGCCAGCATATTGAGGGCGGCGCCCATCTTCTCTCCCTTGCTGCTCTACCTTCCCTGACCCTAAAGAGGGCAAGGTACCCATTTACAGCTGGGTGAACTGGGGGACTGTACTGAAGCCAAGGTGTAAAAACGGTCACCCATCCACTTGGTAACCACGCTCAATGCTGCTTAACCTTAGCTTGGGGAAAGCAAGTGCTCTGACCACTGAGCTATCCCATCTCCTATAAATCTACAATAAAAAGGATATTCAATACAGAAAACAGATTGAAAATCTGACAATTCTATGAACAGTTATTACAAATTGAAATGATAGACTGCAGAATGAGGGCTTGGGTGTTTTTAAATGCTTTTTTTTTTAAGCAAAAGGGAACAAAATTATGTCTTGATACTTCAATACAAGGTAGAAGAATGTCTATAGTTTTATAATCAATCAAAATCTCAAAATCAGTAACCTGACCCCCCACCTGGCTAAAATGGCTCCTAGCAGAAAAGTGGGTGAGGTGCAATGTGACTCATTTTCAGGTGAAGTGTCACAAATATATTATCAATACTATCATCATCATGAATGTACTTATGTGAAGATGTTGGTGAAGAGGTGGATGGCAGACACAGGCAGGATACAGGCCTCACTATCATCATCAACACTATCATCATCATCATCATCATCATCATCATCATCATCATCATCATCATCATCATCATCAATACTATCATCAATACTATCATCATTACTATCATCAATACTATCATCATTACTATCATCATCAATATTATCATCATCATCATCATCATTACTATCATCATCAGCAGCAGCAGCATCAATACTATCATCATCAATACTATCATCATCATCAATACTATCATCATCATCAATATCATCATTATCATCAATACTATCATCATCATCATCATCAATGCTACCATCAATGCTATCATCATCATCAATACTATCATCAATACTATCATCATCATCATCAATGCTATCATCATCATGCTCAATACTATCATCATCCTCAATACTATCATCACCATCAATATCATCATCACCAATATCATCATCACCAATATCATCACAAACTCACGTGAAGTTGTTGGCAAAATGATGCAGGCCAGACACAGGCAGTATCCAGGCCCTATCATCATCATCAATATCATCATCACTATCATCATCATCAATACTATCATCATCATCATGACAAATTCACATGAAATTAATTGTTGGCAAAAGGATGCAGGCTAGACACAGGCAGCATCTAAGCCCTGCCCTCATTATCAACATCAATACTATCATCATCATCATCATCAATATTTTCATCACCAATATCATCAAACTCACGTGAAGTTGTTGGCAAAAGGATGCAGCCCCGACACAGGCAGTATCCAGGCCCTGCCCTCATTATTACCATCAATACTATCATCACTATCATCATCATCATCATCACCCATATCATCATCACACTCACGTGAAGTTGTTGGCAAAAGGATGCAGGCCAGACACAGGCAGTATCCAAGCCCTGCCCTCATTCTGCAGCATGCTCTCCCAGCTGACGTAGGCCTGCAGAGGTTCAGGAGCTCCGTCGTTATCGATGATCAACGACCGGTGTCCGTACCCCCGGTGGTACACAAACACCGTCCCCGGCCCCCCGCTCCCCCCCACCGGCCCCCCACACCCCCCACAGTCGGCGGACCCCCCCACCCCCCCTGACGCCAGGAAACGAAACTCGCTGAACGTCCGGTTGTCGCGGAAATACAGGCTGATCCTCCCTCCGGCCCCACCCCCTCCGCCCCGCACGGCGGCTGTTCCGTTAGCTCCGCGCCCCCCCCTGGCCAGCAGACGTCCGTAGCCGGTGAGGGAGTGAGTGTGGACCCATACGCTGCCTCCGCTCCCCCCTCCCCCCACCTCCCCCCCTTCCTCCTCCACCTTCCCGTCCAGTCCGCTGGCGGTGACGGTGCCGTCGAGGAGGAAGGTGTCGGTGACGTTCAGCCACAGTCGTCCCCCCCCTGCCCCTCCCCCCTTCCCTCCCCCTGCGCCTGCCGAACAGTTCGGGTTTGTACAGGTCTCCGTAAGGGAAGCCTACCTGTACTCCATCTGCACAAACACAAGAAAGAAACAAGTTACAAGTTGTGGGGGGGGGGGGGGGGGGGGGGGGTTGTGTTTATTTTATTCCTTGGCTATTTATTTTTTTAAATTTATTTATCTATTTATTTATTTATTCTTTTATATCGAGGATAATGGGATAAGCACTCTTGTGCTTTTTTACATCCAGTCCCCGTGTGTATGCAGTATGTATGTGTAAGCGGAACAGGATTTAACGTGTGCGCAAGATGTTCTGCATGCGTTCGCACATGGGGCCTCGGTTTAAAGTCTCATCCGGAGGACTTTTGGGGAGAGTGTACACAGTGTACACTGTGAAGGACTTTTGGCTAGAGTTCTGAGGTTCATCAATGGCAACATTTTTGCATATGCGGTTGCCTTTGCTTACTCACCATGAAGGTAGACACGTTCTGACTTCAGAGTTCCATGACGGGGGTGTGGGTAGGTTGGGGTTTTGGTTCAGTGTTTTGTTGTTTTGTTCCTTGGCTAGAGCTCCGAGGTTCACCAATGGCGAGATTTTGCGTATGCAACTGCCTTTGCCCACCATTTCTGGGAGAGGTTTGGTGTTGGACTGAACTGTTTTTATGACTGACTCTGCACTGAAGTCTGAAAGTTCTGTCTTTTTGCCTGGGCTGTAGAATTGGTGCAGTGGTAAGGATAAGACTGCTTCAGGATAAGGCTGCGGATGACAACATTTACAAAACTGCATACACACAGGGACTGGGTGTAAAAAAGCACACGAGTGCTTATTCCATTATCCTCGAAATAAAAGAATAAATGAATACTAAAAAAGTAAATATATAGTAAAATAAAGCATAAAGCTGCTTCCAGGAGACTGCAGTGTACACTGCTTTCTTGCGTTCGTATAGATTTTTATTTTTGTCTCTTTCTGTTAATAACAGTCAGGGTCATCTAATGAAGCATTAGAACTTCTAACAGTACCCCCCCCCCACACACACACACACACACACACAAACATTCTTTCACTCTTCAGCAGAAATATGCATGAGTATTTCTTTTCTTTTATGAAAAAAAAATATATAAATATAAATAAATTTTTGAAATGTGTTTTAGTTTTTAAAAAGAAATCTTTTCTTTTAACATATCTAAAGAAAGCAGTAGAGACGTCCTCTTCACAATACAATTTTACTCACTAAAGAAAAAAACAAAAACAAAAAAAAATCCTGATATACATTTAGAAAGTAAAATTGATAACATTATCATGAAAATCCTTCAACGTATAACAAAACAAAACAAAACAACCAACCAAAAACTCAAAAACAAAATCACCTTCGCTAGCTCTGCCCCCGCTTCCTCCATGCCCAGCCCCGCTGCCCACACGACCCTTGGTGTGACCTTGACCTGGGTTGATGACCCCGTTCCGACCTCTCCGGACGTTGGACCCCTGCTGACTTCTCCCATCACTGTACTCGTAACCCAGACCGTCAGCACTCAGCACACCACTGGCATCCACAGTCATGTTAGTCGTGTGGACATACAGGTGCGTGCCTCGCGCCAAACCCCCCCCGTCAATTTTGAACCACACGGTCTGAAACCGGATTCCGGATTCCCGGACAGGATCCGTGATCATGTGAAGGAATCCGCCGGCTTTGACGTGAACGACCTCGAAGACGTAGGAACTGGCGTTTTCGTTTTCCGTGCGTCCTTCCCGGAACAACCACAAGGTGCCTCCAGTGTGGATTGTGAGATTGCGAACATTGGACAGAGTTCCGTTGAGGAAAATGTCCACGCTGTGAATGACCGTCCGCAGGGCCAGGCCAAGGTGACCTTGGGGGTAGACGTGGACGGTGAAAGGGAGGTCAATCTCCTGTCTCTGCAGGTCCAGGGTCTGGTTAGGTCCTACGTGGATGGCGCCCGTGCGATCGCCGATCATGTTGTGGAAGAGGAGAGAGGCCGGGGCCCCTAGGGGTTCTGTCTGGATTGCGAGTTGGGCCCCGCCGTAGATCTGGAGTTCGTTGAATTGGTAGCTGTTGTTCACTGCACAAAGCATTATTATTGTTGTTGTATAGTGTTTATCATTATTTTGTTTATAATTATTTTGTATCCATATCATGGTGTTCATTATCATTTTGATTCCATTGATTGAAAGTGGTAGCTGTTGTTCACTGCACAAAGCATTATTAGTGTTGTTATTTAGTGTTTATTATTATTTTGTTTATTATTATTTTGTATCCATATCATGGTGTTCGTTATCATTTTGTACCCACTGATTCAAAGTGGTAGCTGTTGTTCACTGCACATATCATTAATATCATGGTCTTCATTATTATTTTGTATCAATAGATCATATCATAGTGATTCTATTTTCACCAATCACTGACCTGTGAACTGGGTGTTTCCATGGTGATTCTAATTTTCACCAATTACTGACCTGTGAACTGGGTGTTGCCGTGGTGATTCTAATTTCCACCAATCACTGACCTGTGAACTGGGTGTTGCCGTGGCGATTCTAATTTCCACCAATCACTGACCTGTGAACTGGGTGTTGCCGTGGTGATTCTAATTTTCCACCAATCACTGACCTGTGAACTGGGTGTTGCCATGGTGATTCTAATTTCCTCCAATCACTGACCTGTGAACTGGGTGTTGCCATGGTGATTCTAATTTCCTCCAATCACTGACCTGTGAACTGGGTGTTGCCGTGGTGAGGGAGGAACCAGGCGCGGCCCGCATCGTTCTCCACATCTGCGTAATCCTCCACCACATTCTTGTCCCGATGCGGACCTCGCCCGATGTTGTTGATCAGCAGAGTGGTGTGCTTGTAGCCTGCACAGAGGGGAAAATAAATCATCCTTCGCACAATGTCTGACGGCTTTGGGGGAGAGCCTGATGGTCAGAGTGATGTTCTTGTGATCTGCTGACCTGGGTTCGAATCCCGTTTGAGGGGATTTTTCCTCTGGAATTAACATGAGTGCTGAATCCATTCTCCCAAAAAGTCATTGGGATGAGACTATAAACCGAGGCCCCGTGTGCAAACGCACACAGAACATCTTGCACACACGTTAAATGCCGTTCTGCTTTTCGTAAGAGTAGGCCATCATGTGCCAATGGGAACAGATGACATTTACAAAACTGCATACACACAGGGACTGGATGTAAAAAAGCACAAGAGTGCTTATTCCATTATTCTCATCATAAAAGAATAGATGAATAAATAAATGAACTGACTAACATAGGTAGAGTACAATCATAATAATAATGATAATAATAAAAATAATAATGATAATAATACATGGAATTTATATACTGCTATATCTTGTAAAAACAAATCAAAGCGCTTGCATTCGACCTATACAACACACAAGCAATTACAATTTATAGTTTTAGCAAACTCAAATGTATGCACACATGCACACGCACACACACACATTACATTAACAACAGTACACAACACCCCTCACTAACTAACTAACTGACCTGTGTGGTAGAAGAAAATGGTGCCCTAACGTAGGCAGTGTAATACTACTACTAATAATAATAATACATGGAATTTATATATATAGCACTAAATCTTGTAATGCAAACAAATCAAAGCGCTTGCATTCAAATCAGTCACACGCATGCAACCATTCACAAATGAATTAACAAATTTTATATTTATCCAAACGCAAGCAAACACACACACACACATACACCTACACACACACACATACAAAAGACCGACAAAATAACGCATAGTGATGGAGATGGAGGAGACTGAATGAAAATAGGGACATATGTGAGGTGTGATCATGGAGGAAGATCCTAGTGGATATAGTCCTGTAAGCAGTGTACAATACAATAACAACACAATACAACACCCCATCACTAACTGATTAACCTGTGTGATAGAAGAAAACAACAGTACACAACACCCCATCCACAGTGAACAAATCCAACATCACTCAGTCAAGAGTGCTAAATTTAGCGAGCCCCTTCCTTTTACCTAGTCCAAGTGTAGTCAGTTTCTGCTATAATTAGCACCAGCTGACCCCAACTGTGCTGGGATGGGATGGAATAATTAGCAGCTGAGAGGAGCTGAAAGTGGGGGAAACTGACAACTGTGTGTACAATACAATAACAACACAACACCCCATCACTAACTGACAGACAGACTAACTAACCTGTGTGATAGAAGAAAACGGTGCCCTAACGTATGCAGTGTACAATACAATAACAACACAACACCCCATCACGGGATAGCCTAGTGGTCAGAACACTGCGCTCGCAATTTGACAACCCGGGTTCGATTACCATTCGAGAAGATTTTTCTCCTGGAGTTAACATCAGTACTGACTCCACTCTCCCTCAAAGTCCTTCGGATGAGACTATAAACCGAGGCCCCATGTGCGAATGCACGCAGAACATCTTCCGCACACGTTAAATCCTGTTCCGCTTTTCGTAAGAGCAGGCCATCGTGTGCCGGTAGGAGCAGATGACAAATTTTTTTTTTTTTTTAAACAAACCAGCATGCACACAGGTGTCATGTTTTGACACCATCCCTGAGGAGAAAAAAAAAATTAATAAAATAAAAGTAATGGAAGGTGCTGCACTTGCGTTGACGCGCTCTCTCCCCCCCGGGAAGAGAGAGCAGCCCGAATTTCATGCAGAGAAATCTGCTGTGACATAAAGTGGTATAAAATATTTTTAAAAATAATAAACTGACCTGTGTGATAGAAGAAAACGGTGCCCTAACGTAGGCAGTGTACAATATAATAACAACACAATACAACACAACACCCCATCACTGACTGACAGACTAACTAACTGACCTGTGTGATAGAAGAACACAGTGCCCGGTCCCCCATCAATGTGCCCCCCCCCCCGAAAAAAACCCTTGCAAGATAATTGAAACATTGATATGTGTAACACAATCACAATGTCAGAAGGCTTACATACTGTATCGGCATTGAACATTTTGTTGTTTTTTTCGCTTTAACATCTTCCACTTTAAGTGATATTGGACGATGTATGAACGTTTTGTATTGATGAAGATGTGAGTGCTTTATAAGTGAGTATAACCTGCAAAGCAAGGTAAAAAACAAAAAAACAAAACTAACCTGTGTGGTAGAAGAAAACGGTGCCAGGTCCCCCATCACTGTGGCCTCCATCAGCCAATCCCCCGTAGGCGTCAAACTTGCCGGCGAAGGTTTTGTTGTCAGCAAAGTGCAGCGCCATGCGCCCCCCTCCCCCTCCACCCCCCACCTCGCTCCCCGACTTGTGTCCGTTGCCCCCGGCCACTGAGAAGGTTCCGTAACCCTGTTAACACAGACACAATGGGAGGTTACTCAGAAACAGAAGGGTTAACAGCAACAATTGTAATGAAAGGAGTTTTTATGCTATGACTACTGAACCTCAGGGGGGCGGGATAGCTAAGTGGTTAGAGCGCTCGCTTTGCCCACATCAAAGTTAAGCAGCATTTGAAAAATAAATAAATAGATGAATGAATAGATAAATAAATAAATAAATAAATAAATAATTTTTTTTTTTAAAGTAAAAGTAAAATAGTAAAAATTCAACAACAAAATAATAATAAAAACATTTAAAAAAAAATAATTTTTTTTTAAGTTAAGCAGTATTGAGTGTGGTTACCAGTTGGATAGGTGACCGTTTGCGTGCTTTGGCTTCAGGAAATTCTCAAGTCTAAATTTCATTCACTTGATATGCGTATGTAAACTATCCTACTGATAAAAGAGAAAAAACCAAATTAACAAAGTCAATGAGCATATTGGAACAGAATAGCTCAGTGGTCAGGGCTCTCGCTTTCCCCCAGCCAAGGTTAAGCAGCATCAAGCGTGGTTACCAAGTTGATGGGTGACCGTTTGCACGCCTTGACTTCAGTACAGTCCCCCAGTCCACCTAGCTGTAAATGGGTACCTGCCCTCTTTAGGGTCAGGGAAGGTAAAGCAGCGAAGAAGAGGAGATGGGCGCCGCCCTCAATATGCTGGCCCCTGGAGAAGCTGAGGTCTCTGATGCCTCGCTCCCCTTTGACCACATAGGTTATGGGACACCTTTACCTTTTTCAATGAGTCATGAAGCTGCTTTTTCTTTCAGACACCAGACACACACACACACACACACACACACACACACACACACACACATTTCCACCTACCCACCCATCCACACCCACACACATCACCACCCACCCACCCATCCACCCCCCACACACACACACACACCACCACACACATCCACCACACCCACACACCCAACCAACACCACACCCACACACATCCACCCCCCCCCCCCCCCCCCCCCCCCCCCCCACACACACCACACACCGACACACACTGACACACACACATCACCAACTACCCCCCCCACACACAACACCCCACACCCACACTCACCCCCCACACACACCCACATCACCCCCCCACCCCTCCCCCAACACACACACCCTACACACCCCCACCTCCTCCCCCCCCCCCCCCCCCCCATTACCTTGATCAAAGCCACCTCCATCAGTATACTGCCTCCGCTGCCTCCTCCCCCTCCGGCCGACGTGCCCGCCTCCCCCTCACACCTCACCTCCCCATCGTTGTGCAGCGTGCCTGTCACCCTCATGTCAATCACCCCTCCGCCCCGCCCACCCCCCTGATGATTGGCGGCGTTAGCCCCGCCCCCACAGCCCCGACTGCTAGGGTGGAAGAGGGAGCCGTAGGCGTGGCCTGTGGCCGATTGGGCGGAGCCTCGACCCCCACGACCTCCGTGACCTGCCCCTAGGGGAGGGAAAATGGGGTCAGGAGAAAGGTTTTAGACAGTGAGAGAATAGACTGAACGGTGAAATCGTTTAATTTAACACTCTTAGTCCCGAACCGGGATTTGCTGGGATTGAATAATTGCTCCCCCTGAATCCCGAACCAGATTTGCCGGGATTGAATAATTGCTCCCCCTGAATCCTGACCCGAGATTTGCCAGGATTTACATATGGTAGATTTCCATCCAGCAGTGACCTTTACCATTGCTACCACATGCCGAAGCTCTATCAGGCTAGAGGCACAGAGCCTGTGGTGAGAGTCTGGAAGTAATTATAGCTGCTGGTATGTTCTTAGAAGGAGGAAAAGGCGAGCGAGCATGTGTGCGTGACCTGATTTCGTGATGGAATGCCAAATCTGGGGGCAATATGTGCTCAGAGAATCTGAATGCAAGAGGGTTAAAGTACTTCAGCCTTTGGCCACAATACAATTCAAACGGAAGAAAAAAAGTGAAGAAAATTAAATATAACTTCACATAGTTGTTGGTAAGAACTTGCCATAATTATACACCTTGGCATGTACCCAAAACTGTGCTCCTAAGAAATGCACATTCCAAAATCACACAAAAAGTGTCTAACTTTAGACCAACGATTCAAACAAATCTTAGCGCAAAGTTACAGAACCAAACACAACTCATAACTCAACTGGGACCAAAGTTGATAATAGAGTTATATCTGACAATGTCAACACATACCTGACAATGTCAACACATACCTGACAATGTCAACACATACCTGACAATGTCAACACATACCTGACAATGTCAACACATACCTGACAATGTCAACACCAGCAGTTAAACACCAAGTGCAGTCATGAGAGAGAGAATGAATGAGTGAATGAATAAATGTTCCTCTTGTTGTGTGTTCCCCAGCTTAACACTATGGGGGTCTGTCGCCCAGAATAAGCACTCTGACTGTCTCATCCCATCTGGGAATCACTGTGAGATTGAAATTGCACTCTAAATGAGGTTTGCATGTGTGATTGTTTTTTAAGTACTTCACCACATAGGCAGCCATACTCTGACTTCAGAGGATTTTTTCTCCTTTAAAGGAGAATGGAGGTTGTTATGTTAAGAGCTTTGTCATGGCTGAAGGCAATCTCAACACAACACTTTTCCAACATAACCAACATTTTAGCATAGGCCTTGGCAATGAGCTGACATCAATAACTGACACAGCTGTTGGCCTGGATCAAGTAAATGAATGAAGGAAGGAAGGTAGAAATGACAGAGGAAAAGCAGGAAGGAAAAGTGAATGAATGAAGTTGTAATACAAAGTGCACTGCCAAATTCTCTGCATGAAATTAGGGCTGCTCTCCCCAGGGGAAAGCACATCGCCACAACAGCAGCGTCACCTTTTTTTTTTCTTTCCCAGTGTACATGTGTATTTATCGTGTGGCTTTTTCTTCTATAAAATGTTGCCAAGGCTAGTTTTCTAGCTGCCATAGGTTTGGTTTTTTTACATGCAATCAAAATTTACAAATGTACATACACACGGGGACTGGATGTAAAAATGCACATGAGTGCTTATTCCATTATCCTCAAAATAAAATAATGAATAAAGAAACAATAAAAATAATTCAATGTAAGCTGCACATGGCACTTTGCTCCATTGTCTTCTTCTTCAAACGCTCAAACAGCAACTGCTGTTGTCTGTCATATAAGCGAAAATGCATCAAGCTGCTGTTGAGCACCTTACAAGTCAGGCCCAGCACATCTGACTTCAGCATGGAAGGGAACTGTTATCATTTAACCTTTTCCCTACCTGTAACCCGCTATAGGGCAACCAGCCATCTCCTAACCCTTCCCTCTGTATCACCCACTACTGGGCTACTGAAGCATACAAATGTGCACAGTGCACGTGTACTGGGAAAGAGGGGTTCTCTCCCTTAATGTAGTTTAAAAAAAAGTTAAAGTCTGTCCCGAGCCTAAGGCTCATCAGGCCGGTGCTTATCCTGGTTTCTGTGCATGTGGCGTTAAGCGACTGAGAGTCATAGACTCCCCCCTGGATAGGACGCCAGTCTATCGCAGGGTTAACCCCCAACACAAGGTTGGTACCCCTTTTACACCTGGGTGGGGTGAGAAAATAGCCGTAAAGTGCCTTTTCCAAGGGCACAACGCCATAGCCGAAAGCTGGGATCGAACCCGCAACCTTTAGATTACGAGTCCAACACCCTAACCACTAGACTACAGTGGCGGCTACCGTTAATGTAGGGATAGTGTTAAGTCTTTCTGGAAGAAAAGGCCGCAAGGTCGACCAAGAAGGCAGAAAACAAAAAAGAAACAGACAAGAAAGTGACCACAGGAAGAAAAAAAAAAAAAGCAGAAACAAAGAGAGGAAATAGAAAAGAGGAAAATTCCTAGCACAGAATTTCCAGAAGGTGAGGTGGGGGATGCTGTTTATACTAACACGCCCCCCCTACACATCCCAACAAAAGAAAGCAGTATCATCATGCACTTGTTTATTTTTGTTGTGGGGTTTTGTTTGTTTTTTATCATCAAATACTTGTTTGTTTTTGTTGGGGATTTTTTGTTGTTTGTTTTTTTATCATCATGTACTTGTTTGTTTTTGTTGGGGTTTTTTGGTTGTTTTTTTTATCATCATGTACTTGTTTGTTTTTGTTGGGGTTTTTTGGTTGTTTTTTTTATCATCATGTACTTGTTGGGGGGGGGGGGGTTGGGGGGAGGTTGATTTGTTTTTTTATGGTCAAGTACTTGTAATATCTATGCGCCACTACCTGAGCCTCCTGCTCCACTGCGACCTTGACCCACAGGGCAGGGGATGGAGTGAAGGTCACCCACGATGGTTCCCAGGTCATCGATGACGAGGTTGACGACGGTCAGGTTGAGGTGTACAGCGTGGATTGTCCCCCCTCCATGCACGTTCAGGTTGTCCACCTGACGACAAGTGACACAGCTGTCAGGTCAAATCCTAACATAAACACACATGTGTGCATGCATGCACACACACAAACACATAAACGTACCCATGTATGTGCGCATGCACGCACACACACAAATATGCAGGCACGCAGGCACGCAGGCACACACCCCCACCCACCCACACACACACACACACACACACACACACACACAGTGCTTGGTAGAGTCTCTTCCTCATCTTCTTCACCTGCTGCTTGCCTCCCTAATATAATATCTTGCACACATATTAAAACCTGTTCTGCTTTTCGGAAAGAGTAGGCCATTGCATGCCAGTGGGAACGGAAGACGAAATTCACAAAACTGCATACATGCGGGGACTGGGTGTAAAAAAAAAAGCACACGAATGCTTACCCCGTTACCCTTGAAATAAATTTAAAAAATTTTCAAAATAAAGAAATGAATAAAATAACAATGATAATAATAATAATGATGATATCAACAACAACAACAATAATAATTATGATGATGATAATGATGATAACGATAATAGTGATAATAGTGATAATAATAAGAAGAAGAAGAAAAAGAAGAAGAAGAAGAAGAAGAAGAAGAAGAAGAAGAGTAATGAATAATGATAAATAAATAAACAAAACAAAAAAATTAATAAAATAAAACAAAATACATGCAGTGTCAGGTGATCAAAATAAATATTATATTAATAACAATAACAATACTAATACTAATAATAATAACAACAACAAATAAACAAATAAATATACAAAACAAAAACAAATAAACAAAACAAAAAACAAAACAACCAATCAAACTACCTGCAGCGTCAGGTGATTCTGCAGGTCGGGCAATCCAGGGGGCACAGTGACCTCTCCCCCGTCCGCCACAGTGAGGGTGGGCACCCTCAGCACACCCTGGGGGCTGATCCACCCCTTCCCCGAGATGGTGGCACCCGGCCCAAACATCAGGTGACACCCACCTGACACCTCCACCTCGTCAATACCCAGGGTACCCCTGTAAATCAACATGATTGATTGATAAAACCCTGCTGTAAAGCCCAGCACATACCCAGGGTACCCCTGTAAACATGATTGATAGACAACACCCTGTTGTACAGCCCAGCACATACCCAGGGTACCTCTGTTCATTAATAAATCAACATGATTGATTGACAAAACCCCACTATACAGCCCAGCACTTACCCAGGGTACTTGTGTTAATCAACATGACTGATAGACAAAACCCTGCTGTACAGCCAGGAATTGCTGAAAATCTGATCTCAAAACAAAAAAAACAAAAAACAAAAAACTCCTCAGTAACTGACCAGACGGTGATGTTGACGTCGCGACAGCGGAAGAAGGAGGGCAGGTGCAAGGCGCCCCCCTCGTAAATGAAGACGTTGGCAAACGCCTCGATTTCATCCACCTGTCGAAAGGCCATGACCTGTCCAGGGCCAATGTGCAACACCCCGCTGTTGTCTCCTGATATGACATGGCTGTGGAGCTCGTAGGGTCTGCACACAGGGTATGTTATTATTATTATTTATATTATTATTATTGTCTACATATTTGATTCTATACTATCATAGTTGATGACAGGAAATTCTGAAAATCTGATCTTTTAAAAAAAAAGTTGTTATTTTTGTTGTTGTTATTACCATTGTTATTATTGCTGTTGTTGTTGTTATTATAGTCATCATTATCAACATCATCATCATTATTATTATTATATTGTTATTATTGTTGTTGTTATTGTTATTATTATTATTGTTGTTTTGTTTGTTGTTGTTGTATCATCATCATCATCATCATTATTATTATTATGATTATGATGTTGATGATGATGATGATTATTGTATTATACATATATCATCATCATCGTTGTTGTTATTGTTGTTTGTACTCTTGTCATCTATGCCCACCAGCACACAATGGCCTACTCTTACAAAAAGCGGAACAGGATTTAACGTGTGCGCAAGATGTTCTGCGTGCGTTCGCACACGGGGCCTCTTTTTATTGTCTCATCCGAAGGATTTTAGGGAGAGTGGAGTCAGCATTGATGTTAACTCCAGGGGAAAAATCCGCTCGAACGGGAATCGAACTCGAACGGGAATCGAACAGATGACAATATTTACACAACACACGGGGACTGGATGAAAAAAAAAGCACATGATTGCTTATCCCATTATCCTCGATATAATAAAATAAAATAATAAATAAATAAACTTCACTGCACTTCTAGTTAGACAAACGAAAAGAGATCAACGTTGAGGCCAGATCGCATCCACAGTGAAGCAGACGACAGTAACTGTCCCACTTCACACCACTTACACAGCCCAGGAGAAATCAACGTGACGGCAGATCCTGGGATCCACAGTATAAACCAGACCACAGTTGTGCCTGGTAACATCTTTATTGTTTACCTCCCGCCATATTTTTCTTTCCTACCGACAACGACTCCTTAGAAAAGAACATTCAAGGGGGATAAGTCGTAGTGTTTTGAATAAGGCTTCGACATACTGCTGCCAGTTAGAGCTGAAATAATAAACATTTCCGAAATCTTGGTCTTGATGAATGAATGAATGAATGAATGAATTAATGAATTATCTTTATTTCACAAAGGTTACAGATAAGCATTTAAATACTTTGTTTTTTTTCATCCGGCCCTTGATAATGCAGCTAGCATGTGCTGAATTACAGCCCAACGATATCTGGGTGAAAGACCAGTCTACTATTCACGTTAGGCCATACATAACACTCTTGCTCAGCTCAGGTTTGAGTCCGGTCGAGGAGATTTCTCTCCTTGAGTTAACATCAGTGCTGACTCCACTCTCCCCCAAAAAGTCCTTCGGATGAGACTTTAAACCGAGGCCCCGTGTGCGAACGCACGCAGAACATCTTGCGCACACGTTAAATCCTGTTCCGCTTTTCGTAAGAGTAGGCCATCGTGTGCCGGTGGGAACAGATGACATTATAAAACTGCATACACACGGGGACTGGATGTAAAAAAGCGCAAGAGTGCTTATTCCATTATCCTCGATATAAAAGAATAAATAAATAAATAAATAAATTATATCATTCATTTATTTGTTTTGGCTCACAAGAAAACAAATTGTTTTTTGCTATTTTCCTATTCGCCTAAAGTTTAAAGAGCACAGATGATAACATACACAAAAAATAGATGAATTAAAAAAAAAAAAATACATGTCCACTCTCGGGGCCTGTAGGCCTGTCTGTTTCTGTGTCTATTTCCCATGCTATGCAGTTGTAAATCTTTATAACTATTTGCTTTTTACACATTCTACACGTCTAACAAAAAACGAAACAATGGAAACTGTTTTGCTTATTTTCTTTCAATAAAAATTGTATTCATTTCGTTTTATAAGCCTAGGTAAGGTAAAAGGTAAAGGTGTCCCATAACCTAGGCAGTCGTAGGGGAGCGAGGCATCACAGATCTCAGCTTCTCAAGGGCCAGCATATTGAGGGCGGTGCCCATCTCCTCTCCCTCGCTGCTTTACCTTCTCTGACCCTAAAGAGGGCAGGTACCCATTGACAGCTGGATGAACTGGGGGAATGTACTGAAGCCAAGGCGCACAATCGGTCACCCATCCAACTGGTGACCACGCTCGAAGCTGCTTAAATTGACTTGGGGAAAGCGAGTGCTCTGACCACTGAGCTTTCCCGCCCCCCTCTCCCCTTTAAGGTAAACTAAGTCAAATTCTTTATTCCAGAAAATCCTATTTGGGTACATGGAAATGCAAATACAAAAACATCTAAATCTTCAAAAGCGACTGAGGTTGCGATCATCTAACCACAGAATGATCGCCCTCCAAAACAGGAAACTACATCCGCTGCACACACACGCACATACGCACGCACGCGCACACGCACGCACGCGCGCACGCACGCACACACACACAGTGACACACACACATACACACACAGTGACACACACACATGACACACACACACACACACACACACACACACACACACACACACACACACACACACACACACACACACACACACACACACACACACATACACGTAATAATATAACAGTAGATTATATACTAACATGCAGCAGCTTAAAAGGGCGTATTCCCGTTTTGATGGTAATCTTCTCCATCAGCTATCTTTAACAATCTGTCACTTGTGTATGGCTGTTTTAGATCGCTGATGCATAGTCCAGTTGGATTGTATTGTGATTGCTTTGGACTCTAAAGATGCTCTAATCTGATTTTTTTTTTCATGTTTGTAAGGGTTTTTTGTTTTTTTTGGGGGGTATTTTTTTTTTTTTTTTTGGGGGGGGGGGGCAGTATTTTTCCTGTACTGGTATTTGTATTCTTATTATTGTTTTTTTGTTTGGTTTGGGGGTGAGGGCTAGGAGATGTTGCTGATTGTAGCTGATTTTTCGCAGTTGTTGTTGAGTGTTCCCGTTCTTTTTCTGGGAGGGGTATTTTGTTTTTCTTATGTAAAATCCAGTAACTGATATTTAGTTATATTTTTCATTGGAATTACTGATTTTGCTACAGCTTGTTAGAACTGCATTTCTCGTTTTTGTTTACTGTAGTTCAATAGGTTAGTAACAAAAAGGTTGGGTTTTTTTTTACTTAGCAAGTATTGACCCCCTGAAATTCTTTATCCCATACATTGCCAACTACACCCTCTTCCCCTGACACTCACACACCCACCTTCTCCCCCCCCCCCCCCTCCTGTCTAATATCACAACTTGTGAAAAGACGTTAAATGAATTTGAACACACACTAGCAGCAACAACAATGGACAAAATATATATCCATAATTATGCAAAACATAAAATTGATATAAACAGTTTCGAGAAATCAAAATCAATTTTGCTACTTAATACAGCTTAATTTTTTAAAAATAAACTTTGCCAGGTTTAAGACCACTTTTTAAAAAGTTGTACTAAACAGTGCATAGAATTTTTATGATGGTGGGTTGGGTTGGGTCTTCTATAATAATAATTTATGGTTTTAGAAACTTTTTCTATCTATCTATCTATCTATCTATCTATCCATCCATCCATCTATCTATCCCTTAGTCTGGCGACCGTGGGGGCACCCCTGAAGACTTGACAACCAGTTCCCTCCATTCCTCTCTCTGCTCTGCCTTTCTCAGGGTTTTGTTGAGTTCTAGGCCTGTCCATTCGCTGATGTTGTCCTCCCATCTCTTCCTCGGTCTGCCTCTTTTTCTTCCTCCTTGGACAGTGCCTTGCAGTGTTGTTTTTGCATGTCCTTTTGAACTTGTGACATGCCCCTACCATTGGAGTTTACGCTTCTTTACAATTGATAGAAGATTTTCGTAGGGACCAATGGTTTGCTGGATTCTGTTATGCACTTCTCCGTTGCTTATGTGGTCTCTGTAGGAGATGCCAAGGAGTCTCCTGAAGCATCTCATCTCTACTGCCTGTACTCTTCTCTCCAAATCTGCAGTCAGGGTCCATAATTCACAGGCATACAGGAATATGGATATGACAAGGGAGCGCATTAGTCTGATCTTGGATTTGAGTGAGATATTTGTATCTTTCCAGATGATGTTCAATTTTGACAGTGCTGTTATTGTCTGTGCAATTCTGCATACTACCTCTGGCTTGGACCCCTTGTCTGATACGACGGCTCCCAAGTACTTGAAGCTTTGAACTGTTTCTAGCTTCTGGTCATTGACCCTGATATTCAGTGCTGATGCCCTTGGTGTTATTGGTCATCAGTTTGTTCTTCTCTGCACTAATTTCCAATGTCATAATTATGTTTTAGAGGCCTTGTTCAGGTGTTCTGTTAAGCTGGCAAGCTCCTGTTCTGATCCTGCTTGTCTGTCAATATCATCTGCCATGCGGATGTTTGTGATCGTTCTGCCACCAATGCTGACTGATCCTTTATGGTGTTTCAGTGCATCAGCCATGATTCTCTCAAGGAAGATGTTGAAAAGAGTGGGTGAGAGAAGACAGCCCTGCCTTACTCTAACTGTTGTTCGAAACCACTCTCCAATGTTGCTGTTGTAGTACACTGCACTGGTGGCCTTGTTGTACAGCTGTTTGAAAAACCTGATCAGAGTCCTCAAAGAGCATCTTGTCTTATAATAATAATAATAAAAATAATAATACATGGAATTTATATAGCGCAATATCTTGCAAAACAAATCAAAGCGCTTGCACTCGACCCTCACAACAAACAACCAATGACAATAAATAATTCTAGCAAAATCGAAAGCACACACGCGCGCGCGCGCGCGCGCAACACACACACACACACACACACACACACACACACACACACACACACACACACACACACACACACACACACACCTATAGAGGTTATACATTTTGATGCAATGTTGTTCAGCTGCAGCCTATTCTTGCATAGTCATTGTCAATGACAACGCAATATGACAGTGACAGGAAAGCTGCTGCAGAGAAGGCAGGCAGGACAGAAAGAACAATGCCTTGAAGCCCCCGGCACCTGCTACCATTCCCTGTCCCCACTGCAGCAGAACTTTCCAAGCGCGGATTGGGCTTATCAGCCATCTCCGCACTCACCGATGATGACCTCCCCACCCCCTCCAGGATGATCGGATGGTCCTCGTAGCTCCCATGGATGAACAAGAGAGAGATTCTTGCATATATATGGATGTTTGAATACCCATATAAGCTTTGCTTGTTGTACTCATTTCATTTATTGTTGCTTGTTGTTTCTGAACTAATAAAACTTGTTTAAACCAAGTAAAAACAGCCCTGCTTTACACAAACAAACAAACAAACAATATTACACACAGAGAAATTCTTCACTCACTGCACAAGGCCCGGATGAAGGGCAAAGTGGGCGTGGCCCAGAATCCTGACGTCTTCCAATTGGCTGGTGGAGTTGTCAATCAGCCAGGTGCGGCCGGCGTCAGCGGGATACAGGCTGTGATTGGTGGTGCTGTAGCCCAGGGACCGCCCCCCGTTGTCAATGATCAGGGTTCGGTTCCTGACCTCAGGGGTGGAATCCTGCACAGACCACCAGCACAGTGAGGGGAAGGGGGTGGGGATGAGGTGGGGTGTGGAGATGGGGCGGGGAGGGGGGGGGCAGTGTAGGAGAAGCAGCAGACAGACTGGCTGAAGCTTTCACAACTCTATAGCCCAGGGGGTCAGGATGAAACAGTTGGTTTGTCACCCTAAAATTTAATGTGCAGGTGCCACACACACACACACACACCACACACCACATACAATCAGGCACATAGGAACGCTCTCTCTCTCTCTCTCTCTCTCTCTCTCTCTCTCTCTCTCTCTCTCTCTCTCTCTCTCCTCTCTCTCTCTCTCTCTCCCTCACCCACACACACACACACACAACACACGAGTAACCCCCCCACAAACACACACACACACAAACACACAAACCCCTCCACCCCCCACCCACATCCCACCACCACCCTCCACCACCCCCATCCCACACACACACACATTACTCTCCCCCCTACACACACACACACACACAACACACACACACCACACACACACACACACACACACACACACACACACACACACACACACACACAAATATCACAATTTGTGAAAAGACGTTAAAAGAAATTGAACACACACATACACATACAGTGACACACACACAGAGTACTCCTCCACCCACACCCACATCCCTCCACCCCCCTCCACCACCCCCCCTCCACCACCACTACCACCACCCACCCCACAATCCCTCCACCCCACCCCACCACCACCACCACCACCACACACACACAGAGTAAGTACCCACCATCAAGAAAACAGTGCCAGCAGCAGCGTGAGAGGCAGCAGAGGAGGACCCCCCATAGGCCGTGAGAGATCCGAACCACCAGTCTGTGTGCCGGTAGTACACCGCCACCCGGCCCCCTGCACCCGCCCCTGCAGCCTGGCTGGTGCTGCCTCCGTTCACCTGTACAGGAAAGGGCAACACCTGCATGACTGTGACATGTCTAGCACCTGTGACATGACATGTATAGCACCTGTGTCTTGATATGACAACACCTACATGACTGTGACATCATAGTACCTGTGTCATGACATTATAGCACCTGTGTCCATCATATGACAACACCTGGATGACAACACCTGTGTCATGACTATGCATAGTATGTGTATGCAAACCGACTTGCTGTCACTCTTCATGTCAGAGCTAAATCCTTGGCGGCTGTGCTGAATGGGGAGCGAGGCGTCAGAGAACCTCAGCTTCTTAAGGGACCAGCGTATATTGAGGGCGGCGCCCATCTCTCTCCCTCGCTGCTTTACCTTCCCTGACCCTAAAGAGGGCAGGTACCCATTGACAGCTGGTGAACTGGGGAACTGTACTGATGCCAAGGCGCAATCCCCGATCACTCCCCAAGAGGCAACCGGGCTCAACGCTGCTTAACCTGAGCTTGTGGAAGAGCGAGTGTTCTAACCACTGAGCTATCTATCCGTACCATTAAATAAGCCCTACCCCCACCCCAAAAAGAGTAGGACCAAGACGGTTTTATAAAAACAGCGCACAGATAAGAAGGCTGTAGACAGCAGACAGCTATACTCAGGGCTGTGTAGCTTGACTTAAGCTGTTGTATGTTGTGCGCTCCCCAGCTTAACACTCTGGGGGTCTATCACCCACAATGTGCATTCTGACTCACTCACTCATCCCACCTGGGAATCACTGTGAGACAAATTGCACACTGAATAAGAAGCTTGCTGTGTATGACTGTTTTCAAGTATACCTCACCATATAGGCAGCCACACACCGACTTCAGAGGAGTCTGCAGCTTACCGAGATGGCTCCAGAGCCCTCCAGGTCCTTGGTGTCGATCCAGATGCTGCCCCCAGATCCCCTGAGGTGCCTCCCAGTCCATCCGCCTGGATGTTGCCTTCCACGATCAGAGTCTTCTTCACCTTCAGCTTCAGGATTCCGCCTCCTGTGTCATCGTTATTATCGTCATTATCATCATCATTATCGTTACCATTGTCATCATTGCCATCAGCAGCAGCACCAGCAGCAGCAGCGTCGTTGTCATCATTGTCACAGCAGCAGCAGCAGCCAGCAGCAGCAGCAGCAGCAGACAGCAGCAGCAGCAGCAGCAGCAACAGCATCATCAATCATCATCATCATCATCATCATCATCATCATCATCATCATCACACCACCACCACCACCACCACCACCACCACCACCACCACCATCTTCGTCATTATTACCATCGTCATCATCACCATGATTATCATCATCATCACCACCACTACTATCACCATCATCGTCATCATTATCGTCATCATCATCATCACCACACCACCACTACTTACACCATCATCGTCATCATCATCATTCATCACCACCACCACCACTTCCATCATCATCATCATCATCATCACCACCACCACCACCACCATCGTCATCATCATCATCATCATCACCAATAATTTTCCTATCCAATATCAGTGTTTTCTTCACAGTCATTTTCAGGATTCCGCCTCCTGATGTCCTGAATGTGTCCCCCTTTTTCTTCCCCAGTTCCTTTGGCTGGAGTGCCGAGGTTCACCAGTGGTAACATTAATTTTTGTGTATGCAACCGTCCCTCCTCACCTCCACCCCCACCCCCATTTAGGTAGCCCCATTCCGACTTCGGGAATAGGGTCTTAACACGACACGTGTGTGCATGTGTTTTTTTTTAAATCTTAATTTTGTCATCTGTTCATACAGACACACAATATCCTACACGAAAGACGGAACAAGTTTTTAATTACGCGTGCGCAAGATGTTCTGCATGCATTCGCACACACAGGGCCTCGGTTTACAGTCCCATCCAGAAGACTGATATTCTGATTCAGTTCGTTTCGTTTGGTTTTAGTTTTTTTTTGTGGTCAAAGTGGGAAGAAAGGCGAGGCTGGGAATCAAACCCAGAACCTCACGGAATTGTAGTTTCAAGGGAGAAGCCAGTTGATCCACGCTCCTCCCATGTGGTGAAACAAAAAAGCGCCAATGACATTATCAATTTTATTTCCAAGTAAGGGTCAGGTCATCTACAGAGACCACATAAGCAACGAAGACGTGCATAACAGAATACAGCAAACCATTGGTCCCTACGAAAACCTTCTGTCAATTGAAAAGAAGCGTAAACTTAAATGGTACGGGCGTGTAGTGAGACCAAAAGGACTTGCAAAGACAATACTGCAAGGCACTGTCCAAGGAGGAAGAAAAAGAGGCAGACCAAGGAAGAAATGGGAGGACAACATCCGCGAATGGACAGGCCTAGAACTCAACAAAACCCTGAGAAAGGCAGAACAGAGAGAGGAATGGTGTGAACTGGTTGTCAAGTCTTCAGGGGTGCCTCCAACGGTCGCCAGACTAAGGGATAGATAGACAGAATAATCTTTATCTTTATTTTCTGAGGGTAACGGATAAGCATTCGCATACTTTTTTTTCGTCGGGCCCTTGCCCTGATTTGGGACTATGGGCAAAACAAGAAGGAACCACCCCCCACCCCCTACTGTCACCCTCGAAAAACCACAACTACAACAACAATCTGGCAATTTCTAAGATAAAAAAATAAAGATTTAAAAAAAAACAGTGAGAGTAACAGTAAGACTCCACACCCCTAGCGCTCATTTATATAACCTGCTGTCATACGGAGAGATTTAAATGCAAGGTGTGCGAGATGTATGTGTACTTACAAGGCCTTCTCTCACTCTCGTTTTGTTTGTGTCGGAAGCTGAGTGGCAAAAGTTTACATGCCGAGCTGCAAACATCTACGATAAACAATTTTTCAAAAGCCTGTTAGGAAACATTTCCAAAAAGTACAATTTAGCATTTGGTTTTCTTATTTTTCCAACATCCATCCATACACGTTGCGCTAATGCGCGACGCTTTGAATTCCCTCCCCTGACCATGAAAAACACTGCTGCCTTCTTTAAAACTACTAAATTTCATAACTTGTCCGCCCCATGCTTTGAATTGCCTCCCTTACCAAGAACACTGTTGCCTTCTTTGTTCTTACTAAAATTCATAAGGCCCGCCGTTTCAGGGGAGTTAACTAAAGAAACCCACAAAATAACTTACTCGACGGAGAATTTTTCCGTGTCGGACGTTGCATATATTACATCATTTACATCCCCAAAAATTTCATTCTGACGGTAAATATCCCATTTTGTTCGACTTTAAAAACTTTTTGCTTTAAACTCAAAGAAATCATGCCGATACATCGATACATCGGACGCTCTAGTCGATGATTTTTTTTTTCTGGAGAGAGAAAATGAATGAAAGAATCATCTTAATTTTACAAAGGTTACAGAGCAAGTATTTACATTTTTTTTTTGTCCTGCCCTTACCAAAACTAGAGAATATTAGAACAAGAAAAAGTCAACCTCCCCCCCCCCCAAAACAAACAAACAAACAAACAAACAAACAACCCCAAATCAAAACCAAAAAACAAATAACTAAATAGTTGTATGTTAAAGTTAAAAAGTTAAAGTCTGTCCCGAGCCTAAGGCTCATCAGGCCGGTGCTTATCCCGGTTTCTGTGGCGTTAAGCGACTGAGAGTCATAGACTCCCCCCTGGATAGGACGCCAGTCTATCGCAGGGTTAACCCCCCCAACACAAGGTTGGCACCCCTTTTACACCTGGGTACTTACTTAACTTACTTAATCCTCCTCGCTCCGGGTGGAGCAAAAGGCGCCAACAAGTCTCCTCCAGCCATCTCTGTCTTGGGCAAGCCAGCCGATCTCATTCCATGTTTTGCCCATTATTTCCATTTCTTCTTCTATAGTTCTCCTCCATGTCCCTAACGGCCTGCCCCTCTTCCTTTTACCAGGTGGTGCCCATCTGAGTGCAGCATGTGGATGTCGGGTCTTGTTCATCCTGAGGACATGGCCCAGCCACCTCCATCGCCTTTGTTTCACTTCTTCTATGATATTGTTGATGCCAGTCCTTTTGCTCACTTTTCTATTGGTAACATGTTGTTCCCAGTGGATCTTGAGGATGCGGCGAAGACACCTGCTTTCGAAGCCTCTGAGTCGGCTTTCAATCTTTTTGTTGATTCTCCAGGTCTCTGAGGCGTAGAGGAGGACTGAGCGGACGTTTGATTTGTACACTTTTAGTTTTGTGTTGGTCTGCAAGACTGTTATAGCCGTAAAGTACCTTTTCCAAGGGCACAACACCATAGCCGAAAGTTGGGATCGAACCCGCAACCTTTAGATTACGAGTCCAACGCCCTAACCACTAGACTACAGTGGCGGCAAATAGTTGTATCCCTTCTCCCATTTTCTTTCTAATATCAAAACATTATTATGAACGAAAACAATCTTATAGAATAACAAAAAACGAACAACAACAAACAAACATTGCACACAAAAAAATCTACAACATTAAGAAGTAAAACCTTTTCAAATACCCAAACATTGCATTTTTCAAATCGTGTTAAGGAAAATAGTTTTTAAAAGTCCAAAAAGGCATAACATATGTGTAAGGGGGAAATACCAAACGAACAAATAACAATAAAAAAACACCAAACGAACGAAATAGCAAAAACAATCATAGATAGATAGATAGATAGATAGATAGATAGATAGATAGATAGATAGATATAGATAGATAGATAGATAGATAGATAGATAGATAGATAGATAGATAGATAGATAGATAGACGGACAGACAGACAAATAGACAGACAAATAGACAGACAGACAGACAGACAGAAGGGTCAGGTGTCCTAACTGACCTCGTCCAGTGGTGTTGGTGGCCCCTCCCCCTCCACTCCCAAAGTCCTGTGGCCTCTGGACAGAGCCGTAGATCTCTCCTGCCCCCACTGCTCCTGTAGTGACCAGTGCATTGTCATGGTCATGGTCACTTTACATTGCGTCACATCATATCGCGTCACATCACATCACATCGTGTCACATCACATCACGACACATCACGTCGCGTCACATCGCATCACGTCATATCACATCACATCTCCTCACGACTTGTTTGCTTTACAAGAATCGGTTATATATAAGTTCCATTTCTTCTTCCTCTTCTTCTTCTTCTTATCACCCTCATTACTATCACACCACATCACATCACATCACTCCCCACAAACAACGCTCACATCGTATGCTCATCATCACATTGGATAAAACTGTCTTCTCTCTGTGTGTATGTATGTGTGTGCGTGCATGCGTGCGTCCGTGTGTGTGTGTGTGTGTGTGTGTGTGCGCGCGCGTGTGTGTGTACGTGTGTGTGTGTATGTGCACACACACATCCACCCCACCACCACACCCTCCCCCCTCCACCACACACCCACCCCCACACTCACCCCACCCCAACACCCCCACACCCCACCACACCCCCACCCATCCCCACCCACCCCCACATCCCCTACCCCTACCCCCTAACTCACCACTAGCGGACCCCACCACATCTCCTCTGCCCCCGTGGCCGGCCCCTGCACTCCCCGCCCCCTGACCGGGCCCCGCCAACAACCCCTGACCGCTCAGGGTCAGCAGGCCTGCCGCGTCCACCTGTAGCCTGTCCGTGGTCAGGTGTAGGGCCTGCGCCCTCACCCTGCCCCCTCCCTCTATGGTCAGGTGAGGCTGGTACAGACTGCTGCTGTTGGAGGACAGCTGTGGACAGACAGGTGAACTGTAATGCGAGTAGGGGTATGTCTAACTTGATGTGTCTGTGAGTGTTTAGAATGAGAGAGAAACACAACATTGTGTGTATATTATTAGGAATGATCAGTTCTAAAGGTAGTTCTTATTTATTTTCTTTCTTTCTTTATCTATTTATTTGTTCATTTATTTGTATTAAAAAAAAAAAGGTAAAGGTGTCCCATAACCTATGTGGTCGTAGGGGGAGCGAGGCATCACGAGACCTCAGCTTCTTGGTTGGTTGGTTGGTTAGTTGGTTGGTTGGTTGGTTTGCTTGCTGGATAGTTGGTTGGTTGGTTGGTTGGTTGGCTGGCTGCTTAGTTGGTTGGTTGGTTGGTTGGTTAGTTGTTTGATTGGTTGGTTGGTTAGTTGGCTGGCTGCTTAGTTGGTTGGTTGGTTAGTTGTTTGGTTGGTTGGTTGGTTGGTTGGCTGGCTGCTTAGTTGGTTGGTTGGTTGGTTGGTTAGTTGTTTGGTTGGTTGGTTGGTTAGTTGGCTGGCTGCTTAGTTGGTTGGTTGGTTGGTTGGCTGGCTGCTTAGTTGGTTGGTTGGTTGGTTGGTTAGTTGTTTGGTTGGTTGGTTGGTTGGTTAGTTGTTTGGTTGGTTGGTTGGTTAGTTGGCTGGCTGCTTAGTTGGTTGGTTGGTTAGTTGTTTGGTTGGTTGGTGACCAGTTGGCTGACTGTTTCATTAGTTGGATGCTTGCTTGATTAATTAGCCGACAGGTTGTTTGATTGGTCATTTTTGTTTTGTTTTGTAGAAAGAAGCGTTGCTTTGAGGTTGGTCATATGCACAGCAGTAGCATTCAACATACTGTGACAATCCAGGCATCAGAGGCGTTGCCATGGTGACTGATGAAGGTCCAATCAGCGCCGTCCTGCACCGTGACGCTGATGAAGGTCACGTGACGAGGGGCAGACAACTCCATGCTGACTGTCTGACCTGTGTGTAGCACAATGAGTATGTAGCTTCGTGTACACTGCAGTGGCAACCATTTGTTTGGTTGTTGTTGTTGTTGTTTAACAAACTGTAATGACCAAAGATAACCTGACACAGCAAACAGCCAGGACAGCCTGGGAAGACCAATAAACAGCAGCATCTTCTCTTTTATTTTCTTTTGCTCTGCAAACACACTCTCTCTCCCTCCCCAATGTCTGCACAGTTAAATCACACACCCTTGTCACAACCAGAAAAAAAACCGTCTCTCCAACCATCCCCCCCCCTCCCCCGCCAATTTCTAAAGATAAGGATAATTAATAATTTTTAAGCCTGAAGAAGAAAAGGAAATTCACATAACTCAAACACAATCACAAAGAACCAAACCACAGAAGCAATACTAGTGGCCTACCAACACTGAGGGGAGCCAGCCCAAAAAAACAGCAAACAAACAAATAGACAGACAGGGGCTAGGTGTTGAGGCACTACCTAACTAACTATAGCCCAGGCCAAAAGCTGTGTCAGTTATGGATGTCAGCTTATTGCCAAGGCCTACAGTAAAATGTTGTTATGTTGTAAACTGTTGTGTTGAGATTGCCCTCAGCCATGACAAGCTCTTAACATAGCAACCGACACTCTCTCCTGAAAAAAATCCTCTGAAGTCGGAGTATGGCTGCCTATATGGCGAGGTTACTTGTAAACAGTCATACACGCAAACTTCTCATTCAGTGTGGAATTTCAATCTCACAGTGATTCCCAGGTAGGATGAAAGGGTGAGTCAGAGTGCACAGTCTGGGTGACAGACCCCCAGAGTGTTAAGCTGGGGAACGCACAACAACTGTTACTGACCGGAGCCAATCAGCAGGCGGGCCCGGTGCCCGGTGACAGTGCCCCACACACGCAGCACACTGGGGCGGAGGAGGGAGGAGGGGCAGGAGGCGGGGGAGGGGAGGGGAGGGCGGATCTCCACAGGAGCTGAGGGCAGGACGAGTTCTGCCCCTTGGTACAGGAACAGCTGCCACGTCATGTTGGCTCGCTGGTATCGGGACTCCTGGTCACCACACAGTGTGCAGTCAATGGATCAGTTAGTCAATCAATCAATCCATCAATTAATCTGTCAATCATTTAATAAATCAATCAAAGAACCAACCACTTACTCACTCAATCCACCAATCTATCAATCAATCAATCAACCATCTCAGCAGTCAGGACAAGATGAGATCTGCCCCTTGACGTCGGCCCACCATGATGTTTATCATAGCAATTCATGGCTGCCTACGACACAGTGTAGGATAATAAATCAACCAGTCAGTCAATCAATCAATCAAGCAAGCAAGCAATCAGTCAAACAATCCGTCAGTAATCAATCAAATCAATCAACAGATATTCAATGAAGGTAGGACTAATACCCCCCCCCTACCCCCGCCCCCCATGGTGGGCCACTGGCAGGTGTATCAGCAACTCCATCACCCCCCCTCCACCCTCACTCCCTCCCTCCTTACCTGTGTCCAGTCCAGGACACGGCCAGATGCCACATGCAGGTGACTGCCCCCTCCCCTCCTCCTCCTCCCTCGCTCTCCCCCCCCCCTCCCACTCCCTTACTTGTGTCCAGTCCAGGACATGGTCAGGTGCCACATGCAGGTGTCCTGTCCCTCCCTCCCTCCCTCCCCTCCTCCTACTAATCCTCCCTACCTACTTCCCCCACCCCCTCCCCCCTTACCTGTGTCCAGTCAAGGACATTGCCAGGTGCCAATTGCAGGTGTCATGTCCCTCCCCTCCTCCCTCCCTCCCTCTCTTTCGGATGAGACTATAAACCGAGACCCCGTGTGCAAACGCACGCAGAACATCTTGCGCACACGTTAAATCCTGTTCCGGTTTTCGTAAGAGTAGGCCAGCGTGTGCCGGTGGGAACAGACGACAAGATTTACAAAAATGCATACACACGGGGACTGGATGTAAAAAAAAAAAGCACAAGAGTGCTTATTCCATTATCCTCGATATAAAAGAATAAATCTAATCAAATCAAATCTTTCGGATGAGACTATAAACCGAGGCCCCGTGTGCGAACGCACGCAGAACATCTTGCGCACACGTTAAATCCTGTTCCGCTTTTCGTAAGAGTAGGCCATCGTGTGCGGGTAGGAACAGATGACAACATTTACAAAAATGCATACACACGGGGACTGGATGTAAAAAGAAAAAAGCACAAGAGTGGCTTATTCCATTATCCTCGATATAAAAGAACAAATCAAATCAAATCAATAAATCAAATCTTTCTCCTTCTCCCTCCCTCCCTTACCTGTGTCCAGTCCAATACGTGGCCAGGTGCCACGTGCAGGTGACCGGTGTCGTCCCCCACGATCTGCACGGCCTTGACCTTGGTGCCGTTGCCCGCGAAGGTGAGGTGGGCTCCCCCATAGATCTCCAGGAAGGTGAGGTCGTAGAGGAAGGAGGGGGAGGGGGGCAGCAGGTAGGCTATGGCCCCGCTCTGCAGGTAACTGTCGTAGGCCGCCTGGTCCGCCCACGTGCCGCCGTGTTCCGTCACCTGAAGTACAGGTAGGGTAGGTAGGTAGGTAGGTAGGTAGGTAGGTAGGTAGGTAGGTAGGTAGGTAGGTAGGTAGGTAGGTAGGTAGGAAGGTAGGAAGGGAGGGAGGGAGGGAGGGAGGGAGGGAGGTAGGGAGGGAGGGAGGGAGGTAGGTAGGTTAGGTAGGTAGGGAGGGAGGGAGGGAGGGAGGGAGGGAGGGAGGGAGGGAGGTAGGAAATATCAGATCAGTGGGGTGAACTTGCAAAACAAGGGGCACAGAAAGAACAGTGCGAAAGCAGCATCACCTTCCATGAAAAGAAAACAATCATCAGATCAATGGCCCGACCTAGAGTAGAGAAGGATGACTACCACCACCTCAAAAGAGAAGATCAAGTCATAATTCTAAGACTCCGCACTGGGCACAACAGACTAAATCACCATATAGATATATCCACAAAGCTGAAACTCGCCCCTTCTCCCCTGTGTGCCTGTGGTAAAGAAAACCAGACAGGCGAGCACATCCTTCAGAGGTGTACATACGCTATTCAGCGACCTGAGGAAGAAAGTGTGGCCGATGGAGATAACCCTACAGACCAAGCTGTACGGCTCACGAGAGGAGCTAGAAAGGACATGCCCTTAATTTTCCCCTGACACATCTGTAAAGCGAACGAGAATAGAAGAATCGTGGGGAAGTGCTGTCAGGATAGGGGAGGGAGGGAAGCTGGGAGACCAGGGGGTGGGAGGGGGGTAGGGAAGAATGGGTGGATAAGGAAAGTTGGGGGGGATAGGGGAGGGCGGGAGATTTTTTCCCTACAGCTAACAACGTTGCCAACTTCACTCCCCCCCAAAAGTCCTTCAGATGAGACTCTAAATCGAAGTCCCGTGTTCGAACACACGCAGAACACCTTGCACACAAGGTCAGACCAGTTCCTCTTTTCGGAAGAGTAGGCCATTGTGTGCCGGTGGGAATGGATGACAAACTCTACAAAACTGCATGCACACGGGGACTGGTGCAAAACAGCACACAAGTGCTTATTCCATTATCCTCGAAATGAAAAAATTAATGAATAGCACACAATACATTCTTACATACATACATACATACATACATACATACATACATACATACATACATACATACATACATACATATAAATACAGGCAAACAGACAGACAGGCAGACAGACAGACATATTATACAGACATATATACAGACAGACAGATATACAGACAGACGGTCTCACGGACAGACAGACAAACAGATAGACAGACAGACAGTCTCACAGACAGACAGACAGACAGACAGACAGAAAAACAGACAAACAGACAGATAGACAGACAGACAGACAGACAGACAGACAGACAGACAGACAGACAGACAGACAGACAGACAGACAGACAGACAGACCTGTGGTTGCTGGCAGTTGTTGTCCACACGCAGATTCCTGATGTTGTCACCATGGAGATAGATCAGTCCGGGACCCCCTGCCTCCGCTCCGCTGCCCCCTGGTACATGAAAATACAGCCCCACCATCTATTTATTGATTTTTTAAAAAAATCTATCTATTTATTTATTTGTTCTTTTATATCCATCCAACATGCTGACAAACTGCACTGCCCCCTGAGACATGTATACAGCCCCACCACGCAGAATATCTTACGCACAGGTTAAATCCTGTTCCGCTTTTCGTAAGAGTAGGCCATTGTGTGCCGGTGGGAACAGAGGACAATATTTACACAACTGCATATATATGGGGACTGGATGGGAAAAAAAGCACCCGAGTGCTTATCCCATTATCCTCGATATAAAAGAATATTTTTTTAAATATAAAAAACATCTATTTATTTATTTATTTATTTATTCATTTATCTATTCATTGATGTAATTATTCATTCTTTGTTTGTTTATTCAGTTGATTATACACACATCCACACCATCCAACATGCTGACAGACTGCTCTGCCCCCTGATACACTCATCCACTCCATCTATTTATTTATCTATTTATTTATTCTTCTTTTCATTCATTCTTTTATATCCATCCATCCAACAACTGACAGACTGAACTGCCTGTTCACAACATCATATCTTCCTTCTTATATATATATATATATATATATATATATATATATATATATATATATATATATATATATATATATATATATATATATAATATATATGTGTGTGTGTGTGTGTGTGTGTGTGTGTGTGTGTGTGTGTGTGTGTGTTTGTGTGTGTGTGTCTCCTGTATATCTCACACACACACACACACACACAACACACACACACACACACACACACACACAACACACACACACACACACACACCACACCTACCCCCACACATCCCACACACACACACACACACACATACACATACCCACCCACCCACACCCCCCCCACCCCACACACACATACGCCCCCCCCCCGCCCCCCCCCCCCCCCCCCGCCCCGCCCCCCCCCACCCACACACACACAAGACCTCCAAGGACACACACAGAGCTCTCTCTCTCTCTCTCTCTCTCTCTCTCTCTCTCCTCTCTCTCTCTCTCTCTCTCTCTCTCTCTCTGTACAGACACGAAGGAAGGAAGAAAGGCAGGCAGCCACACACCGTAAGCGGAGACGTGTCCACTTTTGAAGGTGCCGGTGGTGAAGTTGACGAACACCCTCCCTCCCGCCCCGCCCCCTCCCCCTCCCAGCCCCTTGCCGCCATTGCTGGACAGACTTCCGCTTCCGGTGAAACCCCTGCAGCGCACGCGCAGTGAGCCTCCGCTGCCCCCGCCGCCATGCGTGACCTGAACGATTCAATTCAACAATTCAACTCTGTTATTGTCCTCTATGAAAAGGAAATTTGGCGAAGGTGGGTTGTCTGATAATTAGGTGTCCCATAACCTAGCTATTTAGCTTAGCTTATTGACTGACATAAAAAATAATCAAGAGACAAGCAGTATCTAACTAAAAAATTGGCACCCATCCCATCCTCGTGAACAGAAGAATAAACAGTGGAGTAAATAAATAGGCCTAGATGATGAATAAATAAATAAATAAATAAATAAATGTATATATTTAAATAAGTGAATGAGAAAACAAAGCAGTGTATAACTCTCAGTGGCATCTGTCCCATTCTCATAAACAGATAAGTAAATGCAGAAATAATAGGTAAATAAATAAATATATAAATGAATAAATACATAAATGAATAGATAAATAAATAGATGAAAAAAATCCGCAATATCCATCCTATCCAATGAACAGACGAGTAAACAGCGAATACACGAATAAGTCAATGAATAAATAGATAAATCAATAAACGAATAAATAAATTAAATTAAAAAATCTTCAGTATCTAACTCACGGTGGCATCCAGCCTATCGACGCTAACAGAACCGTTAACATAAAATAGATAAATAGAATTTTTTTTTTTTTAAAACAACTTCAGCATATAATTGACGGTGGCATCCATCCCATCCACATGAACAAATAAATACACAGCCAAATAAAAAAGAAATTGAATAAACAGATAAATAAATAAATAAAGTTTTTCTTCTCTAGCATCTAACTCACGGAGGCATCCAGCCCATCCACGCTGACAGAGCCGTTAACATAAATAGATAGGTAAATAAATAAATAAATAAATAATAAATAAATAAACATATCAATGGATAAATAAATAAATAAATAAAATCTCTAGCATCTAACTCACGGAGGCATCCAGCCCATCCACGCTGACAGAGCCGTTAACATAAATAGATGAATAGATGAATTAATAAATAAATAAATGAATCAATAAATGAATCAATATATAAATAGATAAATAAAATTTTCAAAAATCTTCAGTATCTAACTCACGGAGGCATCCAGCCCATCCACGCTGACAGAACCGTTAACATAAACAGATAAATAAATAAATAAAAATAAATAAATAAATAAATAAATAATTTTTTCTTTAAATCTTCACTATCTAACACACGGAGGCATCCAAACCATCCACACTGACAGATAGATACACAGTAAAATAAATAAATCAATGAATAAACAATGAATAAATCAATGAATAAATGGGTGGATAAATGAATAAACTCACCGTGGCATCCAGCCCATCCACTCTGACAGAGCCGTTGACGGTGAAGTCACCCGTGATTACCAGGTCCAGAAAGCCCCCTCCTCTGCCCCCGTTCCCGCCGCTGCCGCTGCTACCTGCAGGCCCCCCACCCCCGCTACCCGGGTGTCCGCCTCGTAGATGGACCCGTAGGGAGACGGGTGGCCAGGGTGAAGGGGGAGGATGTGCCCCCCCTCCCTCCCCTCCCCCCGTGACTGGCGCCACTGGCTCCCGTGGAACTGGCCACACCTGCCCCTGTGTCAGAGGAGGTGACGGTTAGTATTAGCGACAGGTGAGAAAAAAAAAAGGTAAAGGTAAAGGTATGCAAGCCTTTGATTTGTTTTTACAATATATAGTGCTATATAAATTCATGTATTATCATTATTATTGTTATTATTACTATTGTTGTTGTTGTTGTTATATTATTATTATTATTATATTACTATTATTATTATCATCATTATCATTATTATCGTTATTATTATTATTACCGTTATTTTTATTTATTTTTTTTTATTATTATTATTATTTTATTATTATTATTATTATTATTATTGTTGTTGTTGTTGTTGTTGTTGTTATTATTATTATTATTATTATTATATTATTATATTATTATTATATCCCATAACCTATGTGGTCGTAGGGGAGCGAGGCATCAGAGACCTCAGCTTCTTTAAGGGCCAGCATATTGAGGGCGGTGGCGCCCATCTCCTCTCCCTCGCTGCTTTACCTTCCCTGACCCTAAAGAAGGCAGGTAACCATTTACAGCTGGGTGAACTGGGGGAATGTACTGAAACTAAGACGCGCAAACGGTCACCCATCCACATTGGTAACCATGCTCGATGCTGCTCAACATTGGCTAGGGGAAAGCGAGCACTCTGACCACTGAGCTATTTGGCAACAGTGAAAATTAAAATTATGTGACCTATGACGGTGGTTGACCAGGTCTTGTATCAACAAGAATAACGAGGAGTACATAAAATTATATAGTTCTCAATAAATAAATGGGGATCAATTAGAAAAAAAATAGCAAAAAAAAAAATCATGAAAGAATAAGAGGAGTAGACCAGTAATAAACAAGGAAGGGGAGTTAAAGAAAAGAAACAGCAGCAAGGGAGAGTGATACTAGAAAGGTCGATGATGATGATCATGAGGAGGAGGAAGAGGAGGAGAGAGGAGGACGTATGATATAATGAATATGAAAATGGCAGCATGATTAAGAACAGCAATTAATCATTTATTCAGGAAGAGCAGAGATAATTCAGGGAAAAAATGATTAAAAAAAAACTTTGTTCAAGTAAAAATTCCAGAAGTTCAATGATAACGTTGAAGAACTGATAATTTGGAAAGAACAGTGCTAATTTAGGAAGAGCAGTGATGATTTAGGAAGAATTGTGATAACTTATTCAGAAGACGAAGTGATAATTTAGGAAAAGCAGTGCTAAATTAGGAAGGGACAATCCCACCATGTAGGAGAGCAGTGACAATTTAGAAGGAGATAAAATAAAATCCCCCATGCAGAAAAAAAAGACCAGTGGTTCAGAAGGCAGAATACAACTGACCCGGTCCTCCATTGCTGACGTACCCTCCCCCAGCTGCCGTCACCAGGCCCGTCACGCTGACGTCATCCGCCACCACCTTCACCCTGTCCCCTTTCAGCGTGCCTCCCACACCACCCTGCTGACGTTCAGCACCGCCTCGGGCGACACGGCCTGGCCACCCGGGGTGGGCTTCTGGTACCCGACATCCAGCGTGCCCCTGGCCTGAACCTCCAGCCTCCCGCAACGATCAGGTTAGCGGATAGAGAGGCTTCCCTGACGCCCAGTTTGACGGTACCCCCAGACCCCACCACCAGGTGAGTGCTGTTGACCGGGTGGGAGGGGGGAGGGAGGATGGTGAGGGGGTGAGGGACTCTAGCAAGCCGGCCACCTCCGTGTACCCGAGGTAAAAAGTGTCGTTGGGGGTGAAAGTCAGTCGTCCTTTGGGGCCCACCTCCAGGTGGTTCCAGCCGTGTTCTAAAGGAGGCTGGTGGTTTCCCAGTCTCCCTGCCTTCAGGACACCATTCACTCTCATCACCTCCACCACCAGCGAGGAAGCCCCGGAGGAAAAACTCCCGCTTTTTTGTCCCCAAGCGTCCAGAGTCACGGTCCCGTTCTCAGCCCACCTCCAACGACCGCGTTCGGATCACGGCGTTCCCTTTGACTTCCAGAGGAGTCAGGGAAGTCAGGACGCCGTGAGAAGTCAGGTAGTCCACCTCTAAAGAGTTCACGGGTTCCAGCGTGAAGTTCCCGCCGTTGGAGACCGTGACGTTGGTGAGTCTCTCCCCGAACCTTAACCTTCCAGCGCTGAAGACTCCACCTACAGTGAGAGCGTCTGTGAAGAGCTCGGAATAGTCCGCTTCCAGGACATCGACTTCTTCTCCGTGTTCGAGCCTGGTCAGGTTGTGGGTGTCCAGGAGAAGCTTGCCTCTAGGCCCGTGGACGACCAGTACGGTCATCTTCTTGCGGCTCTGCACGGGAGACTGCAGACTGACCTTGTTCTTGACCTCCAGTACCCCGGACACGGCCAGGGTCTGGGTCAGCAAAGGCCCCCTGCCAGGAAGATGACCTTGCCCTGAGGACCCACCGTGACGTCCCTGACCTCTCTGCCGAAGACCACGTGACTGTGCCGCGGGGTCAGCTGTCCATTGAGGTGACGTTGGTGCAGTCGATGGTGACGGTGGCGTTGCCCTCCCAGCTCAGGCTGCCGCCGCCGTCCATGAGAAGAGAGGAACAGTTGGTGAAGGAGACAGGTGTGGCCAGGTGAAACACGCCTCGGATGTCCACGCTGCCGCCCAGGTGAGTGTGGGGTCACGGGGTCAAAGGTCACGTTGGATCTGGAATAACACACACGCGCGGGTGTGAAACATTTTTTTAGGAAAAAAAAATTACCTTTTTTTTCCCCCCCCATGAAATGCAAGTGTTTTCGTAACAGCGCCGATGATTGCAAATGACTTTTTTTGGTTAAGTACTGTCCCTAAAAACAGCACATCACACATCACGCACGCGCGCGCGCACACACACCATCACGCACGACGCGCGCGCACACACACACAACACACACACACACACACATCACACACACACCACACACACACACACACACAACGAACACCACACACACACACGACACACACCACACACACACACACACACACACAAGCACACACACAGCACACACACACACACACACACACACCACACACACCACAACACACACAAAGGTCACACACACACACCACAACACACACACACACCACACACACCACACACACACACACACACACACACACACACACACACACACACACACAGGTCACACACACACACACACACAACACACAACACACACACCACACACACACACACAAGAGTTTGACTTGACTTGACTGACACACACTTACACACACACACCTGTATACTACAGGTAGCATATCCATACATACCTGGCCCTGTGGTCAGTGAGGTCAGTCCGGACAGGTGGACAGGGCCAGCAGTGAAGTGACCGTTGATGAGGAGGGAGGAGAGGGTGAGGGGGAAGGGGGAGGGGGTCTGCACGTGCACCACTGCTCGCTCCTTCACTGTCAGGCCGTGCAGGGTCAGAGGTTGAGGTCGCAGAGTCATGTTGCCCCCAACCGTCAGATTGGTGTTGCCCTGGAAGTAAGGCAGTGTTCAAAATTTCAGAACAGTGCTTCATGTTAAGTTAAAGAAGTCTGTCCCGAGCCTAAGGCTCATCAGGCAGGTGCTTATCCCGGTTTCTGTGGCGTTAAGCGACTGAGAGTCATAGACCCCCCCCCCTGGATAGGACGCCAGTCTATCACAGGGTTAACCCCCAACACAAGGTTGGTACCCCCTTTTACACCTGGGTGGGGTGAGAAAATAGCCGTAAAGTGCCTTTTCCAAGGGCACAACGCCTTATGAATAAGGTCCATTTATTCTTCAGCAATATTTTATAACAATGCTTTATGAATATCTTTTTTTTTTATTAATCTTTTTAATGCAACATTTGACAATTATAATACAGCATTCACACACAAGGAACATTAAAGCCATGAGACATTCAACAATCATCACATCATGAATTATGTGAGCGGACTTTTCAATGTAGATGATTATCATAGCAATGAAAAATACTTAAGTAGTTTGCTTTATGAATGTTGTCCACTTCTTTAGGTAATATTTCATAACAGTGCTTCATAAAAAGTCTATTTCTTTTGGCAATATTTTTGAAATAGTGGTTTAAAAAAGACCATTTCATTTGGCAAATTTCACAATAGTGCTTTAAGAATAACGCCATTTCTTATGCAATATTTCAAAACATCTTTATGAATAAACGTCCATTTTTGTAGGCAATATTTTATAAATGCTTTATGAAAACGTCCTTTTTTTAGCAATATTTTATAATAATGGTTTATAAAAAACCCTTTTCTTTGGCAATATTTCTGAATCATGCTTTATGAATATTTTCATTTCTTTGAAATTTCAATACATTATGAATAATTTTTTTTTAGGCAATATTTCAGAATCATCTTTAGAATAATTTAATTTCTTTAGAATATTTCAGAATCATACTTTATAAATGACGCCCATTTCTTCAGGCAATAATTCAGAACGGTATTTATCAATATTCCTTCCTGTCTGTGCAATATTCAATACGTGCTTATGATAATTTATCTATTTCTTGTACGCAATATTTCAGAACATATTTACAATATTTATTCCTTGAGACAATATAGAATCATACTTATAAATAGCTTTTAGCAATAATGTCCACTTTTTTCTATTAAGAGTCCATCTGTGGTTATTCGAGGTTTTTTTGCTATTACATTTTGTAGTTTTCGACGTTAGTTTATAATTTTTAATATATGATATTCTTCTCAGCTGATTGTCCACTTTTTTGATTTGTTTTTTACAGATATTTAGCATATAATTCCATGTATTATCATTTTATTATTATTACATCATGAATCATCATCATCACCTTGTTTTGTTAATTGTTTGTTTGTTTTTAAAGATATTAGGTATATTATTCATTATTATTGATTGTTTTATTTTTGTTTGTTTTATTATTATTATGATTGTTTTTTATATAATATTATTATTATATTATTATTATTATTATTATTATTATATTATCATATATATATATTATTATTACCTGGATGTGGAGGGTGCCCATGATAAAGCTCCACCTGTCCAAGGTGACGTCAGAGTCGCTGGGCAGTTGCAGAGTGGCGGAGGAGGCCAGGAACTTGTTGCCGGGAAACGTGTTGCCCATCTGCAAGGTTCGGGACCCGCTGACGTACACCAGTGACGTGTTGTCCGTGCTGATGTCACTGACGCCCACGTTGACGTCAATATTCAGAATGGCGGAGTTCCGGAGAGTGATGACGTCAAGCTGGGAGGTGGCGTCCATCAACCAGGTGGCGGCTCCTGGAGAGAGGATGAGTCAGTGAATGAAGCACGTTTAGAAATTGTGTGCGCGTGTGTGTGCGCGTGCGTGCGTGTGTGCGTTCATTCGAATTTGCTAAAACTATAAATGGTTATTGATTGCTTGTGTGTTTGTACTGGTCGAATGATTTGTTTTTACAAGATATAGCGCAATAAAAATTGCATGTATTAATATTATTATTATCATTATTATTATTATTATTATTATTATTATTATTATTATTATCATCATCATCATCATCATCATCATCATCATCATCATCATCATCATCATCATTATTATTATTATTATTATTATTATTATTATTGTCGTCGTCGTTGTTGTTGTTGTTGTTCTTTTTCTTCTTCTTCTTCTTCTTCTTCTTAATGGTGTCCCTGTGTGAATGGAGTCCCTGTGTGAGTGATGTCCCTATATGAATGATGTCTTTGTGTGGATGATGTCCCTGTGCGAATAGTGTCCTTCTGTGTGAAGGAAACATCTTCAGAAACAGTCAGAAGAAGCGTTCAACGAAGAAGAGAAAAGGGCATCCAAAGCTTGGCAAGTGACAATCAAAGTCCCCAGTCTGAAGGGGGGACATGGACAGCCCAGTGGTTAGAGCCTTGCCCTCCTGATCTGACGGCCCGGGATCAAACCACCACGGAGGCAACAGTTTGAGGGAAATTTTACCCTGGAGTAAACATCAGCACCAACTCCACCCCCTGCCCCACCCCCCACCCCCGAAAAAATAATCCTTCAGATGAGACTGAATGATGAGACCGAGGCCCGTGTACGAACGCACGCAGAACATCTTGCGCGCATGGTAAAGACCCATTCCGCATTTCGGAAAAGTAGACCATTTTGTGCCGGTAGGAAGGGACGACAATAATTATTTTCTTTTTTTGTTGTTGTTTTTCTTTTAATATCCCCCCACCCCCAAAACAACAACAACAACAACAACAACAAAAACCACATGCACACAGGTGTCCTGTTCAGACACCATCCCTGAAGTCGGAATGCGGCTACTTAATGGTGGGTACAAACGGTAACAAACGCAAAATCTCACCTGTGGTAAACCTCGGAGCTCTAGCCGAGGAACAACAACAAAAAAAAGTCACCAGTCAGTAGTTTCTCGTTGTCAAAAAGGGAGATAATGTGCAGTTTCAGATCTCTCTTGGGGGGCCGCAGCAGCAGCATTCAATTATCTCCCCTGAATGATCAAAATTATGGCCAAAAAATTCATGGCCGTCTCCTGATCTCCCAATCTGTATGGCTGGGACGTATGTCCAGTTATAACTTTTGCAAGTTGATGAAGTGTAAATCTCGAAAAGTTCTCCTGTCTCTGTCAAAATTCATAAGATTTCCAGGTATTTTTTAAAAATTTGATTTGATGCCTTTAACCAGTGTATATTGTGTCTTTTACAGAAATTTCCGTACATGAAAAATGTCGTCAGTCTTTTATATTGTTTGTTTATTATTTTTTCGAAGAATTCTTGCTTTTCAGTTCCTGTTGGTATTGATAATACTTTTGGATGTATTGCTGTAAGGTTTCTTTTCTCCTGTTAAGTTTGTTTTTTATCCTCCATGCCCCAAAAGGGGTGAAAGGAATTCAACCTTGAAA
>CM060344.1:34974716-34984716 GCA_030674155.1 Stramonita haemastoma | reverse complement strand
TGGTTGTATTTTGTTTGTTTGCTTGCTATTTCATCTTTGTTAGGGTTTATTTTTTGTTTGGTTGGTTGGAGGTTTTTTTTTCTAGATAGATGGCTTAATGAAGAAAAGCAAATTTATTGCTTACTCAATGTACCATCTGAAAATAAAATTTTGACTTTGACTTTGACAATGTGATCCAGGGTAGACTTTGCACATTCATCAAATCTGTGAATCAAGGGTGCGACATTTCCTAGCTTAAAATCCTATACCAGCATGTGTTAACATAACAACCTGCACTCTCCTTTACAGGAGAAAAAAAATCTTCTGAAGTCGGAGTATGGCTGCCTATAATTAGGGTGAGGTACTTTGAAAACGAGGGGACGGGATAGCTGAGTGGTCATAGCGCTGGCTTTCCCCCAGCCGAGTTAAGCAGCGTCGAGTGTGGTTACCAGTTGGTGGGTGACCGTTTGCGCGCCTTGGATTCAGTACTGTTCCCCCAGCTGTCAATGGGTACCTGCCCTCTTTAGCGTCAGGGAAGGTAAAGCAGCGAGGGAGAGGAGATGGGCCCCGCCCTCAATATGCTGGCCCCTAGAAAAGCTGAGGTCTCTGACGCCTCGCTTCCCTCCCTACGACCACACTGGTTACAGGACACCTTTACCTTTACCTTACCTTTCTTTTTTTACTTTGAAAACAGTCACTCAAGCAAACTTCTCACTCAGTGCGCAATTTCAAATCTCAACAGTGATTCCCAGGTGGGATGGATCAGTGAGTCAGAGTTGCACGTTCTGGGTGACAGACCCCCAGAGTGTTAAGCTGGGGTATGCACAACAACAACAACAACAACAACAGCAACAACAAAAGGTAAGCGGGGCTCTTCATGCGGCACTAAAAGCCCTTCTGTCTCTCGGCACTTTCGGCTATGGGTGTTCGTGATCTTTCAAAATCAAAATGGCTTTGAATTCCAATCGCTGTCATTGTGAACACACAGGCAGGCACCCCGGGTGTAATGAAGGGTGCTCTTCTTTGAATCAGTTACCACACCAAAGGAGGATACACATGTGTAGCCTACAGACACCCCAGGTGCATTTTAGGGAGGGAGTGCCAGTCTTTGATCTGATCGATCGACAGAACTTCAGCACCAATGCATCGATCATTCGGTTTGTGAACACCGCTATTGAGAGACCATAGCCGGAGGGTAGTATTCTTGTCTTCACGGAAAGAGTTGAATGAAGGCTGATTCCGCACAGTCATTTGCAATCAGACATGCTGGTTGTCTGTGTGTGTGTGTGTGTGTGTGTGTGTGTGTGTGTGTGTGTGTGTGTGTGTGTGTGCGTGTGCGTGTGCCTGTGTCTGTGTCTGTGTCTGTGTATCTGTCTGTCTGTATATTGTTTTATTGTCTGTCTGTCTGTCTGTCTGCCTACCTGCCTGCCTGCCTACCTGTCTGCCTGCCTGCCTGCCTACCTGTCTGCCTGCCTACCTGTCTGCCTGCCTACCTGTCTGCCTGCCTGCCTACCTGTCTGTCTGTCTGCCTGCCTGCCTGTCTGCTTGTTTGTGTGTCTGTCTGTTTGGCTCTTTGTTAACACATTCCGCATTCAACTTTCTTTCTTGAAAGGATTGAGAGTAAGACAAGAATTGCAGAATGCACGTAGTACCCTAGTGTCCCTAAACAGACGTCAGTCCTTGCGTGGTTTGTCTTTCCCCCGCCCTGCCCTTTCCCAGTATCCTGTTTCCGTGCACAACAGGTCAGTGTGCCAGGTATGTACATCAAGACAGCTGAGCTGTCGCGGTGTTTTCAAGACAACCACACAAAGGTTCAGATTTTTTTTCTAACATTGACAGAACCTTTTATGTAGAACTGACATTGTACATATCATATATATTGTTTATCATTTAGATGATAAAAACTTATCTTATTTTTTGTGTAGAACTGATATATAGATCACATAATACTATTTCTTATTTAGATAAAGAATTTTTTTTTTTAGAACTGACGTAGCACATCACATACTTACCATTCATTATCTCGAAAATAAAAACCTTTTTTTTTAAAATATAGAACTGACGTATATCGCATACTTTTTATTATATATAAAAACTTTTTTTTACAGAACCGACGTAGTACCTCACATACTTACTAAATATCATTTAGATAATAAAAACTTTTTGTTATAGAACTGACCTACATCACACATTTACTATTTATCATTCAGGTCATAAAAACTGATTGAACTATTTTAAAGAACTGTCGTAGTACTTCACATACTTACTATTTATTGATTAGATCATAAAAACTGATGTCATTTTTTGTTGGAGGGGGGGGGGGGGGGGGGGGACATAATGGATGGACTTAGTTCAGACGACAATTCAAAGCTTATGGCCCAATGGTGGTTCTGCCGCTCGCCTAGCTGTCTCTGTTAGTTCACATCTTCGGCAAACAGAGTGTGTTGGAGAGAGCGTCTGTCTTGGTCTTCCTTCCTTCCTTTCTTCTTCTTCTTCTTTCTTCTTCATCTTCTCTTCTTTCTTCTTCTTCTTCTTCTTCTTCTTTCTTCTTTCTTCTTCTTCTTCTTCTTCTTCTTCTTCGACGTCGTCGTCGTCGTCGTCGTCGTTGTCGAAAGGTCAGACAGCAATTTTTGTTGTTTGTCACATGAGCGAAAATGCGTTGCGCTGCCGGTAAGCGCCTAACAAGTCAGGCCCAGCACATCCGACTTTGGCATGGAGAGAATGGACTAAGAAGGCGGAAAATAGACGAGAAGGAGGTGACAACAAGAAAAGGAACAAAGCAGAAACAAAGAGAGGGATAGAAAAGAGAAGATTCCTAGCACAGAATTTCCAGAAGGTGAGATGTAGCTGTTTATACTGACAGGTCCCTGGCATTCCCACAGGAAAGTTCTTACTGTTGTAGTCTGTCAGTTCTGCAAATAACAGCTCCCAATTTACACCATGGAATTTAGAATAGAGACTGTCTGGGTCCTGACTGTCAGAGTGTCATGTTCTATAATATCTCCACATTGCACCACGGAATATGGGCCAGAATATCTAAGTCTTAACTGTTGTAGTCTGTCAGTTCTGTAAATAACAGCTACCAATCACACCAGGGAATATAGAATCAACTGTCTGGGTCCCTACTGTCGTATGTTGTCTGTCAGTTCTATAAATAGCATCTCTACAGTCATTTCCTGAGGAAAAATCGGGGAGTTGGAGTCCCCAGGTCGGCTCGGGGCTGTATATGGCAACGTTCTGGCGGCTCCTGTGACGGTACTGGAACCATTCGTATGGGTGACTGCCTTTCCAATGGACCATTCCAGTGGCGTGGAGAGGGGGGAGGGGTCTGCTGCATGGGTAACAGCTTGCCCTCCATATTTACTTACCCAGGCTTTGCGCTTTAAAGACTAGAGGGCAACTCCATAGTCTTCCGAGACTGATGGGTGCCTACTATTATTACTACTATGGGATAGACTGTCTGCGTCCTTAGTAATGTAGTCGGTTTACAAAGCATCCACATTAACGCACGGAGCATGGAGGCACTTTGTCTTCGGTTCCTAGTTTCGTAATCTGTCTGCCTGAAAGAGATGGGAGGACAACATCCGAGAGTGGACGGCCTCAGGCTGAGTGACACCCTGAGAAAGGTCGAGGACAGAGGGAAATGGAGAGAGCTGGTTGCGAGGTCTTCCGTAGCGCCTCTACGGTCTAAACAGACTATGGGATAGAAGAAGAAGAATCTGTCTATAAAATCTCTCCATTTTTCTCACCATGGAGTATGAAGTCCACTGCCTCCACTTCTAACAACTGTAGAAAATGTCCATAAAATCAGGAAATGACGCCAGGATGGAGGAGGCCCTTCAAGGGGTTCCGTGACCATTTTATTTCAAGCTGAGCAGGAAAAGTGAACCTCCAGCAATAAAACCGTTTTTTTTCTCTGAATGCCTTGGGTCATTAAACATGGCATGACTGAATAGGTTTCCACAGGCTAATTGTCTTTACCCCCACCCTTCCCTCCCCCATTCCTCCTCCTCACCCTCAACCCCCTCCTCCCTGCCCCCCCCTCCCTCCCCCCCCCCCCCCCCTGCTGACATCAAACGCACTTGGATCAAAGTGTTCGTTGTCAATCAACAGTCAAGACAACTCTTCCCCCTAGGGTTTTTTTTTAAATTTTAAGGGTTTTAAAATTTTTAATTGTTGTTGTTGTTTTGTTATATTATTTTATTACTTCATTTATTTATTTTTAAAAGTTGTATTCTCTTCTCCCAAGTTCATTTCAACAATTCTCTGATGTTTAATTTGACGCGGTTGGTATATTATTCCTACTGATCATCCGATTACTACCAAGATTTCAAACCAACAAACAAACAAACAAGCAACCGATCAAATAAATGCCAATCCAGCAAGTCATCAAACAAGCAATCATGGGGGAAAGGAGGTTGAAGATAATGAGAGAAACCAACAGGTGAAGAAACTGTCCAGTGTTCAGCACTTTCTAAAAGACGTTCCAGCCAGCCACAGAATATTATTCTCCATCTTCTTCTCTCGTTCGCTTTACACTGTCAGATGTGTCTGGGAAAAATAATGGCATACATGTCCTTTCCAGCTCCTCTCGTGGGCCGTACAGCTTGGTCTGCAGGGTTATCTCCGTCGGCCACACTTTCTTCCTCATGTCGCTGAATAGCGTACACCTCTGAAGGATGTGCTCGCCTGTCTGGTTTTCTTTACCACAGGCACACAGGGGAGAAGGACTTTTGACTTTGACTTTTGACTTTGAAGGAGCAAGTTTCAGCTTTGTGGACATAATGGTGGTTTAGTCTGTTGTGCCCAGTGCGGAGTCTTAGAATGATGACTTGTTCTTCTCTTTTGAGGTGGTGGTAGTCATCCTTGTCTACTCTAGGTCGGGCCATAGATTTGATGATCATCTTAATATTCTTTACGAGGTCAGCTTCCTCTCTTTTCTTCGCGGACGCTCAGACAGCACCTATTGTTGTCTGTCATATGGGCGAAAATATGTTGCATGTGTTAATAAGCAAAGCCGCCGCTGTAGTCTAGTGGTTAGGCGTTGGACTCGTAATCTAAGGTTGGGTTCGATCCCGCTTTCGGCTATGGCGTTGTGCCTTGGAAAGGCACTTTACGGCTATTTTCTCACCCACCAGGTGTAAAAGGGTACACTTGTGTGGGTTACCTGCGTAGACTGGCGTCTATCAGGGGAGTCTATGACTTCAGTCGCTTAACGCCACAGAAACGGGATAGCATGGCCTGATGAGCTTAGGCTGGACAGACTTTACTTCAACTTAACAATATAAGCAAGCGCTGACAAGTCAGTCAGTGCATCGATTCGCGTGGAAGAGAAGTGTTATCTTTGAAGTCTTTCTGGTTAAAAAAAAAAAAAACAGACAGGAGAATGGACAGAACAGATAAGAAGGAGATGACAGGAAGAAAAGGAACAAGTTAGAAACAAAAAGAGTGGGGGATAGAAAAATGAGATTTCCTAGCACAGAATTTCCAAAAAGGTGGGGATGCTATTTTATATACTGACAGGCAAAACTGAATAAAAATGGTTTGGGTTTTTTTTTTTAAGGGTAAGGGAGGGGGGGAGGTGGGGGGGCAGAGAACTGCAGAGATGCCGCAGGAAAAGAAGGGGATGGGGTGGGGGGGGGGGTAGGGTATCAAAGTCGTTTAGTCTGATATGGCAAAGACAGGATGGTGGAGAGATCTGCTCTGGTTCATAGACCACAGAGACAGGAGGGAGGCATCTCCTTGTGAGGGCTTTTTTCAATGACACAGTAGATAAAACGACTTCTCACTGTGAGCTACTACAATCACCACCCCTTGTGTGGATTCGATTCATCACAGAGGCAGAGAAGAGACAGAGAAGAGAGGGAGGAGGAGGGGGGGAGGGGAGAGAGAGAGAGAGAGGAGAGAGAGAGAGAGTAGGAGAGAGAGAGCGGAAGAGAGACGAGAGAGGGAAGGGGAAGGAGGAGAGAAGAAAGGAGGGAGACGAGAGAAGACAGACAACAGAGAAGACAGAAAAGAGGGAGAGAGAGAGAGAGAGAGAGAGAGAGGGAGAGAGGGAGAGAGAGGAGAGGAGAGAGGAGAGAGAGAGCAGAGAGGAGACAACAGACAGACAGACAGACAGACAGACAGACAGAGCAGACAGAGACAGACAGACAGAGAGAAAGAGGGAGAGAGGGAGAGAGGGAAAGAAAGAGAGAGGGGAGATAGAGAGAGAGAAAGAGAGAGAGACAGACAGACAGACAGAGACAGTGACACAGATTTACAAAGAGACACAGACGCACGAGAGAGAGAGAGATGGGAGAGGAGAGATGGAGGGGGGGAGAGAGAGAGAGAGAGAGAGAGAGAGAGAGAGAGAGAGAGAGAGAGAGAGAGAGAGAGAGAGAGAGGAGAGAGAGAGAGAGAGAGCTGAACTGAAATAATTTATTCATACAAGGCCATTGGCCCATACATACATACATACATACATGGGGTTGCTGATCAATACAGAGAGAGAGAGAGGGGGGGGGGGGAGGCATGGTTGTTAGTTGTAACTGAAAAAGTAAATATGTCACTTCTCAGTGTGAGGTACAACTACTATTTCCATTATCTTTTCTGTTCATGAGAGAGAGAGAGAAAGAATGTGTGCGTGCGTGCGTGCGTGCGTGCGTGCGTGCGTGCGTGCGTGTGTATGTGTGTGTGTGTGGTGTGTGTGTGTGTGTGTGTGTGTGTGTGTGTGTGTGCGTGCGCGCATGTGTGTTATCGATGACAAAGCATAATCGATGTCACGTCCCAGTGTGAAGTACGGTCCTTCACCACTGATACACATCATCTTTTCACGAGAAAAAACTTTGAACTCTGAGAGAGAGAGAGAGAGAGAGAGAGAGAGAGAGAGAGAGAGAGAGAGAGAGAGAGAGAAGAGAGAGAGAGAGAGAGAGAGACGAGAGAGAGAGAGACAGAGAGAAGAGACAGAGAGACAGAGACAGAGACAGAGCAGACAGACGGGACAAACACAGAGAGAGAGAAGAGACAGACAGACCGAGACAGACAGACAGACAGACAGACAGACGAGGCAGAGAGAGAGAGAGACAGAGAGAGGCAGAAGAGAGAGAGAGACAGAGAGAGAGACAGAGAGAGAGAAAGATCTGAACTCTGAAAGAAAAGAGGCCATTGGCCCATTTTATATGAAGAGGGTTGCAGATCAAATCAATGAGAAATGATAGGAACACACGGTGAAGTACAGAGATGACAAACAAGTGCAAACAATTCCACGGTGGGGAAAAAAACAAAACCCTATGACATCTAATCTCCAATTCTGAAAGGCTCGTACTAAAAGCTTTGAAAACATAAAATTGATATGAAGCTAAATTTCTAATGATAATCATCAGGGCTACTACATCCCAGCGGCAAACACAGTCCAAATGCATCAGGCTGGTTGGTCTATTTTGCAAGAATATATTTTTGCCTGATGTCATTAAAGGCGAAAGAGAGAGAGAGAGAGAGAGAGAGAGAGAGAGAGAGACAGACAGACAGACAGACAGAGACAAAGAGAGAGAGAAGAAGAAGAAGTAGAAGAGAGAGAGAGAGGGGGGGGGGGGAGACAGAGACACTGAGATAGAGACAGAAACACGGAGACACACAGAGACACTGAGATAGAGACAGAAACACGGAGACACACAGAGACACTGAGATAGAGACAGAAACACAGACAGACAGACAGATTGTCTTTTATGAGCTAAAGTAGACTTTTTCCTTTCACAAGGCCATCCTTTCATTTTCCTTTAGTTCTTTTTTCTTTGTTTTGTTTTGCTTTACTTTTAAATTCCTGTAACTGGGAAAAATTAAAGCTCCCTGAAATCTTCTTCCTCATTAAAACCTAAAAACCGTTGAATCACTGCACAACAGGAATAAAATTTATGGAGCTTACTACAAACTGGTCACACCATTCCTGAGAAATCAGTTGGGTTTTGTTTTTTTTCCCCGGAAGCAGAATATCTGTCGGAATGGTGTGACTGTGGTGATATGCTTGTTTGGATTAGGTCGAATGCGAGCGCTTTGATTTGTTTTTGCAAGATACAGCGCTATATAAATTCTAAGTATTTTTTAGTATTTTTATTTTTATCATCATCATTGTCATTATTATTGTAACAGAGCAGACATATATGATGTCTCAACTCTGCACAAACCTCGGGAACACGGCACAGCTAGTCAGTTTAGAATGTGACCTCTAAAAAGAGGTTGCTTAAATATACATTTCACCGTGAAGTCGAAGTGCATGCAACGGAGAGTTTTCGACCACTACCCAAGGAAACAGAGCATCGACAATTCACAGGTGTGTCTCTAAATGGAAACACGACGCTGCGACTGCGCGCTCCATTCACATGGGAGATAATCTACTTACCGCCCCATCACATTATTGTTATTATTATTGTTGGTTGTTGTTATTATATTATCATTATTATTTATCATTATCATATTATTATTGTTGTGTTGTTGTTGTTGTTCTTTTCTTCTTCTTCTTCTTCTTACTATTACTATTTAATCATCCATCTGGCGGCACAGCGGGGACTGGAACCCGCTCACAGTGACTGGAGGACCATGGGGAGGTTATCTAGAGGGCTTTAACGTTCTTCTGGGTCGCTCGGCCCTTGTGGGACATTCTCTTGTTGATTTTCTAAAATAATTACCAGAAGTGGATTTACTTATCCGCTCCACCATCGTGTCCGCCCTGCCTCTGCCTGCCTGACACAGTGCTGTTCTGCCTGATATCCCCCCCCCCCCCCCCCCCCCACACATTTCTCCTGACCCCCCCCTCCCCCTCCCCCTCCCCATATTCCCCATGTCCGTTCCTGGCACAAGGATCACTGAGTTACTTCCTAGAACTCCCCTCTCCCCCCTTACCTCTCCACCAGGTGCTAAGTGTGTACGGGGTGGATAGATAGATAGCCACAGAAAGCACTGATCAGGGGGGGGGGGGGGGGGGGGGGGAGGATCTCACGGGACTAATGGGGTAGAACAATAATTATTGCAGTAGGTCGTTAGGTAGGGTTTTGGTGGGGGGGGGTGGTTTTGTAGTAACTTTGGTGTATTTTTTCTTTCTTTCTTGACTTTTGTTTTGTTAACAGTTAGGTAGGGGGTTTTGTGTTTGTTTGGGGGGGGGGGGGGGGGTTGCAGTAATTTTGGTGTATTTTTTCTTCTTGACTTTTGTTTTGTTGACAGTTAGTAGTTGGGTTGTTGTTTTTTTGCAGTAATTTTTTTGGGTGTATTTTTTCTTTCTTTATTTGTTAATGTTAGTGGGTGGGGGGTGGTTGCAGTATTGGGTTACTTTTCTGATTTGTTTGTGAGGTTAGTAAGGTTGTTTTTTTGCAGTAACTTTTTTGGGTGTATTTTTTCTTCTTGATTTTTGTTTTGTTGACAGTTAGGTAGGGTTGGAGGGTTTGGGCAGTAACTTATTTTGGTGTATTTTTTCTTCTTGACTTTTGTTTTGTTGACAGTTAAGTAGGGTTGTTTTATGGCAGTAACTTTGGTGTATTTCTTCATCCTTGACTTTTTTGTCGACAGTTAGACAGGGTTGGGGATTTTTTTGGCAGTAACTTTGGTGTATTTTTTCTTTCTTAAATTCTGTTTTCTTCTCTGTCATCGGCAGTATTGCACACAACATAAACGAGCGCGAACGAACGAACCCTCTAGAGAAAAAAAAAAGAAAAGAGTTGCAGACTTTTTTTTTTGACACCCCTGTTGTTCCATACCTGAAGGGTGAAATTGCTCATTATCATTCACTGCACGTGACGTGGACCTCCCTGATGATCAGTGTCAGCAGGTGACCACGTCACCAGGGTATCCTGACACCGCCCCCCACCCCCAACCCCCACCCCTACACCTCTCTGTGTGTGCCAAGGAACAAGGCTGGGACCTTTCAGGGTGAAATGGCATGATCGTATTCGATTCCGAGGTCAGGGGTTCGGAGTTCACCGCTGCCCCGTTCGAGGAGATTTTTCTCCTGGAGTTAACATCAGTGCTGACTCCACTCTCCCCCAAAAGTCTT
>CM060344.1:34954716-34964716 GCA_030674155.1 Stramonita haemastoma | reverse complement strand
GCATTTCTCTGTTTCTTTTCTTTGGCATTTCTCTGTTCCTTTTCTTTTGCATTTCTCTGTTCCTTTTCTTTGGCATTTCTCGTGTTTCTTTTCTTTGGCATTTCTCTGTTTCTTTTCTTTTCTTTTTGGCATTTCTCTGTTCCTTTTCTTTTCTTTGGCATTCCTTTTCTTTTCTTATCTTTGCCATTTCTCTGATTCTTTTTCTTTTCTTTAAGCTTTGGCATTTCTCTGTTCCCTTTCTTTTCTTTGGCATTTCTGTGTTTCTTTTCTTTGGCATTTCTCTGTTTATTGTCTTTGGCATTTCTCTGTTTCTTTTCTTTTCTTTGGCATTTCTCTGTTTCTTGTCTTTGGCATTTCTCTGTTCCTTTTCTTTGGCATTTCTCTGTTCCTTTTCTTTGGCATTTCTCTGTTTCTTTTCTTTGGCATTTCTCTGTTTCTTTTCTTTGGCATTTCTCTGTTTCTTTTTCTTTTCTTTGGCATTTCTCTGTTCTTTTCTTTTCTTTTGCATTTCTCTGTTCCTTTTCTTTGGCATTTCTCTGTTCCTTTTCTTTGGCATTTCTCTGTTTCTTTTCTTTTCTTTATTGGCCTTGATTTTGGGAGGGTATTATTTCCTCTCTCTCTTTTATTTTTTTTAATCTAGTGTGTGTGTGTGTGTGTGTGTGTGTGTATGTGTGCGTGTGTGTGTGTGTTACCCCCACCCACCCACACACACAGAGACACACAGAGACACACAGGCACGGACAGACACACACACCACACACACACACACACACACACACACACACACACACACACATTTCTATTCACGGAATATCCTCTAATGGAAATAAGTTCAATGAAAATGAACTAACAAAGAACAAAGAACACAACAAACAACAAAGAACCACAACAAACAAACAATAAACCACAACAACAAAGAACCACAACAAACAACAAAGAACCACAACAAGCAACAAAGAACAAACAAACAACAAACAACCACAACAAACAACCACAACAAACAACAAAGAACCACAACAAACAACAAAGAACCACAACAAACAAACAACAAAGAACCACAACAAACAAACAAACAATAAACCACAACAACAAAGAACCACAACAAACAACAAAGAACCACAACAAGCAACAAAGAACAACAAACAACAAACAACCACAACAAACAACCACAACAAACAACAAAGAACCACAACAAACAACAAAGAACCACAACAAACAAAACAACAAAGAACCACAACAAAGAACCACAACAAACAACAAAGAACCACAACAAACAACAAACAACACAACAAACAACCACAACAAACAACAAAGAACCACAACAAAGAACAAAGAACCACAACAAACAAACAACAAAGAACCACAACAAAGAACAAAGAACCACAACAAACAAACAACAAAGAACCACAACAAACAAACAACAAACAACCACAACAAACAAACAACAAACAACCACAACAAACAAAGCACTGACCTCCAGAGCCCTCGCTGGAACCAGCTCCACCCCCCTCTCCCGGCCCCCCTCCCTGTCCGTCACTGCGCACGCGCCCTGTGGTCGCGACCTCCATCCAATCAGCGGTCAGAGTGACGTAACTGGAGCCGCTCATTTTGGCCAATAGCGTGCCGTTCACCTGCACGTGGGCAATGATTAGTATAGATCTGCTGCTGTGTCATAGGATTATGTAATGTCATTCATCCATCATGATAATGAAGCTGCTTTAAGAATTGTGACATTTTTGGGGGTGGCCCGAGGTGCTGAAGTGGGAGAACTTGCCGAAGCGTGGGACCTCTTTACTTTCTGGCTTCTGACAACAGTCCTGATATCAGAGAAATCTGGAAAGGACTAGATCTATAATTCGACTAAAACAAAATGTGTCATAGGGGGTCAGTTTTTCTTTGGGTGAGAGGGGAGGGGGGAGGGTCTACAGGCCTCAACAAAGTCATGAAACCTCTCTGCAGAATCGTCGTCATAATTATGTCCTTAATATCAAGAGAGAACTCGGAACTCGGAACTTGTTTGATGTACATCGGCCATTGGGCCATAATACAATGCAAAAAAAAGAGGAAAATTATAATCTACTTTTTTTAACAGGAGACCCATCATGTTGCCTACATACACCAAAGCTAGTCATCCCCTCCCTGTCAACCAAATGAAGCAGACTATCAATTATTGTCCGTAATGGTAATTATGAATACATTTCTTCCAGAGAGAGAGAGAGAGAGAGAGAGAGAGAGAGAGGAGAGAGAGAGAGAGAGAGAGAGAGGAGAGAGAGAGAGATTTGATTTGATTTGATTTGATTTGATTCTTTTATATCGAGGATAATGGAATAAGCACTCATGTGCTTTTTCACACCAGTCCCGTGTGCATGCAGTTTTGTAAATGTCACTGTTCCCACCGGCACACAATGGACTACTCTTACGAAAAGCGGAAACAGGATTTAACGTGTGTGCAAGATGTTCTGCATGCGTTCGCACACGGGGCCTCGGTTTATAGTCTCATCCGAAGGACTTTTGGGGGTAGTTAAGTCAGCACTGATATTAACTCCAGGAGAAAAATCCCTCCAACGGGAATCGAACACTGACATATCCTGATCATGTTCTAATCGATAATTTGCCATATATCCTGTGGTCCACACCATAGTAATGTACCATGCCACATTCTGATCTGATCGTTCCTGATGCCCTACGTATCCTTGTCCTATACAGTGCTGACTCACTCTCCCCAAAAGTCCTTCGGATGAGACTATAAACCGAGGCCCCGTGTGCGAACGCACGCAGAACATCTTGCGCACACGTTAAATCCTGTTCCGCTTTTCGTAAGAGTAGGCCAGAGTGTGCCGCTGGGAACAGATTACATTTACAAAACTGCATACACACGGGGACTGGATGTAAAAAAAAAAGCACACGAGTGCTTGTTCCATCATCCTCGATATAAAAGAATAAACAATAAATAAATCTGTGTCTCTCGCTCAGGAGATGAACACAGGGGTGGATGCAGAAGCAGGTGGAGATGCCCAGTATAGCTCCTGCAGTAAACATGTAAATAATTATATTCCCATAACCTGTGTGGTCGTAGGGGAGCGAGCATCAGAGACCTCAGCTTCTCTAGGGGGCCAGCATATTGAGAGCAGCGGCGCCCATCTCCTCTCCCTCGCTGCTTTACCTTCCCTGACCTTAAAGAGGGCAGGGTATTCATTGACTGCTGGGTGGACTGGGGGGGGGGGAACTGTACTGAAGCCAAGGCGCGCAAACGGTCACCCATCCCACTTAGTAACCACGCTCAATGCTGCTTAAACCTTAGCTTGGGGAAAAGCGAGTGCTCTGACCACTGAGTTATCTATCCCGCTCCCCAACTACTGTGCCAAAACAAAATAAAACAAAAGAACAAAAAAATCAGCACAAAAAAGAGGAGCAGGGGAGTTGCATTCAGAAGACACTGCTACCTGACTCACCTGTACCGAGGTGTAGGTGTAGTCACCTGCAGACAGCTGACACTGTGCACCTGAGGGGATGACCAGTTTGCTGCCGGTCCTGAAGGCCGTGTCGCAGTCCTGCTGACCTGCTGCTGACCCCACCACCCCGCAGCTGACCAGTAGCCACACTGCCAGCGGACACACCCCTCCGAGGGTCAAGGGCAAACGTCTATTCTTAGACGTCGCCATGGTGATGTCTCGGGCTCGTCCTTGACCTCAGTACTAGGACGCTCCGAGAGCAAAGAGCATAGCCTGCAAAATGATGGAGACAGAGATTTATTTTTAATTTTTTTTATTTTATACCACTTTATGTCACAGCAGATTTCTCTGCGTGAAATTCGGGCTGCTCTCCCGGGGAGAGCGCGTCGCCACAAGTGCAGCGGCTACCCATTATTTTTTTTCTCCTCAGGGATGGTGTCTAAACACGACACCTGTGTGCATGCTGGGGTTTTTTTTTGGGGGGGTTGTCATCCGCTCCTACCGGCACACAATGGCCTGCTCTTCCGAAAGGCGGAACAGGGTCTTAACGTGTGCGCAAGATGTTCTGCGTGCGTTCGCACACGGGGCCTCGGTTTATAGTCTCATCCGAATGATGTATGTATGATGTATGATGTATCTGGAGCCAATCCAATCATATCGTTTACAGCCCTGTCGACCACACAGGCCATATCAGGGCTGTCACCTCATCATATTTTAAAACTAGTATTGTTGTTGTTGTTCCCCAGCTTAACTCTCTGGGGGGTCACCCAGAATGTGCCCTCTGACTCACTAATCCCACTTGGGAATCACCGTGAGATTAAAATTGCACACACTGAATGAGAAGTTTGCGTGTATGACTATTTTCAAGTACCTCGCCATATAGGCGGCCATACTCCAACTTCAGAGAATAATTCGTATTAAAACTGTGCAACTATATACAAAAATTAAAACGGGGTATAAAACCAACTCTGCTGTCCTTGATTGTATCGACGCCCTGGTCAACCATAAGTGTCAACCCAAGGTAGGCACCGCGTTGTGGGGAAAACCCACATCAACCACACATAAAATGAGATAAAACCAAAACCAGACTCCTTAAAACGACCTTGTTCTTTACAACACTTTCACTCATATCAGACGTGGGGGAAAAAAAACACCTAGATTCTCTCAGAAACAGCTGTTGTTCGGGAACTGATCTTAACTTAGCCTGACCTTTTCAAACTGTTGCAAAAAAAAATCCTCTTTGAACGAGATTCGAACCTGGGTCTACAGATTACGAGCACAATGCGCATCACTCTAACCACCAGGCTACCCTGTCCCCCGTCATCCTCCCGAGGTTCCGCACAGTGAGACCATCACCATGGTTACTGAGGATCATCGGGTGACAGGGGATTTTTCTCCTGGAGTTAACATCAGTGCTGACTCCACTCTCCCTAAAAGTCCTTCGGATGAGACTGTAAACCGAGGCCCCGTGTGCGAAAGCACGCAGAACATCTTGCGCACACGTTAATTAAATCCTGTTCCGCTTTTCGTAAGAGTAGGCAATCGTGTGCCGATGGGAACAGAGGACGCGATTTACAAAAAGTGCATACACAATGGGGACTGGATGTAAAATATATATATATATAAAGCACGTGAGTGCTTATTCCATTATCCTCGATATAAAAGAATAAAAGAAAATAAAATAAAAATAAATAAATAAACAGGCTAGCTTTGTTTACATACCCCATCTACGGGTTTAACTGACAGGCAGCATTTTTGTGCGCGCAATATCAATGTAAATAGTTGGTATATTGAGTCGAGAAAGAGAGAGGGGGGAGAGTTTGAGTGGGGAGAGAGAGGAGGAGAGAGAGAGAGAGAGAGAGAGAGAGGAGAGAGAGAGAGAGAGAGAGAGAGAGAGAGAGAGAGAGAGAGAGAGAGAGACAGACAGACAGACAGACAGACAGACAGACAGACAGACAAAAGACAGAAAGACAGACAAGGAGGGAGGCAGAGAGGGAGTGTGTGTGTGTGTGTGTGTGTGTGTGTGTGTGTGTGTGTGTGTGTGTGTGTGTGTGTGTGTGTGTTGTGTGTGTTTGTGTGTGTGACAAACAGACAGACAGACAGAGTCAGAGACAGACAGACAGTCAGAGACAGAGACAGAGTCAGAGTCAGAGACAGACAACAACGAGACAGAGTCAGAGACAGACAGACAGACAGAGTCAGAGACAGACAGACAGACAGAGTCAGAGTCAGAGACAGACAGACAGACAGAGTCAGAGTCAGAGACAGACAGACAGAGAGAACAGACAGACAGACAGACAGAGAAAGAGACAGAGTCAGAGTCAGAGACAGAATCAGACAGACAGAGTCAGAGACAGACAGACAGAAGATATAATCAGTACAGTGGACCCGGAAGGACTGTCCGTATCACTCATGCCCATGGAAAATCAGTGAAGGAAACGACCTCGACACACAGCTAACTGACACTGCCCACTAATGCAATGCAACCCATAGCATGTGGGATGTGTGCACTGCAGGCACACACACACACGCACACATGCACACACATGCACATACACACACGCATGCATGCATGCACGCATGCACACACACACACGCATGCATGCATGCACGCATGCACACACACATATACACACACACATGCACGCACCTACGCACGCATCCCACACACACACACACACTTTACAAAACTGCATAGCCTACACACGAGGACTGGATGTAAAAAGGCACACGAGTGCTTAGGCCTATTCCATTATCCTCGACACAAAAGAAGAAAAAAAAAGATAAACAAGCAAACAGACACACCACACACACACACACACACAACACACACACACACACACACACACACACACACACACACGGGCTGTGCACTGCAGGCAGGCACACACACACCCACGCACGCATGCACACACACACATACACTGAGACACACACGCGCGCGCGCGAGGGGGGGGGGGGGGAGGTAAGCAGAAGGTGGATGATTTCAATTCCTATTGCCAATGATAACTTATAAGGACTGCTTTATTCACACATCCACAAAGAGAGAGAGAGAGAGAGAGAGAGAGAGAGAGAGAGAGAGAGAGAGAGAGAGAGAGAGAGAGAGAGAGAGAGAGACAGAGACAGAGAGACAGAGACAGAGACAGAGACAGAGACAGGACGATTCTCCATAACCGGTCTTCAATCGCTTTATGAAGATCCATAAAATTTCATATCACGCTGTTAGGCTCTACAGACAGAACATGCGTAGCCTAATTCATTGTCCACAACAAAACACAAGCAATGCAACTTCTATAGTTAAGGAGTCTACACAGAGAGCCATATAAGCCCTGAAGCGGAACGAACGCAGGTCAGTGTATACATGTATGCATGCATGTATGCCTATCATTGCAGCGCTGGTCGCCTCTTAGCAGGCAGTAAGTTTGTAATCATAGAATACCCCTATCGCCACAGGGCCTAGTAGATGTCCAGCATAGTCTAGGCAGGTGTCGACAAAAGGTGCTACAATAAAATTTTGTTTAAAAAATGATCCCAAAAGTTCTGTCGACCGTCGGTTAATTATCACGTAAGGCCTACATATTCTTGAAACTGATGGCTTACAAAAAACAAATAAAACACACACACACACACACACACACACACACCACACACACACACACACACACACACACACACACACACACACACACACACACACACACACACATTTCAAATAACATATCTAGTATCAAATCTCATATATAAATTATATATATTATATATATAAAAATTATATTTATATATTTATAATGTATAATTATTATAATATAATATATATATATATATAAATATATATATATATATAGCGCTATTTAGTTTCCACTTATCATCATCATCATCATTCTCTCCTCCTCCTCATTATTATTATTATTATTATTATTATTATTATTATTATTATTATTATTATTATTATTATTATTAAATCTTGCTGAAAACATGAACGAACGACTTAGCTTACTGTTTTAAATGACCGTGGAGACTTACTCCTAAATGATGTTAACATAAAAACAAACAAGCGGTATCAAGACAGTAATATCCAACATGGTGTTGTATATGTGTGCGTTGCGTTGCGCGAGGCGCGCGCGTAGAGTGGAGTGTTCGTGACATTTTTTTTGAAGTTACATATAATGTTGAACACATTGAATGTACTATTTCGCGTCTTGATATGATCCGTATCAATATGTCATTCAGTATTGTAATGCCCTTCACTGCTTCAGGATGTTTAAAGTGTTTGACTTGACTTTGACTGACTTGACTTGATAAAGAAAGCATTGCGTATGACACACCAATACTAATAACGATCAATAACGATCAAACAAACAAACAACCCACCTGCTCTTCTCGATAACTGTGTGTTGGCACCAAATGTCGTCTGCTCAGGTTTCTCTCAGTAAAGACTCTTGATACGCACGATACTTTCGTTTCCAGTTGCGAAGACGAAGTAGGTTTTCTCAGGCGGATGTAACGGTTATATAGACCTGGGACGATTCGGTTTAACTCCGCCCCCCGTCCACGGTCATTGCCTCTCTCCACGTGTGGACGGTTTGACGCTTGCATGTACCTCCGCTTTCTTGTCAAACCGCACTATTGGGAAGTGCGGAATTTGTCGTCTGCTGCTGACTTGAAGGTGGATTGCAGAAAAAATGCTACTTAAATATTTGTTTTTTTATGTCGTTTGTACAGAAATTGTGTGGTACCGTGACATTTCGGTTTTGGGTTTAATTCATTGTCAAATATTTTATCAATTCAAATCGATATTTTATCAATTCAAAAACAACCACACCCCTCCCTTCTCCATTCACTGTGTGTGGTATGTGTGCGCATGTGCATTGCGCATGCACTTTACACGTAAATTTTTTGTTGTCCAAAATGTGTTGTTTTTTATTAACGTATTTCGCGTAAAATTCTTAGATATCTACAGTTCACTTAATAAAAAAATAGCATAAAGAAATTCAAATAGCTGTACAGCTTTTGTCAATGTTTAAAATTATACAAACAAATAAACAAGACACCCACACCCCCAATCCACCTGCCTTGCAGAGTAATAAACACCCTGATCTGGAGTAGTAGTTGAAAAAACAAACACATTTATTTTTAAACTCCTGTGATGAATTGGTTGAGGATATATTAACCGAGTTGCCCTGACTGCACTATTGACATGTATTGCATTGTATTCTAGTATTGCATCAATTGTGTTGTCTCTACATATCGAAACCAGTCTAGGGGGGGGGGGGAAACCCAAGCCATTTAGGACTTCATTTCATTTATGAATTGATCGGTAATATATCTAGCAAGCTGCCCTGACTAAATTGTTAAGTGTATCGGATTGTATTCTAGCATTGCATCAATTGCATTGTCACTGCATATTGAAAATCAGGTTGTTTTCCCCAGAAAGAACTGCATAGGGAGCCACTGTGCCCCCAACCTGTTTACATACATGTGTATTGATTTATTTCACTGTTTTGTCGTTGTTGCGTTCCTCAGCTTAACAGTCAGGGGTCACCCAGAATGTGCACTCTGACTCACTCACCCATTCCACCTGGGAATCACTGTGAGATTGAAATTGCACACTCTGAATGAGAAGTTGCGTGCACGACTGTTTTCATGTACCTCGCCATATAGGCAGCCATACTCCGACTTCAGAAGAATTTCACTGTAAAACGAGGAGCTTTCTGCACCACCTGTTGTTGCATGGATTGTTTTGTGCATTGGCTGCAAGTTTCCGGAGGTTAGATTGGCCTGTAGATGCACATGTGTCTAGGTGTCTAGGAATATTTCGTGTGCCGGTGGGAACAGATGACAAGATTTACAACACTGCATGCACACGGGGACTGCATGTAAAAAAGCACACGAGTGCTTATTCCATTATCCTCGCTATAAAAGAATAAATAAAATAAATAAATAAAATAAATAGGTTCATTATTTGACAGTCCAAAGTGGTCAGAGCACTCGCTTTCCCCAAGCTGTGGTGAAACAGCAACGAGTGTGGTTACCAAGTGGATGGGTGACCTTTTGTGCGCTCTGGCTTCAGTACAGTCCCCCAGTTCACCCAGCTGTCTATGGGTACCTGCCCTCTTGAGGGTCAAGGAAGGTAAAGCAGCGAGGGAGAGGAGATGGGCACTGCTCTCAATATGCTGGCCCCTGGAGAAGCTGAGGTCTCTGATGCCTCGCTCCCCTACGACTACACAGGTTAGAGGACACCGTTACCTATTATTTTTTTTACCTTTTAAAGACCGAGACCCATTGGTGAGGGAACAGTGTGGCTGTAAAACGGTGTTTGAACCATGATTGTGTCAAACAGAAAGAAAACTATTGTGAGGACATAGAGAAAGTGAGGGGGTAACACACACACACACACACCACACACACACACACACCACGCACGCACGACGCACCACACACACACACACACACCACGCACACACACGCACACCACACACCACACACACACACACACACACACACACACACACCACACACACACACACACACACACACACACACACACA
>CM060344.1:34947216-34952216 GCA_030674155.1 Stramonita haemastoma | reverse complement strand
ACACACACACACACACACACACACACAGATCTGAACGATTATCCTGTCTCCACTTCTTCAGTGTCCCGCCACCCCCCCCCCCCCCCCCCCCCCCACCCCTCTCTGAGTTGGGTTTTTATTGTACTGTTCCTCAGAAACTGAAGCAAGTCCGAACAAGACTTGGGGAGTTTATTTACCGTCCCAACAAACAAAGAATTACATCCCCTCACCACCACACACCACCACCCTCCCACCAATCCCTTACTCCCCCCCCCCCCCCCCCTCCTTTTCTGACTTGTTTCCACTGTACCAGTTTTTTGGTTCCGGGATCATTCGATTTGACGCTTCTCGAAAGGTCTGGTTTCAGGTCTGTCTGTCTGTCTGTTCTCCCGCCTCTCGAAAGGTCTAGTTTCAGGTCGGTCTGTCTGTCTGTCTGTCTCCCGCCTCTCGAAAGGTCTGATTTTAGGTCTGTCTGTCTCTCTCTCGAAAGGTCTGGTTTCAGGTCTGTCTGTCTGTCTGTCTGTCTGTCTCCCGCCTCTCGAAAGGTCTGATTTTAGGTCTGTCTGTCTCTCTCTCGAAAGGTCTGGTTTCAGGTCTGTCTGTCTGTCTGTCTGTCTGTCTCCCGCCTCTCGAAAGGTCTGATTTTAGGTCTGTCTGTCTCTCTCTCGAAAGGTCTGGTTTCAGGTCCTGTCTCTGTGTCTGTCTGTCTGTCTCTCTCTCTCTTTCTCTCTCTCTCTGTGGGGACTATGTTTGTTGGATGTATATCTATCTCCTTTTTTTTTTTTTTTTTTAAATCATAGGTTGAATTTTTATTGTTGGTGATGGTGGTTTGTGTTTGTGCTTTTCTTTAGTTAGAGTCTTTGTTTGTTTGTTTTGTTGTGGGTTTTTTTAAGGGGTGTGGGTTTTTTGTTGGGTTTTTTGTTTTGCTATTCCCTAATCAGGGCAAGGGCCCGATAAAAAAAAATGTAAATACTTACTCTGTTACTCTTGAAAAATAAAGATTATTCATTCTCTCTCTCTCTCTCTCTCTCTCTCTCTCTCTCTCTCTCTCTCTCTCTCTCTCTCTCTAACTTGATTTCCATTATGGAGGTCACTGTCTGTAGGTCGATGCAACACACTTTCGTTTTTTTTTTTCTTCTTCTTTCAATACATCGTTCAAACTGTCATGTCATTATTTCGTGTGAAAGAAAATATTAACAAAGCAAGTCAAACAGTGATATTAATGGTGTTTACGATTGATCAAACAAACATTTTATAAAGAAAAAACTTCCTAAAAATACATTATTAAAAAAACGCATATATATATATATATATATATATATTTTTTTTTTTTTTTAAACCCAATTCAATCAAGTAATCTATGTCGCAAGATTTAACCACACCACTCAATAATGGGGACTACGTGTCTCTAGCCTACAGGCCCTAGTCCTAGTTAGTTGTCAAAAAGTCCCCGGGGGAGGTAGGTAAAAAAAAAACAACCCAAAAAAACCAAACAAGTAAAACATAAAATAAACAGCAGGTGCTGTTTTGGTACGTAATTCAATCCTGTTCCATCCATTCCGTGGCTGTTGACCTCTAACCCCAGTCGTTCCCTCCCGCTGCGCATACTAAGTTCTTCACAGGAGAGGAAGAAGAACGGCACAGAACGCAGAACACATCGAACCTACGGTCTTGCTTTCTTCACGCCCTCTACCCCCTCCCCCCCCTCTCCCCCCACCCCATTCCCCCTCCCCCACCCACAACACGTACAGACCTGCATCTAGTTGGGGGTTTTTTTCCCCTTCTCCCCCCCCCCCATCACTCTAACCGCCCCCCCCCCCCCCCCCTTCCCTCACACACCCCTTTCTACGATTCTTCGGTGTTCGATCTTTTCCCCTTGTTTTGTAATATATAGGCCTAGACTTCGGGGCTGTCAAGTCAAATTCTTTATTCCAGAACCCCCCCCACCCCCCCACCCAGCTATTTGGGTATATGGAAATGCATGTACACAAAGCCATCTTGCGCACACGTTAAATCCCGTTCCGCTTTTCCGTAAGAGTAGGCCATCGTGTGCCGGTGGGAACATATGACATTTACAAAGCTGCATACACACGGGGACTGCATGTAAAAAAAAAAAAAAAAAGCACATGAGTGTTTATGTCATTATCCTCGACTTAAAAGAATAAATAAATAATTAAATAAAATTTATTTTTTTTTAAAATCCAAATCATCACAAGCGATCGAGGTTGCGATCATCTAACCACAGAATGATCAATCTCCCTCCAAAACAGGAAACTACACACACGCGCGCGCGCGCGGCGCACACACACACACACACACACACACACACACCACACATCTGCTGTTAATAATAATAATAATAATAATAATAATAATAATAATAATAATAATAATAATACATGGAATTTATATAGCGCTATATCTTGTAAAAAAAAATTTTTTTTAATCAAAGCGCTTGCATTCGACCTATACAACACACAATGTTGTATTGGAAGAGGGAGGGAGGGGGTTCTACATTATAAATAGTAGACTATAACATTTCAAACTATTGAGGGGGTTCTGTTGCAGAAGACCTGTGTGTTTTGCTTGAAATCCTAGATCTACCTGTCATTAGGAAACAGATAGATATATGTGTATAAATTTAGAGATATACTCTTTTTAACTCTGTTACACCACTTTAAGTCACGTCAGATCTTCTGCCTGAAATTCAGGCTGCTCTGGGAGGAGAAGGGAGAGGGGAGGAGGGAGCGCGTCGCCACAAAAGCAGCGCCACCTTTTTTTTTTCTTTTCCCGTATTTGTTTCCCTTATCAGAGTGGCTTTTTTCTTACAACATTTTGCCTCGGACAACTATCTTCGTTGCCGTAGGTTCTTTTACGAGCGCTGAATAATTATGTTATAACACACGGGACCTCGGTTTATCGTCTCATCCGAAAGACTAGCACCCAGACCACCACTCATGGTCTAATGGATGGGAGGCAAAAGTCTCGGGCCCTAACGGGGTTCGAACCACGGCACGCTTCCAACCGGACTGTTCGCTTTCTAGGCAGGTGCGTTACCTCTAGACCACCGATCTACTTGTTCACTTGTTGAGCAACACTTGGCCAAGCTGTCTGAAGTCACAGTCTGGGGCAAAGTTTACAGTCAAGTCAAGTCAAAAACACTTGATTAAATCATCCCTGAAGGGCAATTACAAATTTATTGTCACCAATAAACACATACACAGACAGTAAAAAAAAAAAAAAAAACAACAAATCAACAATATAAACAACCAACGAAACAACATCCCCCCTCCAAGAAAAAACAAAGCAACAACAACAACAAAAAAAAGCCAAAATTAAAACAAGCAACAAGCATTGAAGTGCAAAGAAGTTGTCAAGGGAATGAACTGTGTCCAAAAAATCGGAGTATGATATTATCTCCCTTTGACCACAGTGTACGCAGACACTCAAATGTCCTCTGGGCGTTCAAGACATTTCATCCGAAGACGTTTGTTCAAGACATATTTGTAAAGAGAAACAAAATTTTTTTTTTTTAATAAAAAAAAAACGTTAACATGATTATTGTCCTGTGGTCGCGCATTTTGCTGGCATTTTGATGGGTGTTCCATGTAATATTCAGTAATGAAAAATTTCAATTGACTTGAATCCCGTTCGAAGGGATTTTTCCCCTGGGGTTAACATCAGTGCAGACTCCACTCCCCCAAAAGGTCCTTCGGATGAGACTATAAACCAGGGTCCTGTGTGTAAATTCACGTAGAACATTTTGCGCACACGTTAAATCCTGTTTCCCTTTTCGAAAGGGTAGACTATGGTTTGCAGGTGGGAACAGATGACAAAATTTACAAAACTGCACACACACAGGGACTGGATGTAAAAAAGTACAGGATTGCTTATTCCATTATCCTCGATATAAAAGAATATAATCACACACACACACACACACACATTCTCTTAATGTAACACAGTTGTATAAATCGCCACCCTTTTGAGGTCTAAAATCACTTTAAGTGACCAAACATTCAATTAAAGAAGGAATGTTGAAAACAAAAGCAAAACCCCTTAAAAAAAAAAAAAAAAAAAAAAAGACATACAAGCAAAACCCTAACAAACCAAATGAAAAATATATAATAGGAACCCCCCTCCCCCATAAAAAACCACCACCACGAACAACAAAAGTTCAACCTAGGATTCAAAGAAAGAAGATATAATATTCAGCCATTTTTTTCTAAGTGTTTTGACCATGTGAGGTTATTATCTATTGTTACACCTGAAACTTTATGATTCACTACGTCCGCCTTTACGTTAGAAATATAAAAAGAGGGTAATGACTGAGTGAGATTTTGACGCTTTTGTCTATTGGTATAATACAGACTCAAAGTTCGATCCTAACCCAGACACAATGTTCGATCCTGGCGCCAACACATGATTTTGGATGTAACATGACACAGGTTTGATTGCAATGCAACGCAGTATTCAGGTGTGGCAGTCTCAAGTTCTTGAAGAATCATTGGGGCACTGCACTGAAATTTTCAGGCAGTGTAGTGTGTCTTGGGCAAGTTAAATCCTGGTGAAGTTCATTCTTCTACCAGAGAGGAAGGTGCATGCTGGGTATGTCCATGTCATCCATCCCACCAACCACAGCCAGACTACTGTTCAGTAACAGAACGAACAAGGTTTGAACTGTTCAATAATAATAATGATAATGATAATAATAACAACAATGATAATGACATTAATAACAACAACAACAATAACAACAACAACAACAATAGATGAAATTTATATAGCAGAACAATAAAAAAGAATGTATGAGGTTTTGGACATGTGGCAAGAAGTTGTGCAGGCATTGGCACCTACACCCCCATTTTGCATCATTATCGGACAGATTTTCAGGGGAGAGCAGTCAACACCAGGGGAAATAATCCCCTCAGATGACTCGTGTTAACTTCAAGATCCTCTCTGTGCACTTTAAGCCAGACCACAGCAAGTGTGACGCTCCACCACATAACAAACAAGTCACT
>CM060344.1:34917216-34937216 GCA_030674155.1 Stramonita haemastoma | reverse complement strand
CTAATGCAGATAGAGGAAGAAAGAGAAAGAAAGGAAAGACACACATAGACAGAGAAACAGAGAGAGAAAGAGATAAGAGGGGGGGAGGGGAAGAGGTGTGTGTGTGTCTGTGTGTGTAAGAGACAGGGAGAGGTGGAGAAAATGAGAGAGAGACAGAGATAGAGAGAGACAGAGAAATAGAAGTTGTGTGTGTGTGTGTGTGTGTGTGTGTGTGTTTGTGTGTGTGTGTGTGTTTGTGTGTGTGTGTGTGTGTTGTGTGTGTGTGTGTGTGTGTGTGTGTTGTGTGTGTGGCGCGCGCGCGCGCGTGCGCCTGTGTAAGTCAGTCATTTACTTCCAGTGTGTGTGTGTGTGTGTGTGTGTGTGTGTGTGTGTGTGTGTGGGGAGAGAGAGAGAGAGAGAGAGAGAGAGAGGAGAGAGAGGAGAGGGGGGGGGGGGGGGGGGGGGGGGGGGGGGAACTCTCCATGAAAAAGGGGAGGCAGGTGGCCTGCTGACTGTTGTATTTAATTTAACCATTGCTCTCTGACCCCAAGTGGAACAGCCAGTGAAAGCCCCCCCCCCCCCCCTCCCTTTCTGCCTTATATTAGAGCTGCAAGTCCATCCCTTTCATGAAACTTGACACCCATTGTTGGTACACATGGTCTTTCAACAGAAAAAGTTATCTTGTTAGGCCTACCTGGGCTTGAATTGCCTTGTGACAAAGCAGAGAAGGGGAGTAATTACTAACCGGCATGGAAGAGTTAGTTCCCTTGACCTGCTTTCGTAGATTTCTTTTTTCTCCTAATTTTTCTTCTTCTCTTTTTTTTAATTTTATAAAAAATTCCGCGAATTTGCAGTCAGTACCATACCTGATCTTACCATGCCAATCTCTCTCTCTTTCTCCTTCTTAGTCTTTGGTAAAAGTAAAATTCAAGGACTTTTCAAGCACCTAGAGGCATATGCCTGATTTTCAAGGACTTTCAAGGCCTTGAAAAGGGGGGTCCAAAATTCAAGGACTTTCAAGGACTTTCAAGGACCGTACGAACCCTGTCTTATTCATTTTATTTATTTTATTTTATTTTATTTTATTTTATACCACTTTATGTTACAGCAGAATTCTCTGCGTGAAATTCAGGCTGCTCTCCCTGAGGAAAGCGCGTCACCACAAGTGCAGCGCCTACCCTTTTTTTTTTCCTTTTCCCCTCAGGGATGGTGTCTAAACACGACACCTGTGTGCATGCTGGTTTTTTATAATTTTGTCATTTTGTCCTACCGGCACACGATGGCCTGCTCTTCCGAAAAGCGGAACGGGGTTTTAACATGTGCACAAGATGTTCTGCGTGCGTTCACACACGGGGCCTCGGTTTCTTAGCCACAGACACAATGTTTATTGCTTGATATATATATACACCACTGTCAGAAAATGTACCACCACATTGCTGTCAGAAAAATATATTTCACCACACCCAATCCAATCCAATCATGTTGTTTAATTTTAGCCCTACCAACCACACAGGCCATATCAAGGTTGTCACCTCGTCAAATTTAAATCTCAGAATAAAACTGTGAAACCATATATGATACAGATCATAATGGGGTATAAAACCAAGTCTACTGTCCTTCCTTGTATCGATGCCCTGGTCAACCATAAGTGTCAACCCAGGGCGGGCACTGCATCACTTTGAGAAAATATACATACATCACTGTCAGAGGCTATATGACCATGTCACTGTCAGAGAATATATTTACCCCATTTGTTGTCATAAAAATACATTTAACTAAATTGCTATCAGCCGCCGCTGTAGTCTAGTGGTTAGGGCGTTGGACTTGTAATCTAAAGGTTGCGGGTTCGATCCCAGCTTTTGGCTATGGCGTTGTGCCCTTGGAAAAGGCACTTTACGGCTATTTTCTCACCCCACCCAGGTGTAAAAGGGGTACCAACCTTGTGTTGGGGGTTAACCCTGCGATAGACTAGTGTCCTATCCAGGGGGGAGTCTATGACTCTCAGTCACTTAACGCCACAGAAACCGGGATAAGCACCGGCCTGATGAGCCTTAGGCTTGGGACAGACTTTAACTTTAACTTAAATTGCTGTCAGAAATCGGAAGATGCAGTTGCTGTTGTTGTTCCCTAGCTTAACACTCTGGGGGTCTGTCACCCAGAATGTGCCCTCCGACTCACTAATCCCACCAGGGAATCACTGTGAGATTGAAAAATTGCACACTTCTGAATGAGAAGTTTGCGTGTATTCATAACTATTTTCAAGCACCTCGCCATATAGGCAGCCATACTCCCACTTGAGAGGAGGAAGATGCAGTACTGACCTTTGACCTCCAGAGTGCATTTTTCCTGCTTGGCTTTCTCCTTCATCTTCATGGGGATCATCACCTCCTTCTCCACATTGCGCAGAGACTTGTCGTCTGGGTCCTCCCCCTGACCAACACACACACACACACAACTGAATATAAATGCACACACACACACACCACATACATGTGCATACTCACAGCACACCACACAGCGAACATACACTCACACACAGTACATGCACATCACATACACACATGTCACAGTGCAACATACACATCATGCACACGCACACTGCATACACACACACACACACACACACACAGTGTGCATACACTCACATGCATGCACACCTAATATGCACACTGTACACACACACACACACAATGTGACATACGCTCGCCGCACACACACACACACACACTACGCTCGCACACACACACATCACACACCACCACACATCACACACATGCACGCATGCACCCGATCACACACACACACGCACGGCGTGCATGCGTGCAGCACACACACACACACACATTCAGAATTTTGACCAGCTAATCCACCACTACACTACAGTAACCCAAATATCGATGAAAACTTAACTCCCTGCTTTAAGGATCACTGACGCAAAATGAAAATCATAACGGTAGCACAATCACAATGTCAATGAAACGTGATGATGGGATCTCCTACATTGTTTACCGTAAACAACAATTTCACGTTTTATTTTCAAATGCAAATAAAAAGGCTTTATGACACATTTTGAAAGTAAAGAAAAGTCTATCTATCGCAGGCTTTAAAACATTGAAATCACTGAATTTATTGCAAACCTAACCCAGTGGTCCGCCACCCATTCCCTTAGGTAAGACGTGCTTGTCCTTGTCGGTCTCCATTTTGTTTCATTCTCTGGGAGTGATGTCCCTTACCTTACTGATTGTAGAGATTATCCGCACGGTAGTTCGGATGACATGATCATACCTAGCAACTGACAGCGATGAGCTCCATTATGTTCAACTTTTCCATAATGCATTGCCTTCAAAATTCAGTGTAGTATTTTAACGACTCTGCAAGAAGTTAAAGGAGAAGTTAAATTACGTTAGGATGTATCTTCCTTTGCTGACAGCCGAGGTTAGCGCACGAACTTAGTCGTGACTAAATCCACGAACGAGAAAGTTTCAATCCTCAACAACAATGTTCCCACCTTCCATTTTATATATATATATATATATTATATATATATATATATATATATATATATATATATATATATATATATATATATTACGAACACTATTAACAATATAATTACACTGATGATAGTGATATTTATGATGATGATGATGATATATATGATAATAGATAACAATAATTATTTTAAATTGCTTTTTCTTTTCTGAAGTTGTTTTGGTTTCTGGATTTACATGTGAAGTAACAAAAGCTTTGTAAAGTTGGGACGAGTTTATTTATTTATTCTTTTATATCGAGGATAAAGGAATCAGCACTCATGTGCTTAAAAAAATTTTTCTACATCCAATCCCCCAGTGTATGCTGTTTTGTAAATTTTGTCTCATCCGAAAGACTGAAGATAAATGTAGTGGAGGCTTATTTTGCTTCTTTGTTTTATTTTTGGTAGTGGTGAAGGCATGCAAGACATGTACATGTGTGTTTATCAAATTTATTTTTCTTTTATATCGAAGGATAATGGAATAAGATTCATGTGCTTTTTTAACCTACAGTCCCCATGTGTATGCAGTTTGTAAATTTGTATCTATTCCACATGCATACAAATGGCCTACTCTTCCAGACAGTGGAACACGATTTAATGTGTAGACAAGATGTTCTGCATGCATTCGCACCTTGGGCCTCAGTTTATAGTCTTAACTGGAGGTTTTTTGGGGGGGAGTGGAATCTGCACTGATGTTAACCCCAGGGGAAAAATCCCCTTGCACAGGGTTCAAGCCTGGGATTGTGATTGGAAGCATACTGTACAACACTCTAACCGCCAGGTGATAATCCAATCAGGTATTCATGCAGGAAGGGGAGGGGGACAAACTCTGATGAGATTTCTCTGTAATACTCTTTAGTCTCAGTATGTCTGGAATCGTGTACCTCAGGCATTGTCTGTCACGGGTGTTGGGATTTTCACAAGGTTGTAGGATGGTTTTATCTGCAGGAGTGAACAAGTGCCCGGCCCAGTGGTAGAGCTAGTATTTAGTTGGTATTATTAATTTAACAATTTAAAAAAAAATCTTTTGGTTTTATGACAATGGCGTAAGCACTCATGTGCTTTTTTTTTTTACAACCAGTCCCCATATGTGTGCAGGGGTTTTATATAAATATTGTCATTCCATCCTCACTGGCACAATGACAATAGTCTACCCTTCAAAAAGTGAGACGGGTTTTTCACGTGTGCAAGAGGTTCTGCATTCATTCGCATACATGACCCCTGTTTATAGTCTCATCTGATGCACTTTTAAGGTGTCAAGTCTTTGTTGCTTTTCTGTGCTCCTTCAGTGGAAAAAAGGGGTTCAATCATAAAATCTATTTTCAATACAACTTACTTCTCTGAGAGTTTGAAAATCGTGAAGTTTGTTTTGCGTTTCTCTGGACATGACGTCGCATTTTGATTAAATCCAGCTATTTGTCACTGAACATGTATTCAAGTCCAATCTTCATCTTTTGGGGTTTTTTTTTTTTTTAGATGGGAGTTTGACACTAGGTGAAGGTAGGCAGTTGTGTGTGTGTGTGTGTGGTGGTGTGTGTGTGTGTGTGCTGTGTGTCGTGTCGTGCGCGCGCATGCTGCGTGCTGCATGCTGGTGTGTGATGTGTGTGCAGAGTGTGGCATTCCTTGCTGCCTGTGGTCCTTACTTATCTGCACAGTTATCACAGGAGTAAAAAAAAAAAAAAAAAAAAAATTTTATGAAGAAAAGAGAACAAGACTTTTTTTAATCTCAATTTTGTATTTCAGGACTATGGATAAACACTCATGTGTTTTTCTTTTCACATCCAGTCCCTGTGTGCTTGCAGTTTTATCAATTTTGTGATCCGTTCCTATCTGGTACGAAATGGCCTCCTCTTCCAAAAGGTGGAAAAGGTTTCAACATGTGCACAAGATGTTCAGTGTGCATTCACACACGGGACCTCAGTCTACAGTCTCATCCGAAAGGACTTTCAGGGGAGTATGAGTTAGAGCTGATGTTAACTCCAGGGGAAAACAGGTGTCTCGCTGATGCTCGAACCTGGACCATCAGATCACAGGCCGAACGCTCTAACCACCAGCTAAAGAGCCCAGAAGCTCATGTTTGATAACCCATTTCTTGCACGCCGTCTTCTCCTTCTCTCTGAAGTTTGTTGTTGGGAGTGGTTTGGGCACAGTACTGCTGAAGACCTGATCACCAAATCCTCCTCTGGACCTCTTACAGAGACTTGCATTCATCACTTGATATGTTCTGTCCAGTCTTTCAAAAAGTGTGACAAGTTTTTGGTGGCTTGCAGTCGGGCCATGTAGCACTGGTCATAATGATGCAAACCAAGGATTGCTGATGATGCCGTCCCTTGTGGTTTTAGTCCTCGTGTGTGTGTGTGTGTGTGTGTGTGTGTGTGGGTGTGTGTGTGTGTGTGTGTGTGTGTGTGTTTGTCATGTGCGTGCGTGCGTCAGTGTGTGCAAGCATGTGTGCACCATTATGTTGAAATTGTACGAAAATGACAAACCAACACAAAACCATAACAGGCTGCTTGATCAAGTTTATTGATGTACCGGTACACATATCTCATATTTCATTTATCTGTGTGTATGCATAACATATATATATATATGATGTATATATATATATAATATATATATATATATATATATATATATATATAAAATATTATATATATGTACACACACTCACAATATAGATCACATTCACAGGAGAGCTATGAAAATTTGCTGTCTCTCTCTCTGTTCACTTGTCAAGCTTGTTAAGTTGCAGAATGTTCATGTTACAGTTCCTCTATCAGCTAGCTAGCCAGGCAGGCAGGCAGCCCTCCTGCTGACACCAGAGCCCTGACCATTGCCTGGCCTCTCTCTCCCCGCCACACTGACCAAGACCTCACTGGTCTTTGTCTGTCCACCACCACACATTGTCCACCGGATTGAGTTCACAGGTCAGAAAAAAAAAAATGGCAGATTTGACACCAAAACTGGGTGGCAGACAGGCAACGCGCTGTCTTTTCCCCAGCACGAGTAAAAAAAAACCAAAAACCACTGTTGGTTTATAGATACAAACAATGTTAAAAGTACAAATCTCTCTCTCTCTCATGCATGCATGCACGCACGCGCACACACAACACACACACACACACACACTGACTTTCACCACACAATGTTATCAAAGAAAGTAGAATAAAAAAAATTTATAAAGCCACAGAATCACAACCCATTCAATCCCACAGTGTCCGGAGACTACTACATCTGCTACCACTTGACTGCAACCTGCTATAGTTGAAAGCTCTTCCCTGACACTCCTGCCTATGGCCACCTGTCTTTGCTGTGCCGTGCTATGCTGTGCTGTGCTGCCATTTTTACAGGTAGGTGTACATCGTCAGGTCACGCAATGGCGATAGCAGTTCTGCATGTACAAACAACATCCAACAGAAAACATCGTCACAACTTGGAACCAAGAATTGCAAACACCAAGAAACCGACATGCCAAATAATAATAATGATATAAAAAACAACAACAAAAAACAAGAAAATGAAAGAGCCAAATTTTTTTTTAAAGTTCAATTCAGTACACATGCAGGCAGCAAAAAAAAAAAAAAAAAAAAAATCAAGATATGTACATCATCTGATGAAATGAAAAAGATGTGCAGTCTTTTTAATACAATTTTTTAAGTCTCTCTCTCTCTCTCTCTTTGGTTCCCCCCCCCCCTCCCAACACACACACACACACACACACACACACACACACACACACACACACACACACACACAGCTCTAAAAGAAGAATATGCTGTATATATATAATATACTTTGATGGCAAGTGAAAACCTTTGGGCGTACAGACAGACGTGTGTGTTGCATGCACAAGATGAGGCAGACCACAACTCATGACTGACAATTGATCCATCCACCATCACCCTGTAGACAATGTGGAGATCTGTACATTATGTATGTAGATGCTCTTGTGTGCTGAGCTTCTTCCTTACACACAAACAAAACCCACCAACCCAAGTCACCACTGTGGATGACAATGCAGTTTTCTGTCTCTTTTTTTTAAACACACACACACACACTCTTTTTTTAAACACACACACACACACACACACACACACACACACACTCTCTCCTCCACACCCTCATCCCCTCTCTCTCTCTCTGTGAACCTGGACCAAGCTCCTGCATTCGACGCTGATATTTTATTCCCCCCCCCCCTTTCACTCTCTATTCTGTAATCAACAGACTTCTCACTCTCAGCTATACAACCCCCCCCCCCCCCCCCCCTTTTTCATTATTGTTATACTACCCCCTCCCCCACACCACCTTTTCCACAGCTGCAATACAACTCTCTTTCCCTACCCCCTTTCCCACAGCTGAAAAAGGCTGGTGCTATTTATCTATTCTTTCCACAGTTAACAACAAAGCACAACTACTAATTATATCATGTTTGTGTTATATCTGTTTTGTCAGACTTATTCACAAGTACTGTTGTCTTCCACTATAGTATATATGCAATAACTGAAGTCCTTTTTCTCAAAAATACTCTTCTGTTAGACACTCTCAAACACACACACACACACAATACACACACACACACACACGCACACACACATGCACATGCACACGCACACACACACACACAATTTCTGACATGGCAGATATTCAGACAGATCTATCAATCGTCATGGTTCAACGAATAGTATACATTTCCACTGCTACAGCGAAAAGTTCCCACATGCATCCATCGATCTGCAACCCCCCCCACCTCACACAACAACACTCACTAGCCACACACTCACTTCAACTTGAACCACATATGGCAACACATTTTTGTTGTTGTTGTTGACAGAGATCGATCTCTCTGTTGTGACAGTTTCTTTCAGTCTCTAGTCCCTTCATTTGATCATAAAACCACTCTTCCCCGACACACACATACCATGACTGATCTCAAGCCTGCAAAAAACGTCCCCATTAAAACAGAAGACACACCACCCACCAGGGCTGCTGCTACTGCTGCTAATGCTTGCCATGGCGGTATAGCCATAGGTATCCCTGTTGGTTCTTGGCCACTTCTGCTCTGTCTGTCTGTCTGTCTGTCTGTCTTCAGCTGACTCTTCTTTGTCCTCACGATCACTTCTTTGTTTCGCTTCGTTCTCGTTGGTTTGCTTTGGTTTGGTTCGGTTTGGTTCTATACTGAGTCGTGTTAATTTATTTTCTTTCGTTTTGTTTGGCTTTTAAACCAACACACACATCCTGAAGCCACTGCAGACTGGAGCACTTGCTCAAGGAGCAAAGTGGTGGTGTCACACAGGAACGGTGTTATGGTGTCACACAGGAACAGTGTGATGGTGTCACACAGGAACAGTGTGATGGTGTCACACAGGAACAGTGTGATGATGATGATGTCACACAGGAACAGTGTAATAATGATGATGTCACACAGGAACAGTGTGATGATGATGATGTCACACAGGAACAGTGTGATGATGATGATGATGTCACACAGGAACAGTGTAATGGTGTCACGCAGGACGGGATGGTGTCACACAGGAACGATGTAACGGTGTCACACAGGAACAGTGTGATACGCGTACAGTCTGACAACAGTGTCTCTGTTCTGTGGCTGGCGACTGCAAAACAGCTCTACTCTACACGACACTTGGCTCTGATCTCTCTCTCCCTCTCTCTTGCTGGGCATGGAGCTTTAGTCTACACGACACTTGGCTCTGATCTCTCTCTCCCTCTCTCTTGCTGGGCATGGAGCTTTAGTCTACACGACACTTGCTCTGATCTCTCTCTCCCTCTCTCTTGCTGGCATGGAGCTTAAGTCTACACGACACTTGGCTCTGATCTCTCTCTCCCTCTCTCTTGCTGGGCATGGAGCTTTAGTCTACACAACACTTGGCTCTGATCTCTCTCTCTCTCTCTCTGCCAAGCATGGACTGGTCAGCCCTCAGCCCTTCAGGAGGGAAAAGAACAAGCGCTGCCTGTATTCACTGCACTGCCTAGCTGACAGACACACGACGGTCACTTCACACACCTTCAGGACAAAAAACTCCACCAGACAATGACCCAACATCCCCCATCCCCACCCCACCTGACACTGTGTGCATGATTGCAGACATCAACACGGGTACTTTAGGGGGGAGGAGGAGGAGGAGGAGAGGACACAGAGAAAGACCGTGTGTGTGTGTGTGTGTGTGTTCCTGCTGCCCTTGTCTGTCTGTCTGTCTGTCTGTCCGGCAACACCTTGGGGGACACTGCTGGCCGCTCTATTGGCTGCTGACTGACCAGTCCTCACGTTAATCATCCTCAGATACACGGAGGGTGGGAGTGGACAGGGTGGGGGTGGGGGTGGGAGGTCAGTGTGGGGCAGGACGGTGGGGAACAAAGACTGAGGAGGAGGAGGAGGAGGAGGGGGGCACAACACCCCCTCCCTCCTCCTGCTGTTGTCCTCCTCCCCGCACCACCACCCTCAACGGCCCCTCCCACCCCTCCCACCCCCCTTTCCCTGCCCCCTCATCATCACCCCCACCCTCTGCCCCTCGCTCCTTCCAGCTGCTGCCTCCTCCTCCTCCCCCCACTTTCTCCTCACACACCAGCAGGCCAGCATCGTCAGAGTCCCTGGCCGCCAGCAGGATGGCGGAATCCGCGTCGCTGAGGAGCAGGGCCGAGGGGAGGAGGGAGGGGGACGGGGTGTTGGGGTGGTGGGCAAAGTAACTCTGAACCTCCGAGTCCATCAACTCTTCCTGACTGCCACCCCCACCCCCACAAACACCACCAACGCCACCACCACCACCACTGGCGCTGCCACTGCCAGCGTCCATCACCACCATCAGAGGACTGCGGCCCCCCATCATGGCTGAGGCATGCTGGGATATGGAGGGGGACACGGTGCCGTGAATCAGGGGGCTGCGTTGCGGAGAAGACGGACCACAATGCACCGGCTGCAGGAGTCCTGGAGAGGATGGTGCTCCGTGCAGGAGTCCTGGAGAGGATGGAGCTCCATGCAGGAGTCCTGGAGAAGCCTGCAGGAGTCCTGGAGAGGATGGAGCTCCATGCAGGAGTCCTGGAGAAGCCTGCAGGAGTCCTGGAGAGGATGGAGCCTGCAGGAGTCCTGGAGAGGATGGTGCTCCGTGCAGGAGTCCTGGAGAGGATGGGGCTCCATGCAGGAGTCCTGGAGAGGACGGAGCCTGCAGGAGTCCTGGAGAAGCCTGCAGAAGTCCTGGAGAGGATGGTGTTCCATGCAGGAGTCCTGGAGAGGACGGAGCCTGCAGGAGTCCTGGAGAGGACGGAGCCTGCAGGAGTCCTGGAGAGGATGGAGCTCCGTGCAGGAGTCCTGGAGAAGCCTGCAGGAGTCCTGGAGAAGATGGTGCTCCATGCAGGAGTCCTGGAGAGGACGGTGCCCCGTGAAGTGGCTGCAGGAGAGCTGGGGCATGCAGGGAGAGGGAGGGGGACGCAGCGCTGCGCATCAGAGGACTTCTGCTGCTGGAGGCCACAGACACGCTGCAGGGAGAGGACTGCAGTGCAGCATGGGAGGGAGAGGGAGACATTGCACTGCTGCGCAGGGAGGGAGACATTGCACTGCTGTGCAAGGAGGGAGACATTGCACTGCTGTGCAAGGAGGGAGACATTGCACTGCTGTGCAAGGAGGGAGACATTGCACTGCTGTGCAAGGAGGGAGACATCGCACTGCTGTGCAAGGAGGGAGACAGGCAGGGAGACATCGCACTATGCATCAGAGGGCTTCTCCGTGGAGAGTAGGACTGCTGTGAAAGTCCAGACGACTGCTGTGGCAGGCCAGATAAGCCAGACGACTGCTGCGGAAGTCCAGACGACTGCTGCGGAAGTGCAGACGACTGCTGGGGAAGTCCAGACAGGCCAGGGGACACTGCAGGAGAGAGAGAGAGAGCGTGCAGGGGCGGGTGTGGCGAGGAGGTGGTGTGGACGGCCGGCTGTCCCACAGGGGAGGACCGACAACACAGGTAAGGGGAGGGGGAGGGGGAGCGCCGAACCATGGGACTGCTCCGCCCCGAGAGGGACGGGGAGGAGGGAGAGGGGTGAAGGAGGGTGGGGGTAGGGGTGGGGGAGAGGGTGGCACCGCTGACACCACCACCACCGCTGCCACCACCACCACCGACGTGAGTGATGCTCACCATCAGCCGAGGGGGAGTGGCGGGAGGGAGGGAGGAGATGGGGGTGGGGGAGGTGTGCCCCACCAGAGAGGGGAAAGGGGAGGGGGGAGGGGGACAGGGAGGAGGGAGGAGGGGGGCAGGAGGATGGGGGACAGGGGCCGCACGGTCGCCGCTCCACTTAGCTGCCCTGGGGCCTGCAGGCGAACCGTGGTGACCAGACCAGCATCGGCCAGGGCCGCTGTCCTCGTGGACGACACCACTCCCACTCCACGCACCACTCCCCCCACCTCCTCTCCTCCGCTCTCCTTGCACGACGCCTGAGGTGGTAGGGGCGGGTAAGGGGACCGTGCGCGCGCACGCTGCGGGTCTCTGTCACCCCCGTCTGTTCTCTGCATGTTGTCTGGGCTGAGGTGGTGATGGTGTTGTGAAGGTGGTGGTTGTGCCCTGGGTACTACTGCTGGTTGTAGCTGTTTTGGTGCCATGACTGCTGGTTGTTGTAGTTGTTGTGCCCTGGGCACTGCTGGTTGTAGTTGTTGTGCCATGACTGCTGGTTGTGGTGCCCTGGGCACTGCTGGTTGCTGTGGTGCCCTGACAGTTAGCTGTTGTACCTGGACAGGTGCCCTGGGTACTGCTGGTTGCTGTGGTGGTGCCCTGGGCACTGCTGTCTGCAAGAGGCTTCTGCCGGGACTGCTGCTGCTGTTGCCACCATGGTGCAGCTCCCTCCCTCTCATCCCCCCACCACCTTCTTCTTCTCCTTCATCAGGCTGCTGGAGGAGACACATGGGAGCTGACCCCGCTGACCCCGCCCCACAGCTTGACCTGCTGACCTGCTCACCGCCCCCCCTGCCGAGACACAAACACCGCCCTGCGACGACAACGACGACGACGACGACGTCGCAACGGCACAAACGGTGACGGCACAAACAGAAGTGTCAGACATCACCACAGCGGGAACGATGGCCTGTTTCTTCACCCCTGCTTCAGGGTGAAGGTCACCACCGGTCCTCCCCGAGGCCTCACTGGGGGCGGGGGAGAGGTTACGTCCTTGACCCCAGCCTGACCCCCCCCGGTCAGCAGTGAAGACGGCGTCGTCTTCCACAGCAAAGTCCTCCCCGAGCAAGTCCTGGTCCCCAATCTCGATCTCCTCCTGGCGACAGATGGTGGGGCGGCGTTCCGAACCACGCGACTCCCTGCGACCTTGGCGCCTGGGGAGAGGGGGAAGGTCGGGCAGGTGACCCGGCTCCGCAGGTGACCCCTCCCGGCTGTGGGCCCCGGACCGCCCCGAGCCGCTCCAGGACCTGTCTGGAACGTGCAGGCGTTGGGAGGACGAGGACGAGGATGAAGAGGAGGAGGAGGGTGGAACAGAAAGTCGCCGCTCTGCTTGAAGAGGATCGTCTTCGCTTCCCGATGCTACCGCCGCAGCAAACAACACACCTCCTCCTCCTCCTCCCTGCCCCTGCCCCCCTCCCCTGTCTTCTTCCTCCTCGATCTCCCCGGGGATGTCGGCGTGGGGGGACCGGGTCAAGGTCGCTCGCTTGGCCTGGCGGGAAGGGGAGAGGCGGGAGTCCGGGTAAGGGGAGGGGGTGCGAGAGTGGGAGCGTTTGCGCCTCTGTCCTCCTCCTCCACCTCCTCCTTCCAGCCCCGTTGTCATGGCAATGTCCTCCAGGCTGGCCGGGGAGAGGGAGGAGGAGGAGGGGGAGGGGTGGGGGGAGGCAGGGTGGGGGCAGGGGGGGGCCAGGCTTTCAGCCACAGTGGCGGAAGGCAGCAGAGGGGACCTGACCCCCCTCTCTTCGCGTAGACTCACCCCCGACACACTCGTGGTGGTGGTGGGGGCAGAGGGCGTGGTGGTGGTGGTGGTGGTGGTGGAGGAGGAGGATGTGGTGGAGGAGGTGGTGGAGGTGGTGGTGGTGGTGGTGGTGCCGGCCAATCGGATGATGGAGGTGTTGGAGTGAGAGGCGGTGTGTTGGCGGAGGTCCTCGCACTGGGCGAAGGTGTCTCCACACAGGCCACAGATGTAGGGCCGCTCCTGAAACACACACACACACACACACAACATCAGTGCTGACTCCACTCTCCCCAAAAGTCCTTCGGATGAGACTTTAAACCGAGGCCCCGTGTGCGAACAGCACGCAGAACATCTTGCGCACACATTAAATCCTGTTCCACTTTTCGCAAGAGTAGGCCATCGTGTGCCGGTGGGAACAGATGACATTTACAAAACTGCATAACACACGGGGACTGGATGTAAAAAAACATCTTGTGCTTATTCCATTATCCTCGATATAAAAGAATAAATCAAATCAAATCAAATCAAGCATCCACAGTCACCCAGCCACTAACTGTCCACTGCCACCGCATAAACTTACTATGTATTTCCGCGTTTCAGTTTCCATTCGCCAAGATTATTTTTTTTGTATAATGTTTCATTTTTGTTTGCGTACTTTTTCCATTTCGGTCCCAAACCCCTGAACACCTATTTGTAAATGGGTTGAAAAACCTCACAAAATAAACCTATTGTCATTGTCATCTCTCTCTCTCTCTCTCTCTCTCTCTCTCTCTCTCTCTCTCTCTCTCTCTCTCCATAATATATATATATATATATATATATATATATATATATATATATATATATATATATATATATATATATATATATATAATCACTTCCTGAATCAAGGTTACCAACAGACAAGACTATTCCCTTTCCTCTCTTCTTCACTGATAAAGAAACTTTTACCATTTGTCTGCTTCAGTATTAACACACAATCACAACATGCACACACACATGCACACACACACACACAAACACACACACATAGATGTAAAAACTTTCTCTCTCTCTCTCTCTCTCTCTCTCTCTCTCTCTCTCTCTCTCTCTCTCTCTCTCTCTCTCATACTCTCATACACACACACACACACACACACACACACACACACACACACACACACACACACACACACAACAACTACACACACAGACACGACACAGACACACACACACACACACTCAGGGTAGCCCACTACCAGCCAGGTGTACAGCAGAAAGATCAGAACAGGGCATAGCAGGGTGGGGAAGGGTGGGGCAGGGCAGACAGACAGACAGACAGACAGACAGACAGACAGACAGACACACAAATAGACAGATTCTAAGACTACACACTGGGCACAACAGGCTACACCACCACATGTCCACAAAGCTGAAACTCGCTCCTTCTCCCCTGTGTGCCTGTGGTAAAGAAAACCAGACAGGCGAGCACATCCTTCAGCAACCTGAGGAAGAAAGTGTGGCTGACAGAGATAACCCTACAGACCAAGCTGTATAGCCCACGAGAGGAGCTGGAAAGGACGTGTGTGCCATTATTTTTTCCCAGACACATCTGGCAGTGTAAAGCGAACGAGAGAAGAAGACAGACAGACAGACAGACAGACAGGACTCACCTGCTGGTGTGTGTGCAGGTGTGTGTGTACAGACAGACAGACAGACAGACTCACCTGTTGGTGTGTGTGCAGGTGTGTGTGTGTGTACAGACAGACAGACAGACTCACCTGTTGGTGTGTGTGCAGGTGTGTGTACAGACAGACAGACAGACAGACAGACAGACAGACAGACTGACTCACCTGTTGGTGTGTGTGCAGGTGTGTGCGCAAGGACTGAGCATTGGTGAAGCCGGCATCACAGAACTGGCAGACATGGGGACGTAACTGTGGATGGCTCATCAGGTGAGACTGAGCAAACACAGAAACGACGCGTCACTCACCCACATTTCATAACACACACATACCTCCCCCATCACAACCCATCACGACACCATTCTGGTGCATGACAACCCCCTTTCATGACAGAACAAACGCCGACAAAAATAACACGACAGGACAATGACAGCACACACACACACTCACTCCCCCCCCTCCCAACACTCCCTGTCCACCCACACATCCTCACCTCCCCCCCCACCTCCCCCCACACACCCTCCCCCCCCTCCCACACACACACACCCTCACCTCCCCCCCCCACACACACCCTCACCTCCCCCCCCCCACACCCTCCCCCCAACATCCCCCTCACACCTCCCCCCCTCACCCCCCCGACACACACACACCCTACAAAGGTGTAGTCTTACACCCTAGTCCTTCGGATGAGACTTTAAACTGAGGCCCCGTGTGCAAACGCACGCAGAACATCTTGCGCACACGTTAAATCCTGTTCCGCGTTTCGTGAGTAGGCCATCGTGTGCTGGTGGGAACAGATGACAATATTTACAAAACTGCATACACACGGGGACCAGATGAAAAAAAAGCACATGATTGCTTATTCCATTATCCTGGGTAGGCGCTGCACTTATGGCAAAGACGCGCTCTCTCTCCCCCCGGGGAGAGAGAGAGCAGCCCGAATTTTCACGCCAGAGAAATCTGCTGTGACATAAAGTGGTATAAAAAAAAATATACATATATATTTATATCCTCGATATAAAAGAATAAATCAAATCAAATCAATCAAATCCCCCCCCCCCCACTCACACACACACCCCCGACAAACACTTACAGTGAACTCTATCATGGAGGAGAAGTGTTTGCCACACAGCCCACAGGTCTTGTTATCTCTGTCTGCACTCTGGCTGCTGGCTGCCTGCTGCTGATCACTGCCTGACCCTGACCCTGACCACGGCTCCGGCTCTCTCGGCTCCACTGTGACCTCCATTGGCTCTCGGCTGCCGACGCCCTTCTCTCCCCTGTCACCGCCTCCAGGATTCCCGACAGCCTTCTCTCCCTTGACTGCGATGTTATCGCTGGGTTCATTGGTGCCTTTCTCTCCCCTGTCGGTGACGTCTCTTGTTTTTGGATGGTGGATGGGTGTTGTCTGGTCTTTCTGTCTGTTTTCTGGGGTGGTTTTCAGGGTTTCTGTTCCGCTGCCGTCTTCTGCTGCACACGACAGTCAACACACGCCGTGCTGTTCATGTGCTGAGATACACAGACACAACACACACAGACACACAGACAGTCACACACAGACAGTCACACACAAACAGTCACACACAAACAGTCACACACAAACACACACACACACACACACACACACACACTCTCTCTCTCTCTCTCACACACACACACACACTTACACAACACACACACACACACAGTCACACCCACACTTACACAACACACACACACTCACACACACAAACACACACACACACACACACAGATACATGCACACAGTGCACCAGCCACCATGGCACAGTGGTTTGTATAGCGGGTTACAGGATGGAAGGTTGCAGGTTCACAGCCCATGAGAGTAATAGTTTGGGTTGGGTTTGGGGTTTTTTTTTGTTTGGTTTATATATATATATATAAAGACATACACACATTTATACACACATATTTATACATAAACAGACATTTATACACACATATCTATACACAAACATACACATCTTGTGCACAAATTGAAAACTGTTCTGCATGTTTGGAAGAGCAGGTCAGTTGTGCTGGTGGGAACAGATGACCAAATTTACAATTTAACCACACGCACAACAACAACAACAACAACAACACCCCCCTCTCCCAGCCAACGCCTCACCTGCTATGTCCTGGCTCCCCTTCCCCCCCCTCCTCCTGTCTCCGTCATCTCCACACACCGACGTCACGGACACCGATGTCACAGACACTGCCGTCATCATCGTCATCGCGGATAATTCAGGGGTCTTCCTGCCTGCAGGCTCCCCCTGACCTTCGTCAATGACAAGGTGAAGGTCGCAGTCGGGGTCGGAGTCGATGGAATGAAGCACAGCGTTCTGCAGCTTGGGCTTTTTGGAGGGGGGGAAGGTGGGGGGGCGCTCCTGGGACCTGCAGGACAGCAGCAGGGCCGAGGAGGAGTCTCTGAACGACGCCGCAGTCCTGCCAGTGCCAGTGCTACTGCTGCTGCTGCTGCTGCTTGCAGTGTGACGCCCTCCCCCTTCCAACACCACTTCCATCGACGCCGCCTTTCTTTTCACTGCCACCGGCGGAACCTCCAGCGACTGTTCGCTCCTGCGCTGGGAGAGCAGCGCGCCCGCTCGGCCACTGCCCCCCACCACCCCCGCCCCCCCTGCAGCCACAGGAGCCAGAGCCGGAGCCGGAGCCAGGGAGCCGCCCGAGACTTTGGACCGGTCCATCAGCCGCTCGCCTCTGCGCAGCGACGACAAGATCTCGCGCACGGGGGTGCCCGTCTTGGGCACGTACGAGGCCGTGGTGGGCATCTTGGTGCCCGAAGCCTGCCCAGTGGTGCCCGAAGATGCCCTCAGCCCGGTGCCCGAAGATGCCCTCAGCCCGGTGCCCGAAGATGCCCTCAGCGCCTCGCGGGCACTGCTGAAATGGCGGTCCAGCATGTAGGCGGCGTCTTCCGACACCGAGATTCTTGTCAGGGAGGACACGCTGATGGGGAGGGAGGGGGGGGGCTTCTTCTCCTGGGGAGGAGGGGTGGTGGTGGGGGGGACGTCCTCCTCCTCTTCCTCCTCCTTCTCCTCCCTCCTCAGCGTGTGGCAGGTGCCCACCGGGAGCATGCCCAAAGACTCCAGCGTGGCGATGTGCCTCCTGGAACGCAGGTGGGAGGACAGCTCCGACGAAGTCGCGAACCCCACGTTACAAAACGAGCACTGCAGCCCACCCTCCTCCTCTCTTCTCCTCCTCCCTTCCTCTTCTTCCTCTTCTTCCTCCTCCTCTTCGTCCTCGGACCTGGGGCCCTGGCAACCGGCCGGGGGGGCCTTGACGACGGCCGGGGGGAGGTGGCCGTCGGCCATCTGGTGGCGCTTGAGCAGGCCCTCGGAGAGGAAGAGCTTGTGGCAGACCCGCACTGCAGCTGCTGCTTGTGCCGCCCGTGGAAGTGGATGCTGCGATGCCGCACCAGCTGGTGGTGGCTGGGGAAGGCCGCCTCGCACACGTCGCAGGCGTTGCTGCTGTTGTTGCTGATGGTGGTGGTGTTGTTGGTGGTGGTGGTGGTGGTGGTGTTGCTGTTGCTGTTGCTGCCGCCGCGGAGGTGGTGGTGGTGGTCCGTTTTCACTCCAGGCGCGTTGACAGGGCGCGGAACCGACACCGGCACTGGGGAGAGGGAGGTGGGGGTGAGGGTAGGGGTAGGAGGGAGAGGATGGAGGGAGGAGGTGGAGGAAGAAGAAGAGGAGGAGGGGTGGGTCAGGGAAGGTGTAGTGCCAGAATCACCCACCACCCCCTGCCTGGCGAAAATCGCAATGTCCCCTCTCCTTCCCCCCCCTACCCCTTCCTCCTCCTCCTCCTTGGTGCTGTTGCCACCTGCAACAACAGCGGCGAGAGGGGAGGCTACTCTACCCTCAGCCTCTTTCTTGTAGCTGTGCAGGATGACGGTGGTCTCCCCTTTCCTCAGGCCGGAGGTCACCAGGGTCTGGGTGGGCACGCCCAGTAGCGGGGAGGTCGGCCGGGTCAGAACCACCGTCTCCGAACACGGGTCCCCTGGGGACGACCCCCCCAGGGCCGACAGGGTCACAACGAGGGCGCCCTCCGTCTGGGGAGACGCCACCGCCACCGCCGCTGTAGCCGTAGCCGCCGCGGCAGAGGTCGCTGATGGAGGAGGAGGAGCAGCAGGAGCGCCGTTGCTGTTGCCGTTGCTGTTGTTGCCGTGGCGACGCAGCATGTGCAGGAAGGGGTTGCTGAACTGGAAGAGGGGGAGGGGGGGCATGACCCCCGACACGCACACGGGGGCCAGCCCGGCCGACAGCGAGTCTGTGATCCCCGCGACCGTGACCCCAGCCGACCCTGACCTTGACCCCGGGTCGTGGGTCACGTCGGGCAGGGGCATCATCATGACGCTGGGGGCCAGGACGGCCGAGGCCCTGGGGATCATCTGACCCACGATGGGGCCCTGGCTGGGGGTCGGGGGGGTGTACCCGGGGATCTTGGCCCCTGACATGTAGGCCGGCAGGAAGGTCATCAAGGACGGGCTGGGAAGGTCACCGCGACCTCCAACCCCGATCCCGTGGTTTCCTTGGGAGGTGGTGGTGGTGGGGGTAGGGGTGGGGGAGGGGGAGGGGAGGGGAGCGAAGGGGGGAGGTTTGAGCAGAGCCAGGTGGGTGGGTCGTGAGGCTGTGGTGACTGGTAAGGAATCGGGGGTGGTGGTAGTCATCTTGGTGGTGGTAGGGGTGGGGGTGAGGGTGGGGGTGGGGGTGGTGGTGGGGGTGGTGGTGTTATCAGGATGGCTGTCCTCCGCTCTCTGTGTGCCGGCTGTGGATGGTGTTGCTGTTGTTGCTGCTGCTGTTGTTGTTGCTTCTTCTGTCTCCTCCTCCTCGTCAGACACCGAGTCAATCTGCACAACCACAGCGAACCTTCATTAAGTGCAGACCTGCCAGTGCCGTCATTCCTTTTGTGTA
>CM060344.1:34887216-34914716 GCA_030674155.1 Stramonita haemastoma | reverse complement strand
GCCTCCATTTTGCCAGACCAAGTCCCACAGGTGGCGAGTGACCTCTGAACCCGACACACCTTTCACCCTTCACCCCTGCCCTACCTGTGCAGCATAGGACCACCTTTCCTGAGTAGTAAGCGCTTGGATTCCTTTTGCGAGATAGAGCGCTACATAACTTCCATATATTATCATCATCATTATCATTATTATTATTACCTCCTGTCACCGTGCTGGTGACACACCGGTCACCACACAGTCAGTATTCACGAAATGTCAACCATAATGACAAAAAACCATGTCATCACGCAAACATGAATAAAATCTGTTCTCATCCGATTAACTACTTATGAAAGCCTGACAGAGAAAGAAAGAAAAAAAAAAGAAAAAAAGAAAAGAAACCTACCTCTCATGTAGGACGGAGTGATGTCCCTTCCCTTGGACCTGCAACACACAGAGCACAGACTAAATCAAAGTGTGACGACAATAATCGTGTTTCAGATCGACACACCACCAGATGGCCTAGTGGTTAAATTGATGTTGTCGTGATCTGCTAACCCGGGTTTGTATCTTGTTCAAGAGGATTTTTTCCCTGGAGTTTTTTTTTTTTTTTTTTTCCCCTCTGGAGTTAACATAAGTGCCGACTCCACTCCTCCCAAAAGTCCTTCAGATGAGACTATAAACCTAGGCCCTGTGTGCCAACACACGCAGAACATCTTGCACACAAGTTAAAACCTGTTCTGTTTTTTGGAAGAGTAGGCCATTGTGTGCTGGTGGGAATGGATGACAAAATTTACAAAACTGCACACACACAGGGACTGGATGTAAAAAAGCACACGAGTGCTTATTTCATTATCTTCAATATAAAAGAATAAATAGATAAAAATAAAAATTAGACATACACACAAACACAGGTACACACAGAACACACACACACAGACACACAAACAGACATACCGTGTTCCCTGTAGGTCGGCAGAATCCCCAGGAGTTATCCCATCTTGTTCTGAAGATTCACTGAAAACCACAAAATCATTGCTTCAGTTAGCCATGTGTGTGTGTAGTAGTTGTAGTCTTCAAGTTTATGTCCTTCCACATACAGTGACAGGGAGAGGAGAGGGAGGGAAAAGAATATTTTTAAAAATAATGATAAAATAGATAGATGAAAATGAAAACATAAATCAATACACATTTATACGTGAAAAACAACCCCCCCTTATGATAAAAATATAATAATAATATTATCAGTTGAAATATTAAAAAGATAAAGAAGGGACCAGAAAGGAAGAGAGAGACAGAAACAGAAAATGGTGGGGGATGGGATGACTAAAAATGTGTGTATATATATATATATTTTTTTTAAAGGGAATATTAGTGCGTGCGCGTGAGCGCGCGCACACACGCATGCATGCGTACGTGTGTCTGTGTATGTTTGTCCTCTCATCTGTGTGTGTGTGTGTGTGTGTGTGTGTGTGTGTGTGTGTGTGTGTGTGTGTGTGTGTGTGTGTGTGTGTGTGTGTGTGTGTGTGTGTGTGTGTGTGGAGAGTTTGTGTGCATGTGTGTGTGTGTGTGTTGTGTTGCATTGCGTTGTGGTGTCTACATGGCTACCTCCAGCACCACAGCCAACACACCACCCACCTGATGCCCCGGTCCATGCTGGCGCCTTTCTCCTCATCGTCGTCGTCCTCCTCCATGTTATCGTCGTCCATGTCCTCGTCCTCTCCCTCCCCGTCGTCGGTGCTGGCCATGCTGGGCATGGAGCGGCCCATGGCGGCGGCGGAGTTGTCACTGTCGCTGATGCGGGCGTCCTTGGCCACGGCACACTGCTTGGCCAGCGCGTCCTCGTCAATCTGGCAGTCGTCCACCGTCATGGGGACAGGGTACACCCCTAGCTCCATGCACCGCTTCTGGTGCGCCTGTGGGCACCAACAGCAAGGTTTTGTGAGTGTTCTACTGAGAGTTGTATAGTTGTATATGATGTTTTTATTTGTTCTTTTATATTTATCTGTTCTTTTATATCGAGGATAATGGAATAAGCACTCATGTGCTTTTTTTCATCCAGTCCCCATGTGTATACAGTTTTGTAAATATTGTCATCTGTTCCCACCGGCACACAATGGCCTACTCTTACAAAAAGCGGAACAGGATTTAACATGTGCGCAAGATGTTCTGCGTGCGTTCGCACATGGGGCCTCGGTTTACAGTCTCATCCGAAAGACTTTTTGGGGAAGTGGAGTCAGCACTGATGTTAACTCCAGGGGAAAAATCACCTCGAACGGGAGTCGAACTCGGGTCGTCAAATTGTGAGCGCAGTGTTCTGACCATTACGCTATCCCATCCCCCATGTGTGGGCCTGTGCACACAAGCAAGGTTTTGTGAGTATCTCACTCTATAGAACTTTATATAGTTGTACATGATGTGTCTGTACATGTGTGGGCCTGTGCACACCAGCAGGGTTTTGTTAGTATGTAACTCTATAGTTATATAGTTATACATGATGTGTGGGCCTGTGCACACCAGCAGGGTTTTGTTAGTATGTAACTCTATAGTTATATAGTTATACATGATGTGTGGGCCTGTGCACACCAGCAGGGTTTTGTTAGTATAGTTATACATGATGTGTGGGCCTGTGCACACCAGCAGGGTTTTGTTAGTATAGTTATACATGATGTGTGGGCCTGTGCACACCAGCAGGGTTTTGTTAGTATGTAACTCTATAGTTATATAGTTATACATGATGTGTGGGCCTGTGCACACCAGCAGGGTTTTGTTAGTATAGTTATACATGATGTGTGGGCCTGTGCACACCAGCAGGGTTTTGTTAGTATAGTTATACATGATGTGTGGGCCTGTGCACACCAGCAGGGTTTTGTTAGTATGTAACTCTATAGTTATATAGTTATACATGATGTGTGGGCCTGTGCACACCAGCAGGGTTTTGTTAGTATAGTTATACATGATGTGTGGGCCTGTGCACACCAGCAGGGTTTTGTTAGTATGTAACTCTATAGTTATATAGTTATACATGATGTGTGGGCCTGTGCACACCAGCAGGGTTTTGTTAGCTGTACAGTTGTAAATAATGTGTATGTGTGGCCCTGTGCACACACCAGCAGTGCTTTGTCAGTGTTCTACTGTATAGATTTATAGTTGTACATGATCTGTGGCCCTGTGCACACAACCAGGGTTTTGTTAGTGTTCTACTGTATAGCTGTATAGCTGCACATGATTACTCTGTATATCTGTACATTGTGTAGATATATATATATCTTTATTTGTGTATTGTACTGTATCTATTTCTCTGCATGGTGTTTCAGCTGTTCTCCCTGGGGAGAACACATTGCCACGTGAGCCTCCAGTTGAACTTGAGCCATGATGACAATCAATCAACATGTACGGCAAGGTATTAAAAAAAAATCATACATGCAAACTTCTCACTCAGTGTGTGCAATTTCAATCTCACAGTGATAATTCCAAAGTGGGATGGATGAGTGAGTCAAGAGTGGCACATTCTGGGTGACAGACCCCCTAAGAGTTTTAAGCTGGGGAACACACAACCACAATAACACCAAGGGAGGAAGGAAGGAAGGTGGCAGGATGGTTAAGACATTCACCTGCCAATTTGTAAACCGCGAGTTTCTGGGTTCGTACCCAGCCTCGCCCTTTCTTCCCAGTTTGGCAAAAAATAGAACTGAAAGTCAAAGTCATTCGGATGAGACTAGAAACTGAGGCCCCGTGTGCGAATGCACGCAGAACATCTTGCGCACACGTTAAAACCCCGTTCCGCCTTTCAGAAGAGCAGGCCATTGTGTGCCGGTAGGAGCAGATGACAACAAACAAACAAAAAAAAAACAGCATGCACGCAGGTGTCATGTTTAGACACCACCCCTGAGGAGAAAAAATCATCACTGTCATTCTGAGAGGATGGACAGATGGCAGAAATCAGAAGCGACCTCTTCACACTTCACCACACACCATTGACACGAAAACACCCCCAACCCCAACCCAACCCCCAACCTAAAAAAAATCCAATTTTTCTCTCCCCAAACAAACAAAGAAAAAAACTGCGCCCACCCCTCACCTTGGACTTCATGTGCTTGGTGAGGTTCCCCTTGGTCTTGAAGGAGAACTTGCAGTGCAGGCACTGGTAAGGGCGGTAGTCCGTGTGCGTGCGCACGTGCTTGTTGAGCATGCTGGGCTTCTTGCAGCGGATGCCGCACAGGTCGCACACGTACTTGCCCCGGCCCCGACCCCGGACGTACTCGTAGTTCTCCTCGCTCTTGTAGCCCGCGCGGATCTTGAGGGGCTTGCTCTTGTGGCGGAGGATCTCCATCACCTCGTCCTTGCTCAGCCCTGGGGAGGAGGAGGGGGAGGAGGAGGAGAGCTTGGCTGAGGAGGAGGAGGAGGAGGAGGAGGAGGAAGGGGGGAAGGAGGAGGAGGAGGGGGGGGCGTGACTGAGGTCCAGACCTTTCTCGCCGCCCGCTGTGGCGCCCTCTGCAATGTGGAGGACAGTAATGAATCAACAGTTGTTGTGATGTAAATGCACAGGGAGATCCATCACTGAGCATACTGAAGAGATCACTGACAGGGAGACAACTGACCACACAGGGAAACAAGTGACAGGGAGACAACTGACAGGGAGACAACTGACTAAACAGGGAGACAACTGACAGGGAGACAACTGACAGGAAGACAACTGACCACACAGGGAGACAACTGACCACACAGGGAGACAACTGACCACACAGGAAGACAACTGACCACACAGGAAGACAACTGACCACACAGGAAGACAACTGACCACACAGGAAGTCAACTGACCACACAGGAAGACAACTGACCACACAGGAAGACAACTGACCACACAGGAAGACAACTGACCACACAGGGAGACAACTGACAGGAAGACAACTGACATAAAGGGAGACAACTGACAGGGAGACAACTGACAGGGAGACAACTGACATAAAGGGAGACAACTGACAGGGAGACAACTGACACACAGGGAGACAAATGACAGGGAGACAACCGACACACAGGGAGACAACTGACCACACAGAAAGACATCTAAGCAGACAGGACGACAACCAAGCACACAGACAGACAGATGGACAGACACACACACACACACACAGAGTCACACACACACACACACACAGTGACACACACAACACACACACACACACACACACAACACACACACACACACCACACACACACAACACACACACAAGAGACAAACAAACAAACTGACCGGTGAGGGAGGCGGGGAGGTCCAGGTCATCGGAGGAGGAGGAGGGCAGGTGAGCGGAGCCGACGAGCTGTGCATGCTGGGTCTGCTGGTCGGCCAGGGCAGTGCCCTTGCTGCGCTTGTACTGCCAGTAGGAGCTGTGGGTGACGCTGTACTGCATCACGCTGCTGCTGGCGTAGGTGGGGCTGGCGGTGTAGCGAGACCTGCAGGGGGGAAGCAAGCACAGGGGAATTCAGGACCTGGTGTGGGTGTGGTGTGGTGTGGTGTGTGTGTGTGTGTGTGTGTGGTTAAATTTAAATTCTTTTATATTGAGGATAATGGAATAAGCATTCATGTGGTTTTCTTCATCCAGTCCCCATGTGTATGCAGTTTTGTAAATCTTGTCATCTGTTCCCACTGGCACACAATGGCCTACTCTTACAAAAAGCGGAACAGGATTTAACGTGTGCGCAAGATGTTCTGCGTGCTGTCGTACACAGGGCCTCGGTTTACAGTCTCATCCAAGACTTTTGGGGAGAGTGGAGTCAGCACTGATGTTAACTCTAGGGGAAAAATCCTCTTAAACGGGCATCAAACAAAGGTCGTCAAATTGCGAGCGCAATGTTCTGACCACTAGGCTATCCCGTCCCCTATTAGGGTTAGGTGTGTGGTGTGTGCAGTGTGTGATGTGAGGTGTGTGCAGTGTGAGGTGTGTGGTGTGTGCAGTGTGTGATGTGAGGTGTGTGCAGTGTGTGATGTGAGGTGTGTGCAGTGTGTGATGTGAGGTGTGTGCAGTGTGTGCAGTGTGTGATGTGAGGTGTGTGCAGTGTGAGGTGTGTGGTGTGTGCAGTGTGTGATGTGAGGTGTGTGCAGTGTGTGATGTGAGGTGTGTGCAGTGGTGTGCAGTGTGTGATGTGAGGTGTGTGCAGTGTGTGATGTGAGGTGTGTGCAGTGTGTGATGTGAGGTGTGTGCAGTGTGTGCAGTGTGTGATGTGAGGTGTGTGCAGTGTGTGATGTGTGTGTGTGTGCAGTGTGTGATGTGTGTGTGTGGTGTGTGATGTGTGTGATGTTGAGGTGTGTGCAGTGTGTGATGTGAGGTGTGTGCAGTGTGTGATGTGAGGTGTGTGCAGTGTGTGCAGGTGTGTGATGTGAGGTGTGTGCAGTGTGTGATGTGAGGTGTGTGTGCAGTGTGTGATTGTGAGGTGTGTGCAGTGTGGTGATGTGAGGTGTGTGCAGTGTGTGATGTGAGGGTGTGTGCAGTGTGTGTGATGTGAGGTGTGTGCAGTGTGTGCAGTGTGTGATGTGAGGTGTGTGCAGTGTGTGATGTGAGGTGTGTGCAGTGTGTGATGTGAGGTGTGTGCAGTGTGTGATAGTGAGAGTGTGTGCAGTGTGTGATGTGAGGTGTGTGCAGTGTGTGATGTGAGGTGTGTGCAGTGTGTGCAGTGTGTGATGTGTGAGGTGTGTGCAGTGTGTGATGTGAGGTGTGTGCAGTGTGTGATGTGAGGTGTGTGCAGTGTGTGATGTAAGGGTGTGTGCGTAGTGTGTGATGTTAAGGTGTGTGGTGTGTGTGCAGTGTGTGGTGTGTGGTGTGTGCAGTGTGTGATGTGAGGTGTGTGCAGTGTGTGATGTGAGGTGTGTGCAGTGTGTGCAGTGTGTGATGTGAGGTGTGTGCAGTGTGTGATGTGTGGTGTGTGCAGTGTGTGATGTGAGGTGTGTGCAGTGTGTGATGTGAGGTGTGTGCAGTGTGTGCAGTGTGTGATGTGAGGTGTGTGCAGTGTGTGATGTGAGGTGTGTGCAGTGTGTGCAGTGTGTGATGTGAGGTGTGTGCAGTGTGTGATGTGTGCAGTGTGTGATGTGAGGTGTGTGCAGTGTGTGATGTGAGGTGTGTGCAGTGTGTGAGTGTGTGATGTGAGGTGTGTGCAGTGTGTGATGTGTGGTGTGTGTGCAGTGTGTGATGTGAGGTGTGTGCAGTGTGTGATGTGAGGTGTGTGCAGTGTGTGATGTAAGGTGTGTGTGCAGTGTGTGATGTGGGATGTGTGCAGTTGTGTGCGTTGTGTGTGTGCAGTGTGCGGTGTGTGCAGTGTGTGATGTGAGGTGTGTGCAGTGTGTGGTGTGTGCAGTGTGTGGTGTGTGCAGTGTGTGATGTGAGGTGTGTGTGTGCGGTGTGTGCAGTGTGACATGTGTGCAGTGTGTGATGTGACATGTGTGCAGTGTGTGATGTGAGGTGTGTGCAGTGTGTGATGTGTGCAGTGTGTGATGTGTGCAGTGTGTGATGTGAGGTGTGTGCAGTGTGTGCAGTGTGAGGTGTGTGATGTGTGCAGTGTGTGATGTGAGATGTGTGCGGTGTGTGTAGTGTGTTTAGGTTAGGCTGTGGTGTGTATTATGTGAGGTGTGTTGTAGAGTGTGAGGTGAGGTGTGTGATGTGAGGTTGTGACTGTGTAGTATGTGAGGTGTGACTGTGTAAGTGTGCGATGTGTAATGTTAAGGTCTGATGAATGAGATGTATGGTGTGATGTAAGATGTAATGTAGGGGTGTGATGTAGGAGTGTGGTGTAGGATATGATGTAAGGGTATGACACAGGGTGTGAGGTGTGATGTAGGGAACGATGTGAGGTGAGGTGTGATGTAGGGTATGATGTATGATGCAATGTGGAGTGTGAGGTGTGATGTAGGATACGATGTAGAGTGTAAGTGTATATGGCTCACTGACCTGTAGAGGGACAGCAGCATCCTGGAGGTCAGGCCGGGGGGGTTGGGGTTGTGGGTGGACAGCCTCCAGTTGGAGTACATGGACACGCGGCGGTTGCTGCCCTTGACCTGCACGTAGTTGGGCTGGGGCCGCTTGGCCGTCAGGAAGGTCACGAAGGTCGACGAGTGCAGGCTGGGGTACGAGTGCCCGCACAGGTACAGGGGCACCTTCACCGGCGAGGTCGGCACCCCCGACCCCGACCCTGACCCCTCTTTCCTCTCCAGGCTGGGGGTCAGTAGTTTGCGCGCACCGCCGGTCCCGCCCTCCTGGGAAGGGGAGCGGGCCAGCTTCCTCCGCTCCTGGCTTTCTGCACCGCTGTTGTTCTCTTCTTCGCCCTCGTCCACGTTCATCTCCTCGTCTTCCACAGAATCTGGGTTCTCTTTTCCGTCCACCCTCAATCCTTTGCCATCCACCCTCAATTCCTTGTCTTCCACCCTCAACTCTTTGCCATCCACCCTCAATTCTTTGTCGACTGCCCTCAATTCTTTGTCGACCCCCTCAATTCTTTGTCGACCACCCTCAATTCTCCACCATCCCCCCTCGACTCTTTCCTGCTGCCGCCCTCTTCGCTGCTGGCCGAGCGATCCAGGACCGCGGCCTTGTCAAAAGACCCGCCCGGGGAGCGAGGGAAGAGGGCGGGGGGCAGGGACGGGGAGGTGAGGACCCGGGAGGAGGAGGAGGAGGAGAAGGAGGACAGGTAGCCGGGCGCGGTCACCAGGCAGGTGGGGGTGAGGGGAGGCATGCTGCTGCTGTGGGGGTGCCGGGGCCTCAGCAGGGAGGCCAGGGGCACCTCGGGCAGGGTCAGCTGACACCTCTCCAGCAACACCGAGCTCAGGTCCTCCGCCTGGGAAAACGAGGAGGAGGAGGAGGAGGAGGAGGACAGGAGGTGGGGGTGGTAGTGGTGGTAGTGGTGGTGGGGGGGTGGTGGGGGGCAGTGGTACAGACCGCTGGCGATCTGCGAGTTGACGAAGACGGGCTGAGCAAGCACCACCGGCACCGACATCACCAGCGACGATGACGATGACGACGCCGACGCGGCCACAATGCCGGCCTTGACCTTGACCTCCGTCGTGTCCATGGCCTCGGCCGCGACCTCGGGCTTGACCTCGCTGACCCTGGACAGGCCGGCGAGGGTGGAGGCTGCAGCAGCGACAGTGGCAGCGGCCTTGGTGATGTGGGCAGAGGTGCTAGTCTCTTCAGGGCGAGCAGCAGCAGCAGCAGTGGCAGGGGAGGGGCGGGTGTACACTTCACCGGGGGTCAAGGCCAGGTCGACCTTGGACACGGTGGTCACCATCACCGCCCCCTTCACCCCCCCCGGCTCCGACAGCGCACGCAACACAGGGGGCCCATGCCCCCCCATGCGCAGCAAGGCTTCGGCCGTGGAGGCAGAGGCCGCTTTGCTCAGGTGTTTCCCGTGCACACCTGGTCCCGGGGCAGAGCCTGAGGCTGTGTCGCCTCCTGCTGCTCCTGCTGCTGCTCTGGGATGGTGGCTGCCTTCCGGGTGTAAGAGGTGACCCCCTCCTGATGATGACAGCGTTGACAGTGTTTACAGTAGTTACAGCGTTTAAAACAATGAGGATGTTGTATATTGCATTGTCTACAAGAAAAGATGACCTCTGCCTGACAATGACAGTCTTTACAGTGTTTACAGTAGTTACAGTGTTAAAACAATGAGGATGTTATATTTAGCATTGTCTATGAAAAGAGGTGACCTCCTCCTGACCAGGACACATTTTACAGTATTTACAGTCTTTACAGCATTTACAATATTTAGTCTTTACAGCATTTACAGTATTTACAGCATCTACAGTATTCAGTTCTTTACAGCATTTACAATATTTACAGTCTTTACAGTATTTACAGTCTTTACAGCATTTACAAAATTTACAGTCTTTACAGCATTTACAATATTTAGTCTTTACAGCATTTACAATATTTACAGTCTTTACAGCATTTACAATATCTACAGTATTTATAGTCTTACAACAGTGAAGATGAGCCGCCGCTGTAGTCTAGTGGTTAGGGCGTTGGACTCGTAATCTAAAGGTTGCGGGTTCGATCCCAGCATTCGGCTATGGTGTTGTGGCCTTGGAAAAGGCACTTTACGGCTATTTTCTCACCCCACCCAGGTGTAAAAGGGGTACCCACCTTGTGTTGGAGGTTAACCCTGCGATAGACTGGCGTCCTATCCAGGGGGGAGTCTATGACTCTCAGTCGCTTAACGCCACAGAAACCGGGATAAGCACCGGCCTGATGAGCCTTAGGCTCGGGACAAACTTTAACCTGACAATGACAGCATTCACAGCATACAATAGTGACACAGGATAATGATCAACAAAACACAGGTGATGTCAACAAAAACACAGGATGATGATCAACAAAAACACAGGATGATGTCAACAAAAACAGGATGATGATCAACAAAAACACAGGATGATGATCAACAAAAACACAGGATGATGATCAACAAAAACCACAAGATGATGTCCCACAAAAACACAGGATGATGGTCAACAAAAACACAGATGATGTCAACAAAAACACAGGATGATGATCAACAAAAACAAAGGATGATGTCAACACAAACACAGGATGATGTCAACAATAACACAGGATGATGATCAACAGGATGATCAACAAAAACACAGGATGATGTCAACAAAAACACAGGATAATGTCAACAAAAACGCAGGAAGATGTCAACAAAAACGCAGGATGATGATTAAAAAAAAACACACAGGATGATGATCAACAAAAACACAGGATGATGATTAAAAAAACCCACAGGATGATGTCAACAAAAACACAGGATGATGTCAACAAAAAACACAGGATGATGTCAACAAAAAACACAGAATGATCAACAAAAACACAGGATGATGTCAACAAAAACACAGGATGATGTCAACAAAAAAACAGGATGATGTCAACAAAAAACACAGAATGATCAACAAAAACACAGGATGATGTCAACAAAAAACACAGAATGATCAACAAAAACACAGGATGATGTCGACAAAAACACAGGATAGGATGATGTCAACAAAAACACAGGATAGGATGATGTCAACAAAAACACAGGATGATGTCAACAAAAACACAGGATGATCAACAAAAACACAAGAATGATCAACAAAAACACAAGATGTCTAGTCAACAGAACTCAGGATGTCAACAAAAACACAGGATGACGATCAACAAAAACACAGATTGATCTTGAAACAAAAACACAGGATGATGGATGATCAACAAAAACACAGAATGATCTTGAAACAAAAACACAGGATGATGGATGATCAACAAAAACACAGAATGATCAACAAAAACACAGGATGATGTCAACAGAACTTAGGATGCCAACAAAAACTACAGGACAACAACTCAACACCAAAAAATCACCACCCAACTCCTTACCTGCAGTAATGCCAGCCAGGGAAACAGCAGGGGTAGCAGACAACTGCACGGTCCTGAGGCCACCCACGGCGACGCTGACGTCGTCCCCTTCCCCGCCAACACCCCCACAGCGCCGCCCCCCTCCAGGAGGGGGTGAGGCCCTGAGATCCCCAGCTGCCTCCTCTCCGCCTCGGCAAAGGTCTGCATGCGCTGCTCGCTGATGGAGCGCTTCATCAGCAGCTTGCCCTTCAGCTTCAGCTTCCACAGGGACTGCGGGTCCGTGCCCGGGGTGCCCGGGGTGCCGGGGGTGCCTGGGGTGCCGGGGTCAGCAGGGTGGCACCCTCCGGCGTGGTCACCAGGTTGGGGATGCCCAGGGGAAAGCCCGTGGCCGAGGACAGAATCTCTGGCTGGGAAACTGAGGAGGAGGGGGCAGAGGAGGAAGAGGAGGAAGAAGAGGAGGAGGGCTGGGAGGGGAGGGAGGAGGAGGGGGTGAGGATGACGCTGGGGGTGGAGCAAGTCCCCGGAGTGATGACGCTGCTCCCTGGAGCATCCGAGGAGGTCTGGATGGAGATCATGGGCTGACCAATCATGTTCGAGGCAGCGGAGGAGGAAGAGGAAGAGGACGTGGAAGAGGAGGAGGAGGAGGGGGCGGTGACAGAAGCCTGGCTGATGAGCAAGGGCGTGATGTACTGGGAGCGCGGCAGGATCAGCTTGGGGGCGCCCTTGCCCCCGGACCCCAGCGGGGACTGGGTCTGCGGGGACACCAGCAGTGCCGGGGACAGGGCCACCGAGGTCAGGATGCCCGGAGACTGGCTCTTGGGCACGGCCGGCGACCCCACAGAGGTCATGGTCAGGCCGGCAAAGGCCTTGGCCGCGCTGGCTTTGGCCGTGGCCTTGGCCAGGATCATGTTGAGGTCCTTGGGCTTGTTCTTAGAGCCCTTGGGACGCCCCTTCTTGGGGGGCACTAAGGGGTCGATGTTCTCGATGATCAGTTTCTGCTGGGGTTTGGCCGCAGTGGCACCACCACCACCGGCAGTGGTAGCTCCCCCCCCTTCCCCCCGCGACGCGCTCTCGTCCACAGACTGGGAGGAGCGCAGGGTGAGCTGGGAGCGCAGCTGAGGGTAGTCCTCTTTCTGCCAGGCAGCGGCGGCGGCACTCCCGGCCTCCACCTCTGTGGTGGAGTGCGACTTGAGGAAAGCCGAGCTGCCCGCTTTCTTAGGAACCGTCAGATGCTGCTGCTGTTGCTGCTGCTGTTGTTGCTGCTGGGAGTGCTGGTGGTGGTGGAACTGCAGTTTGCTGTTGGCGCCGCCGCTGCCCCCACTCCCAGACCCTGAGGATGACCCTGAGGTCAAGGCCGCTTTGGGCACCATGTCGTCCAGGTTCATGGGCTTGACCTTGTTGCAGTAAAACATCTGGTGCATGTTGAGGATCTGGCTCTGGTTGAAGGTCACGCCGCAGTCCGGACACGGGTACTGACGGAACTCCGAGGACGACGACCCCTCCCCTCCCTTCTCCCCTTTCACCCCCTCCTCCCCCCCTGCAACCGACTTGCCGGCCAGCGAGTCTGAGGAGGACAACGACGACGAAGCCCCCGCCAAAGCCACCGAAGGTCCTGAGGCGGAGTCCGGAACGCCCAGGATGGCGTCGCGCACCAACTGCACCTTGATCTGGTCGAAGCTGTCGAGGGGTGGCAGGTGTCCATGGATTTCGACTGGTAACCCCCACCACCACCACCGCCACCACTACTACCGCCACCACCACCACCACCGTCCATGGAGCGAGACTGGTGGGAGGCTTCCATGGACTTGGAGTGGAAGTCCTTCACTGTCAGCACGATCTGCTGGGCCCCCAGGCTGGAGCGGATGATGTGGGGGGGCGCCCCGTAGTAAGGGGAGTCCGCGCTCTTCACCTTGGCACTGGCCTTCAGTTAGGGGGCCGCGTGGTGGTGAGGTGGAGTGGGAGGAGGAGGAGGAGGGGGTGATGGAGGGGGAAAGAGGAGGAGGAAGGGGGCAGGTCCCAGCTGGCTGGGGGCACCTGCAAGGAGAGGAGGACGAGGAGGTTGTGCTGACCCCTTTCTTCAGCAGGTTCTTGATGACGCTGTTGTCTTGCTGCTGTGGGATCTTCACCTCGCCTTGTTCGCCTGCACACCACTACCTTGACCCACCTGCGAAAACTGCACACTGGGCTGACCGATCATGACCCCCGCCACGCTGACCTTCTCCGCGGCCTGAAGGTCGAGCCTGCCATGGGGGTGGGAGTGGGGGTGAAGGGCCTCGTCCTTGGCCAGCTTGAACTGGATCTTGATCTCCCCGGAGGGGTTACCCGAGAGCTGGCCAGAGGCGAGGAAGAGGAGGAGGAGGAGGAGGAGGAGGTGATGGCCTTGATGACCTCCAAGGGGAGGGAAGCCGGGATGCAGGTGGCGCCGTCCTCCGACAGCAGAGACACTTCCGCAAAGCCGCCCTCCCCGACTTTGATGGAAGTGTGGGGACTTCCGCTCCGCACTCCCCTCCCGCTCGGCTACCTGGGTACTATCACGGGGAGGGTTGTGACCCAGGCTGGTGGTGGCTCGGAGCGATTCCTGCTGCAGAGCCAGCAGGTGGCTTGGTCCACCATGCGCACACCCGAAGCCGACACCGAGCGCCGCAAATCCTTGTGCGACCTCTCCCGACCCCCGTCCATCGACGCCGACGACAGAAGCAGGTGGCTGTGGCTACTGCCACCACTTCCACTACGCACCCCCTCCCCCTCCGCGGGCATGGGCTGCAAGGGCACCGAGCTGATGTTGGGCACCGCGATGCGCGAACTGGTGCCCACATATGAGGTTGTGGAGGAGGCAGGGGAGGGGTCCGAGGCTTTGGTGACGTGGTCGCTCAGCTTCCAGGACTGGAACCCCAGGTCGCTGTTCTGCCGCGAGAAGCGACCTTTGGAGCGCGGGGGGTCGGCCATGGGCATGTCCACGATGGCCTCGTTGGCGGAGATGAGCTGCTGGATGCGCTCCTTGACGTGCTCCTTGCTCAGGCTCTTGGTGTCCGCCGAGATGGAGCGACTGAGGAGAGGAGGCATGCGGGGCGCCAGCCGGGAGGTGTAGGCCCCGGGGTGCAGCGAGGAGGAGGAGGAGGAGGAGGAGGAGGGAAACTCCTCGCCTTTGCTAGAACTACTCCCGTGATGACTACTAACTGTTGATGATGCTTCCCCCCGACACCACACTACCACCACTTTTCCCACCTTTGTCTTTGGGGCGGTAGTAGCAAGTTTCTCTCTGGGCTCGGTGGCGGTGGCAGTTGCGGTAGCACCCGCGCCTGCTGACGTCGCCACTCTCCTTGGCCATGTGGATGGTGACCTGGATGGCGTTATCGGGCAAGGTCTTGAAGGTATAGGTGCAGCCCTCCGAGTCAGGCAGCTTGTCACTCAAAGCCCCGATCTTCTGCAAGGCGCGCGAGCCTCCCCCATCTGCCTCTCCAGGGAGGAGGGGCAGAGAGAGGGGGAGGAGGAGGAGGGGAACCCACATCGTCATCTCTCTCGTCAATCTCCACGGACTTGCCTCCACCTTCAGCTGGGGGATGGAGGTGTGGGCAGGGGCGGGGGCGTGGGCGGCAATGGCTCCAGACGCAGACGACAGCAGCGATGCTGGCGCCGACACCTGCCGGAACAGCTGGGAGTCGTCGTGCTCGCCGCCGCTGATGTGGGTGCCGGGGCTGAGTACAGGGCGTGCAGCACGGGTCGGGACGAGGCCGAGGCCGGCCGACCTTCACCTTTGGCCGGGGCCGGGGTCAAGGCCGGGGGCTGTGACAGGGGAGCAGGGAGAGCGGCGGTGGAGACGACCGTAGCAGGGTCCTCTACCCCTCCTCCTCCTGCTCCAGCCCCGACCTTGGGAGCAATGTGGACGGGGAACTTGCTGTGGACCTTTCAGCTGCTCCTCTGCTCCTGCAGCTTGATGCGGTCCATGTGGCGGCTCCACTCCATCAGCTTGCGCTTGTCGATCTTCATGCGGATGTTCTCCAGGATCGACTCCTCCCGCACCGGTTTTTCGTACACCACCGCCTGAGACACCACCGCACTCGGCCCACGACACCGCTACTACTACTGCTGGGGGCGGGGTGACCACCACTCACGCCACCTTTCACCACCGCGCCCCCCAATCCCAAACCCGGCGCTGATGTAAGAGGTCACAGGGTCGGCAGGGGTGGTGGGGACGACGGACGGTGTGGGAGAGACCGCAGAGCCACCCCCCCTAACCCCCCCACCCCCCGACCCCCGCCGCGGACCCCTGACCCCCTGACCCCCCCTCAAGGGCAAGGTCTCCTCGCGCACCACTGTCACCTCCTCCTCCTCCCCCACGCTGGCCTCGCGGTCCGACTCCGTCTTCTCCTCGGCCGACTCGGGCTCCGAGAGGTCGTCCCCAAAGTGCTCCTTGACCTCGGCGTCGCGGTCCACGCTGTGCATGCTGTCCCCGTCCACGGAGGAGAGGGAGGCCTGCGCCGCGCACTGCTGCGGGCCCCCCCCCCCACCTTCAGCGTGTGGGCCAGCGACTTGCGGTGCTTGTACAGGTTGCTCTTGGTCTTGAAGGAAAACCCGCAGGGTGGCACGGGTAGGGGCGCTCTCCTGGATCAGGGAATGGAGGGGTTAGAGTGTGAAGTTTTGGGGTTTATTGTGTGTATGTAGTTTTGAGTATGTATGCATGCATGCATGGATGGATGTACACACACACACATACACCTCGCAGACACACACACCACACACCACCAAGCAAGCATGCACACACACACTATACACATACACAACACACACACCATCAGCACGCACGCACGCACACACACACACACGCACACACAGCCACACACAAGCCCCACAGCACTCACAACACACACACACACACACACACACACACAACACACCACACACATCACACACACACACACACACCACACACACACACACACACACACACACACACACACAAACACACACACACACACATTCTAAAATCTTCAGGCATACACACATCCAGATCCACACAACCACACCCAGACACATGATCCACACTCAGCTCCTCCCATCTCCCTGCTCCCCTCCCCTCCCCTCTCCTTCCCCATGAACACATTCAGGCAATGAACAGACATCAGCTGTGCACACATACATCACACGCCAGTGTGCATCCATACATATATCACACCAGTATCCACTCATACATCACATATCAGCAGGATCCAATGCATCACATCATGCAATCATCATGCAATTTTAAAAAAACACAAAAAAAACAAACAGCCTCTGATTCGGTGGTCGCAGTTGCTCTGGTCTCATGGTGACCTCAGATTCGGTTTTCCCCATACACTTCTGTGCCTGTGGCGAGTTTGTGTCAAAGCCTTTGGGGTTGGAGGTTCACGGGGGATGGTGTTAGGAGGGACATTGTGGTGGTCGCCACCTCAGGTGGGATCTCACTCAAGTCTAGCTCCGCACCGAGCTAATACAGTCTTAGTAGGGGGCTTAGTAGGTGGTGTCCTGCGTTTTGTTAGCTCAGAATAGGCACCACTGAACACCACCAAAAGTGACCCAGCAGAAGTGCAGGGCCCCTCTGGCTGGTGGCCTCAAGGCGCCTAATATTAATGGGCTCCCTGTGGACTTCCGACCCGGAGAATGAGACATAATGAACCTGGGTATGGCTGTGGCAGATAGATTGAAACAAGCGGTATAAAGTGTAAAAGGTAAAGGTGTCCCATAACCTGTGTGGTCGTAGGGGAGCGAGGCGTCAGAGACCTCAGCTTCTCTAGGGGCCAGCAATTGAGGGCGGCGCCCATCTCCTCTCCCTCGCTGCTTTACCTTCCCTGACCCTAAAAGAGGGCAGGTACCCATTGACAGCTGGGTGAACCGAACTGTAGCCAAGGCACGCAACCGGTCACCTACTGGCAACCACACTCCACACTGCTTAACCTTGACTGGGGGGAAAGCGAGCGCTCTTGACCACTGAGCTATCCCGTCCCCTCAGGAAGATGAGGCATCAAAAACAAAAAAAGAGAAGATAGTGACCGAGACAAGCATCAGCAGCAGCCAGACAGACACTGACCGGTGTGGGCCCGCAGATGTTTCCTCAGCACGCTGGGCTTGGCACAGCCCCGGCCACAGAAGTTGCAGATGTAGCGCCCCGGCTTCTGCTGCTGCTGCTGCTGCTGGCTCTGCAGCTTCTTGCGGCGACCCAGACCCACACTGGCTGCAATGGCCGCCACAGAGCTGCTGCCCATCTTGTCCAGGCTGCCCAGCACCCCTGACCACAACACCCACATTTCATGGTTATCATCATCGTCATTGTCATCATAATCATTTCATCATCATCATCTTGTCCATGCTGCCCAGCACCCCTGACCACAACACCCACATTTTATTGGTATCATCATTGTTGTCGTGTGTCGTCATCGTCGTCATTACAACCATCAACCATCACCACCATCATCACCACTACCATCATCTTCATCACACCACCACATTCATCATCATTATAAAATCATCATCATAATCCCCATAACCACCACAACGTCTTGTCCACACTCCCCAGCACCCCTGACCATAAGATGAGGACAATGCCCACAGGGGGACAGATAGCTTAGTGGTCAGAACATGCGCTCACAACTGGACAACCTGGGTTCGATTCCCAGTCAAGGGGAATTTCCCTGGAGTTAACATCATGTGCTGACTCCACTCTCACCCCAAAAGTCCATGCATGAGACTGTACAACCGAGGCCACGTGTGCAAACACACGCAGACATCTCGCACAACGTTAAATCCATCCCTTTGGTAAGAGAAGCCACGGTGCGAGGAACAATGCACACAAACGGCCAAAATGCTCACACGAGGACATGGATCCATGTAAAAAAAAAAAAAAAAAAACAAATAGCACACGAGTGCTTATTCTATATCCTCATATAAAAGAATTTGTTTTTTTTTCATAAATTTAAAAAAGCCAATGACCATGATGACAGTGACCCTGATGAGGACAACGACCTTGATGCTGAGGACACCACAACGCCCCGGACTGACCGAACTAACTAACTGACCAACTGACCAACCTACTGACCTCCATCATCGCTGGCGTCCAGGCTGATGGTGCTTCCCCGGGAGGTGGAGGTGGAGGTGAAGGAACTCTCCGAGCTGCCCTCCCCCACCCCCACCTGCTGCTTCGTGTACACCAGCTTCATGCGCTGCGGCTTCTGCGACCCCGACGACCCCACACCACCACCACTGACCCCCAGCAGGGGATGGTGGTGTCGTGTGCTGCTGTTGTTGCTGCTGCTGTAGCTCCTCCCCCAGACTGAGGGCGTTGACGGGAGCCATGATGACGCCCTGAGGCAGCAAGGGCGACGCGTGGTGATGGTGATGATGATGATGATGTGCAGCTGCTGCTGGTGTTGCTGTTGCTGCTGCTGCTGCTGGTGGTGCTGCAAGATGGCGGCCTTGTGGTGGTGGAGGGGGCGGGGGGTGGCCTGCGTGATGATCAGCTTGACCCCCCCGCTGTCCTGAGCCAGCAGGGTCTGCCCCACACTGCCCAGCACCACCAGGTGAGAGGTCGGGGGGGGAACCCCCACACTCACCCCCCCTGGGGCCAGGGGGGCGGGGGCAGGGGGGCAGGAGCGGCAGGAGGGGGGGGGGTGTGGGGGCGGGGGACTTGCTGGGCTGGGTGGGGGTGGGGGTGGAGGCTTTGGCGGGGGGCTGGGAGATGGTGGTGGTGATGGAGGTGGAAGGGGGAGGGGGGGGGCCCCCGGGGGGGAGGTCTGGGGGTCCTGACGCATGTTCTGCAGTTCCGAGTGGGTCACCTGTACACACATGCATACATATATCATATATATATATATATATATATATATATATATATATATATATTATATATATATATATATATATAAAATTTTAGTGTTACCTGTACACACATACATATACACATATATAATTTTAGTGTTATCTGTGCACATCCACATACATATATATATGATTTTAGTGTTACTTGTGTACACACACACACACACACACACACACACACACACACACACACACACACACATACATATATATATATTGTGTGTGTGTGTGTGTGTGTGTGTGTGTGTGTGTGTGTGTGTGTGTGTGTGTGTGTGTGTGTGTGTGTGTGTGTGTGAGTGTGTGTGTGTGTGTGTGTACAGGTGACACTAAAATTATATATATATATATATGTATGTATGTATGTGTACAGGTGACACAAAAATTATATATATATATATATGTATGTATGTATGTATGTATGTATGTATGTATGTATGTATGTATGTATGTATGTATGTATGTATGTATGTATGTATGTATAATATGTGTGTGTATGTGTGTGTGTGTGTGTGTGTGTGGTGTGTGTGTGTGTGTGTGTGTGTGTGTGTGTGTGTGTGTGTACACCCTCTTGTACCTGTTTATACATTAACTTAGGTCACACACACACACACTCACACAGACACAGACACAAACACACAACACACACACAAACACACAACACACACACACACACACACATCACCACTACACACACACCACACACACACCACAACACACACTCACACACACACACCACACACACACATACACACATCTCCTCAGCAAAGCGTCTAAGACGCCGGACTGCTACTGCGTGAGTGGGAGTGACGGCCCCTGACCCGTAGTCGAGGGAGGGTGCGGGTCAAACACCACTCACTCCCATCCCCTCCCCCTGCCCCTGCCCCCACATCGCTAGTCCACTGAGCCAGCCTGCCTTTGCCGGCAGAGTGAGGCGTTACCTGCAACAACACGGCTCACAACATGGTGTCACAACACGGCGTCACACACCTGCATCACTTTGGCATCACACATCATCACTCTGGGCATCACATCATCACTCACACATCACACTCACACATCATCACTCACACATCATCACTCTGGGCATCACATCATCACTCTGGGCATCACATCATCATCACACATCATGCACCACACATCATCCACTTGGGCATCACATCATCACTCACACATCATCACTCTGGGCATCACATCATCACTCACACATCATCACTCTGGGCATCACATCATCACTCAACATCATCACTACACATCATCACTCACACATCATCACTCTGTGCATCACATCATCACTCCACATCATCACTCTGGGCATCACATCATCACTCACACATCACCACACACACATCATCACTCACACATCATCACTCACACATCATCACTTTGGGCATCACACATCACCACTGGCTGCAGCACACCTTGTTGTATGTAGATGTATGTATGTATGTCATGTACATCTATACTGTTCAAAGGATGCTGAGAATGATACTTAGTGTTATTTTACTTAATTTAGTTATTTATTCTTTTATACTGAGGATGATGGAATAAGCTCTCATGTACTTTCTTTACATCCAGCTGTGTGTATGCAGTTTTTTGTAAATCTTGTCATCTGTTCCTATCGGCACACGATGACCTACTCTCGCAAAAAGCGGAACAGGATTAATGTGTGCACAGGATGTTCTGAAAGTGTTTCTGCAGTATGCACTTTTGGCAGGTGACTGACCAGGCACACAAATTACATGTAGGTGAGATTGTGATAACACAACGTCTGCTGCTGCGGCCCCCCCCTCCCCCCCCAACCCCCCCACCACCCCCCCCAAAAAAAAAATGTCACAAGTACTACCACAGAGTAAGTACTGCTCGAAGGGACTGGATGTAAAAAACAAACAAACACATGAGTGCTATTCCATTATCCTTGATATAAAAGAATAAATAAACAAATGTTATGTAGACTGTATTATATTCAATGTGCACTACCTGAATCATGCCATAAGGACTTTTGCTGTACATGTGGAATTCCTGAATACTAGTGTCCGTGTCCCCTGTGGACCATCTGTAACACACACACACACACACACACACACACATGTATACATACACTTCTGTACATCTGTACACACACACACACACATCTATACATACATTCTGTACATCTTGTAATACACACACATACATGTATACACTTCTCTACATCTGTAAACACACACACACACACACACTAACACACACTCCACACACACTACACCACACACACACACACATGTATCTATATACTGTGACTTTTGTACATCTGTAACACACACACACAGTGTACACTTCTGTACATCTGTAACACACACACACATACATGTATACATACACTTCTGTACATCTGTAACACACACACACATGTATATATACACTTCTGTACATCTGTAACACACACACACACACGTATCTATACACTTCTGTACATCTGTAACACACACACACACACACACACACACACACACACACACACACACACACACACACACACACACACACACACACACACACATGTATCTATACACTTCTGTACATCTGTAACACACACACACACACACACACACATGTATAATCTATACACTTCTGTACATCTGTAACACACACACACACACACACACACACACACACACACACACACACACACACACATGTATGATCTATACACTTCTGTACATCTGTAACACACACACACATCTATACACTTCTGTACATCTGTAACACACACACACACACACACACACACATCTATACACTTCTGTACATCTGTAACACACACATACATCTTTACACTTCTGTACATCTGTAACACACACACACCTATATACTTTTGTACATCTGTAACACACGCACAGACATCTATACACTTCTGTACATCTGTAACACACACACATACATGTAGTATACACTTCTGTACATCTGTAACACACACACACACGTCTATACACTTCTGTACATCTGTAACACATACACACACACACATCTATACACTTCTGTACATCTGTAACACACACACACATCTATACACTTCTGTACATCTGTAACACACACACACACACGTCATACACTTCTATTACATCTGTACACACACACACACACACATCTATACACTTCTGTACATCTGTAACACACACACTGTCACACATACACATGTATACACTTCTGCATCTGTACACACACACACACACATACACATGTATACACAGACTACATCTCTATACATCTGTAACACACACACACCACACACACAACACACACACACACCACACACACAACACACACACACACACATGTATACACAGACTACACTTCTGTATACATGTATCTGTAACACACACATATCACACCTTAACTCATCTGCACATACAACACCCAATATATATATATATATATATATATATATATATATATATATATATATATATATATATATATATATTATACAAAAACAAAGATCGTTCTAAACCACAGGCTCGGGCACACCATCAACACCACAACAAAACCACCAAACACAACCACCCACACCCCAAACACAACAACCACCTCAACACACTATATGGGTGTGTAACCGGGGTTAGCCTGGTTGGTTTAGATTATTGCAGCATTGCACTCGTGATGTGTGTACCCAGGTTTAAAATCCCATTCAAGGAGATAATTTACCCTGGTTGTTAAACATCAGTGCCGACTTCACTCCCCCCCAAAAGTCTTAGAGTTGAGACTGTAAATGAGGTCACCTGTTCGCAAATCACATCAACAATTACTTCACACACATTAAATTTAAAATATGTTTTGCTTTTCAGAAGAGTAGGCCATTGTGTGCCAGTGGGAACAGATGACAAAACTGCAAACCAAAGGGGACTGGATTTTTTTTTTAAAGCATACGAGTGCTTATTCCATTAATCTCAACAAAAGAAAGGAATAACCTTACCTTACATGCAGACACAGACATACAGACATACACAGAGACTAAGGACAAGCAAAACACACAAACACACACACAACACAACATATCTAAAACAAAAATAATATATATATATATATATAATATAATATAGATAAATATAAATAAAAATATATATAACAACACATACAATATATATATAACTGAGGACAGAACACACATCCACACACACACACACACAACAGCAGCACATCACAACACACACCACACACATCCACACACCACACACACACACACACCACACACCACCACACACGCCACACCACACACGCAACAGCCACACAACCACACACACACACGCACCAGCAACCAGTAACCCAGCACACTAGATAACCACACAAAAATGATCTCTGCTGTGTGGACAGTAACCTGATCAATCTGAGGATCTTGCCACTGGCTGTCTCAAAGTCAAATTCTTGCTGCTGCAGGGACCCTGTGTAGACAGACAAAACAGACAGACACTCATTCAGACATGTGTCGGTTCTGGCAATGCTGACTGATGCTACAGACAGACAGACAGACAGACAGACAGCACACGACAGAGTGGGACAGGACATGGACAGGATTGGGTCGGACACTGACGGACAGACAGACAGACAGACAGACAGACAGATGGACAGACAGACAGACAGAGGACAGACAGACACTCATTCAGACATCGTGTCGGTTCTGGCAATGCTGACTGATGGTACAGACGATAGAGACAGACGACAGACAGACAGACAGACAGATGGACAGACAGACAGACAGACAGACACGGGCATTGTCGTTCCCACTCACTGACTGATGCAACACCCCTACGTGACTGCCTTCTTTGAGGCCAACAACCCTCAGGCACAGTTGGCTTTCTCCACACAAGATTGAAGTCACTTAAAGTAAACCCCACTCCCCCCAAGAGTCCTTTGGATGAGACTATAAACCGATGTGCCATGTGCGAACGCAAGCAAAAAATCTTGCACACACGTTTAAAACCTGTTCCGCTTTCCGGAAGAGTAGGTTCTTGTGTGCCAGAGGGAATGGATGACAAAATTGACAAAAACTGCATACACAAGGGGACTGGATGTAAAAAAAAATTTTTTAAAAGCACATGAGTGCTTATTCCAATTCCATTATCTCGATATAAAATGATAATAATGATAGATAAAATAAATAAATAAATGCAGAGGTCTGCCACACCACAGCAGAAGATGGAAACAGATTGATTGATTTATTCTTTTAGTCTTTTCTATCGAGGATAATGGAATAAGCACTCTTGTGCTTTTTTTCCTCCAGTCCCCGTGTGTATGCACTTTTGTCAATGTCATCTGTTCCGAGACAAGAGATACATGCACAGGCTTCTATCACCCTTCAGCTTGGCCTGCCTGCAGTGAAGAAAGGAGGCCGAATCTTCAATGCAGGTCAAACCAGGTTTCCAGGTACATACATATGCATTACATACAGCGTAGCCAAGAAGCCACACATACTGTCTTCTGTCAACTGTCTCCCCATTCCACCCCTACAGGTCTAACTAACAATACACATCAGCTGATTAGGGAGGAGGTGGGGGGGGGGGGGGGGGGTAAGGCATTACAGAAACTGCAGTCTCAGTCAGGAGTATCAAAGAACGACAGGAAGAAGAAAAAAAAAAACACATCATGTGTGAATTCATGATGCATGCAATCGCCAGGTGATGCTCTCTTCAAAAGCTCAGCCAATCAGTTGAACTCTATAGAGTTAACTCTTGCCCCACAAAGAGAACAGAACCAAAAAGACGTGAGCACTGTAGTAGATCACTCTGTCCCCCTGCTCTTCTCCCACCCCCCACCCCCCACCCCCGACCTCACCCCCCCCCCCACACACACACACATGGCACTGCACCTCACTGTGAGCCATCTTCAGGCTGCCCAATACCCAGCTCAGACCTCAAGCCAGGATCTCAAGGAAACAATGGGGGGGGGGTGATGATGGGGGAGGAGGGGGAGAGGAGGGGGGAGGAGGGGGGGTAGGGGAGGAGGGGGAGGAGTGGTTGTGGGCCAATCAGCTGCCTACTGAAGGGCACTGAGGAGATGAGGGTAGCCGGCAGGTCACTCACCTGTGTGTGGGGGGGGGGGGGACCTCCCCTGTCCTGTCCCACCTGCAATCAGGAGAGTGTGCACACACACACCTGTCCCCTATCCCACACAGCACAGCAGCACAGCACACATACTTCTGTTGCACACAGCTTCCTTAGTTATTCAGTCAGGCCTCACATGTATATTTTATATATAATACACACACACAGTGATCAAGAAAAAAAGAGACAAGGAACAACAGCCTTGAGTTTTTGACAGCATGCAATATGAGACTTGTTGTCAATAGGTTCCCACAGACAAGCTTTCAATAGCAAGTGTGAGGAGTGCATAGCTGTGGCACTAAGCACCACTAGCTGTGGCTGTCCTCTGCATGCACTTAACTGACTGGACTGACTGACTAGACTGATAGACTGACTGACACCCCACTTTTCTCCTCTCTCTCTCTCTCTCTCTGTGCCTGCCTGCTGCCAAGGCTGGATGGAGTCAGATCAGCAGCACGAGAAAAAGGTCACCACCACTAGCAGTCGTCAATACCAGTAGGCCCACTGAGGAAGAAAGGAGAGAGAGAGAGAGAGAGAGAGAGAGAGAGAGAGAGAGAGAGAGAGAGAGAGAGAGAGAGAGAGAGAGAGAGAGAGAGAGAGAGAGAGAGAGAGAGAGAGAGAGAAGAGAGAGAGAGAGACAGAGAGAGAGAGAGAGAGAGAGAGAGAGAGAGAGAGAGAGAGAGAGGCCTCGCAGGCAGCACCAGCAGCCTTCTCCTTGCTAGGCTACCCTCCCTCAGTTTTCTTCTCCACACACACACCACACACACACACACACACACAACACACACACACACAACACACACACACACAACACACACACACACACACACACACACACACACACACACACACACACACACACACACACACACACACACACACACACACACACACACACACACACAACACACACACACACACACACACACACACACACACACACACACACACACACACACACACACAACACACACACACACACACACACACACACACACACACACACACAACACACACACACACACACACACACACACACAGCAACAGCAGCAGCAGCAGCAGCAGCAGCAAGACAGAGCTGACAGTTCCCCCACCTGACTTGAGGATTTCCAGCCTGGAACTGGAAGAATAGAAGGAAGAGGAGAGAAGGAGAGAGGAAGAGAAGGAGGAGAGAGAGGAGAGAGGAGAGGAGAGGGAGGGAGGGAGGGGTGGGCCATGATGTCACAATGATGTCATCCAGGCGCTCCCCTTCTCTTCTCCACTGGGGGGTGCCTTCCCTGCTTCCCTGTGCCATCCCCACTATCCCCCCCCCCCCCCCACCACCAACCATCACAACTACTATCTCACTGCTGCTGCTGCTGCTGCTCAACCACCGCCCGCCTCTCTCTATCTCTCTCTCTGCCACACTGTCAGCACTGACAGGCAAGCAGCACGGGCAGGCAGGCAGGCAGCAGGCAGGCAGGCAGAGGGACTCTCCGAAAGCCCGGGGACATTTTGTTCAGGCTTTAAAACCTACTGGCCCACTTTCCGTTCCTTTCCTTTCCTCTTAGCCGGTGTCACCCATCCCTGGTGTCTCCTCCCTACCCACCTCGCACCCCCCCCCCCCCCCCCAAGCCAAAATGGACTCCCTGGGCCAATCTAAAGACACTGGGCAGGTGTCTATGAATGGCAACCAACCAACCAAACCACCACACTGTGTGTAAGTGTGTGTGTGTGTGTGTGTGTGTGTGTGTTTGTGTATGTGTTGTGTGTGTGATGTGTGTGATGTGTGTGTATGAGTGTGTATGTGTGTGTATGAGTGTGTATGTGTGTGTGTGGTGTGTGTGTGCGTGCGTGTGTGTGCAGAGTCTACACGTTGTGCATGCATCCAAACTGCCCACACCACCTCCACCGTATAGATCTGTAGTGTATTATGGCCACTCTGCTCATTGTTGCTTAAATGTTTTGCTTACTCTTTTCCCTAGGGGTTACCCACTATTGGGCAACCAACCAGGTACTAACCCCTCCCTCCCTCCCTCCCTCCCCATCACCCACTACTGGGTCACAGCAGAAGACAAACCTGCACAGTGCACGTCTACAGGGAAAGAGGGGTTCTCTCCCTTAAATTAACATAGGGATAGTCTTGACTAATTCAGCGCTATAAAAATTCCATACATTATGATGATGGTGATGATGGTGATGATGATGATGATGATGATGATGACGAGACGATGACGATGATGAT
>CM060344.1:34862216-34879716 GCA_030674155.1 Stramonita haemastoma | reverse complement strand
CCAGCTCCAGATCCAAATCCTAACTATCAGTGACATGTCACTAGTTTCCTACGGCCAGGCCACTGAGACAGATCTGATCTATACTGATACATGTATGAGGGACACCAAGACAGCCGACATGACATCCATGTGACGCAACATGTGGCTAGACATACCTACATAATTACTACTGTGGTATGTATACATGCATCCCTCTTTATTACCACGCGACATGTTGAGAGGGAGAGAGAGAGAGAGGACACACCACGTAATTATTGCAAGGATCACTCTTTAACAACACGCCACACGTGGAGGACACACTACATAATTACTGTGTGATCAGTTTACCACCTACTGCACACCTAACCACCCACCCCCTCTCTCTCTCTCTCTCTCTCTCTCTCTCTCTCTCTCTCTCTCTCTCTCTCTCTCTGTGTCTCTGTCTCTTCACATGATCCTTATGCGCAAGTCTACCACTCACACTACATCAGAATTCATGCAACAGCATGAGACCATGACTAAGCCCCCCTCCTCCATTCGGTCAAGGCTGTTGTGCAAAGGGTATACACACTGACGACACTTGACACCATGACTCACAATGCAGTCAACTAACTCTACCACACTAGTAGTTGTAAGTAAGTAAGTGTGTGTGTGTGTGTGTGTGTGTGTGTGTGTGTGTGTGTGTGTGTGTGTGTGTGTGTGTGTGTGTGTGTGTGTGTGTGTGTGTGTGTGTGTGTGTGTGTGTGTGTAGTGTGTGTGTGCGTAGTGTGTGTGTGTGTAGTGTGTCATGTGTATGTGTGTGTTGTGTGTGTGTGGTGTGCGTGTGTGTGTGTGTGTATGCGCACATGCGAAATAACAGCGGACGCATTTTCTAACCTATTTTTCCTCCAACAAAAAGTGTTTAATCTCACATAACAGCCAGATATGGCAACACCACACTAGTGGCCTGTGAGTGGCACAGAGCTGTGTTTTGGCTGATCGACCTCAGCCAGTGTGACAACAGGCAGCCAGGTGAACAGCACAGCTGTGTGTGTTAGTGTGAATTATCTATAGACTATACACCAGTCAGCCCATTCAAAACTCCATGGGACCCCTGTGCAGCACAGACCCACCTCCATCCCACCCTCCACACCTCACACACACACACACACACACAAAACACACACACACGCACGCACTTACGCGCACACAACACACAATGTACCATCTGGAAATAAAAATTTGATTTGATTTGACACACACACAGCACACACAACACCCACAACACACATACACACACACACACACACACACACACACACACACACACACACACACACAACACACACACACACAACACACACACACCACACAAACATCCTTCGAATGAGACTATTAACCAAGGCCCCGTGTGCGAACGCACGCAGAACATCTTGTGCAAACGTTAATCCTGTTCCGCTTTTCGCAAGTGTAGGCCATTGTGTGCCGGTGGGAACAGATGACAAGATTTACAAACTACAAACACACAGGGACTGGATGTAAAAAAGCACATGAGCACTTATTCCATTATCCTCGATGTAAACGAAAAAATAAATATCAAAGTATAAATAAATATAAAAGTATAAATAAATAAATAAGCGCACACACACACACACACACACACACACACACACAATCTGCCTGGTTTAAAAGATACCGTGGGGGGGGGGGTCTTCAACATGTTTATGTACTGATTGCACAACCTTTCCAGCACTCGTTCAAATCTGAAAAAGAAAAGCACATGACTCTCTCTCGTTAATATTTACCATGATTCCACTTGAAAGACAAGTACCTAGACAGCCCTTAGCATACAACATTGGAGCAGACAGTCAAATACTGCACACCTATGGGGGAATATATATATAGTACTGGAACTTAGCAAAACTGCAGACCTGAGGTGGACAGACAGGAGAAAACTGCAGACATGAGGTGGACAGACAGGAGAAAACTGCAGACCTGAGGAGGACAGACAGGAGAAAACTGCAGACATGAGGTGGACAGACAGGAGAAAACTGCAGACCTGAGGAGGACAGACAGGAGAAAACTGCAGACCTGAGGTGGACAGACAGGAGAAAACTGCAGACCTGAGGTGGACAGACAGGAGAAAACTGCAGACCTGAGGTGGACAGACAGGAGAAAACTGCAGACCTGAGGTGGACAGACAGGAGAAAACTGCAGACCAGGAGACAGGAAAACTGCAGACATGAGGTGGACAGACAGGAGAAAAGTGCAGACCTGAGGTGGACAGACAGGAGAAAACTGCAGACCCTGAGGTGGACAGACAGGAGAAAACTGCAGACCTGAGGTGGACAGACAGAAGAAAACTGCAGACCTGAGGTGGACAGACAGGAGAAAACTGCAGACCTGAGGTGGACAGACAGGAGAAAACTGCAGGCCTGAGGGGACAGACAGGACGAAAACTGCAGACATGAGGTGGACAGACAGGAGAAAACTGCAGACCTGAGTGAAGAAGGAGAATGCAGATGAGGAGACAGACAGGAAAACTGCAGACCTGAGGTGGACAACAGACAGGAGAAAACTGCAGACCTGAGAGGACAGAGGACAAACTGCAGACCTGAGGTGGACAGACAGGAGAAACTGCAGACCTGAGAGAACAGAAGGAGAAAACTGCAGACCTGAGGTGGACAGACAGGAGAAAACTGCAGGCCTGAGGTGGACAGACAGGAGAAAACTGCAGACCTGAGGGACAACAGGAGAAAACTGCAGACATGAGGTGGACAGACAGGAGAAAACTGCAGACATGAGTGACGAACAGGAGAAAACTGCAGACCTGAGGAGGACAAACAGGACAAAACTGTCAGACCTGAGGTGGACAGACAGGAGAAAACTGCAGACCTGAGGTGGACAGACAGGAGAAAACTGCAGACCTGAGGGGACTGTGCAGTAAGGACCAGAGAAAACAGCCCTAAGTTCAGGACAATGACCACACAATGCACAAGATGAAAAACAAGAGACACAGGGCATGTAAGTAAGTATACAGGACTGTACAGAGAAAACAACCCTAGTATCAGAGGTATGAACACACACAGCAGAAAATCAAGGCAAAAAAAAGAAAAAAAAACAAGGGCGTTCATCTGGCCTGTCACTATCAATCAGTGATATCATCACCAATCCTTTGGCTTTATCAACCCGGATTTCTGCCTTCAGGGAAACAACATACTCAGAATTGGAGCTGTACTGAGGACTTTGGCCCCAGTTTTTATATAACGTTATTAAACACAAGTTTTTTTAGAGAACAGTTTTAATGAGTCATTCAAAAAGGTTGAGGGTTGGACTGACGACTTTAGCCCCCAGTCTTATAATAATAATAATAATTTTTAAAAAAATATAAACAAGTTCTTAGAGAACAGATGAATGAACCATTCAAAAAGGTTGAACTTTACATACAGAATACAGAACAGACATCCTGGGCAAATCCCAGATTATAAAACTGAAAGGTTACAATAACACAAACTTACTACTACAGAATGAAACAGCAAAGGTCATATATTCAACAATTTCAACCTGAAAAAAATAAAAAGGAGGAAAAAAAAAAAAGACATGACATTTGATGTTGCAACAACCTTAGAATTTCCACGAACACTCAACTCCCTTCTCTTTCCTTATGTTTGTTGCAAATAATACACACGTCACTCACACAACCAAACGACTTGTAAACAAATCAAACAAAAAACAAAACAAAACAAAACAAGAAAGCAAAATACCAGTTACAACACAAAGGCAATGACCGGTTAAAACACACCACCACCGCACGCATGCACGCACTCACACATACACACACACACACACACACACACACACACACACACACACACACACACACACACACACACACACACACACACACTCGCACACACAACACACACACACACACACAAATACGGAAGTCAAAGCATTACTGCAACCACAGAACTAATAAGCAGCAACAAGAACGTTGGAGACAAGTTGGACTGCCAGAGGGGAAAGGGGGAGGAGGAGGAGAAGATTGAACAGAAAAAAGGGGGGGGGAGGTGGACTAATGTATGGGCTGAGTGGGGAAAGACAGGCATGGGTAAGGTGGGGGAGGTGGGGGGGGGAGATGAGGGGGGAGGGTGTAGGGAGAGGGGCATGGAATCGATCAAAATGAGATGGCGCAAGAAAGGGCTGACATTTGGGAAAAAGCAGCAAAATCAGCACAAGGCCAGGAACTCCTGGGAAAGTTCTCTCTCTCTCTCTCTCTCTCTCTCTCTCTATCTCTCTCTCTCTCTCATCTCCTCTCTCTCTCTCTCTCTGCTGTCGTAATTTCCTGTATTCTGGCAGTGAGTCTCTCTCTCTCTCTCTCTCTCTCTCTGAATATCCTGTATCTGGGAACTCTCTCTCTCTGTCTCTGTCCTCTCTCTCTCTCTCTCCTCTCTCTCTCTCTCTCTCTCTCTCTCTCTCTCTCTCTCTCTCTCTCTCTGTCTCGCTCTGTCTCGCTCTATGAATATCCTGTATTCATGTTTCATACTAGTTAGAAAAGCGGTCAATTCCACTGAAGCGAATATATAAACCCTGGGATAAAGACGACAGACGTACAGACGACAGAACAGGCAGACAGCGACAGACAACAGACAGACAGACAGACAGACACAGACAGACAGACACAGAGGTAAAAGAGCGTGTCAGATGTAAACTGGTTTCGAAGCCATTCAAACTGTCAGACAACACACAAAAGCAAGCAAACACAGGAAGAGAGAGAAGACAAGAGAGAGACGAGAGAGAGAGAGAGAGAGAGAGAGAGAGAAGACAGAAGACAGAGACAGAAGACAGACAGACAGACAGAAGACAGACAGAGAGAAGAGAAGTGTGTGTGTGTGTGTGTGTGTGTGTGTGTGTGTGTGTGTGTGTGTGTGTGTGTGTGTGTGTGTGTGTTCTGTCTGTCTGTCTGTCTGTGCATGCGTGCACGTGCATGCATGCGTGTGTGTGTGTTGTGTGTGTATGGACAGACGATGATGAAAAAAGAGTGTATTTCAAGAGTATACATATAAAAAACAATAGAAAACAAAGTAGATACTTTAATGTCACATTTTTATGTAAACAGTTGCAAGCGCGTGACTAATTTGAATGAAAGCGCTTTGATTTGTGTACTCTACAAGATTCAGTGCTACATAAATCCCATATATTATTATTGTTATTATTATTATTATACATGGTCAAGCTAAAAGGTCAATCTAGTTATAATACGACAGTAACAAAAAGACTACAACCAGTGTTCCAGCAGACTGCACACACCCCTTTGCAATGGCAAACACCATCCTGCTCCCAACTGCAGGTCTTTCGGTCTGTGCACATTTGTGTGTTGTGTGTGTGTGGTGTGTGTGTGTGGTGGTGGTGTGTGTGTGTGTTTGTGTGTTTGTGTGTGTGTGTGGTGTGTGTGTTGTGTGTGTGGTGTGTGTGTGTGTGTGTGTGGTGTGTGTGTGTGTGTGTGTGTGTGTGTGGTGTGTTGTGTGTGTGTGTGTGTGTGTGTGTGTGTGTTTGGTGTGTGTTGTGTGTGTGTGTGTTGTGGTGGGTTTGTGTGTGTGTGTGTGTGTGTTGTGTGTGTGTTGTGTGTGTGTGTGTGTTGTTGTGTGTGGGGGTTTTTGTGTGTGGTATGTGTGGTGTGTGTGTGTGTGTGTGTGTGTGTGTGTGTGTGTGTGTGTGTGTGTGTGTGTGTGTGTTGCAACACCTGATGAGGTAAGCATGCAAACAGCATCTGTAGCAAGCACCTGTCATATGAGGCAACAACTATAAATGGTTGTCAATTTATCCAGTTGATTTCAAAACACACAACTGGCTCCCCCCCCCCCCCTCCCCTACACACACACACACAACACACACACACACACACACACACACACATTTTAATTTTTTACACGGAATGTTTTTCTGACGCCCAACATGATCGAATATGCTTCTAAAAATATTCGTACACTGCCCCCAGTCAGAGTTCCCTCGCATTTCATATCTTAATGAATACCCAATATGGCCAGGGTTTGCGCTCGGCGTTCGCTCGATCTTTTTTTTTTTTCTTTTTCTATTTCTTATACAAATTTGTCAAAGAATTTTTAGCGCTGCGGTCAATAATACCACGGGTGGAAAGAACACGGGCGCGAAAGGGGTGGCTTGCACAATGCCCGCTACATCTTGGGAAATACCCATGTGATACGGCGCCATGGCAACAATGACGTCACGGCGCCCCGCGCGCAGGGCCACACCACGGGCAGAGCGAGCGGTATGCCCCAGTGAGCGGCCGACCTTCACCCCACAACCACTGACGACCAACAATTATTCTCTTCTCTCCGCTTGGCTGTATGGTAGCAGTAGTAGCTAGCTGGCATAGGCCTAGCTTAGATGTCCTCTCTTAGAGCCTATCAGCAGTCTTCGCCTTACGTGCTACACACAACAGCCTGCGTTTTCACTTCAGGTCGCCTCTCTTTCCACCTCCACATATCTCAACCTTCACCCCCCCCCCTCCTTCCCCGCCACCTCCTTCCACAACGCCTACGTATTTTCCCTAAAGCTGTGCTCCCCCTTATTCCCCTTCCTCAGAACATTCCCTGCCCTCCCCCTCCCCCCCCCCCCCCCCCCCTTTGCAAAGGATTTCCTGTGAACTGGGCCATCTCCTCCCAGTTGGTGTCCAAACCGGATGGATGGAAAATACTTCCATCTGCAGGAAAATGAGTTCACCCCAGCTACATAATATCATGTCAGGCGACCAAGAGCCGTGGTCCTTCCTTCATCCACGCGCAGTCCTTTACATAATTACAGTCAATGACAAGCTGCCTGAGGGTCGTTTGCCCGGCCGTCTAAAAATAGCCGGGTGGCGAGCTTGCTTGGTGGTGGCGGAGTGCCAAACACCTAGTGGGAGTTTTTACTGGATGAGTCCACTTTTCAAGAGGGGGGGTGAGGGCGCCTGCTGCCCTCGAACCTCAACTGACTAGTTCAATGGCATGACAGCACGACACTTTTCAGCACTTTCTTCCACAGTGGGGGGGCAAAAAATCTACGATACTGACTGTTCATGGGGCAAAAATGCATACACCTGGGTGGGGTAACCAGTAAATAAATCATGACGTCATTAACATAATGCTATCATCCAAATCAAGATATCTTGCTCTTCTCTCACAACTTGAAAGTGGCAAGCAATGCATACCAGCTTTATACTTGAGCTGTTGTGTGTGTGTGTGTGTGTGTGTGTGTGTGTGTGTGTGTGTGTGCATCAATGCATGCACGTGTGTGTGTGTGTGTGTGTGTGTGTGTGTGTGTGTGTGTGTGTGTGTGTGTGTGTGTGTGTGTGTGGTTGGTGTGCCCGTGTGAGTATGCATGTGTGCGTACATGCATGTGTGATCTCACGAAACCTTTAAGAAAGAGTATCGTCTTCTACAACCAGTCAGCATGTCTGCATATTTATATCAGCTCATACCACCGCCACTGTCTCCCTAACTTAGCTAGTGCAGTTTTCTTCCATGTCTTTTGGACAGCACTCTCTTAGAGTGACTGACTCTGACATGATCCAGTGCTCAATAAACTGGAAACACACAACAGCGTCAGAAGATGAGATTTTCCCCCCTTTCCCTTCCAGCCTATGTATGGGGCAACTCGGCCCTGTCCTTTCTATTTGATTTCAATCCAACCCATGCCTCCTGCTATTGCCACACACACACACACCAGGCCAGGCCAGGCATGGCCTAACCCGTGCTGAGCACTACACTGCCAGGTCAAGGTTAGCCTAGTTAGGCACAGGGTGCAAACCCTCATTGCGCAACAATGCATTGTCGTTTTATGGCACCGCAGGAGGGGGTTGTGTTGTTTGCTTCTTGTTACTTCTTTACGTACCACACCACTGTTGTTATACCTCCTTACATCCATGATGGATTGTTGTATTATATCTCTCTCCCACATGACTGGTTGTTATGCCTCACCACATGACTGTGTTGTTATACCTATCCACATGACTGGTTGTTATGCCTCACCACATGACTGTTGTTATACCTATCCACATGACTGGTTGTTATGCCTCACATGACTGTTGCTATACCTATCCACATGACTGGTTGTTATGCCTCACCACATGACTGTTGTTATACCTATCCACATGACTGGTTGTTATGCCTCACCACATGACTGTTGTTATACCTATCCACATGACTGGTTGTTATGCCTCACCACATGACTGTTGCTATACCTATCCACATGACTGGTTGTTATGCCTCACCACATGACTGTTGCTTATACCTATCCACATGACTGGTTGTTATGCCTCACCACATGACTGTTGTTATACCTATCCACATGACTGGTTGTTATGCCTCACCACATGACTGTTGCTATACCTATCCACATGACTGGTTGTTATGCCTCACCACATGACTGTTGTTATACCTATCCACATGACTGGTTGTTATGCCTCACCACATGACTGTGCTATACTATCCACATGACTGGTTGTTATGCCTCACCACATGGCTGTTGTTATACCTCCCCACATGATGCCTTTGGTGGACTGATACACCTCACCATATAATCTATATCGTCCTATTATATAATCATGCGCTGTGGATCAGTGGTTCAGAGACAATGCACCTGCCAAGAAAGCCAGAAAAGCGAGTTTTTGTTTGTTTTGTTTTTTAAGAAAAAAACAAGTCAAATTCGATGGATCAGATTTTAGCCCAAACTTTCCCCCCATCCACAAAAGACCCCAAGTGCAAGTGGTGGTTAGGTCAGGGTGCTAGTCTTCTGAAGAGGATGATAATCCAAAGAGCAGTGTGTGCAACATGTACTAAACACACATAAAAGAATAAATTCACTGTGTAGAAAAAAGCCACTCTCACAGGGGAACAAATACATGCCATGTTATGATGCATAAAGACACAAACATCTGAAAATATTGGGTGGCACTGCTCTTGTGCTGACACACTTTCCCTAGGAACAGCTGCCCAAATTTCATGCAGAGAAATCTGCTCTGACTGAATGTACCACACAATACACATCACAATACAGTACAATACAACACAATACCATGTAATGCTCACTGTCACTTTACCGCACCACATCACTTGGATGAGAGTTTAAACTGAGGCCCCATGTGCGAATGCACGCAGAACATCTTGTACACACGTTAAATCCTGTTCCGCTTTTCGTAAGAGTGCATCATTGTGTGCCGATGGGAACAGATGACAAATTTACAAAACTGCATACACATGGGGGCTGGATGTAAAAAAGCACATGAGTGCTTATTCCATTATCCTAAAGAATAAATGAATAAATACTATATATATAAATAAATAAAAACCATTTACACTGTCACTTTACCACATCACATCACTGTTTACACTGTCACTTTACCATACCACACCACTGTCCATACTCTCACTTTACCACACCAAATCTATGTATATTAAGTGCACACACAATTTTACCTACTATTTTTTATGTGTTCATAAACTATGCCACAGTACATCATGTATCAACCATACAATATGTAGTTATACATGTATACACCCACACGCACAAACACACTAACACTTATTTCTGTTCTTCAGCTAGAGCTCCAAGGTTCATGTGAGATTTTGCATTATATTATATATAAAAATAAATAAATAAATATTATATATATAATATATATATATATATATTATATTATTTATATAAAATATAATCAGTGGACTGATTTTACCCACCATTAAAGTAGCTGCATTCAGATTTTGGAGATGGTGTCTAAACACGAGACCTGTATGCATATATCTTTTTTTTTTTTAAAGTCATCCTTCTATACCAGCATTAACTGGCCTACTCTACCAAAAGGTGGTACAGGCTTTTAACATGTGCACATGTTCTGCTAAGTTTGCACACAGGGCTTCAGTTTTTATGTCTCATCCAAAGGACTATGCTTGGTGTGTGTGCGTGCGTGTGTGCTTGTGTGCTGGCATCCGTGCATGCATGCATGCGTGCATGCATGTTACTGCATCCCTGCATGTACCTGTGATTGTGCATGCATGTGTCACTCCATGTGTAAGTGTGCGTGTTTGTGTGTGTGTGTGCATGTGTGTGTGTATAATTACATACATGGACACTACAATTTATTTATTTATTAATGTTATTGATTTATTCACTCTTAAACATCAGGATAATGGAATAAGCACTCATACTCTTTTTACATTTAGTCCCCATGTGCGTGCAGTTGTGTAGATTTTGTCATCTGTTCCCACTGGCACACAATGGCCTACTCTTTCGAAAAGCAGAACAGGTTTTAACATGTGCACAAGATCTTCTGCATGCATTTGCACATGGGGCCTCAGTTTTTAGTCTCATCAGAAGTGTGTGTGTGTGTGTGTGTGTGTGTGTGTGTGTGTAACTAACTCTGTGTGTGTGTGTGTGTGTGTGGTGTTGTGTGTGTGTGTGTTGTGTGTGTGTGTGTGTTTTTTGTGTGTGTGTGTGTGTGTGTGTGTGTAACTCTGTGTGTGTGTGTGTGTGTGTGTAACTCTGTGTGTGTGTGTGTGTAACTCTGTGTGTGTGTGTGTGTGTGTGTGTGTGTGTGTGTGTGTGTGTGTTAATCACTACCACTGTATCAGGCATAAACATATGTATATTGGTTACATTACAGTCTGTCTGCAAAATTGTTCTTGGTTGCTGGTATGTTGGTAACACTTGCAAATCATAGCATTGCTGTTAAGTAATTCACTGCTTGCATACCAAATTCTTTATTAAAAGGAACACTTGAAACTGGGAAATGCCTATGCCCCAAGGTTGCTTCAAAAGCTGCCCCAAAACATGGCACAATAATATCAACAATAACACCTTACAATATACCTTTGATTTTCAGCTTTAATATTTTGCAAAATAATTGATTGTTTCCCCACGATATACTTGAAATGCCGATTAAAAGAGCGGGTCTACGGTTCAATTTTTTCATACGCAAAAGAACACCCTGTCAACCCTATCGTCACTGTACATGGACTCTTCCACTCTGCGCCATTATGGTTTTCCAAACGGCACTGCCGTAAACTGCAATGCATACTGAGCTGATATTTCAGAATCTAACAAAGTCAGCATCCAATGTAAATGTTGATAGTATCGATGAATTCACTCAATAAATCATACATAAATCACGCTGGCTAGTTATCTCGATCACTAAACGATCGCTGAGTGGCACAAGCCGTTGCGAAGGCTGCTCCTACCACAAATCGCGACAAAAATGTGGGAACCCCTTGAACTGAGAGGTGTTTCCCCGCTGTGCAGTCTGTTCCCTACATTTTCAAAACAAAATACACTAAAGATCCATAGAAGGTACCACACTAACTACATTTACGTATTCTGGTAAACATTCATTGATCATTTAATAACCAATAATCAAATTATCATAAAAGATTACTCACGCTTTTGAGACGAACTCTGGGTAGATTTTCGACGTGGCATAACCGGATTTTACTTGTTTAAAAGCACTGCTCCACACTTTTTCCACTTATAAAATATAATCAAGGCCTTTGGCTGAAACAAGAGTCAGTGGTATTCACAAAAGATGCCATATCATGTGCAAAAATGCTACATTTGCGCTTCATATAGGGGGATCCTCAAAACATGGGGAATCTCTCCGCTAAGCAAACGATTTCTGACGTCATTCGGTCACGCCGATTGAACGAAAACGAGGTCGACGGATATCCCGGCAGACACCGAAGGCGAGGTGAAAGGGCAAACGAGAGAGGGGGGGAGGGGGGGGGGGGGGAGGAGACGAGCTTCATCGTAATTATTCTTTCTTTCTCTGTGTAGCCAGTACGCTTGATCGTCTTCGTCAGGCAAATTGCTAAACTTCACTTGAGTCTGGTAATGTAAGAGAAGTCTGGTTATAATTGTATGAAAATGACAGCCAAAATGAAAACAGAACGCATGAATACATGAACAAAAGACCATATATATACATATATATGTGCAAAACAAAATATAAGTAAGAGACAGCTGCTTGTGCACTGTGGTGCGGCAGTGGCCGTGCAGTGTAGCCTTTGTTGCATCAGTCGACCCCCAAGTGCCCCCACCCTCACCCCACCCCCCTCATTGCCATGCATTGCACAACACAGCGGGTTCCTGTGTCACACTGACCTCCATTTCAGATTTGATTCCAGTGATCAAATTGTTCAGTGCAGGTACGATGCAGTCACCAAAACCTGGCTAAATGTGTGTGTGTGTGTGTGTGTGTGTGTGTGTGTGTGTGTGTGTGTGTGTGTGTGTGTGTGTGTGTGTGTGTGTGTGTGTGTGTGTGTGTGTGTGTGTGTGTGTGATGTTTCTTTGTTGTTATTTTCTTTGGTTTTTTTTGTTGTTGTTGTTGTTGCTTTTAGTTTGTTTCTTTGTGTGTTTTTTTTTTTTTTTTTTTTTGTTTTGGGGGGGGGGGGAATTTAACACCTCTTAAGCTGAAGGGAAGGGGTGGATGAACCTTGAATAATTGTTCAGCAAATAATGCAGTTGCCTTCCTTTATCATGAGGTGGAGGAGAAGGAAAATGAATTGGAAAAAAAAAAAGAAAGCTGTAATTAATGTTAGCAGGAGGGACAGAAAAAAGGTGACAGGATAGCCTGGCGGTTAGAGTGATGTGCATTGTGCTCGTTATCTGCCGACCTGGGTTCGAATCTCGTTCAAGAGGATTTTTCCTCTTAGTTAACATCAGTTCTCAAGTCCACTCCCCCGAAAAGTCCTTTGGATGAGACTATGAAGTGAGGTCAGTACCCATTGTGTTAAAATCCACATCATGAGTAATGAAATTCATGCACACGTTTAAAAAAAAATTAATAAAGCACATGAGTGCTTATTCCATTATCCTTTTCGTAAGAGTAGGCCATCGTGTGCCGGTGGGAACAGATGACATTTACAAAACTGCATACACACGGGGACTAGATGTTAAAAAAAAAAAAAAAAAAAGCAAAGTGTGTTTATCCCATTATCCTCGATATAAAGAATAAAATAAATAAATAAAAAATCCTTGAAATTAAAGAATAAAAGAAAACAAAAGTGACTGGGATATCACAACTACCACAAATGGTCAAGAACTAAGACCCAACAGCAGAACCATGCCGTCTGCTCTTTGCTAAATTTCTTCTGTTGATGGGGGCAAAGGTCAGCATACTAACCATCTAGTGTGCCCCGGCCTACCATAGAACAACAACACAGAGGGAACCATACATGGACAGACTGTCCTGAATGAAGCAGACCAACAGACGACGACCTCTGTTGGATTGCAACAGATGATTAAGATGAAGGAACTGGAGGAAAAGAATACCACAGAGGAAAAAGCAAGGAAGGAAACACAAACAAGAGAGAGAGAGAGAGAGGAGAAGACAGAAGAGAGAGGAGGAGAGGAGAGAGAGAGAGATTCGTTTGTTTAACGAGGTAACAAATAAGCTCATGTGCTTTTTTTCATGTGGTCCCGTGTATGCAGTTTTGTAAATATTGTCATCTGTCCACCGGCACACGATGCTACTCTTACGAAAGCGAAGGTTAACGTGTGAAATCTTGCGTGCTTCGACACGGCTCGTTAAAGTCTACCGAAGGACTTTTGAGAGGATCAGCACTGATGTTAACAGAAGAAATACTGACGGACTCGAACCCGGGTTCAAATGCAGCGATGTCGACATAGCTATCGCCCCCAGAGAGGAGAGAGAGAGAGAGAGAGAGAGGAGAGAGAGAGAGAGAAGGAGAGGGGAGAGAGAGAGAGAGACAGAGACAGAGACAGAGAGAGAGAGAGAGAGAGGAGAGAGAGAGAGAGAGAGAAGAGAGAGAGAGATGAGATGAGAGAGAGCAGAGGAATGAGAGAGAGAGGAAGGGGGAGAGACGAGAGAGAGAGTCAGAGAAGAGAGAGATAATGCATGCTATCATTTATATCCATCCAAATAGAAGTAGGAAAAGCAAAGATTCGCTATTCAGTACTCCCGAGGCTACATATGCGTTTCCTATCACATCGTAGCTGATGACAGGAAAGTCTGAAAATCTTATCTAAAAAAAAATTTTATAAAAAAGCATACTGACCATCTCTGATATTTATGCTATGTCTGGCACCAACCATGATTCTGAATACTGTGCCCGCCTAAACAAAACAGGACAAAAGCAAGAGGCCTGCCACTACGTAAATGGCATGGAAAGTGCCCTGGCTGTTTGGTGTGCCATTCCATGCCACTTCTCTGGCCTCCAGACAGCTGACTGTTGTGCCATACCATGCCATTCTGACAGAGGCCACTGTGACCTAGAGGCTGATTAAAAAAAAACACCAAACATTTCAACTTTCTTTTTTCATTTGTGCATTCATCTATTTTTACTTCCCCATTGTATTTTAGCCATCATATATATATTTTTTAAGCATATTGCTTCAATAATATATAAGTTAGTGCTGTGGCCACTTTTTTTTCCTGTGCACAGAGAAAACTTAACATTATTTGCACATTATCATTGATATCATTATTGTTATCATTATGATAATTATCATCATCATCATCATGAATATAACTATCATCAGTATAATTCTATTGTAATAGTTTTGATTATATTTTAAACAGGAAGGTGGGAGTAGGGTGTTGAGGATTGAAGCTTTCTCGTTCGTGGATTTAGTCACGCCTAAGTTTGTGCAGCTAACCTCGGCTGTCAGTAAAGGAAGAGACATCTTAAAATGAACGTTGGACGCAGAGCCGTGCTTTTAATCAGTCAGGTGATACACTGATACAAATACATACCAATAGTCTTTGGCGGAAGACATAATCAAGAACGACAACTCTAATCAATAGGCTATCCGTTCATTGCCTTCCATCTCAACCTCCTGTTAGATCTGCTACAATCGAAAACGGTAAGCGTGCATGCTGCAGTATGCTTATGATGCCGACAGAGTTGTTGATATTGCTTATAACTGCATGGAAGTGAGGAAGGGAAGGAAGGGATAGAAAAGTAATTATTTCTTTATTAATTCTCCCCTTTAGATCAATTTTGTGGGTTCATCATGCCGAAGTAATTTTTTGTTGTACACCATCTTTCAATAAAATTATCAAAATTCACTGAGGCCTAAAATTGGTAAAAGAAAAAGGGGAAAAAAGTAACAGTACAGGACGTTTGATTTCAACGCTGGCATTTTATGTAGCCGAAACGTTGATCAATTATCAAATCTAGCGTGCCGAGTGTATACATGTAAATGTTTGGATCCTATCGATGTTCATGGCTCTACTTGAAGCGCTCGACTTTTGGGAGACTTTTTCCTCTTCGAAAAACATTTTGGATCGCCATGTTTGTGACTCAGTTCCTTAATGTGAACCTAGGTTATGTGTGTACATTTAATGCACACAAGCACAGCATTTTTTCACTCATGTATGCAGAGCCCTAAAGATAACCTTTTGCCACTACAGAATATCAGAACCTCCATGGTTATATATACACGTTGGACCTTAGATTAAGAGGAGGCAGATTTCCACTTCACTGTGGACATCACATAATTTGAAGGAACATTTTGCATGTTCTGTGAAAAATAAATGGCAGAATCTGATTCTCTCCTGAATGAATCTGAATACAATACAAAGAGTCACACACACACACACACACACACACACACACACACACACACACACACACACACACACAACGATATATATATATATATATATTATATATATATATATATATATATAACACATCTTCCTGTAGTAGGAGAGCTGCTCTGACAAGTGTTCAGGTTAATGTCACCTGGACAGTGTGGTTATAGTGTGAATTTTTGTTATGGAGGAAAAAATAAATTTAATTTTTACCAGTTTGGCAGCTAAGGTTTTTCGAACAGTGTGTGTGTGTGTGTGTGTGTGTGTGTGTGTGTGTGTGTGTGTGTGTGTGTGTGTAACGTGTGTGTGTACATGTGTGTGTGTACATGTGTGTGTGGTGTGTGTGTGTGTGTGTTGTGTGTGTGTGTACACGTGTGTCTAGTGTGTGTGTGTACACTGTGTGTGTGTGTTGTGTGTACACTGTGTGTGTCTGTGTGTGTGTGTGTGTGTACACGTGTGTTGTGTGTGTACAACTGTGTGTGTGTGTGTATGTGTGTGTGTGTGTGAGCGTGACTTGTGAAGTGTGTCATGGGGACGGATCGTGTGAGGCAGTCAATATTTGTAGTGTGCTAATTAACAGTGTGAATAAAATTCAAGGTAGAACGCAATACTAACTTAGTAACTACAGCAAATATGCTAATGATCTTACATAAACAAAATACAAACCTGTGTACATTAATTATCAGACTTGTTAAAGAAATTCAGGATTTAGCATAACCTGCTTTAAAATACAATATGGAATATTTAGATGTTAATTTAATATCATTAACATGCTTGCAAATGTGTGATAAATGTGGACTTTAAAAAAATAACCCTGAATTGTCTTTTGACAATATCCAAGTTGTACAAGTCTTTGATATGAATTTTCCAAACACTTTTCAAGAAATTGACAGAAATTGAAAGAAATCTGCATCAGCAACAAGTAGCAAGATGAAACTAAAAACAGATTCCGCTATGAAATCTGCACATGGACACCTTCCCCCCCCCCCCACCTAGAAAACTTGATTTCTGATATAAAATTTGAATAGAGGAGGCCCATTTTATGTAAATCAGTTATGTAATACAGTTTGTTTTGAAAGTTGTCAAGCTGAAAATAGCATTTTTCAGCAGCAAACACTATTCGACTGATATTGTTCATAATGAAACACTTGAGATCTATCTATTTATACATATTTTTTTTGTTGTTATGGAAAGTTGAGAGGAAAATTGTTATTAAAATTTAAAAAAGCTTATTATGTATTGTTACTTGTATTAAATTAACACCCAATGGAATGGGTTTAAAAGATAGAAAGTGAGAAAGTAGACGAAGTTATACATGTCATGTTGCATGTTGTTGATCAATGGTATTTTAGGTGAAGAAACAAAGTGAAGTCACCACAGCTGATGACATGCTGAATGGACTGCAGGTGGAGAAACAGTGGACATCAGAGCATGTCTGTCATATTGATCTTGTGTGTCGTGTTGCTCTTGTTGCTCAGTCATGAATTCGGATGAGACTTAATTATAACCGAGGCCCCGTGTGCAAACGCATGCAGAACATCTTGCACACATGTTAAAACCCCGTTCCGCCTTTTGGACGAGCAGGCCATTGTGTGCTGGTAGGAGTGGATGACAAAATTATATATTTAAAAAAAACCAGCATGCACACAGGTGTCCTGTTTAGACACCATTCCTGTTGGAGTCCCCAGGGCGGCTCGGGGCTGTATATATGGCATGTTCTGGCGGCTCCTGCGACGGTACTGAACCATTGTATCGGCATTGCTTTCCAATGGACCATTCCAGTGATGTGGAGAAGGGGGGTCTGCTGCATGGTTAACAGCTTTCCCTCCAGTTACTTACCCAGGCTTTGTGCTCTAAAGAGCGCAACTCCATAGCCTTCTGAGACTGATGGGTGCCTACTACTACTGTTGCTCTGTATTGCAGGAGAAGAAACAG
>CM060344.1:34832216-34849716 GCA_030674155.1 Stramonita haemastoma | reverse complement strand
GCCCTCTTTAGGGTCAGGGAAGATAAAGCAGCGAGGGAGAGGAGATGGGCGCCGCCCTCAATATGCTGGCCCATAGAGAAGCTGAGGTGGGAACAGATGACAAACTTGACAAAACTGCATACACACAAAAACTTGATGTAAAAAAAAAAAAACCCACAGGAGTGCTCATTGCATTATCCTCAAAATAAAAGAATCTCTCTGTCTCTCTCTCTCTGTCTCTCTGTCTCTCTCTCTCGATGTATGTTATGTATGATGTATGTATGTATGTATGTATGTATGTATGTATATTATGTATATATATGTATAACGCATCTGCCTGTGTGTGCTCTCTCTCTCCCTCCCCACAGACGGACACCCCAGTGCAGAAGGTGAGCGAGCGTTGTCAGCTGCTGCTGCAGGAGGGGGGAGGGGTGGTGGACTCGGCCACAGACCGACGCCTGGACTTTCACTTCAACGCCTTGCTGGACGCCCTGTGTCAGTGGAGAAAGACCTCCCCCCATGATGGATCCGTGGGATTTGGACTGGGGTGCAGTCATATGGAGTGGGGGGGGTGGGGGGGCACTGTGGAGATTTTGTAGATCATTAATTTATTTTTTTTTTTATATTTTTTGTAATTTCATTTATTCTTTTGTATCATGGGCATGGATAATGGTAATAGTCATAAGTATGCTTTTTCTTTTTTTGATGTACTATGTGTTGTGTGTGTGTGTTGTGTGTGTGTGTGTGTGTTACAGTTTTTGTGAATTTTTCGAAAAGCGAAACGGGATTTAATGTGTTCGCACACGGGGCCTCAGGTTTGTAGTCTCTCCGAAGGACTTTTGGGTCACTGGGCTTGTGGGGTTAGTCAGTGGGCTTGTTGGGTCACTGGGCTATTTAAAAAATTTTTATAATATTATTTATTCTTTATATTGAGGAGAATTGGCTTTAGGGTCAGTGGGCTATTTTAAAAAAAATAATTTTTTAGGTTTTTTTTTTTTTTTTTTTAAAATTTTTTTATATCGAGGAGAGTGGACTTAAGGGTTTGTAGGGTCAGTGGGCTTGTGGGGTCAGTCAGTGGGCTATTTTAAAATTATTTATTTATTTATTTATTCTTTTATATGAGGAGAATGGACTTTAGGGTTTGTGGAGTCAGTGGGCTTGTGGGGTCAGTGGGGCACTGGGCTATTTAAAATTTTTTTAAATTTTATCTTATTATTTATTTTTTTAATTTTATATTGAGGAGAATGGACTTTAGGGTCAGTGGGCTTGTTGGGTCAGTGGGCTATTTTTTTTGTTTTTATTTATTAAAAAAAAAAAATTATTTATTCTTTTATATGGAGGAGAATGGACTTTAGGGTCAGTGGGCTTGTGAAGTCAGTGAGCACTGGGCTATTTAAAAAATATTTATTTATTAATTTTTTTTAATTATTTATTCTTTTATATCGAGGAGAATTGGCTGTAGGGTCAGTGGGCTGTTTGTGGGGTCAGTCAGAGGGCTATTTTTTAATGATTTTATTTGTAAAAAAAAAAATTTTTATTTATTCTTTTATATCAAGGAAAATGGACTTTAGGGTCAGTGGGCTTGTGGGGTCAGTGGGCTATCTTTTAAATTTTATTTTATTTATTTATTTTTTTTTTGAGGAGAATGGACTTTAGGGTCAGTGGGCTGGTTGGGTCAGTGGGCTATTTTAAAAAAAAAATTTTTTTTAGTTTTTATTTATTCTTTTATATCGAGGAGAATGGACTTTAGGGTCAGTGGGCTTGTTGGGCTTGTGGGGTCAGCAGTCAGTGGGGTGTTTTTTTAATTTCATGTATTTAAAAAAAAAAAAAATCTTTTATATGGAGGAGAATTGGCTTTAGGGTCAGTGGGCTATTAAAAAAATTTTTCTTTCTTTTATATGGAGGAGAATGGACTTTTGGGTCAGTGGGGCTTGTGGAGTCAGTGGGTTTGTTGGGTCAGTCAGTGGGCTATTTTTTAAAATTTTATTATTTATTTGTTAATTTTTTTAATTCATTTATTCTTTTATATCGAGGAGAAAGGGACTTTAGGGTCAGTGGGCTGCTTGTTGGGTCAGTGGGCTATTTTTTTTATTTATTTATCTATTTTTTATTTATTCTTTTATATCGAGGAGAATGGACTTAAAGGTCAGTGGGCTTGTTGGGTCAGTCAGTGGGCTGCTTTTTATTTTTATTTATTTATTTTTTAAAATTCTTTTATATCGAGAGAGAATGGGCTTTAGGGTCAGTGGGCTTGTGGAGTCAGTGAGCACTGGGCTATTAAAAAAAAATGTTTGATTAAAATTTTTAAATTTTTTTATTTCTTTTATATGGAGGAGAATGGACTTTAGGGTCAGTGGGCTTATGGAGTCAGTGAGCACTGGCCTATTTTGTGTGCTTGTGTGTGTGTGCTTGTGTGTGTGTGTGTGTGTGCGTATGTGTGCTCTATGTGTGTGTGTGTGGTGTGTGTGTGTGCTCAATGTGTGCGTGTGTGTGTGTGTATGTGTGCTCTGTGTGTGTGTGTGTGTGTGTGTGTGTGTGTGTGTGTGTGTGTGTGTGAGACATGTTCATCAGTCTGTGTGCTGTATGTTCCTCAGACAAGTACAAGGAGCTTCACCAGCAGTTTGAAGAGGAAACCTGCCTCAGCTTCAGAGAGGTCAGTCACCCTTTCCCTCCCTCCTGTCTGTGTGAATGTCTGTATGTATGTAGGTGTATCTGTCTGACTGTCTGTCTGTCTGTCTGTATGTCTGTCTGTCTGTATGTATGTAGGTGTCATCACCACCACCTCCACCACCATCACCACCACCACCACCACCACTACTACCACTTTCACCACCCCCACCACCACCACAACATCAAGACCACCATCACCACCACCACCACCACAACTACAACCACAACACCAACCTCTCTACAGCTCACTCACTCTCTCTCTCTCCCCCCCCCCCCTCTCTCTCTCTCTCTCTCTCTCTCGTGTCTCTCTGTCTCTCTGTCTCTGTCTCTGTCTCTCTCTCTCTCTCTCTCTCTCTCTCTCTCTCTCTCTCTCTCTCTCTCCTCTCTCTCTCTCTCTCTCATGTCTTCTTCCACCACAACCACAACAACCCACCCACACAAGTTTCTCTCTCCCTTCACCCAAGAAAGAACCTTGACCTTGGTGGTGGTTTTTGTGTTTCTCTCTCTCTCTCTCCAGTAAGAGGAGCGCATCCTGCAGTTCCTCCATCATCACCACACCACCACCACAACAAGACCATCATTATCACCACAACAACACCATCATTATTACCACAACAAGACCATCATTATCACCACAACAAGATCATCATTATCACCACAACAAGACCATCATTATTACCACAACAAACCATCATTATCACCACAACAACACCATCATTATCACCACAACAACACCATCATTATCACCACAACAACACCATCATTATCACCACAACAAACCATCATTATTACCACAACAAGACCATCATTATCACCACACAAACCATCATTATTACCACAACAAGACCCATCATTATCACCACAACAAGACCATCATTATCACACACCACAACAACAATCATATCACCGCAACAACACCATCATTATCACCACAACAACACCATCATTATCACCACAACAACACCATCATTATCACCACAACAACACCATCATTATCACCACAACAACACCATCATTATCACCACAACAAGACCATCATTATCACCACAACAACACCATCATTATCACCACAACAACACCATCATTATCACCACAACAACACCATCATTATCACCACAACAAGACCATCATTATTACCCCCCACCACAACAACACCATCATCATCACCACAACAACACCATCATTATCACAACAACAACAACAACACCTCATTATCACACACAACAACAACACCATCATCATCACCACAACAACAACAACACCATCATCATCACCACAACACCATCATCACCACAACAACAACAACACCATCATTATCACAACAACAACAACACCATCATTATCACCACAACAACAACACCATCATTATCACCACAACAACACCATCATTATCACCACCACCACAACAACACCATCATTATCACCACACACAACAACACCATCATTATCACCACAACAACAACACCATCATTATCACCACCACAACAACAACACCATCATTATCACCACCACAACACCATCATTATCACCACCACAACACCATCATTATCACCACAACAACACCATCATTATCACCACAACAACACCATCATTATCACCACCACCACAACAACACCATCATTATCACCACCACCACCACCACAACACCATCATTATCACCACCACAACAACAACACCATCATTATCACCACCACAACAACAACACCTTCATTATCACCACCACAACAACAACACCATCATTATCACCACCACCACAACAACACCATCATTATCACCACCACAACAACAACACCATCATTATCACCACAACAACAACGACAACACCATCATTATCACCACAACAGCAACAACACCATCATTATCACCACAACAACACCATCATTATTACCACAACAGCAACAACACCATCATTATCACCACAACAACACCATCATTATCACCACAACAACAACAACATCATCACCACACCACCACCACAACAACATCATCATTATCACCACAACAGCAACAACATCATTATCACCACAACAACAACATCACCACCACCACAAACAACAACATCACCACCAACACCATCACCAACACCACCATCACACCACCACCCAACACCATCACCACCACCACCACAACACCACCACCACCACCACCACCATCACCACCACAACAACACCACCACCACCACCACCCCCACGACTCATTTTTTCCCTTGTCCACATTCTCAGAAAGAGACGGGCCATCAAACTCCAGAAAGCCGGGTTGACTATGGCCGCTTTGAACGATCCATTCTACCCGATAAAAGAGACGGCTGGCCGTCAAAACTCTGGAAGGCCAGGTTTATTCCTGGGAAAAAACTGTAGCTTTGGTGTTTGTTTTTCTCTCTCACACTCTCTCCAGGAAGAGGAGCGTATCCTGCAGTTTCACCAGTCCTCCGTGGAGTATCTGGGCAATTTGACGACCCCGGGTTCGAGTCCGGTCGAGGAGATTTTTCTCCTGGAGTTAACATCAGTGCTGGCTCCACTCTCCCAAAAATCCTTCGGATGAGACTTAAAACTGAGGCCCTGTGTGCGAACGCACGCAGAACATCTTGCGCACAGGTTAAATCCTGTTCCGCTTTTCATAAGAGTAGGCCATCGTGTGCCAGTGGGAACAGATGACATTTACAAAAACTGCATACACACGGGGACTGGATGTAAAAAAAAAAGCACACGAGTGCTTATTCCATTATCCTCGATATGAAAGAATAAATCTAAATCTAAAATCACGCTGTGACCATCACTAATTGCTACCACACGTCAAAGCTCTATCAGGCTACATGCACAAACCCTGCTGAGAGTCTGGAAGTAATCATAAGCTGCTGGTATGTACTTAGAAGGAGGGAAAAACCAGCGAGCATGTGTGCCTGACCGGATTTCGTGATGGAATCATGCGAAATCTAAAGGGCAAGTTTGTGTTCAGAGAATCCGAATGCAAGAGTGTTACAGCTGCTGGTATGTACTTAGAAGGAGAGAAAGGCAAGCCAGGTATGTATGCCTGACCGGATTTCGTGATGGAATGATGTGAAATCTAAGGGGGCAAGTTTGTGTGGAGAGAATCAGAATGCAAGAACCTTGACCCTGGTGGGCTTTCTTCTCTCTCCCCAGGAAGAGGAGCGCATCCTGCAGTTCCACCTGTCCTCGGTGGAGTACCTGGGCGGCTGCTCGCTGCACGACCTGTCGGCCATGCACTGGGACCAGAATGAGGCTCTGCCCCAGTTTGGGGAGCGCCACTTGCTGTTGCCCGCGGGCTACGGCCCCATCCTGCAACGTATGGCCCAGGGTCTGGATATCGCACTGGGCATGAAGGTTAGTGTGGGTGGGGGGTTGGGGGGGGGGGGGGGGTTAGTGGGGGGGTTGGGAGTGGGGGGGGGAGGGTGTGTGTGCGGGGGTGTAGAGGTGGGGTGGTGTGGGGGGGGGAGGTGGTGGGGTGTGTGGGTTGGGTGGGGGGAGGTGGGGGTGGATGGGGGGGAGAATGGTGTGGGGGGTGGGGGAGGGGGTGGGGGGGGAGGGGGTGGTGTGGGGTGGGGGGAGGGTGTGTGGTGTATGGGGGGTAGTAGTGTGTTTGGGGGGTTGTATTGTGTGTGTGAGTGTATCTGGGGGGGTGTATTGTGTGTGTGTATGTTGGGTGGGAGGGGATGGGTAGTAGTAGTAGTGTGTGTGTGTGTGTGTGTGTGTTTGTGTGTGTGTGTTGTGTGTGTGTGTGTAAGTGTGTGTGTGTGTGTGTGTGTGTGTGTGTGTGTGTGTGTGTGTGTGTGTGTGTGTGTGTGTGTGTGTTTTGATGATGGAAGATTATTACTATGAGTGTTATGATGATGACCTAGTGTGTGTGTGTATGTGTGCATGCATGCATGTGTGTGTGGTGTGTGTGCGTGCGTATGTGCACGCATGTGTGTGCGTGTGTGTGCGTGCGTGCGTGCATGCATGTGCGTGCGTGCCTGCATGTGTGTGTGTGTGTGTGTTTTACAGGTGAGGGAGGTGGACTACAGTGGGGACCAGGTGTCTGTCACAACTACCTCGGGGGAAACCTTCACAGCCGACAGGGTAGGTCGTCCTGACCCAGTGTGCCGTGTCGTGCCATGTGCCATGTCTTGCTGCCAAAACTGTTGGCACAGCCTAGCTGTGGGGGGAGGGGGGGTAGGAGAGGTTGTTTTTTGTTTTTTGCTACCTCATTCTCTGTGATATGTCCCTGTCCTTGTTATTCCCACGCCATTGTCTGTCTCTCTGTCTTTCTGTCTGTCAGTCTGTCTTTCTGTGTGTCAGTCTGTCTGCTAGAGAAAGGAGCTGTCAGAACACTGAGGTGACGTAATGTATGTGAGAAAAGTCTGGTCATGTCTCTCTGTCTGTCTGTCTGTCAGCTTTTTGTGTGTGTCTTTGTGTGTCTTTGTGTGTGTGTTTCAGTAACTAAGATGATGTAACACATTGTGCGCAGGTTGTGGTCACTCTGCCTCTGGCTGTTCTGCTGTCAGATTCTCTGTCTGTCTGTCTGTCTGTCTGTCAGCTTGTGTATGTGTGTCTGTGTGTATTTCTATCTGTGTGTGTTTCAATAACTAAGATGATAAAGACATAAATTTCCATCCTGTAATGTGCAGGTTGTGGTCACTCTGCCTCTGGCCGTCCTGCAGTCAGGGTCTCTCCACTTCCACCCCCCTCTCCCCCAACACAAGGTCAAGGCCATGTCAGCACTGGGCGTCGGCAAGGTGGAGAAGGTGAGGGGTAGGTGGGGGATGGGGGGGAAGGAGATGTGAGGGTTGGAGGAGGGATGGGGGGTGGAGTTCACTGTATTTATAGTGGGAAAAGAGCATCAAGTCCAGTCAAGTCAAATTTTTATTTCCAGATGGAACATTGCGTCAACGCATTGTGTGTGTGTGTGTGTTTGAAATGTGCGACCTTGACATTGGGTGGGCAGGTCATCCTGCAGTTCAAGGACAACTTCTGGAGACAGAAGACGAAGAGGGACGACTTCTTTGGCATCGTGCCTGCCAGTGAAGCCAGCCGAGGTCTCTTCAACCTCTTCTACTGTCTGTCCATCAAACCACCACACGTGAGTCTCTCTCTCAGCCAGTACTGATGACATGTTTCTGACCAGGGCAGGTAGAGGAGAGAACAGAAAATGGGGGAGATGGGAGGGGGGGGGGTGTTGTCCGTTGTTGGTTTGTTTGTTTTAAAGTAGCGTGTGTTGTTCAAGATGATTGTGTGTGTGTGTGTGTGTGTGGCAGTGGGGGGGGGGAGATTGTTTTGATGAAGATGATGATGATGTGTGTGTGTCTGTTAATGATATTTTTGTATTTTTGTATTTTGTACCACTTTATGTCTCGGCAGATTTCTCTGCGTGAAATTTGGGCTGCTCTCCCCGGGGAGAGCGCGTCGCCACATGTGCAGCGCCTACCCTTTTTTTTTTTTTCTTTTTCCTGCATGCAAGTGTATTTGTTTCCCTATCAGAGTGGCTTTTTTCTACAGAATTTTGCCAGGGACAACCCCCTTGTTGCCGTGGGTTCTTTTACGTGCGCTAAATAGTGATGTGTAACACACGGGACCTCGGTTTATCGTCTCATCCGAAAGACTAGCGTCCAGACCACCACTCATGGTCTAATGGATGGGGAAAAAGTTTTGGGTCCAAACGGGGTACGAACCCCGCACACTCCGACCCGGACTTTTTGCTTTCTAGGCAAGGCGCGTGACCACCTAGACCACCGATCCACCTATAATATGATATAATGTATGTATTAATGATGTGTTGCATGTATTAATGATATAATATATGTATTAATGATGTGTTGCATGTATTAATGATGTGTTACATGTATTAATAATGTATTGCATGTATTAACCCTTTGCTGGGCACAGCAAAATCATTTGTCACCTTCCTGCTGGGCAGAGAAAATGGAGGTGGATGGCTTGTGAGTGGGTGTATGTATTTAACATGCAATAACTCTACAATGGTCAGGTGGATTTTGATGAAATAAAAACAGCAAGATGCAGAAATGAATAAAGAAATTGCTAATACCCAATTTTTGTCATTATTTTTATTTTCTTTTAGAATTATAATGCATAAACACACAAAGTCATTGATTGGTTTGTGTGTGTTACAGTTAGCGTTGCAATAACTTTAGAATGCATGCATGGATTTTGATTAAATAAAAACTAAAACATTAAGAAACAATTATAGAAAAGATATTTTCAACCTACTGTTGGTTTTTTAGTTTTTTTGATAAATGGTGCACGAACACATCGAACATTCCGACGATCGCCATTTTTGTTTACCGATGATCGCGATCAGCTTAACGTTTAAGTTTGAGCCGCTACCGTATCAAAATCCCGAATAGCAACCAAATAACAAAATATATCAAGTTCTGAACCATTGCCGAACTTGAAATCCACGATAATTTCCCCAAATCTAAGAGTAGAATTCAAAACGCGCATCGGCCGTGTTAGATTTGACGATCGATTTTCGTCTCGAACTTCGCCGTAGTCAAAGTCGTCTCTCTCACTTCAGTCAACAAACTCAGAAGTGCACACACTACTAGGATCGATTACATCGATATTTGAGCCTAGATACACATCTCACAGCGTCATATTTTCGGCATGGAAGCTGTAAAAACGATCGTAAATGTCGGGTTCGAAGATAGCATCCATCTTGGAAAAATTTGCGATTTTTTTCCTCCAAAACTTGCAACAAACTCACTCCAATCGCCGCCATTTGTAATAAACATGCGGAAGTCTCGCGGGCAGTCTCGTGGCTTCTATATTCACGAGATTTGAAGCGAGATTGGCGGGAATTTCGAATGTATGATCGCTCTGAAGTGACGGTCATGTCGCCGGGCGCTTTGGGGCGTTTTGCCCAAGGACAGGGTCGGGCGCTTTGGGGCATTGTGCCAAGCAAAGGGTTAATGATATAATCTAATAATTATGTAATACATTTATTAATGATGTAATGCAATGTGTGTATTAATGATATAATGTATGTGTTAATGATGTGATAATTTATTATGTAATATGTGTTGATGATGTAATAACCTATTAATTATGTAATGTGTGTTGATGATGTAATGTATTGATGATGTGATACATGTATTAATAATGTGATATATGTATTAATGCTGTAATGTAATGTAATGTATTTCAGCCTCGCAGCAAGGAGAAGCATGTTCTGGTCAGCCACATCGTGGGGCCAGCCTTGACCTTGGTGGAGAAACGGAGTGACGAGGAGGTCAAGGACATGTGTCTGCAGACACTGCGCTCCGTCTTTCCTGGCAAGGTCAGGGTCAGGTCACTTCTTGGGGTCGTCTTTCAGATACCATAGATTGTGGGGGGAAGGGGTGGGGAGGGTTGGTGGGGTTTTTTTTGGTTTTTTTTTAGATTGCAAGGAATCTTTTTGTGCTGAGTGTAAAGTTGTGTGAGGGTTACGACCAGAAGAAGTGTAGGAGAATGATTTCGGTTTGTTTCTTGTTTCTATCTGTGGTTTGAATGACTGGAAACGTACAGTGTGTGTGTGTGTGTGTGTGTAGAGTGTGTGTGTGTGTGTGTGTGTGTGTGTGTGTGTGTGTGTGTGTGTGTGTGTGTGTGTGTGTGTAGAGTGTGTGTGTGTGTGTGTGTGTGTGTGTGTGTGTGTGTGTGTGTGTGTGTGTGTGTGTGTGTGTGTGTAGGTGTGTGTAGTGTGTGTGTAGGATGTGTGTGTGTGTGTGTGTGTAGGTGTGTGTAGTGTGTGTAGGTGTGTGTAGGATGTGTGTGTGTGTGTGTGTGTGTGTGTGTGTGTGTGTGTGTGTGTGTGTGTGTGTGTGTAGGTGTGTGTAGGATGTGTGTAGGATGTGTGTGTGTGTGTGTGTGTGTGTGTGTGTGTGTGTAGAGTGTGTGTGTGCGTGTGTGTGTGCATTGTGTTTGTGTGTGAATTCAAAATCTGTAAATCTTATTCTGTGGACGGTTACGTGAATGTGAATGATTTGAATGCAAGTGCTTTGATTTGTTTGCTGGACAAGATTCAGCGCTATAAAAATTCCTTATATCATTATTATTGTTATTTTGCTGATAGCATATATCATCATCATCATCATCGTCATCGTCATCATCATTATTATCATCATCATTGTCATCATTATTATCATCACTATTATAACTTATCACTACCACTATTATTGTTGTTGTTATTATTATTATCATTATCATCATCACCATCATCATCGTCGTCATCATCATCATTATCATCATCATTATCATTATTATTATTATTATTATTATCATCATCATCATCATCATCATCATCATCATCATCACCATCATCATCATTATTATTGTTGTTGTTGTTTTACGGATAATCATACATCAACACCATCATTCTGCCGACGACACAACCTTTCACCTGTGCTGTGTGTGGGGTGCGTGCGGTCACTGTCACCTGTCACCAACAGGTGCCTGACCCTGTGCGGTGGACGGTGACGTCATGGAACCAGGACAGTGACATCGGCATGACGCACACCTACCTGCCAGTGTCGGTGTCAGGTGACACCATGGACGTCCTGGCACAACCTGTAGACAACAAGCTCTTCTTCGCTGGGGAGGTCAGGCAACCACACCTGTTCTGTTCTGTTGGGTTCAGTTTGATTCAGTTTAGTTCAGTTTTAATTAATTCAATTTGATTCAGTTCCAATTTAATTCACTTCAATTTAATTAATTCAATTGAATGCAGTTCAGTTCAATTTAATTAATTCTTTTTAATTCAGTTCAGTTTCATTAATTTAAATCAGTTCAGTTTGATTAATTCAATTTAATTGTTCAGTTTAATTGATTCCAAATAATTCAGTTTAATTCAATTCAGTTCAGTTCATTTTAAGGGGGACCGCGGCATAGGTTTTCACCAAAAAAAAATTAAAAATGACTTTTGGGATTATGGTTGCATTTGGTCAAGTAATGTGTCAACTTTACATTTCTGTCACTCATTTTGTTTGTTTTGACTGATTTCATTGCAAATAAAATCATTTTCTGAGGTAGGGGTGGGTGAATTTAGAGCAATTGTGGCCCAAAAACGCGAAATTTGCTTCAGTTTGGAGATCGTCGCGCTTGCCGACCAGTTTCGCTACCCCCCCTTCTTTGGTATCAATGTGAAGGTCATTCACTGACCTACTTTCTGACATCACCTCTCAATGGATAATTTCACTCACGGAAACACACGAAGAGTAAATCCGAAGGAACCCGAGAGGCATTTTCTACAGGCATACTGTTGAGTCGAAGTCTCTGATTGGCTTGTGGCCGTAAAAAAATAGCTGATTGGTTCTAAGAGTCATGTGACTTTTATCCAAGATGGCGGATGTTTACATCTCAAGTCTGTTCGATGCACGTATTCGACAGGTTTTCAGCCAAAGTTTTTTACTGAAAGTCTCAAAAATGCCAAAATATGCCGAAAACAAGTGTTGGACTACCAATGCCTTTGGTAGAAAGAATGAAAAACAGAAGAAACGGAAAATAGACTGGCGATCGCTGGCTGGAGTGGTGACCTAGTTTTGCTGTGCCATGCACATCAACTCGCGATGTTGCCGATAACCACTCGCTTACTTCATTGATGCGAAAATTGAAGTTTTTCTCCGAATAAACGTGTGTCAGTGGCTGACAGCGACACTAGTTTTGATAAAGACTCGATGCGCAAGAAAAATAAACCGATCCGCGGGCCCGCAACTTCAAAAACGACAGAACATCATCAGTGATGTGTCACTTTTGGAAAGTTGGATGACAACATAAAGGTGCACTCCGTGAAATTACAAACTGCAAGCGAAGTTTGAAATAGCTACATTTTCCATCGATTTATTACTGTTTTGGGAACATAGTGGGGCACTTTTTTTTCCCAATAAGTTATGTGTTGTTGGGACTTAGCAGGAATGCAGTAGTTCCTGAATTTCTGGTTTGCAGTCTACTCTTTGACAAGGGCTATTCAGTATACACTTTTTTCCCATATTCTCAGTTTTATTTTTTATTCAGTTGTTTGTGTTTTCAGAGGCAGTTTTAAGTTTAATGATAATTCACAAAAGAATTGTTTTTACTGAGTTTGACACAGTGAATGGTGTTAGAAAAGAAAAACCTTCACCCATAATTTTTCTTCTCTCCCCCCCCCCCCCCCCTCCTTTTTAAATTTTTTTTTTTTTTAAAACTTTCTCCTGTATTTTCCACAATCACACAGTTGTTTTGCATTCTGTTTTGCATCCTCACACATCTTAGTTATCACATTATCAACAATGTATTCAAAGCTGAGATGAAGAAGACAGTCAGCCTGCAGTCTGGAGGCGAGATACTTTTCCAGCAATATTGTGCTTGCTGGACTGGATTTTGTGGCAGTGAGCAATGCAGAAGTGTTTGTAGATAAATCAGACATTCTCAGAGTGAAAACAGCCACTAGAAAATCATCTGATAGGGCCAAAGAGAAGAGGAAAAAAAAAAAAAGAAAGTGTAATGCATGCGAACATGAACATAGCCAAGCAGGCAAAGGGGGGGTGTATGCCCCAGGAGCCTCCTGAAAAATTTATTCTATGAGAAAAGCTGTTTCTAATCACTCAGTAGTGTTGGGCTATTGTTATTTTACCATGCATAATTTTTTGGTAATGTTTAAACATGATTTTCATTGATTAAATTGTTAACTAAATCTTTACGGGCATTTTTCTCAAAACATGGTTTTTTCGGCCGCATCTGTTATTTGGCCCACCTGTAACTTCTAACCTAATGAAAATAATCCAATGAAATTTGGTATGCTGGTGTAGAAATGTGTGCTGAGTGCAATGAGACAGTTTGAACACTGTAGCTATTATAGTTTTTCAATACCATGAGATAAAAATTAAAAACCTGGAGCAAAATTTTTTGGGCATTTTTGAAAAAAAAAGAAAAATATATTTTATGAACTAAACTATATTTTTTTGTGATCATTGCACACAGTGATGTCAAATCAAACAGGAAAAATGATAAACTTCATTGTGTATAGCATATTTTGAAAGCAGCAGATGGGCCAAACACTGACCCGTATATTTTTGGAAAAATTATCACATTATCATATCTGTTGGACTTACATACTTCAAACTTTGCACAGATAGCTTTATTAATGCACTTAGTATGTGTACCAAATTTCATGAAGATATCTTTAGTAGTTTCTGAGAAACAAAAATTTGTAAAAGTGACGCAGTGGTCCACCTTAAATGATCCAATTTCATTTAGTTTAGTTCAGTGGAATTCATTTATTTCAAATCCGTTCAATTTGATTAATTCAGTTCAGTTCGATTTAATTAATTCAAATCAATTCAGTTCAGGGTAGCTCGGTCAGAGCACTCGCTTTCCTCCCAGTCAAGTTAACCCTCTTAGTCCCGAACCAGGATTGAATAATTGCCCCCCCTGAATCCTGAACCAGGATTTGCCAGGATTTACAAACAGTAGATTTCCATCACGCTGTGACCATCTCTATTTGCTACAACATGTCAAAGCTCTATCAGGCTAGAGGTAGAAACCCTGTTGAGAATCTGGAAGTAATTCTAGCTGCTGGTATGTACTTAGAAGGAGGAAAAGGCCAGCGAGCATGTGTGCCTGACCTGATTTTGTGATGGAATGCAAAATCTAGGAGCAGTTTGTGTTCAGAGAATCCGAATGCAAGAGGGTGAAGCAGTGTCGAGCGTGGTTACCAGTTGGATGGGTGACCATTTGCATGCCTTGGCTTCAGCACAGTCCCCCAGGTCACCCAGCTGTAAATGGGTACCTGCCCTCTTTAAGGGTCAGGGAAGGTAAAGCAGCGAGGGAGAGGAGATGGGCGCCATCCTCAATATGCTGGCCCCTAGAGAAGCTGAGGTCTGTGATGCCTCACTCCCCTACGTCTACCTAGGTTATGGGACACCTTTACCTTTTTTACCTTTTACCAATTCAGTTCAGTTCAGTTCAATTCAGTTCAGTGCAATTCACTTCACTTCAATTCAGTTCAATTCATTTCAGTTCAAATCAGTTCAGTTCAATTCAGTTCAGTTCAATTCAAACACTTATTTATCTTATCTCACAAACAGAGACATTCCTGTGGGTTACAAGCCATACATACATAAAAAAAAGTTAAAAAAAAGAAAAAAACATGATTATGACGTGTTGTCATTATTGTCATTGTCACAACAGGCGACATGTCGGCAGTTCCCGCAGTCAGTGGCAGGGGCCTACATCAGTGGCGTGAGGGAAGCCAACAGAATCGTGGAGGACGTCGGCGCCATCTTGTGCAACCAAGAAGACGACATGGAGGAGGAGGAGGAGATAACTCCCCCCTCAGACAGGACTCCCCATGCTAGAGGAGTTGTCTCCTCACCACAGACCAAAGCAGAAACCGACCCGGCCCTGGGACAGGGCGTGAAAAGCCGTGTGGGCGATGGTATGACGCCCGGAGACGGCACAGTGTGTGGCGTAAAGCCAGAAGCCGACACGACGCATGACGTAAAGGAAGAAGCCGACATGACGCGTGACGTAAAGCCAGAAGCCGACACGATGCATGCCAGAAAGCAAGAAGCTGGCACGATGCGTGGCAGAAAGCAAGAAGCCGACACGATGCATGCCAGAAAGCAAGAAGCTGGCACGATGCGTGGCAGAAAGCCAAAAGCCGCCCCAGTGCCTGGTGTAAAGCCAGAGGCTACCACAACGCGTGGCAGAAAGCAAGAAGCAGACACGACACGTGGCACAAAGCAAGAAGTAGACACGACATGTGGCACAAAGCAAGAAGCAGACACGACACGTGGTAGAAAGCAAGAAGCCGACATGACGCGTGATGTAAAGCAAGAAGCTGGCACGACACGTGACAGAAAGCAAGAAGCCGATGAGACGCATGACAGAAAGCCAGAAGCCCACACGACGCGTGGCAGAAAGCCAGAAGCCGACATGACAAGCAGCGTAAAGCAAGAAGCCGACATGACGCGTGGCAGAAAGGAAGACAGACCGACAGCGCTCAAACTGAAAAAACAGAAAGACAGTGTCTGTCCTATAAAACAAGAAGAAAAAGAAGAAGAGAAGAAGGAAGACAGACCGACAGCGCTCGAACTAAGAAAAGAGAAAGATGGCGTCTGTCCTATCAAGCAAGAAGAAAAAGAAGAAAAAGAGAAAAACAGCAGGGTGGGTGCAGAGACAGAAGTAAACAGGAGTGTGTGTGGTGTTGTTGCAGTGAAAACTGCTGTATGCAGAGAAGGGGGAAAGGAGGAGGAGGAGGAAGAAGAGAAGTGTGGGGGGGGTGGGGAGAATAGAAACAGCGTCGTCAACGGTGTGGACGCCTGTGCGTCTGGTGACGTGACAGCAGAGGAGGAGGAGGAGACAGTGACACTGCCGACTGCCGTCAGCAGTTGACGTGACGCCCTGCCGTGCCGCGATGGTGTTGTGGCACTGACACTGACGGAGCTGACACACACAGGTGACGGACGCTGCTGACATGACTGTGGAGAAGGAGGAGGGAGGGAGAGAGAGAGGCCACAGCCGTTTCTCACAGGGATTGCTCCCAGCCTAAAGACACCAGGCCTCTGTGTGTGTGTGTGTGTGGTGTGTGTGTGTTGTGTGTGTGTGTGTGTGTGTGTGTGTGTGTATAGGTAGCGGCAGCCAAATTTTTTTTTTTTTTAGCATATACATGCATGAAACTGGTATTTTTTAAAAGAACTTTTTAAAACAAACACACACACACACACACAAAAATTAAGTCTCTATCTTTATTCTTTCAAAAGTTATTGATGTCCAAAGATGACGTAACATTTTCCGGGTGTTTTCATAATATGAAAGCCATACTTTGAAAGGGCCTATTGTGCAAAGCGCTGTAATCACATTCCTGCACATTTTTATACACAATGTCTGTAACACTGATAATCCCTACAAGAAACATCAACTCTCTATCTTGAAGGGAAAAAAGATATACTCTGTTGAAAATTGCTTATCGTGTGATTGGCAGTCAGTTCAAATTGCACGATTGGCCATGTTTGAGGTCCAACAGGAAGGATAAGATGGCATCTTATGGTTACTTTTTTACATTGTTTCAAAAGATATGTTCATATAGACTATGCCCATTTTTTCTAAGGCTGTACTTGACCAAATGTTTCAAATATTGGGGTCTGACTTTGCTAAAAACCTTAAAATGCCCTGCGACGGACCAAAATACAGTACGCAGTACATTTTTTGCCATAACTTTTGAACCTGTAGAGATACTGACTTGAAATTTGGTTTTTTAAAAACATGGTTTTATATGTATTTAAAAATGTATTTGTTGAATTTGTTCATCCATTACATAATGTAATTTTGGATTCAAAATGGCCGCCAAAAGCCCCCAAAATGTGGCGAACATTCTAGAGAAATGTTATGAACATTAGATTTTATTAAAATATGCAAGCAACAGTGGACACACACACCAGCACGCACGCACGCACGCAGCACACACACACACACACACACACACACACACACACACACACACACACACCACACACACACAGCACACACACACACACACACACACACAGGTGTGAGTGATATGGTTAGATAGAGGTTTGCACTGACCTGTGTTGTGTGTGGTGACTGATCTTGACAGCATGTGCTGTTGACGTACTGGACAAAATGCAGAACTTCACTCTCCTCCTGCTCCTCCCTGCCCCCTCCCCCTCAGAAAAAAGCAAAAACACCCCCCCCCCCCAAAAAAAAACACAACAACAAAAACGAACGATCAGGTCAGTCCTGGCTTCACTGTTTTCTCAGGGACTTTGTCTATCTCTCTATCTATCCCGTTGTGCTGTGTGTGTGTGTGTGTGTGTGTGTGTGTGTGTGTGTGTGTGGTGAGAGAAAGAGAGTGTGTGTTGTGTGTG
>CM060344.1:34804716-34822216 GCA_030674155.1 Stramonita haemastoma | reverse complement strand
TGTCTGACCTTAGCATAAGAATTGTCTGACCTTTCTGTCAAAAGAAATTGTCCTGTACGTCTAAAGATTGTTGACTGTCTGTAGTCAGAAGGAGTAGTTTGTCCTGTAGTCGAGGAAAGGATTGTTCTGATCTAGTCAGAGGAAAGATTGTCCTGTGTCAGAGAAGATTGTCCTGTAGTCAGAGGAAAGATTCTGTAGTCAGAGGAAGATGTTGTCCCGTAGTCAGAGGAAAGATTGTCCTGTAGTCAGAGGAAAGATTGTCCTGTAGTCAGAGGAAAGATTGTCCTGTAGTCAGAGGAAAGATTGTCCTGTAGTCAGAGGAAAGATTGTCCTGTAGTCAGAGGAAAGATTGTCCTGTAGTCAGAGGAAAGATTGTCCTGTAGTCAGAGGAAAGATTGTCCTGTAGTCAGAGGAAAGATGATTGTCCTGTAGTCAGAGGAAAGATTGTCCTGTAGTCAGAGGAAAGATTGTCCTGTAGTCAGAGGAAAGATTGTCCTGTAGTCAGAGGAAAGATTGTCCTGTAGTCAGAGGAAAGATTGTCCTGTAGTCAGAGGAAAGATTGTCCTGTAGTCAGGAAAGATTGTCCTGTAGTCAGAGGAAAGATTGTCCTGTAGTCAGAGGAAAGATTGTCCTGTAGTCAGAGGAAAGATTGTCCTGTAGTCAGAGGAAAGATTGTGCCTGTAGTCAGAGGAAAAGATTGTCCTGTAGTCAGAGGAAATGATTGTCCTGTAGTCAGAGGAAATGATTGTCCTGTAGTCAGAGGAAAGATTGTCCTGTAGTCAGAGGAAAGATTGTCCTGTAGTCAGAGGAAAGATTGTCCTGTAGTCAGAGGAAAGATTGTCCTGTAGTCAGAGGAAAGATTGTCCTGTAGTCAGAGGAAAGATTGATTGTCCTGTAGTCAGAGGAAAGATTGATTGTCCTGTAGTCAGAGGAAAGATTGATTGTCCTGTAGTCAGAGGAAAGATTGATTGTCCTGTAGTCAGAGGAAAGATTGTCCTGTAGTCAGAGAAAGATTGATTGTCCTGTAGTCAGAGGAAAGATTGTCCTGTAGTCAGAGGAAAAGATTGTCCTGTAGTCAGAGGAAAGATTGATTGTCCTGTAGTCAGAGGAAAGATTGTCCTGTAGTCAGAGGAAGATTGATTGTCCTGTAGTCAGAGGAAAGTTGATTGTCCTGTAGTCAGAGGAAAGATTGATTGTCCTGTAGTCAGAGGAAAGATTGTCCTGTAGTCAGAGGAAAGAGATTGTCCTGTAGTCAGAGGAAAATGATTGTCCTGTAGTCAGAGGAAAGATTGATTGTCCTGTAGTCAGAGGAAGATTGATTGTCTTGTAGTCAGAGAAGATTGATTGTCCTGTAGTCAGAGGAAGATTGTCCTGTAGTCAGAGGAAAGGATTGTCCTGTAGTCAGAGAAAGATTGTCCTGTAGTCAGAGGAAAGTGATTGTCTGTAGTCAGAGGAAATGATTGTCCTGTAGTCAGGAAAGATTGTCTGTATCGAGAAGATTGTCTGTAGTCAGGAAAGATTGTCTGTAGTCAGGGAAGATGTCTGTAGTCAAGGAAAGATTGTCTGTGTCAGAGGAAGATTGTCTGTACAGAAAGATTGTCCTGTAGTCAAGGAAGATGTCCTGTAGTCGAGAAAGATTGTCTGTATCAAGGAAGATTGTCTGTAGTGAGGAAGAAGATTGTCTGTAGTCAAGAAGATGATTGTCTGTATCAGGAAAGATGTTGTAGTCAAGAAAGATGTCTTAGTCGAGGAAGATTGTCTGTAGTCGAGGAAAGATTGTCTGTAGTCGAGGAAGATTGTCCTGTAGTCAGGGAAGATTGTCTTGAGAAAGATTCTGTAGTCAGAGGAAAGATTGTCTGTAGTAAGGAAGATTGTCCTGTAGTCAGAGAAAGATTGTCTGTAGTCAGAGGAAAGATTGTCCTGTAGTCAGAGGAAAGATTGTCTGTAGTCAGAGGAAAGATTGTCCTGTAGTCAGAGGAAGATTGTCCTGTAGTCAGAGAAAGATTGATTCCTGTAGTCAGAGGAAAGATTGTCCTGTAGTCAGAGGAAAGATGATTGTCCTGTAGTCAGAGGAAAATTGATTGTCGTAGTCAGAGGAAAGTGTCTGTAGTCAGAGGAAAGATGATGTCCTGTAGTCAGAGGAAGATTGATGTCCTGTAGTCAGAGAAGATTGTCCTGTAGTCAGAGGAAAGATTGTCCTGTAGTCAGAGGAAAGATTGTCCTGTAGTCAGGGAAGATTGATGTCTGTAGTCAGGAAATTTGTCTGCAGAGGAAGATTGATTCTTATTCAGAGGAAGGCTTATATTTCCTAGTCGGTGTTGAAGAGAATTGTCTGTTCAGAAATGTCCTTAAAGGGAATGTTTTTATCGAGAAGATGTTGCTGATCAGAGGAGATGTCTATCAAGGAATTGTAGGCTAAGGAACCTGTAAAGATGCGCAGGGAAAGTGTCCTGACAGGGAGGAAGATTGTCTGTAGTCAAGAAAATGTCCTGTACAAGGAAAGATTGTCTGTAGTCAAGGAATATTGCCTGTATCAGGAAAACTATCAAGAGATTTGTCCTTAGTCAGAGAAAGATTGTCGTAGTCAGAGAAAGATTGTCCGAGTCAAGGAAGATTGTCTGTATCAGAGAAAGATTGTCCTTAGTCAGAGGAAGATATTTCCTTAGTCAAGGAAAGATTGTCTGTAGTCAGAGAAAGATTGTCCTGTAGTCAGAGGAAAGATTGTCCTGTAGTCAAGAAAGATTGTCCTGTATCAGAGGAAGATTGATTCCTGTAGTCAGAGGAAAGATTGATTGTCCTGTAGTCAGAGGAAAGATGATTGTCCTGTAGTCAGAGGAAAGATTGTTCCTGTAGTCAGAGGAAAAGATTGTCCTGTAGTCAGAGGAAAGATTGTCCTGTAGTCAGAGGAAAGAGATTGTCCTGTAGTCAGAGGAAAGATTGATTGTCCTGTAGTCAGAGGAAAGATTGTGTCCTGTAGTCAGAGGAAAGATTGATTCCTGTAGTCAGAGGAAAGATTGATGTCCTGTAGTCAGAGGAAAGATTGTCCTGTAGTCAGAGGAAAGATTGATTGTCCTGTAGTCAGAGGAAAGATTTGTCCTGTAGTCAGAGGAAAGATTGATCCTGTAGTCAGAGGAAAGATTGATTGTCCTGTAGTCAGAGGAAAGATTGATTGTCCTGTAGTCAGAGGAAAGATGATTGTCTGTAGTCAGAGGAAAGATTGATTGTCCTGTAGTCAGAGGAAAGATTGATTGTCCTGTAGTCAGAGGAAAGATTGATTGTCCTGTAGTCAGAGGAAAGATTGATTGTCCTGTAGTCAGAGGAAAGATTGTCCTGTAGTCAGAGGAAAGATTGATTGTCCTGTAGTCAGAGGAAAGATTGATTGTCCTGTAGTCAGAGGAAAGATAGATTGTCCTGTAGTCAGAGGAAAGATTGATTGTCCTGTAGTCAGAGGAAAGATTGATGTCCTGTAGTCAGAGAAAGATTGTCCTGTAGTCAGAGGAAAGATTGATTGTCCTGTAGTCAGGGAAGATTGTCCTGTAGTCAGAGGAAAGATTGATTGTCTTGTAGTCAGAGGAAAGATTGATTGTCCTGTAGTCAGAGGAAAGATTGTCCTGTAGTCAGAGGAAAGATGATTGTCCTGTAGTCAGAGGAAAGATTGTCCTGTATCAAGGAAAGATTGATTCCTGTAGTCAGAGGAAAGATTGTCCGTAGTCAGAGAAAGATGTGTCCTGTAGTCAGAGGAAAGATTGAGTCCTGTAGTCAGAAGATTGTCCTGTAGTCAGAGGAAAGATTGTCCTGTAGTCAAGGAAAATTGATTGTCTGTGTCAGAGGAAAGATTGTCTGTAGTCAGAGAAGTGATTGTCCTGTAGCAAGGAAGATGATTGTCCTGTAGTCAGAGGAAAGATTGTCCTGTAGTCAGAGGAAAGTATTGTCCTGTAGTCAGGAAAGATTGATTGTCCCTGTATCAGAGGAAAGATGATGTCCTGTAGTCAGAGGAAAGATTGTCCTGTAGTCAGAGGAAAGATTGTCCTGTAGTCAGAGGAAAGTGATTGTCCTGTAGTCAGAGGAAAGATTGATGTCCTGTAGTCAGAGGAAATTGATTTCCTGTATCAGAGAAGATTGTCCTGTAGTCAGAGGAAAGATTGATTGTCCTGTAGTCAGAGGAAAGATTGTCCTGTAGTCAGAGGAAAGATTGATTGTCCTGTAGTCAGAGGAAAGATAGATTGTCCTGTAGTCAGAGGAAAGATAGATTGTCCTGTAGTCAGAGGAAAGATTGATTGTCCTGTAGTCAGAGGAGAGAATAATTGTCCTGCAGTAGCATTAATTTGTTTAACTTTTTTTATTCTTTCATTCTGAGGATAATGGAACAAGCACTTATATACTTTTTTCCCATCCAGTCCCCGTGTGTATGCAGATTGTCAATTTTGTCATGTTCCCACCAGCACAATGGCCTACTCTTCTAAAAAGCGGAATGGATTTTATAAACGTATGTGCAAGATTGTTCTGCATGCATTCGCACGAAGGACCTCGGTTTATAGTCTAATCCGAAGGACTTTTTGAAATAGGCCTAGAGTGAACACTGTAACAGTTATAGCGCCAATGGCGAAAGTGCTTTGTTGTGTTGTCTCTTGACCCTCAGGGGGGTCTTGTCTTTGGAAAGTTGACACATCCTAATAATTGTAATAATGATAATAATAATACTACAAGGAATTTATATAGCGCTACATCTTGCAAAAACAAATCAACGCGCTTGCATTCGACCTATACAACACACAAGCAACCAATAAAAATTAATAGTTTTAGCAAATTCAAATTTACGCACACACACACACACACACGCATGCACACACACATGTGCATACAACATAAATGTTACACACTAGAGTTCTCTCCCTCACAGGATGACTGATCTCCCCTTCCTCTCACGCACACAAAAGTAAACACGAAGCAGCATTTCTTTTCTTTTTCTCTCCTCCAAACGTTTTATTATCTCCCTTTCGTAAATGTGCGAGTTTTTGTCTTTGCGGCGACCTTGGTTGACCTTGCTCCTTGTTTGAGCTGTCGATGTTTGCGGCAGGCTTTCTTGTGGCGGTCCTTCACCACCTGAATAAACAACAACAACACAAACACTCACGTTTCAATTCAATTCCAAACATTTTTTTTATTTCTCACAAACAGAGAAATTCATGCAGGTTACAAGCCGTTCATAAAAAAAAAGTAAATATCAACCCATATATGCTCTGACTCTTTAAAACTCAATGCCCCAATGAGACCTCTCATGCTGTCTGTCTCTTTCTCTCTGTCACAGTCTGTCTGCCTGCCAGATAGGTGGCTTCTCTCTCTCTCTCTCTCTCTCTCTCTCTCTCTCTCTCTCTCTCTCTCTCTCTCTCTCTCTCTCTCTCTTTTCTTTCTTTTCTTTCTTTTCTTTCTTTCTGTGTCAACAAAACCATCTATATGTTTTTTAATTTGGTGTATCTATGTAACAAAAAAAATGAATAAAAAAGTTTGGTTTTTTTTAAGTACATAGGAAAAACATTTCATCACAGAGAAACGACACAGCACTACAGTTTACAACCATTACCCTCGCTCACAGTACAAGACAATACCTATATCAATACCAGCACTTTATCAAAGAAGAATTCACGTGGTCACAAGCCATACATATATATATATATACATAGAAATGATAACCCCTTTTACTTCTTTCTCCTGTTTGTGTGTGTGTGTGTGTGTGTGTGTGTGTGTGTGTGTGTGTGTGTGTGTGTGTGTGTGCGTGCGTGCGTGTGTGTTCACCTTTGCAAATTTCAGGTCCAGGTGAGTACAGGACAGGTAAAAACAGGACAGGTGAGAACAAGACAGGTAAGGACAGGTAGTACTCCCCTCCTCTCTCCCCTCCCTTTGCCCAGAAGGGAAGTGGAATAGGAAGGAGTAGGGGGGGAGAGATAGAAGGGGTGGGAAGTGGGGAGGGGAGTTAGGTGGAGAGGGGAGGGTGGGGACTTGGGAGGGGAGGGTGGGGAGTTGGGGGGAGGGGTTAGGAGAGGAGTTAGGAGGGGGAGGGGAGTTAGGACGGGGAGGGGAGTTAGGTGGGGAGGGCGGGGAGTTAGGTGGGGAGGGGAGGAAAGTTAAGAGGGGAGGAGTTGGGAGGGGAGTTAGGAGGGGAGGGTGGCATGTATCATATGTACACCACATCTCGCACCCATCTCCGCCTCTCTCCCCCCATTCTTCTCTACTATTTCACCTGCTCCCCCCTCCCCCTTTCTTTCTCTGACTACCTGTACCCCCTTCCTTCTCTCTCTCCTATCTCCCTCCCTCTCCCCCCACAGGCAGAGTAGGGATGCCTCCCTATAGTACCCACCTGCATGATTTTCTTTTTTTTAATTTGTTATTTTTATTTAATTTTATTTTAATTCATTTTTTATTATCTTTTTTTTTACCTGCATGATTTTCTTTTAAATCTTTAAAAAAAATATATTATTTTTTTTACCTGCATGATTTTCTTTTAAATTTTTTATATTTTTTTATTTTTTAAAATTTAATTTATTTTCTATTAATATATATTTTTTTTACCTGCATGATTTTCTTTAAAAAATTTTTAATTTGTATTTTATTTATTTTTAAATACTTTTTTTTTTTACCTGCATGATTTTCTTTTTTTCTTTCTTTTTAATTTAAATTTTATTCTAATTTTTTAATATTTATTATTTATAATATTTTTTATATCTATTTATTTATCTATTTATTTTTAATTACTTTTTTTTTTTTACCTGCATGATTTTCTGTCGTTCCTCAGGCCAGCGTTGACACAGGTCTTCAAAGTCTTCAGCAGAGGGACGCTGGAAAAACTTGACAGCCGCTGCACACACAACACACACACACACACACACACACATACACACACACACACATAGGGTGAAATAGTCTTACAATGCATTATCATTATCGTTACCATTATTACTATTACTGTTGAAATTATTGTTATTATTATCACCATTATATTTCCTTTAGCTGCCGCTGTAGTCTAGTGGTTAGGGCGTTGGACTCGTAATCTGAAGGTTGCGGGTTCGATCCCAGCTTTCGGCTATGGCGTTGTGCCCTTGGAAAAGGCACTTTACGGCTATTTTCTCACCCCACCCAAGTGTAAAAGGGGTACCAACCTTGTGTTGGGGGTTAACCCTGCGATAGACTGGCGTCCTATCCAGGGGGGAGTCTATGACTCTCAGTTGCTTAATGCCACAGAAACCGGGATAAGCACCAGCCTGATGAACCTTAGGCTCGGGACAGACTTTAACTTTTTATATTTCCTTTAGTTCCTTTTCAGTTTATTTTGCTGTTATGAGTTGTAGCAATGTTGTAGCTAAATATTTTTTGGGTGGGGTTTTCTTGGTTGTACTCTTGCTTGTTTGCTTACTGCTTCATTTTTGATAGTCTGTCGTGGGTTTTTTTCATAATTTTTTTTTTTTTTTGGGGGGGGGGGAATTTTTTGTATTGTTTTGTTTTGTTTTGTTGTTTACTAGATAGATGGCTTGATGAAAAAAAAAAGCAAATTTATTGCTTTCTCAATGTACCATCTGGAAATAAAATTTTGAGTTTTGACTTTGACTTTGACTTTGACTTTCAACACACACACACACACACCACACACACACACACACACACACACACACACACACACACACAAGAGTCAGTCAGTCAGCACAATCTGTCAGTCTGTTCTCCTGCCTATAGCTAGTCAGCAATCTATGGTCCACCAATCAGTAGAAGTAGCAGTCCACCTTCTGGAAATTCTGTGCTAGAAATTCCCCTTTTCTATCACTCTCTTTGTTTCTTTTCTTTTTACTGTCTTTTTTCACATATGAATGACTGAGGAACAATTATTACTCTTTCATCTCACAAAACTGTTTCTGCCCCCAAGAAATTATTTGTTTTTTTAAATGAGCTATTGTTGGTTTTTTTCTGGATATACATTGTGTACAGGCTCATATACGACACATCCATACATACAGACAGTTGTTGAGGACATATTGATATATATACACAACACACATCCATACATACAGATAGTCGTAGAAGACATCACAATATACACGACACATCCATACATACAGATAGTTGTTGAAGACATATTGATATACACAGCACACATAATAATAATAATAATAATAGTAATAATAATATTAATAATAATAATAATAAATTGGAGACTTATATAGTGCGAATTCCCAAAGACATGGGTTCACCATGCAGTACAATCAAATCAATTTAAATAGGTTACATATGAACGTGAAAAAATTTGACTAGCACATAAAACAAACAAAAAAAGGAAAAAAAAAAAAGGGGGTGAAGAGAGAACAACTCACCTAACAGACGAGGATCGTCACGAGCCACCATGAACGATGGCTGCTGTTGAACAGGGGGTATAACTCTGCTCGCTTCCTGCTGTCTGCACACACACACACACACACACAATCAGTGTATGAACACATACAGATTGGTGCATGAACATAACCCTAGGCTACACACACAGACACAGGTGCATGAGCACACACACACACACAGCGGTGTATTCAATACATACAGACTGGTGTATGGACATTCCCCCAACCACCACCCACCCACACTGGTGTATGAACACAGAAATCAGTGCATTTACACGCACGCACGCACGCACACTGGAACAGGGAACTGGGAACAGATGACAATATTTACAAAAACTGCATACACACGGGGACCGGATGAAAAAAAGCACATGATTGCTTATTCTGTTATCCTCGATATAAAAGAATAAATAAATAAAAATAAATAAATAAATAGGGACACACAGACTGGTGTATGAACAAACACACACACATTGATGTATGAACACATACACAAAAAACACACACACACATACCACACACACACACACAGCACAACATCTTGCACACATGTTAAAACCCTTCCGCTTTTCAAAAGATCAGACCATTATATGCCAGTGGTAACAGACGACAAAAAAAAAAGAAAGCAAATCAATGCTTATTCAATGTACTATCTGGAAATAAAAATTTGATTTGATTTGACTTGATTTCACACACAAACACACACACACACACACACACACAAACCCACACACACACCATGCACAAACGCACACACACACAAACACACACACACACACACCATATGCACACCATACACAAACACACACACACACATACACACACACAGAGACACAGACACACACACACACACACACACACACACACACAAAGAGCAAAAACAGCCTGGTGAGGATGGGTGGGTATGGTTGGGGGGGTGGGGAGATTGGAATGAGGAGCAGCACAGGAATGGCAGACAAAAAAAAAAAGACAAAAAAAAAAGGACAAAAAAAAAAAAGGAATGGCAGACAGATAGACATGGCACAAAAAATAAGAGACAGCAACCCCCCCCCCCCCCCCCCCCCAACCCCCAAAAACCACAAAAACAACAACAAAAAACAACAAACACAAAACAACAACAAAAAACAACAAACACAAAACAAACACACAATGTCACACAATTTACCTGGAGTCACTTTGCACCGACATCACATTGTTGTCCTCCTCCTCCTCCTCTTCCTCCTCCTCCTCTTCCTCTCCCTCCATCTTCATGGAAAATGTGGGTGGTGTTTTTTCTGTTCAACCAAAATAGATTTTTTTTAATGAAAAAAAAGTTTTCACTGTACAATGACAAATAATTTGAAAGCTAAAATAAAAAAGCTTAAAAAAATATAATAAAAAATAAAAAAGCTTACAAAAAATATTTTTAAAAAATAGAAAGCTAACCCAGTGGGGGTGTGGGGGGTGTGTGGGGAGGCAGTGGGGCATAGCCTTTTTTTTTTTAGCCTAGTGGTTAGAGTGTTGCGCGTGTGATCTGAATCTGTGGGATCGAGCCAACATGGGTGGTGATGCTGTTTTAGGGAATTTTTTCCCCCTGGAGGATTTTTTTTTTTTATTTAAAAAAAAGAGAAAAAAATATCCCCCCTGGAGTTAACATCACCACTGACTCCATAATCTGCTTATAGATTTATTACTTATTTATCTTATTTGATTTTATATATTTTATTCTTTTATTTCGAGGATAATGGAACAAGCACTCATCCAGTCTCCATGTGTATGCAGCTTTGTCAATTTTATCATCCGTTCCCACCGGCACACAATGGCCTGCTATTCTGAAAAGCGGAATGGGTTTTAACATGTGTGCAAGATGTTTTGGGCGCATTTGCACACAGGACCTCGGTTTATAGTCTCATCTGAAGGACTTTTGGGGGGAGTGGAGTCAGCACTGATGTTAACTCCAGAGGAAAAAATCCCCTTGAACCAGATATGAACCCCGGTCAGCAGTTCATGAGCACATTATTATCTTTTTTTTTTTTCTTTTTTTTTCATTATCTATTCATTATTTAACCCTCCTTCGCTATTATCATCATCACATCTATTATTCCATCATTATCTATTCATTATCTAACTCCTCAATGCTATCATCACATCTATTATCACATCATTATCTATTCATTATCTTACTCCTCTTTGCTATCATCACATCTATTATCACATCATTATCTATTCATTATTTAACCCTCCTTCACTATCATCATCACATCTATTATCACATCATTATCTATTCATTATCTAACTCCTCAATGCTATCATCACATCTATTATCACATCATTATCTATTCATTATCTAACTCCTCTTCGCTATCATCACATCTACTGTTCCATCATTATCTATTGTCACAGTCATTATCTCTATTCATTATCTTACTCTCATTCATTGTCATCTATCAATCCATCATTATTGGTTGCTTGTGTGTTGTAAAGGTTGAACGCAAGCGCTTTGCTTTGTTTTTTTTACAAGATACAGTGCTACATAAATTCCATGTTTTATCATTATTATCAATTCATTATCTTCGCTATCAACACCACATCTATTATTCCATCATTATCTATTCATTATCTTACTCCTCTTCGCTATTTTCATCTTATCATTCCATCATTATCTTTTTACTCTTACTCCTTTAAAAAAAAAAAAAAAAATTATATATTTTTTTTACTCTCTTACTCCTCTTAACAATCATCGTCATCACATCTATTAAATTCCATCATTATCTATCATCATCATCATTATCTCCGCTATCATGACCTCTGACCTTCAGTCTGCGGGGGTCCAAAGAAGGTGAAGGACGATCCCCCGGTGAAGAGGGATTTCAGATCCACCGCCTCTGACACCGACACCACAGGGTCAGAGGTCACGCTGCTGCTGATGTCGCCGTCACCCTTCTCTCCTGGCGTCCCCTTCCCCTCAACTTCCTGTCTGGCTGCGGAGTTCTCTCCCCCTTCTGCTTCTGAGGAAGAGTCTTCCTGCCCATCTGAGTCTTCCTGACCTGAGGAAGCATCTTCTTGACCTGAGGAAGCATCTTCCTGATCATCTGAGGGAGAGTCTTCCTGACCTCGTGAGGAAGCGTCTTCCTGGCTTTCTGAGGAAGAGTCTTCCTGACCTTCCGAGTCTTCCTCAGTGGGGTCGGTGTTGTTCATGTGGTCTGGTTTTTGTCTGTGAAAATGGAAATGATAAAGATATGGGATGACAGTGTTTATATATAATGTATACACACACACACACACACACACATATATATATATATATATAATATATATATATATATATATATATATATATATATATATATATAGTTAAAGTCTGTCCTGAGCCTAAGGCTCATCAGGCCGGTGCTTATCCCGGTTTCTGTGGCGTTAAGCGACTGAGAGTCATAGACTCCCCCCTGGATAGGACGCCAGTCTATCGCAGGGTTAACCCCCCAACACAAGGTTGGTACCCCTTTTACACCTGGGTGAGGTGAGAAAATAGCCGTAAAGTGCCTTTTCCAATGACACAACGCCACAGCCGAAAGCTGGGATCGAACCCGCAACCTTTAGATTACGAGTCCAACGCCCTAACCACTAGACTACAGCGGCGGCATTTATATATATATGGCACATTAATTCTTCCTGTGAAAAATGGAAATGATAAAGAATTGGGATGACAGTGTTTATTTATATATGGCATACTATTTTTTTCCTGTCAAAAAGATGAGACAGAAAAGAATTGGTATCACAGTATTTATATATATGGCACGTTATTTCTTCCTGTGAAAAAGGAAATGAAAAAAATTGGGAACACAGCATTTATATATATTAATATTGTATATTACTTTTTCCTGTGAAAATGAAACAGCAAAAAATTGTGTGTTGTTGTTCTTCAGTTTTACATCCTTCCACTAATGTTACGTTTAGACACCATCCCCCAAGTTGCAATGCAGCTACCTAAATGGTGAGGGTAAATACGGTCACATAGGCAAAACTCCCAGCATTGGTGAACTCTGTAGCTCTAGTCGAGAAACACACATGCACGCACGCACACACACATGCGCGCGCACACGCACACGCACACACACACACACTCCATCACAATCTGGAAATCAAATTTTGACTTTGACTTTGACTTTGACAAACACACACACACACACACACACACACACACACACACAACACACACACACACACACACACACCACAAAAAATCAAGAAGGATAATTTTTTTCAGTTTACCTTTTCAGAGGCACTTGTTTACAGCCAGTCTGGTCGGCAGATTTTGGGTCGTATCGCTTCTTGCTCATTTCTCTGCGACAGAAATAATGATAATGATAATAATAATATATGGGATTTATATAGCGCTGAATCTTGTAGAGCACACAAATCAAAATGCTTGCATTCAAATTATACATGCACATGCAACCGTTCACAAATAAAATTAACAAATTACATGTTCACACACCCACACCCACACCACACCCACACACACATGGACACACACACACACACACAAACACACACACACACACACACACACACACACACACACACACACACACACACACAATGGGCATAAATCAATCAATCAGTGAAATCTTGTGTGTGTGTTCTCTTCTCACTGCCCTCACTAACACATCTTGGCCCAGGCCAAAAGCTGTGTCAGTTATGGATGTCAGCTCATTGCCAAGACCTACACTAAAATGTTGTGATGTTGTAAAATGTTGTGTTGAGATTGCCTTCAGCCATGACAAGCTCTTAACAGAACAACCTGCACTCTCCTTTAAAGGAGAAAAAATCCTCTGAAGTCGGAGTATGGCTGCCTATATAGCGAGGTACTTGAAAATAGTCATACACGCAAACTTCTCATCCAGCGTGCAATTTCAATCTCACAGTGATTCCCAGGTGGGATGAGTGAGTCAGAGTGTACATTCTGGGTGACCCCCCAGAGTGTTAAGCTGGGGAACAACAACAACAACTCACACATCTATCTATCATCACTTCTCTGCAATAGAAAATGACATCAGTGTTCCTCAGTTGTTTTTTTTGTTTTTGTTTTTTATTTTTCTTCTTTGAGATCAGATTTTCAGAATTTCCTGTCATCAGCTACGATGTGACAGAATCACATATGTAGCCTCTGAAGAACTGAATAGGGAATTTTTATTTTCCCATTCCTATTGTGATGGATATGAATGACTGAGCATGCCAGAGTCTGTCTGTCAGGCAGTTAAAAGTTAAGTTAAAGTCTGTCCCAAGCCTAAGGCTCATCAGGCCGGTGCTTATCCCGGTTTCTGCGGCGTTAAGCGACTGAGAGTCATAGACTCCCCCCTGGATAGGACGCCAGTCTATCTCAGGGTTAACCCCCAACACAAGGTTGGTACCCCTTTTACACCTAGGTGGGGTGAGAAAATAGTCGTAAAGTGCCTTTTCCAAGGGCACAACGCCATAGCCGAAAGCTGGGATCGAACCCGCAACCTTTAGATTACCAGTCCAACGCCCTGACCACTAGACTACAGCGGCGACTTGTCAGGCAGTAAGGCAGGTGGATACTCACTGGTACACCAGCTTTGTTCTCTGCTGTGGTTTGTGGCCCAGAACTTTTTCCAGGATCTTCAAGTTCTGCTCTTTCTCCTTCGCCATTTCAACATCCGAGCCTGAGTCTGGAAGCCAGAACATGCACATGCACGCACACATACATGCACACACATATGCATGCATGTATGTATGCACATATGTAAGCACAGACACACACGTACGCACGCACACATGCACGCACAGACAGACAGATACACACACACATGCGTGCACACACAAACACACACACACACACACGTGCGCGCGCACGCACGCGCACACACACACACACACACACACACACACACACACACACACACACACACACACGTACACACACACATACACACACACACACACACACACATACACACACACACACACACACACATGCACACACACACACACATCATTATCATTATTATCATCATTAAAAAAACAAAACCCAAACCCTCACACAACAGCATCATTGCAAAATGAAACGTGTGTGCTGTGTCTGACCAACAACCTGATTCCCACAGCACAAGGAAAAAAGGTCAAGGTGTCCCATAACCTAGGCAGTCTTAGGGGAGCGAGGCGTCAGAGACCTCAGCTTCTCTAGGGGCCAGCATGCTGAGGGCAGCGCCCACCTCCTCTCCCTTGTTGCTTTACCAAGGTTGCACTTTACACTTCCTATTACAATATATCCCAGCACCAACTGGGCCCTAGAGAGACACACACCTACAGTGATAGTCAGTCATTTGAGCAATACTCTCAAATTCACATCCGTAAAGTGGACGAAGCTCGACTGTGTGGTCCCAGTCTCCCCACTGAGCCCACAGCACACTCCCTCTGGGAAGGAGCTGGCTGGAGTCAGAAAAATCCCCTAGGATTCTTATGGGATACAGACCCGCAACAACCTCCCAGTCCTTAACCCATGGCGCTAACCACTTCACCAAGGCAGCTGGCTGGTCCACACACATGACACTGTTATTTGTGACGCTCCACCACAAAATGAGTCGATTAGCACATAATCCACTTTTCCGCTAGGAACCATTAAAGGCAGGTAGGGGTGAGGTTGTTGATTTTGAGATTTTGATTGATTATAAAACTATAGCACTTATTCTACCTTGTAGTGAAATATCAAGGCATAATTCAGTTTCCTTTTGTCTTTAAACGTGTTTTGGAAATAGTGAAGCCCTCATTCTGACCACCTGTTAGGATGCTAAACTTGTCAATTTCTCATTTTGTCATTTCCTGCAGTCTATCATTTCAATTTGTAATAACTTTTGATAGAATTGTCAGATTTTCAATCTGTTTTTTGCATTGAATAGCCATTTCATTGCAAATTAATAACATGTCAATAACTAAAAACTAGCCGCCACTGTAGTCTAGTGGTTAGGGCGTTGGACTCGTAATCTAAAGGTTGCGGGTTCGATCCCAGCTTTCGGCTATGGCGTTGTGCCCTTGGAAAAGGCACTTTACAGCTATTTTCTCACCCCACCCAGGTGTAAAAGGGGTACCAACCTTGTGTTGGGGGTTAACCCTGCGATAGACTGGCGTCCTATCCAGGGGGGGAGTCTATGACTCTCAGTCGCTTAACGCCACAGAAACCGGGATAAGCACCGGCCTGATGGGCCTTAAGCTCGGGACAGACTTTAATAACTAAAAACTGACCTCCTGTGCAATGCGACTCCTTATGTGGTGGAGCATCACATTTTGTCAATGTTTGCATTAAACCTCAGACTGACCTTGACCTTGCTCCATGGGCTCGGCCTCGCTATGGTCGTCGCTGTCGCTGTCACTCTGAAATCTCTCGTCAAAGCGAAACCTCTTGTCCATGATCCTGGACTGCAGTTCAAACAACTGAAAAACAGCAACGTTCATTTTTAAAAAAATTATTTATCTATCTATCTATCTACCTATCTATCTATTTATTTATTTATTTTATTTATTTATTCTTTTCATCATCATCATCCTTTACACCCAGTGGTGTGTAGGGCAGCTTTATTCTTTAATATCGAGGATAATGGAATAAACACTCATGTGCTTTTTTTTTTTTTTTTTTACATCCAGTCCCCCTGTGTGTATGCAGATTTGTAAATCTTGTCACCTGTTCCCACTGGCACACAATTTGTCCTGAACGTTTCATCAATCTGCAAACCCTCCAACATTTACCTTTGTAAGCTAGATCCACATTTTCCAAATGCACTTAAGAAACATGCATGCACGCGCACACACCCACATTCTCTCTCTCACACACACATACGTACATACACACACACACATACGCAGTTTTATTGTTTATGCGTTAGATTCTGTTTAGAATTTGGAATTTTTACTATTCTGTATTCAAGAATTATGTACATTTGTTTTTATTTTATTTTATTTTTTTCTTAACTGTTCTGTGTAGATTAAGTGAATTAACCCACTTCCAAAACTCCTCCTCCTACCCGTGCCCCCCTCCCCACATACACACACACACACTCACACTTTTTTTTTTTTTTAAATGTCTAATATAACACTTTGTGAAAAGATGTAAAATGAATCGAACATACACATGCGCGCACACACACACACACATACATACATACACACACACACACACACACACACACACACACACACACACACACACACACACACACACACACACTCACTCACTCACACACACAGACACAGACCCCCCCCCCCCCCCCCACGACACGCACACACACACACTTTACCCGTTTTCCTTTTTTGCCTTCAAACTGAGGGCGTACAGACAGGTCTACATCAGAATCGCTGTCGTCGTCATCATCATCAGAATCATCGTCATCAAACAGAGTCATCTTGCCTGTCTTCTGAAGATATAAACACACAACCAAAAAAAAACGCCTCACCATAAGAAAATGTATAGCACAGAAATTCTATCATCCTTACTGGAATTATAATCACTATCAGTCCTTTGGCTTCTCGTCTGAAGAAATACACACACACCAAAGAAAACACCTCACCATAAGAACATGTATAGCACAGAAATTCTATCATCCTTACTGATATCATCATCACCAATCTTATTTTCAGTCATCTAGCTTATAAATCTTCTGAAGAAAAAAAACAACAAACCAACCCCCTCCCCCCCCCCCCCCAATAGGCATATAGTACACAAATTCTATCATCCTTACTGATTTCATCATCACCAATCATTCATCTGGCCTCTTCTCTGAAGAAAAAAACAACCACCACCAAAACAACAAAACAAAAACCCACCGTAGGCATATAGTACAGAAATTCTATCTTCCTTTTTTTCCTTTTTTTAAACTGTACTTTTACACCAGCCGCCACTGTAGTCTAGTGGTTAGGGCATTGGACTCATAACCCCACCCAGGTGTAAAAGGGGTACCAACCTTGTGTTGGGGGTTAACCCTGCCCAGGGGGGAGTCTATGACTCTCAGTCGCTTAACACCACAGAAACCGGGATAAGCACCGGCCTGATGAGCCTTAGGCTCGGGACAGACTTTAACTTAACTTTTACACCACTCTAAGTTATGGCAGATTTCTCTGCATGAAATTCTGGCTGC
>CM060344.1:34797216-34802216 GCA_030674155.1 Stramonita haemastoma | reverse complement strand
TCAGACAACAACTGGTCCAGTGATAAATTAGGCACAACAGGTAAAAGTGGTTTTAGATATCCACAAAGAAGAATATGACTGTTCATTATCTTATCACCACAAATACAGTTTACATCCTTTGAGTATTTCGTCTTGAAGGCATTTAGCTTAAATCTGTACATGAGGGATAACACATTTCTGCGATTGTACCAACCACAGACTTTGTCAGAAGTTAAGATATTTCGAAAATTTATCATATTACTTGTACTGCTATCATAAAGCCGATAGCCAGAATCGCTGATCTTCTTTCTGAAATGCTTCCAACAAGCATTTTGCAGCAAGCTGTATCCCTCATGCAAAGATAATGCAACATCTATTTCACAAGAATCCTTTCTATTCCTCGCCCCATATTTTGCAAGGGTGTCTACTTTTTCATTAAAATAGATTCCACTGTGTGAGGGAACCCAACAAAAAGTAACAGTACTACCTCTTAAAATAACAAGATGCACCAGATGCTTGACTTCAATGAGAAGATCTTTTCTCACTTTAAGATTATAATTCTTCAACGCATGTAAAACCGATTTAGAATCAACACACACAAGTATGTTGAAAATATCTTTAGGAAAGTCAAGTACATAGTACAGCGCAAATATTATAGCTGTTAGCTCAGCTGTAAATATAGATTTATTTTTTTCCCAGGTTGAATGATCGTTCTACTTTCAATGATGGAATAATAAAAGCTGCACCTCCCTCATTAGTATTAAGAACGGAACCATCAGTATATATTTTGAGATGATCAGAATAGGTAGTTTGAATGTGCTCTTTTACAAATGCGGTAAGTATATTAATATTGTCAGCTTTTCGTACAGTGGAATAATCAATATCAAAGTGAGCTTTAAGCAGTTCCCAAGGTGGACAGGGAGCTAAATTTACTTCTGATTTAGCTACTTTATTGGAATTAAGTTTTAAATCTTTAAAAAGTGGGGAGGTATAAGTGCTAATTGTGGTAAGCGAGCTGATAGTTCTTGCTCTTTTAGGAAAATGAATATCAGACTTTAACTGAACTTCCTTTTCAACATTACTTTCATTTGCTGTGCTTCTTAAGACATATTTTGCCACTGCAAGTTGCCGATGTTCATTTAAAGGCAGAACACCTATTTCTTTATATGTGCCTAGAGTTGAGGCATGAGGTGGTACACCCAAAGCAAGCCGGAAGGCTTTACAATCAAGACTTTGAATTTTCTTAAGTAAGTAATTTGGAGCACTGAAAAATACTTCTTGTCCATAAGACAGTCTTGAGCGCACAAGGGCCAAGGACAGGTGTTTTAATACGGTGATATCTTGCCCCCACGGTTGTTTACTGACAACTTTCAAGAAATTAAGAACATTCTTAGCTTTAGTTGCCAAAAATTCAATGTGCTGATTCCAGGCTAGTTTAGAAGTGAGGTATACACCTAAAAATTTCACTGTAGGTTCACTTGTGTGTGTGTGTGTGTGTGTTGTGTGTGTGTGTGTGTGTGTGTGTGTGTGTGTGTGTGTGTGTGTGTGTGTGTGTGTGTGTGTGTGTGGTGTGTGTGTGTGTGTTGTGTGTGTGTGTGTGTGTGTGTGTGTCTGTGTGTGTGTGTGTTGTGTGTGTGTGTGTTGTGTGTGTGTGTGTGGTGTGTGTGTGTGTGTGTGTGTGTTGTAAGTGCTGCAGTACACTCACCATAGCAGTCAGACGTTCCTCTTCAGTACCCTGCAAAATTACAAAATGTCAAAAATTTAAAGTTATTTATCATCTGTCTGACACTTATACCATTTATTTCATTTATTTATTCTTTTACTTCTCACCGGCACACAATGGCCTACTCTTCCGAAAAGCAGAATGGGTTTTATCGTGCGTGCAAGATGTTCTGCATGTGTTTGCACACGGGACCTCGGTTCATAATCTCATCCCAAGGCCAGGCAGGCTAGCACTTTATGACTTACTGCTATAAGCCTACTCTTCCGAAAAGCGGAATGGGTTTTATCGTGTGCGCAAGATGTTCTGGGTGTGTTTGCATACATGGGACCTCAGTTTATAGTCTCATCCGAAGGCCAGGCTAGCAACTTATGACCTACTGCTATAAGACAGGGGTTTTTCATTTATTTATTCTTTTATATCGAGGCTAATGGAATAAGCACTCATGCATTTTTTTTACATCCAGTCCTCGTGCGTATGCAGTTTTGTAAATTTTGTCCACAACATCAAGAGAAGTAACTCTGCAAGTCATGTACACTCACATCCCTTCTTTTTTTTTCTTTTCAATCACCGACTGCATAAAACTGAAGCAAAAATTCCAAAGATGTCCCCTCACCCAAAACAGTCATTGTTTTTCTGTATATATACATGTACTGATGTAGTAACTGATACAGGAAGGGAAAAATCAGGCAGTGAACTGATGGTCTCACTAAAAAAAAAGGAGGGAGAAAGGAAGGAAGGAAGGAAGGAAGGAAGGAAGGAAGGAAAGAAGGAAAGAAGGAAGGAAAGGGAAGAAGGAAAGGAAGGAAGGAAGGAAGGAAGGAAGGAAGGAAGGAAGGAAGGAAGGAAGGAAAGGAAGGAAGGAAGGAAGGAAGGAAGGAAGGAAGGAAGGAAGGAAGGAAGGAGGGAGGGAAGGGAGGAAGGAAAGAAGGAAGGAAGGAAGGAAAGAAGGAAGGAAGGAAGGAAAGAAGGAAGGAAGGAAGGAAAGAAGGAAGGAAGGAAGGAAGGGAGGAAAGAAAGAAAGAAAAAAGAAGCAAGCAAGCAAGCAAAGCAAGAAAGAAGAAAGAAAGAGAAAGAAAAAAGAAAGAAAGAAAGAAAGAAAGAAAGAAAAAGAAAGAAAGAAAGAAAGAAAGAAAGAAGAAAGAAAGAAAGAAGAAAGAGAAGAAAAGAAAGAAAGAAAGAAAGAAAGAAAGAAAGAAAGAAAGAAGAAAGAAAGAAAAGAAAGAAAGAAAGAAAGAAAGAAAGAAAGAAAGAAAGAAAGAAAAGAAAGAAAGAAAGAAAGAAAGAAAGAAAGAAAAAAGAAAGCAAGAAAGAAGAAAAGAAAAGAAGAAAGAAAAAGAAGAAAAAACAAACAAACAAAAAGAAAAGAAAGAAACAACAAACAAACAAACAAACAAACAACAAACAACAAACAAACAGGCGACGCACTCACCTGAGATGTTTTTCGTTTTCTTTGCCACGCCTCCACTGCCCACAGCCATGGATGACCCGTTAAGGACAGTTTCCCTCGCCGCATTAAGGACCTCAGGTTCCCTTGGCGTGTTAAGGACAGCTCTCTGTGGCTCTTTCTCCACACCACTCCCCATCTTTTTCCCTGCCTGCTTTAGCGCTCTGGCGGCCATTTTTTTTCCCGACCTTCTCAAGGTCGTTGTCGTCAAGGTCACTGTCCTCGCTTGAAGGTAGGGAGTTTCTTTTCCGTTTTTTGGAAACGGAGGATGGCGTCACGTCCATCGTCACAACTTCCTCCTTCTTCTTCTTCCTCTTATTTGATGATGATGTTGGTGATGATGTCACTTCTGCTGATCTTGATGGTGTCACTTCTGCTGATCTTGATGATGATGTCACTTCTGGTGATCTTGATGTCACTTCTGTTAACCTTGATGATGATGATGTCACTTCTGGTGATCTTGATGATGACGTCACTTCTGCTGATCTCGATGATGTTGTCACTTCTGGCAACGACAAAGATGATGATGTCACTTCCGCTGGACTGTTACGACCTTTGCCCTTTCTGCTGCTGTCAGTCGACCGGGCCGGCCTGGGCCGGCTGTCACTGTTGCTGTCGTTGTCACTGTCAGAGGATAACATTGCCAGTCCTTTGAACTCTGGAGTTCTGCTGCTGGACGCTGCTTTCTTGGTACTGGTCACAGGAGTCTTCCCCTTCCTGTCTTCCTCCTCCTCTTCCTCTTCTTCCTTCTTCTCCTCTTCCTCCTCCTCCTCACCGCTCTTTCCCCGACAGCGTTGCCCTGACCTCGCGCCGCTGACCTCTTCCAGGCTTTGCCCTTGACCTCCCCGGGGGTCGTTTTCACAAACTGGAACTGCGGCCTGCTGCTGTTGGTGTTGTTGGTGTTGTTGCTGGTGGTGGTAGTGGCTGGAGTCTTCTTGTTGTTGCTGCTGTTGCTGGTGGTGGTAGTGGCTGGAGTCTTCTTGTTGTTGTTGTCGTTGCTAGTAGTGGCTGAAATCTTCTTCTTGTCATCATTGCTAGCAGTAGCTAAAGTCTTCTCCTTCTTCTTGCTACTACTACTACTACTACTACTACTACTGGTAGTAGTGGTAGTAGCGGCTATAGTAGCCGAAGTCTTCTTTCCAGAAGCGGAAGCCACGATATCGTCAGTGTCAGCCGAACCCCGAGAATCGTCCGAGTCGTAAGCACCGAGGGCAGACCACCCCCCTGGCACACCCCCACCCCTACCCTTCCCCTTCCCCCCCCCTACAGGAACCACCTCTAGCTCTGTGTCCGACTCCTGCTCCTCTACAGCGAGACCCTGAAGGCGAGAGAAGATAGAGGAGGAAGAGGAGGAGGGGGGGTGTTTGGGGGTGGAGGTGGTGTGAGAGTGGGGAGAGAGAGGGGGAAGGTGTGTGGGGGGGGTGTCCTGGTGGGGAAAGATTCCCTGGCGGCGTCGGTTGATGTCGGAGTTGCTGCGGTCGTTGTCGTCGTCCGCCATGGTCCAGGTCAGGTGGCGGTGCTGGTCCGCGGTGTAGTAGTCGTTGTCATTGTCGCTCTTCAGCTTCTTCAGGCAGTGGGTCAGTTTGCTGGGGTCCACCGTCACCAGCTGAAAGTGCATCCATTTATTTTATTTATTTATTTATTTGTTTGTTCCATTTTTTTTTATATCAAGGATAATGGAATAAAGTGCATCCACGGCCATAGTGTAGTACATACAGAAGGATAATTTTTTAATTTATTTTATTTCATTTTATTTCTTCATTTTATACCACTTTATGTCACAGCTGAAAGTACATCCACAGCCATCATGTAGTAGGTACAGTAGGAAAGTATTCACGCACACACGCACACACA
>CM060344.1:34782216-34792216 GCA_030674155.1 Stramonita haemastoma | reverse complement strand
ATATATCTAAGAATCTACATCTTTTAAGAATGTTAAATACATTTACGTTTGGTGTCATTTAAGTCTCGTTCTGACTTAATGGCAATAAAGTTTTCTGATTCTGATTCTTAGTTATGGGAAAAAGAAAATATATGTATGACCTGGCACCATTGAATTGCATTGCACCAGATTTAAAGTCTTTAAGGGTAAAAAGGTAAAGGTGTCCCATAACCTAGGCGGTCATAGGGGAGCGAGGCATTAGAGACCTCAGCTTCTCTAGGGCCCAGCATGTTGAGGGCGGCGCCCATCTCCTCTCCCTCGCTGCTTTACCTTCACTGTCCCTAAAGAGGGCAGGTACCCATTTACAGCTGGGTGAACTGGGGGGGGGGGGGGGGGGGGGGGACTGTTTTTAATGTGTAATTAATCTCCAATAAAAAGGCTCTTCAATACCAAAAAAAAAAAAAAACCGACTGAAAATCAGAAAATTCTTTAAAAAGTTATTACAAATTGAAATGACAGAGTGCAAGAAGTGACACAATGCATTGTAAAAGGTGGTCAGAATGAGGGCTTGGGTGAGGGTTTTTTTAACATGTTTTAAAAGGAAAAGGAAACAAAGTCAGGCCTTGCTACTTCAGTACAAGGCAGAAAAATGGCTACAGTTTAATAATCCATCAAAATCTTAAAATCAACAACTTGAACCCTGCCTGCAGTTTATTGAAACTGTCAAAAGCACCATTTGGATAATTAGATCAGTTGCATTTGCAGATTGTATAGATCATAGATCTTGAAACCTTCATATATATACATACAATATACATATTATGCATGGTTTGGATTCACAGACTCATAAATTTACTCACATTTCTTGAAGGCACTGTCTTCAGCAGTTAGATTCAGGTACGCAAAGGTTTTGCTGTCATCTGTACACAATGAAAAACACCATGACACACACCCAAATCTCAACATGTCTGTACTTCCTTGCATGATCTTGTTGTCATCCTTTCAAAAAAAAAAATCATCTAATCAAGTCATATAATATATATATACATGTGTCAAAAGTAGATTTTATGCATGTACAGTATCAAATGACAGAATGTATCCATTGAGACAGGTATGACAAAATGAGTAATAACTGCATTTTTATTTTGTATTTTGTACCACTTTATGTCACAGCAGATTTCTGTGTGAAATTCGGGCTGCTCTCTCTCCCGGGGAGAGCGTGTCGCCACAAGTGCAGCGCCTACCCATTTTTTTTTAATCCTGCATGCAACTGTATTTGAGTGGCTTTTTTCTATAGAATTTTGCCAGGGTCAACCCTCTTGTTGCCGAGGGTTCTTTAACATGCGCTAGATAGTGATGGGTAACATACGGGACCTCGGTTTACTGTCTCATCCGAAAGACTATCGCCCAGACCACCACTCAGGGTCTAATGGATGGGGAAAAGTTTTGGGTCCAAACGGGGTACGAACCACCGCACACTCTGACCCAGACTTTTTGCTTTCTAGGCAAGGCACGTTACCACCTAGACCACCACCTAGACCACCGATCCACCTATCTATGTCTTACTAACTTGTAGTCGATCTATGTCTTACTCACTTGTAGTCAATCTATGTCTCACTTACTTGTAGTATCCGAGGCGTGTCGTGTCTTCACCTCCACTCGGCTCACTTCCCCAAATCTGGAGAATTTCTCCACCAGCTCCTCCTGGGTCACACCTTTCACCAGTCCCCCGATGAATAATCGCTTCTCCTCTGTCATCGCCATCGTCATCATACCTGTACAGAATTTTATTTATTCTTTTATTCTTTAACGTCGAGGATAATGGAATTTTAAGCACTCATGTGCTGTTTACATCCAGTCCCCATGTGTACATGTAGTTTTGGGGAAATTTTGTCATCTGTTCCCACCGGCACACAATGGCCTACTCTTTCAAAAAGCGGAACAGGATTTAACATGTGCGCGAGATGTTCTGCATACGTTCGGTTTAAAATCTTATCCGAAGAAATCAATGCAAGATAAGGTGATAACCAATTGAATTATGTCTGATGAATTATGACTCTATAGTATGTGTATGAGTATGACTATGAGGAGTGACTTACACCAGGAAAAAAGTGGCCATAAATATAGCAACATTTTAGTAACATAATGATAATAATTATGTGGAATTCACAATATAGCGCTATGATTTTATATCTTGTGAGAACAAATCAAAGTGCTTATATATTCAACTTGTACTCAGGCAAAGAATAAAGAACTGAACATGCAACCTGTTATATATTATATAAAACTGAAAAAATTTTAATAATTTACAAACTCTCTCACACACACACACACACACACACACACACACACATGCGCGTGTGTGCGCACGCACAAGTTTACACAATAACACACACATCACTGCATTGCACCATTCCTTACATCCCATCCCACTGAAAACCATGTTTTATGGGTCAAGGGTATGATAGTGATAATGACAATAACGATGATGATACGATGCTGGTACCATTAAAGAATAATGTTGATGAACACCTTTATCAAGACAACTGTCTTCTTTTGAAATCATCCTCATCCTTGTTGGTAGCGTTTCTCATCGATGCAATTTGGGGAAAAAAAAACAACCTTTGACTCAAAGTTTGGGTTAAAATTAGAACAGGAACTGAAACTGTGAGAGTGAAGTCAAATTCCCTTTTTACATGACACCCCCACCTCTGACCAGTACTGCAGATTCACTAAATAGATTGGTTGGGGATATATATATATATAATATATATATTCTTCTTTTTTCTTTTCTCTACCACCTTCAGCATTGTTAAGATTCTTTACACTTTGGGGTGTAACTGTAAGTTGGGTATACATATATAATCTATCAACTATGTAAAATATAAGTTTAATATTATCATACTCTCTATAACTATTTATATCTAAGCTTAAGTATATATTAGGTTAATAAATCATACTATTCACTGATTCAGACACCAATGCAAAATAAAACCACCGAAAGAAAAATCAAAGATTGAAAGAAATGCATGATGATCACGATGTACACACACACACAGTAACACACACACACACACAACACACACACACATTCAGTTTACAAAGAAAATGGCATTGAAATTCAAAGAGAACTATTGGACGTAGTTTCGCGAAAACCGTTGATTACTGATGTTGCTAGGATTATTTCCAAGTCTTCTGTAAATTTTTTATGGTAGGTTTTTTTTGGTTTTGTTTTGTTTTTGTTTTTTTTGTTTTTTTGGTTTTGTTTTGTTTGTTTGTTTGTTTGTTTGTTGTTTGTTTAGTCTAATATCACCAAGTGTGAATAGACTTTAAATTAAACTACAACAACAGCAACACACACACACACATGTGCACACACACACAAACACACACACACACACACACACACACACACACACACACACACACACACACACACACATGTATACACACACAGACAACACAAACACACAGATGATGGTGAAAGTACAGTCCAAATTTGTGTTGGAAAAGTTGGGACATTGCAAGATTCTAAATTAAGTGTGAGCTGATGAAGACCTTGGTTGCTATGGTTTTATATACTCATAATATTTTAATCTTTGATAAGTCATTTTCAAAATGATTGAGAAGTTGGTACCTGCACTTGTCTTTCCTCACTGCTTTTTCCTCAATAATACTTTGTGGTCAAGTGGGAATTGCATCTCTAGTACATCCAAGTGTAGGCCATTTATATTTTTTTCCCAACTTCTCTTGCCTGTGCATGCACTTAGTGTATTGCAAGGTTTGGGTTATTATCCAGCTAAGACTGACCACTTGGCTGGATACAAACTTTATGACCTCCCTTGCATCCTTTAATAGGATCCCCAAACTTAAGGCACAAAGATTCACTAAATGCTTATTATGTAATATTCATTTTTTTTCAACATATATTCTAAGCATATTTTCTTTCTCTTTTTATCATCATATTTTGAGGGCACCTTCAAAAGGCCACAGGAATATCAAATATTCCTTTGAATGCAATTGACACTTTCAAATTCTGAAATGTGTCTTGTTGTTAGGTACCACAGCAGGTGGAGTTTCAATTGCTGCTGGGACCTCTGATGAGGGCTCATCCAGGAGCCAAATCTCAAGTCAGGTCAGGCCAAAGGCATGGTTCTTACTTGGGAATAGAATACCTACAGTACTGTCACTGAAAGACATTACTCCCTAGAATTTATTTTCATCTCATTTTTTTTTAAATTTGAATCTTTGATAAGTCATTTACAAAATGATTGAGAAGTTGGTACCTGCACTTGTATTTCCTCACTACTTTTTCCTCCGTAATACTGGGGAATCCCCAGGATAGCCTAGTGGTCAGAATGTTGTGCTTGCAATTTGACAGACTCTGAGACTGGTTTGATTCCCATTCTAGGGGATTTTTCCCATAGTGTTAACATCAATGCTGACTCCACTCTCCCCAAAAGTCCTTCTGATGAGACAATAAACCGAGGCCCCGTGTGCGAATGCATGCAGAACATCTTGTGCACAAGTTAAATCCCCCCCCGTGTGCATGCAGAACATCTTGCGCACAAGTTAAATCCCGTTCTGCTTTTTTTAAGAGTAGGCCATTGTGTACCAGTGGGAACAGATGACAATATTTACACAACTGCATAGACACGGGGACTGGACAAAAGAGAGGACAATATTTACACAACTGCATAGACACAGGGTCTGGACAAAGACAAACACGAGTGCTTATTCCATTATCCTCGATATAAAAGAATAGAAATAAATAAACACATGCACACAACACACACACACACGTGTGTACACACACACACACACGTGTACACACACACACACACACACACACACACACGCGTGTGTACACACACACACACACACACACACACACACACGTGTACACACACACATCCACACAAGCTGTTGCAATTGTCATTCGTAGGATGATCAAAGTATTTTGAATTGACTAGTGACCACTATGCTAGCTAATAACGTAAATGATATAATTTATAATTGAAGTATAAATTAACAAAAATACGCCTGTCCATAGGGCCTAGGCTAGACGTCACCAATTCATGCCTTATTTATATCATATAAGAACAAACAATACAGAGAGCTTTTTATTAAATAAAGAAGACATCGGGCACTGATCTAAATTCCTTATCTTACCTGCATATTCATTAGCTGGATCTTTTTCAGTTATGGTTGTTCCAGCACAGTTTAACTTTAATCCTCAGTGAACGAACAGAAGGCCTACTCTCTCAGAACCGCATGCTTCCTGTTGAGAAAGTAAGTGGAGAGTGATCTTTCCTGTTACGTTTGACTTTTTACTGGAAAAATAGTAGAACTACAGCAGGTAGGCTAGGACTTGTTTATGTTCAAGAACATTTTGTTTTTGTATTGCCATGTGAGCTAAGTTAATTTGCTTAGCCTACTTGTGTTTTAGTTTGCATTTTTTTCAACTGGTATGTGGGAACACTTGGAAAGCATCTGACTTTCTAAGAAAAGTTTGTAAAGAATAAGACAGTAGAATACACTACTACACCATGTTTCGGTTTCGGACATTGGCATCGGTATTATTTATTTATTTATTTATTTATCTATTTATTCTTTTATATCGAGGATAATGGAATAAGCACTTAAGTGCTTTTTACATCTAGTCCCCGTGTGTATGCAGTTTTGTAAATCTTGTGACCTGTTCCCACCGGCACACAATGACCCACTCTTACAAAGAGCGGAACAGGATTTAACGTGTGCGCAAGATGTTCTGCGTGCGTTCGCACACGGGGCCTCGGTTTATAGTCTCATTCGAAGGACTTTTGGGGAGAGTGGAGTCAGCTCAAGGGGGAAAAATCCATTCCAGCGGGAATCGAACCCGGATCGTCAGATTGCCAGTGCAGTGTTCTAACCAATAGGCTATCCCGTTCCCCGTAGGCTATATAAAACCATAGCAACCAAGGTCTTCATCAGCTTGCACTTGATGAAAAATCTTGCAATGTCTCAACTTTTCCACACAAATTTGGACTGTACTGTCACCATCATCTGTTGTTGTTTTTTTTGGTGGAAGTCTGCTAGAGCTATTTTCCAAGAAACCCTTTGAGGACAAAGAAGTAGTATTGGTGAACTGCAAACTCAAAGACTGTTTTACCTTATCATTGATCAGCAATGCCATAGTCTACTTTGATGTTGTTCATTCAAAGCAGAACATGGTGCAAATGTGCATGCTCTGCTTCAACAATTGCATGAAAAGAAAAAAAAAACCTTGACGCTCAAATGTGTCAACAACAAGAAATCACATTAAATTTCTGAGACTTGTATTCATCTGAAGAAGATGGAATCAGACCTTGTGAAAACAAACGCATGATGACCCTTTGTGGAACACACCACAAATGGAACCATGCTTCAGAGACACCAGCATATTTCAATCTAAAAATCTAAAGAAAAGAACTGAGATTGCTCCTGTAGATGCCAGTCCAGTAAGAAATACATCAGCTGTCCTGTTAGAATGTAATATATATATATATATATATATATATATATATATATATATATATATATATATATATATATATATATATACATATCAGCTGTTCTAACCTGTAAAGATTGCATCAGCCAGTGTTCTAGCAGAATTAACTCATAGAATTTTATTACTGATTGATCAAAGAGATAAAACAACTTTTTTTGTTTGGAAGCTCATGAATGCTGTCACTGATATGCATGGTTCCAGTGCCGTTGCAGGAGCCACCAGAACGTTGCCATATACAGCCCTGAACCGCTCTGGGGACTTCAACTTCCCGATTTTTTCATCACGGATGGTGTCCAAACATGATACCTGTGTGCATGCTGGTTTTTTATTTTGTTGTCACTCGCACCTACCGGCACACAGTGGCCTGCTCTCCTGAAAGGCGGAATGGGTTTTTAACGTGTGCACAAGATGTTCTGTGTGCATTCGCACACAGGGTCTCAGTTTTTAGTCTCATCCAAAGGAAGTATTTGTAGGTTGAAAACAGAACTTGTCCTAATCCTTAACCCCAGTTTATTCACTACAGTACAGGTCTCTAGATACCAAAACAGTGCGGTTTGGCTGTGGTTTTTCTCAGCAGAAGGAAAAACTATACACTTGTGCAGTAATATAACAATTTATCAGGAGGGGAGGGGGGGGGAGTATTTATTTATATATTTATTTATTCTTTTATATCGAGGATAACAGAATAAGCAATCATGTGCTTTTTTTTCATCCGGTCCCCGTGTGCATGCAGTTTTTTGTAAATATTGTCATCTGTTCCCACCGGCACACGATAGCCTACTCTTACGAAAAGCGGAACAGGATTTAACGTGTGCGCAAGATGTTCTGTGTGCGTTCGCACACGGGGCCTCGGTTTAAAGTCTCATCCGAAGGACTTTTGGGGAGAGTGGAGTCAGCACTGATGTTAACTCCAGGAAGAAAATTTCCTCGACCGGACTCGAGAATTCCGTAACGAGAGAGAGAGCTGTGTGCATGGAGGGGTGTGTGCTTGAATCAGTTTTTCATTCGTGTTTTTTGTTCATTTGTTTTGTTGGTGTCTTTTTCAACAGGTGGCAGCTGTTTGTGCAAGAGCCGATGGTCACAGATTTCCAGTGCTTCTGTGGCCTTGACCTGATACATCTTTCAGTATTCCATTCTCCTCCAGTCCTTCTGTGATGTAGAACTGTGATCTGGCTTTTCTTCTTTCTGTATTCCATTCTCCTCCAGTCCCTCTGTTACTGTAACTTGGCACATCTTGTTTCAGTATTCCATTCTCCTCCAGTCCCTCTGTGACCTTGTCCTGACACATCATCTTTCAGTATTCCATTCTCCTCCAGTTCCTCTCTGAGCTGTGACTTGGCATATCTTCCTTCTGTATTCCATTCTCCTCCAGTTCCTCTCTGAGCTGTGACTTGGCATATCTTCCTTCTGTATTCCATTCTCCTCCAGTTCCTCTGAGCTGTGACTTGGCATATCTTCCTTCTGTATTCCATTCTCCTCCAGTTCCTCTCTGAGCTGTGACTTGGCATATCTTCCTTCTGTATTCCATTCTCCTCCAGTTCCTCTGAGCTGTGACTTGGCACATCTTCCTTCTGTATTCCATTCTCCTCCAGTTCCTCTCTGAGCTGTGACTTGGCATATCTTCCTTCTGTATTCCATTCTCCTCCAGTCCCTATGTGACCTTGACTTGACACATCTTCTTTCTGTATTCCATTCTCCTCCAGTCCCTCTGAGCTGTGACTTGGCACATCTTTTTTCTGCAAGCCATGTACTTCATTGCGGTTCACCTGGTGCTGGCCCAGCGGCGAATAGCCACACACTTTGACATGGATTTGAACTCCGCTATACCTGTTCGACAGTTGAAAGAAGAACTGGCCTCTCAGGTGTGTACTTTTTTTTTCCAATTGGTCTTTGTTTTGTGTGTTTGTTTCAGTTGTCATCGCTTTTTTTCCAGTTCATTTCAGTTGCTTGTTTTGCTTTCCAGTTGATTCCAGTTTGTGTTCGTCCTCTCTGAAATCTGTCCTGTGTTTTTCGCCTCTTTTTTTCCTTTTTTTGGGTGCTGCTTCACCTTCTGGGGGGATGGATAACCTAGCGGTCAGAACACTGCACTGGCAATTTGACGACCCAGGTTCGAGCCCTGTCGAGGAGATTTTTCTCCTGGAGTTAACATCAGTGCTGACTCCACTCTCCCCAAAAGTCCTTCGGATAGGACTTTAAACCGAGGCCCTGTGTGCGAATGCACGCAGAACACCTTGCGCACACGTTAAATCCTGTTCCGCTTTTCGTAAGAGTAGGCCATCGTGTGCCGGTGGGAACAGATGACATTTACAAAACTGCATACACACGGGGACTGGATGAAAAAAAGCACAAGAGAGCTTATTCCATTATCCTCGATATAAAAGAATAAATCTGTGAGCCACAGAATCATAGACAATTTTCTCTTAATGCATGAGGATGATGTAATGATGTTGCGATGGAAGTGCGTTTGCTTTGAGACTACCTTATAGCGCAATACTCTGCGCTTACTATCAATCATAACATATCCCTGCGTCAACCAGGCCTGAGAAATACAGACACCTGCAGTGTTGGTCAGGTAATTTGAGCAACACTCAAATTTGAATTTTTTGTGTGGTGAATAAAGCTTGACTGTGTCAGTGTGTGGTCCCAGTCTTTCCAAGGAGCCCACAGCAAACTTACTTTGGGTAGGAGCTGGCCAGAGTCCAAAAAAATTCCATGACTCGTATGGGAATCGAACCAGCGACATCCCAGTCCATATTCCAAGGCACTAAACACTGCACCATGGAGGCTGGTGCCCTCTGTTTTTCAGGGGGACATGATAGCCTAGTGGTTAGAACATTGCGCTTGCAATCTGATGACCCAGGTTTGAACCCTGTTCAAGGGGATTTTTCTCCTGGAGTTAACATCAGTGCAGACTCCACTCCCGCCCATAAGTCTTTCAAATGACACTATAAACTGAGGCCCCATGTGCGAATGTATGCAGAACATCTTGCTCACATGTTAAAACTTGTTCCACTTTTGATGGGAACAGATGACAAAACTTACAAAATTGCATACACCCGGGGACTGGATGTAAAAAAGCACACGAGTGCTTATTCCATTATCTTCGATAAAAAACAACAGACAGACAGACAGACAGACAGACAGACAGGCAGGCAGGCAGACAGGCAGGCAGGCAGGCAGATAGTTTTGGAATGGATTGGATTAGATTGGATTAGCTTAGCTTAGCTTAGCTTAGATTAGATCATATTAGATTAGATTAGATTAGATAGATAGATTAGATATACAGGCAGACATATACTGAGATAGAGAGATATAGTTCATCTGTTCATTATCTCTGAAATCTGTCCTCTGTTTTTCAGTCCACCAATTCATTGCCTCTAAAACACATCCCCTGTTGTTATTGTTGTTGTTGTTTTTTTTAGTTGGGGTGTCAGCGGGCCAGCAGCAGTGGTTTTACCTGAACTCTGAGATGGATGACGACGTCAGCCT
>CM060344.1:34774716-34777216 GCA_030674155.1 Stramonita haemastoma | reverse complement strand
AAATTGTTGTCATCCGCTCCTACCTGCACACAATGGCCTGCTCTTTTGAAAGGGGAATGGGGTTTTTAACATGTGTGCAAGATGTTCTGCGTGCATTGGCACATGGGGGCCTTGGTTTATAGTCTTATCTGAAAGACTTGAGGCAGTCACAGGAGAAGTCGTCATTGCCAGTTAAAAGGGGGAAATGCTCCACTCTGCCACGAGTCTGTAGGCTACACCACAGGTCCCCCCACTGTCTGTTGCCTCACCTCTCACCTAGGGGGATGGGACAACCTGGTTGGTTAGAGCGATGCGTATTGCGCTCGTCATCTGCTGACCCAGGTTCGATTCCTGTTCAAGGGGATATTTTTCCCTTGGTGTTAACATCAGTGCCGACTCCACTCTCCCCAAAAAGTCCTTCAGATGAGACTGTAAACCGAGGTCCCGTGTTAGTGTACAAATGCAGAACATCTTGCGCACACGTTAAAACCCATTCCGCTTTTTGGAAGAGTAGGCCATAGTGTGGAGTCTTGCACTCGTGGAAACCTCCTCAATGGCCCCCTCACCTCCCCCCCCCCCCCCAACCTAAACCAGCGACAGACGGACGCCACTGCCGAGTGGTTAAGGCAGTTTGACTTTAATCCCATGGGTCATGAAGTCGTGGGTTCGAATCTCGGCCACGTCTGGTGAATGAAGGGTGGGGATTTTCCTGATATCCCAGGTCAACTTCCAAGTGCAGACTGCCAATGCCTTAATTCCTTTCATGCATATACACATGCAGAAGATCGAATATGCACGTTAAAGATCCCATCACTCATGTCAGCGTTCGATGGGATAGGGAAACAGGAACATACCCAGCATACATCCACCCTGAAGTCTGCAGAATCTTCACAATGTTGAAGGTGGTAGAGAAAGGGAAGGAGAAGAAGAAGAAGTAGGAGGAGGAGAAGAAGAAGAAGTAGGAGGAGGAGGAAGAAGAAGAAGAATGAGGAGAGGAGGAGGAGAAGAAGAGGCAGAAGAAAAAGAAAAGAAAAGAAACCTAAACCCACACGCAAATGGTCAACCTGGATTGATCGATGCAATTGATGAACACAATAATAATGATTCAGAGTTGTACAATCGATGAACACAAATAATAATAATTGTTCAAGTTGTACAATCGATGCTATTGATGAACAGAATAATAATGATTCAGAGTTGTACAATCCATGCTATTGATGAACACAACAATAATAATTATTATTCAGAGTTGTACATGGACGCAATGGCTCGTGGACATAATGATGGGCATGTCACTGTTATGTCGCACGCACACAAACATGCATGCACTCATTCGTGTAGGCACGTGCACGCACACCAACACACACACACACACACACACACACACACACACACACACACACACACCACACACACACAACACACACACACACACACACAAACAACAACAACACAACAACAACAACAACACATGCAATACAACATTCACCTTCCATTTTTTCAGAAAGACCCACTGATTCATCGTTTGGCCTTAAAAACTCCCCCCCATCCCCCCCCCCCCCCCCCCCCCCCCCCATCCATCAGATCATGAGTGGTGATCTGGGTGCTAGTCTTTTGGGTGAGACGATAAACCTAGCTCCCCCTGTGTTGCACATCATTATTTAGCGCACGTGAAAGAACCCACGGCAACGAGAGAGTTATCCCTGGCAAAATTCTGTCGAAAAAAAAAAGCCACTCTTGATAGGGAAACAAATACAGTTGCAGACGGAAAAGGCAAAAAAAAAAAAAGTAATGGGTGGCACTGCTCTTGTGGCGACTCGCTCTCTCACCCCAGGAGAGAGCAGCCCGAATTTCAGGCAGAGAAATCTGCCGTGACTTAAAGTGATGTAAAAATGTAAAATAATAATAATAATGTGTATCTTCTTCTTCTTCTATCCCGTTGTCTAGATTTTAGGGGTGCCACGGAAGACTTCGCAACCAGCTCTCTCCATTTCCCTCTGTCCTCGACCTTTCTCAGGGTGTCACTCAGCCTGAGGCCCGTCCACTCTCAGATGTTGTCCCCCCATCTCTTTCTCTGCCTGCCTCTCCTTCTCCCGCCTTGCACAGTTCCCTGCAGAATCGTCTTGGCAAGCCCTGTTGATCTTGCGACGTGCCCATACCACTTCAGTTTGCGTTTTTTGACTGTGGTCAGAAGATAATGTGCATGCCAGGAAGTTTATCATCACCAACAGATGACCCACCTCACCCACCAACGTGTGTATCCCCGCACACCACTAGGGATTTTACTGACCGCAACCTGACCGCTGGCCTTCTCTATGCAACCACAATGTGAGTCAGTGAGTGTCAAAGTCAAAGTTTTTTTTAATTTCCAGATATAAAGGTAAAGGTGTCCCATAACCTAGGCGCTCTCCCCAAATGTCCTTCGGATGAGACTTTAAACCGAAGCCCCGTGTGCGAATGCACGCAGAACATCTTGCACACACGTTAAATCCTGTTCCGCTTTTCGTAAGAGCAGGCCATC
>CM060344.1:34754716-34769716 GCA_030674155.1 Stramonita haemastoma | reverse complement strand
TTATAACCACATACTTGATAAACAGAGATGTCTGGCAGTATGTAATTACACATGTATGTGGGCACATAACCAGATCAAAAGAACTTCCAAAAACAATACTGCAAGGCACTGTCCAAGGAGGAAGAAAAAGAGGCAGACCAAGGAAGAGATGGGAGGACAACATCACGAATGGACAGGCCTAGAAGTTAACAAAATTTTGAGAAAGGCAGAACAGAGAGAGGAATGGAGGGAAGTGGTTGTCAAGTCTTCGGGGGTGCCCCCAGACTAAGGGATAGAGAGAGAGAGAGAGAGAGAGGAGAGAGAGAGAGAGAGAGAGAGGAGAGAGAGAGAGAGAGAGAGAGAGAGAGAGAGAGAGAGAGAGAGAGAGAGAGAGAGAGAGATTAGCACTATCCTTCACAAAAAAAACCCTCCCACCACTGACTCATACTTACCACCTTCTCTACCCTCCCTCCCCAGAATTATTTATCGCCAGATAATAACGATGACGACAACCACAACGACGCTGCTGCTGCTCTACAACGTCAGCCAGGGTCCTCCAGGTGGTGACGTGACCACTGAGAATGACGTCATCTCGGATGGTGACGTCAGTGACGTCACGACCCCTGACCCCAGGCCCTGGGACCACTCGGACCCCTTCTTCTCGGCCAGCACCCGCGTCCTGCTGCAGTGGCTGCTGAAGTGTTACGTCAGACAGGTCATCGTCTTTGTGGGCATCCCCGCTAACACCCTGTGCTGTCTGGTCTTCTTTAAGGTAAGGTGGGGGGGGGGGGGGGGGAAGGAGGGATGGGGAGGGGAGGAGGGGGAGTGATGGAGAGGGGGGAAGGAAGGAGGGAGGGGGATTTGATTTGATTTGATTATTTCTTTTATATCGAGGATAATGGAATAAGCACTCATGTGCTTTTTTACACCCAGTCCCCGTGTGTATGCAGTTTTGTAATTAATGTCATCTGTTCCCACCGGCACACAGTGGCCTACTCTTTCGAAAAGCGGAACAGGATTTAACGTGTGCGCAAGGTGTTCTGCGTGCGTTCGCACTCGGGGCCTCGGTTTATAGTCTCATCCGAAGGACTTGTCTTCTTCAAGGTAAGGGGGGAGAGAGAGATGGGGAGGGGGGGAGAGAGGGGGAGGGAGGGAGAGAGAGAGGGAGAGAGAGAGAGAGAGAGAGAGAGAGAGAGAGAGAGAGAGAGAGAGAGAGAGAGAGAGAGAGAGAGAGAGAGAGAGTTGAATTGAATTGAATGAATAGTATATAAAGAGGGTTATGGCATAAGCAAACTTGCTTTCTTACACCTCTGGACAAATAGAACATACAAAAAACCCAACAACAACAAAAACAACAAACAACAAGAGACAGCAGGAGAGAGAGAGAGAGAGAGAGAGAGAGAGAGAGAGAGAGAGAGAGAGAGAGAGAGAGAGAGAGAGAGAGAGAGAGGGGAGAGATGGGAGTGTGTGTGTATGTGGTGTGTGTGTGTGTGTATGTGGTGTGTGTGTGTATGTGGTGTGTGTGTGTATGTGGTGTGTGTGTGTGTGTGTGCGTGCGTGCGTGCATGCATGCATGCATGCATGCATGCGCGCGCGAGTGTGTGAAGTGACGGTGTGTTGTCTAAATTAGTGTCAGCAGGCATGTGGGGTGTGTGTTGCCTGAATCATTCAGGCATTCCTGGCACTGGCCTGTTCAGCGGGCAATGCATGGAGTGTCTTGTGTTTTCAGCCGATGCCAGACTGCACATCTTTTACCTACATTTGTACATCCATCCATCCATCCATCCATCCATCCATCCATCCATCCATCCATCCATCCATCCATCCATCCATCCATCCTCCCCAAGCCCACCCACCCACACACTCACACCTTCCCCCCACACCCACAAGCACATAGATAGATAGATAGATAGATAGATAGATAGATAGATAGATAGATAGATAGATAGATAGATAGATAATAATAATAGATAATAGATACATACATACATACATACAACAGACAGACAGACAGACAGACAGACAGACATCACACACAACACACACACAACACACACACACACACACACACACACACACACACACACACACACACACACAAGATACAGACAGCAGACAGACAGACAGACAGACAGTGCATTTGTGTCCTCTTTAGCTCTGAGCTCAATTCTGTTAGGATTCTGCCATAGTGGGAAAGGGTCTATGGGTCAGAAGATCCCAGAGAATAGAAAATGGTCTATGGCTTAAGGGTCGTGGTAGCCCAGTGATCAGAGCTCTCGCTCTCAATGGGTGGGTACCTGCCCTCTTTTAGGGTCAGGGAAGGTAAAGCAGCGAGGGAGAGGAGATGGGCGCCACCGCCCTCAACATGCTGGCCCCTAGAGAAGCTTCTAGAATTTTCGTTTTTGTGTTTTATTATTATATCTCAGGCTGAACCATCATCTCCTCGATCCATCTTTGGGAAGATGTTTGCAGTCTTCTTGAAGAACGAGGGGTTGTTGGGGTCAGCCCTTTGCACCACCCTACCCTTCCTGTGGCTTCTCTGGCTCCGCTCTGTTTTTATATCATTACCTTATTATTGTATCTCTGTCTTATTTCTTGCCTGTTGTTTGATACTTGGTATGGTTTCTTGCTCTTGGGATCATCATTATTATTGTTGTATAGCCAGAGGTTACCTTTTTATCTTGATGTTATCCCTGAAAAGGGCGGGGACTGGATGTTAAAAAAAAAGTACTCGAGTGCTTATCTATTATCCTTCGGATAAAAGAATTTGCCTTGCCATGCCTTGCCTTGTCCGTTGTCCCCGACACGGGGACTGGATGTAAAATAAAAAAAAGCACGTGAGTGCTTATTCCATTATCCTCCAAAAATAAAAAAGAAGAAATAAATAAATAAATAAGCAGAAAAAAAAACCAAAACCGCTGTGGAGAGCCAAGAAAGGACTGGCACTGCTGTCTTGTCTGCACAGTGTGACAATGATGTGTTGGACATCAACAGCAGGTCTGTCTATCTGTCTGTCTGTCTGTCTGTCTGTCCATCCGTCTGTTGTGTGTGTGTGTGTGTGTGTGTGTGGTGTGTGTTGTGTGTGTGTGTGTGTGTGTGTGTGTGTGTGTGTGTGTGTCCGTCTGTGTGTGTGTCCGTCTGTGTGTGTGTCTGTCTGCACAGTGTATCAATGATGTGTTGGATATCAACAGCAGGTTCTATCGTGTCTTGACAGCAGGTCTGTCTTTCTGTCTGTCTGTTGTCTGTCTGTCTGTCGTCTGTCTGTCTGTCTTGACAGCAGGTCGGTCGGTCGGTCGGTCGGTCTGTCTGTCTGTCTGTCTGTCTGTCTGTCTGTCTGTCTGCACAGTGTGACAATGATGTGTTGGACATCAACAGCAGGTCTGTCTATCTGTCTGTCTTGACAGCAGGTCTGTCTTTCTGTCTGTCTGTCTGTCTGTCTGTCTTGACAGCAGGTCGGTCGGTCGGTCTGTCTGTCTGTCCGTCCGTCTCTCTGTCTGTCTGTCTGTCTACTTTGTTGCTGTCTGTCCTGTATGCACTCTTTGAAAGTACAGCAGGCTGTCTACACCATTTACAGACGCTACACTCAGTTCTGAAAACCATCCACACCATAGTAACATACATACATATTATCATACATACATACATACATACTACTATACTACTACGTACTACTACGTACTACGTACTACTACGTACATACATCATACATATATACATACATATACATACATACATACATCATACAAAAAACGTAAATATGTTCATAACGGTATATTATATATCTCAGTAGATGTTCCAAACACTGATACTTCATCATTCAAAGGGTCACCAGTTTCTTTCTGCTAGGACAAAGCAGAATTCAGTTTGTACTCGGAAAAGGGATTCCAATTTGCTCTGTGAGAAACCAGAAGTTCAACGCATGCTTGCGCACATGCACAGAGTCTCTCTCTGTTTCTCGTTCTGTCCCCCTCCCCTCTCTCTCCTCCCATCACTCTCCCCCTCCCCCTCTCTCTCCTCTCCCCCCCCTCTCTCTTCCTCTCTCTCCCCTCTCTCATCTTCCTCCCTCTCCTCCTCCCCCTCTCTCTCTCTCTCCTCTCTCTCTCCCTCCTCTTCTCTCATCTTTCCCTCCTCTCCCTCCCCTCTCTCTCCCTCCCTCCCTCTCTCCCTTCCCTCTCTCTCTTCTCACTTCCAGAAGAATCCGATATTCCACTTCGTGCTCATTTTACCTAAACTTATTGTTTGTACTGAGAATTTCTGAAAATCTGCTTCCAGTCTGTAACATGTCCGTTATCAGCACTTTATGATGTAACCAAATACAGATTGAATTAAAAGGTAAACGGTAAAGGTGTCCCATAACCTATGTGGTCGAAGGGGAGCGAGGCTTCAGAGACCTCAGCTTCTCTGGGGGCCAGCATGTTGAGGGTGGCGCCCATCTCCTCTCCCTCGCTGCTTTACCTTCCCTGACCCTAAAAGAGGGCAGGTACCCATTCACAGCTGAGTGAGTGAACTGGGAGACTGTACTGAAGCCAAAGCGCGTGATCGGTCACCCATCCATGGGTAACCACGCTTGATGCTGCTTAACCTTAGCTTGGGGAGAGCGAGTGCTCTGACCACTGAGCTACCCCGTCCCCACAGGCTAAATTAATGCTATTCACAAAATTTTAACCATCAATTAAAAAAAAAAAAAAAAAAAAAATTCTGATTGCAACTTTTTGCACAAAGTTTTTTTTCTGACTGAACCAACCTGGTCTTGTTTTGACTGTTACAGACTGAATAAAATTTTGATTCTGATCGTTGTTCTGGTTGTAACTGTCACAACAAGGCCTCTCTGCTGTCATTCATTCATGTTGTTCTGGCTGTTGTAACGCTTGTTGTAACAACCGTCGGACCCCAAATCCACCTCTTGCTGTTCTGGCTGCTGTAACGGTGATGTTGTTCTGGTTGTAACGGTCATATTGTTCTGGTTGTAACGGTCATGTTATTCTGGTTGTAACGGTCATGTTGTTCTGGTTTAACGGTCATGTTGTTCTGGTTGTAACGGTCATGTTGTTCTGGTTGTAACGGTCATATTGTTCTGGTTGTAACGGTCATATTGTTTTGGTTTAACGGTCATATTGTTCTAGTTGTAACGGTCATGTTGTTTTGGTTGTAACGGTCATGTTATTCTGGTTGTAACGGTCATGTTATTCTGGTTGTAACGGTCATGTTATTCTGGTTGTAACGGTCATGTTATTCTGGTTGTAACGGTCATGTTGTTGTGGTTTGTTGGTAACGGTCATGTTGTTCTAGTTGTAACGGTCATATTGTTCTAGTTGTAACGGTCATATTGTTCTAGTTGTAACGGTCATATTGTTCTAGTTGTAACGGTCATATTGTTCTAGTTGTAACGGTCATATTGTTCTGGTTGTAACGGTTACAGCAGGGCCTGTCAGACCCAAAATCCACCTGCTGTTGTTCTGGTTGTTGTAATGAACTGTTGTTCTGGCTTTTGTAATAACTATGTTCTTTTTGTTGTAATTAACTGTTGTTCAGGCCGATATAGTTATATAACCGTTGTCACTGCAGCAAGGCCTGTCAGACCCCATCCACCTGTGTTGTTCTGGCTGTCGTATTACCTATGCTTTGGTTGTTTTCATGAACTATGTTCTGGTTGTTTTCATGAACTATGTTCTGGTTGTTGTCAATAATTATGTTCTAGCTGTTGTAATTAACTATGTTCTAGCTGTTGTAATGAAACTATGTTCTGTGCCTATGGTTGCGATACTATGTTCTAGCTGTTGTAATGAACTATGTTCTGATTCAGCCCCGATATGGCCTGTGCGGTTGGCGGGGCTCTAAGCAACATCATTGGATTGGATGTTCTGATTGTTGTAATTAACGATGTTCTGCCTGCTATAACTGTTGTGACACAGCAAGGCCTGTCGGACCCCATCCACCTCCTGCTGTTCTGGCTGGCAGTAGCGGACCTCAGCACCTTGCTGGTGCAGGTGTTGGTGATGCCCGGCTGTTACCTGAGTGACCCCACTGACCTCGGCAACTGGGCCGTGGTGGTCAACGGCAAGGTGGGCTTCGTCAACTGGTGGCTGAGTCACGTGGCCGGGGTGCAGATGGCCGTGGTCAGCCTGGACCGCTGTCTGGCCGTGGCCTTGCCTTTCACTGCCCGCACCCTGACCAAGTACAGGTGAGGGAACTGTTGTTGTTGCCTCTTTTTTGATCTGTCGAGTAAAGGTGAGATTCACAGGGAGTGGACACAGCAGGAACTGACTCCTCTTTCTTTTATGGATCAGGTACAGGTGAGTTTGTCTATCAAGTACGAGTGAGTTTGTCTATCAAGTATGGGTGAGCTTGTCTATCAAGTACAGGTGAGTTTAATCTATCAAGTACAGGTAAGCCTATCTATAAAGTACAGATGAGCTTGTCAATCAAGTACAGGTAAGCCTATCTATAAAGTACAGGTGAGTTTGTCTATCAAGTGAGCTAGTCTGTCAAGTGCAGGTGAGTTTGTCTATAAAGTACAGGTGAGCTTGTCTATCAAGTACAGGTAAGCCTATCTATAAAGTACAGGTGAGCTTGTCTATCAAGTACAGGTAAGCCTATCTATAAAGTACAGGTGAGCTTGTCTATCAAGTACAGGTAAGCCTATCTATAAAGTACAGGTGAGCTTGTCTATCAAGTACAGGTAAGCCTATCTATAAAGTACAGGTGTGCCTGTCTATTTGTATTTTGTATTTTATACCACTTTATGTCACAGCAGATTTTCTCTGCGTGAATTCAGGCTGCTCTGTCTCTCTCCCCGGGAGGGGAATGACCTGTCACCTCTTTCTGTCTATGGTCTGCCTTCTTGGTCCATTTCCTGTCTATCTATCTATCTATCTATCTATCTATCTATCTATCTATCTATCTATCTATCTATCTATCTATCTATCTTCTGTCTGTCTGTCTGTCTGTCTGTCTTCTGTCTGTCTGTCCTGTCTGTCTATCTGTCTGTCTGTCTACTATCTATCTATCCATCTATCCATCTATCTACTATCCATTATCTATCATCCATCTATCCACACCATCATCCATCCCATCCATCCATCCACCTACCTACACTACCTACCTACCTACCTACCTACCTACCTACTATCTATCTACCTACCTATCTATCTACCTACCTACTATCTATCTACCTTATCTATCATCTACAACCATCTTCCCTATCCTATCCCTACCTATCTATCCTATCTATCTATCTATCTATCTACTATCTATCTATCTATCTATCTATCTATCTATCTATCTATCTACCTACCTACCTACCTACCTACCTATCTATCTATCTATCTATCTATCTATCCTACCTACCTACCTATCTCTCTCTCTCTCTATCTATCCATTCCATCCATCCATCCATCCATCTATCTATCTATCTATCTATCTATCTATCTATCTATCCATCCATCCATCCCCACCCCACCTACCTACCTACCTACCTACCTACCTACCTACCTACCTATCTACCTATCTACCTGTCTGTCTGTCTGTCTGTCTGTCCATTCCATCCATCATCCATCAATGTATCCATCTACCTACCTACCTACCTACCTACCTACCTACCTACCTACCTACCTACCTGTCTATCTATCTACCCATCTATCTATATCTTCATCCACCAAATCACTTTGTTGTCCAGAATGATGGTGATGGCCGTGGTAGCCTCCTACCTCCTTCCTCTCACCTACTTCCTCCCCTCCCTCTGGCCTACACCATTGGCTGGAGAACCGACCCCTCCACCAATCGCAGCATCGCTTACATCACGGACACGGCCTGGTTCCCGGTGACTCGCGCCACCGCCGTCAGTATCTGGAACTACGGCAGTTTGGTCTGCAGGCCTCTGCTTCTGGCAGTGATGGTCGTTTGCTGCGTCACCACCGTGGTTTGTCTGCAACGCGCGTCACAGTCCCGCGGGAGATGGCTGGCTCGCTGAAAGGTCTTTTAGTTCCTTTTTGAGTTCACTATTTTGTTGTTATGGAGTTGTAAACAATGTTGTAGTTAAATATTGTTTTCTTGGGTGGGGTTTTTCTTTGGTTGTACTTTTGCATGTTTTGCTTTGCTTTGCTGTTTCATTTCTGTTTAGTTCGGTCTGTTCTTTGGTTAAGAGCTTTTTGTTTAAGAGTTGTGGTTTTTTCTATTTTGTTTTGTTGTTTTTTTGTTTGTTTGTTTGTTTGTTTGTGGTTGGTTGTTTGTTTTGTTGTTGTTGTTGTTGTTGTTTTTGGGGGGGGGGGTTGCTAGATAGATGGCTTGATGAAAAAAAAAGCAAATCTATTGCTTACTTAATGTTAAAAATCTGTCCCGACTAAGCTCATCAGGCCGGTGCCTTATCCCGGTTTCTGTGGTGTTAAGTGACGGAGAGTCATAGACTCCCCCCTGGATAGGACGCCAGTCTATCGCAGGGTTAACCCCCAACACAAGGTTGGTAGCCTACCCCTTTTATACCTGGTGGGGTGAGAAAATAGCCGTAAAGTGCCTTTTCCAGGGGCACAACGCCATAGCCGAAAGCTGGGATCGAACCCGCAACCTTTAGATTACGAGTCCAACGCCCTAACCACTAGACTACAGCGTCGGCTGTGTTTTTTTGCTAGATAGATGGCTTGATGAAAAAAAAGCAAATTTATCGCTTACTCAATGTACCATCTGGAAAAAATAACATTTTGATTTGAACATTTTTTTTATTCGATTTGAAAGGTCAGGGTGACCTCAAAGACCGCCGCATCACCAAGATGCTGTTGTTCCTCTGTCTGACGTACATCGTGCTCCTCCTCCCTGACGTCACATCCGGCATCGTGGTCCAGTTCGTGCCGGAATATTTCGCTTTCCGGAAATACCATAACACGCATATCATCGTGTATCAGTATCTGTGGATCGCGTCTTGTCTCAATTCTACGGCTAACTTTTTCGTGTATTGGTGCTCAGCTCTCGGTTCCAGAAAACTCTAAAGAGCTGTGTTGCTGCTCTTGTTGCTGGTGCTCGGAATGGACATGGTTAAAAAACCTCGGCAGCTAAATTGAATCTTTTTCATTGGAAATATATTTAAAAAATCATGGAGGTTTTTTGTTTTTGTTTTTTTGGTGTGGTTTTTTTTGGAGGGGGGTGGGTGAGTGAAAGGAGTTTTTAAAGCCTTTGGAGATGTAAGTTAGTAGTGAAACGAATTCTGTCTGTGAAAAGAACGATACTGTTTGGGGTGGGAAAGTTTATATACACTCACACACACGCACGCACGCACGCACGCACGAGCGCGCGCGCGCACCACACACACACACACACACACCGCGCACACACACACACGCATGCACTGCGCGCGTGCGCGCAACGCACGCACGCACGACCGACACACACACCACACCACAACACAACACACACCACACACACACGCAAACACACACACAATCGTGCGCGCGACAGGGGGTGGGGTGGGGACAGAAAATACAGCTATAGACACAAACAGACAGACTGACATACAGACAAACACACACACACACACACACACACACAGACACACACAGACACACAACACACAGACACACAGACACACACACACACACACACACACACACACACACACACACACACACCACACACACACACACACACACACACACACAAACCACACACACACACACTAACACACACTAACACACACTAACACAAACAGCACACGACTCTCTGTCTCTGCCTCTGTCTCTCTCTCTGTCTCTCTCTGTCTCTCTCTTGGAACAGATGACAATATTTACACAACTGCATACACTCGGGGACTGGATGAAAAAAGCACATGAGTGCTTATCCCATTATCCTCGATATAAAAGAATAAATAAATAAATGAATAAATAAATTACTTCTCCTCTCCGTCTCTCCTGTCATTCTTTTCCTTCCTGGCTGAGCTGTCCGTCTCCTCGTCCGTATGTCTGTCTGTCTATCTGTCTGTCTATCTCTCCGCTTTCTGTCTCTCTGTCCGTCAGTCTGTCTGTCTGTCTGTCTCTTTCCTTTGCCGAGTTCTTAGATTGTGTGTGTATGTGTGACTGGAGAAAAAGATGTAGATAATCTATGTGTATTAATCTCTTTCTCCTTCACGCACACACACACCACACACACACCACACACACACGCACGCAGCACGCACGCACGCACGCACGCACGCACGCACGCACGCACACACACACACAAACACACAACACACACAACACAACAACACACACACACACTCACACGTATCCATTTTTAATATAAAGATCTCTTTTCTTGTCTTTACGGTAAAGTATCATTTAATTTCTTTGTATTTATTTGTATTTACAAAAGAAAGTCGCGTGTAGCCTAGCACCCCGAAGAGGACAGCCTGGCTTGAATATAGCAAGTTTGTCGAACGAAAGCTGGTACAGTGTATGCAATTAAATGTAGCAGTACACATAATAATTATGACTATATACAATATTATCATACAACACAGCAAAGTGCAGGGCCACCGCCACAAGCAAACATAATAAGAAAGCAACACACACACAAAGACGCATGCACGGGCATACACACACCCCTTAATTAAGAAAAAAGCGACAAAACTCCATACACACGGGGACCGGATATAAAACGCGCATGATGAGTGCTTATTCCATTATCCTCGAAGTAAAAGTCTAAAAAAAAAAAAAAAATAAATACACACACACACACACACACACACACACACACACACACACACACACACACACACACACACACACACCATAAAAAGAGATAAGAAGGTAATTAGGTAGATAGATTATACGATAGAAAGGTAGACAGACAGACAGAGAGAGACAGGTAATAGATAGATAGGTAGACAGACGGCAAGCAGGCTGGGTAGTTGCGACATAACCAAAGAAGATAGACTTAAATAATTTATTGTAATCTTTGTGCCGACAAAAACAGTGTGGAAACACACACACACACACACACACACACACACACACACACACACACACACACACAAGCAGTGCGCGCGACACACAACACACACACACACACACACACACAACACACACACACACACAGAGCAGTGTGCGACACACACACAGCAGTGCACACACACACACACACACACACACACACACACACACACACACACACACACACACACACACACACACACACACACACACACACACACACACAACACACACACACACACACACACACACACACACACCACACACACACCACACACACACACAACACACACACACACACACACACACAGCATGCTGGACACACACACAGCAGTGTGGACACACACACACCCCACACACACACACACACACACACACACACCACACACACACACACACACACACACACACACACACACACACACGACCCAAGTTCGAATCCCATTCAAGGGGATTTTTTCCCCTGGAGTTAACATCAGTGCAGACTCCATTCTCCCCAAAATTCCTTCAGATGAGACTTAAAAATTGAGATACCGTGTGCGAACGTATGTAGAACATCTTTCGTTAAAACCTGTTCCGCTTTTCGAAAGAGTAGACCATTGTGTGGTGGTAGGAGCAGATGACAAAGTTTACAAAACTGCATACACATGGGGACTGGATGTAAAAAGGACATGCGTGCTTATTCCATTATCCTCGATATAAGAGAATAAATAAATAAAAAAATCACACACACACACACACAAAACACACACACACACACACACACACACATGCACACACACACACACACACAACACCACACACACACACACACACACATATCACCACCACCACCACCACCACAACACCCCTCACTGAAACCCACCCTCCACTCTCTACCCCCCCCCCCCCCCACACACACACACACCACACACACACACCACCCCCACCTTTCACACACATAATTATACACACATTTTCACTGGAACCACATCGACGCATTCACATCCACATCATCCGGTTGGTAAGACGCGAAAGCCGTATCTCTCAACTCGTCTTCCGAACGAAACAGAACGTAACCCAGCCGTCTTAAAACCCCAAAACATTGCTTTTGAACCTTATCCACAAAAGTCCAGTTCGCGCGTTTCCTCCAAGCCTGAGACGCCTCCAGCGAATCTCGCCGCACCACAGAATACGGCGAATTCATCATTAGCCGCACCTTTTGCCGCAGAACTGTACTACTACTACTACTACCATTGTTGTCCATTTTCGCAGAACTGGTTTGGATTTGGATCTGATTGTTGACATGGTGAGTCCATTTCAGCCCAGATAGTTGTAGAGGAGTTTGGAGATGCGTAGAGGATCTCTCGCTAAGGTTTCGTAGCGGAGCAGTCTGGTTCTGTTGAGAAGAGGAGGGGGGAGGTGGAGGAGAGTGGTGAGGTCATCATCGAGGTGACGGTGACACTGATCCTTAAACAGTTGGCTGTATTTCCACTGGGGAGTTTTCTTGAAAACGGTGACCCGAGACCACAGGGACGCTCGAGATCCCTCACCAGCAAGATGACCTTGAGGTCAGGGTCGCGGGTCATGAGGGGTAAGAGGTCACGGAGGCGCGGTCGGATGACCTTGAGGAGGGAGGTGTGGGTCTTCCGGCACATTCGTTCCGCTTCGTTGATGCAGAGGGCCATGGCGGATGCGTTTAGCCCGTCTATACACCTGTGGGGTATACATGGTACCCTATCAGAATCACAGTCATATCCACACACATATCAACACATATGTTACATATCACAGGTATGTTAACCCCATTCAGTTTTCCTAGAAGTGTAAGGTAAAAAAAAAAAGGAAAAAAAAGGCAAAGGTGTCCCATAACATGTGTTGTCATAAGGGAGCAAGGCATCAGAGACCTCAGCTTCTCTAACGGGCCGCATATCGAGGGCGGCGCCCATCTCCTCTCCCGCACTGCTTTACCTTCCCTGACTCTAAAGAGGGCAGGTACCCATTGACAGCTGGGGGGACTGTACTGAAGCCAAGGCGTGCAAACGGTCACCATCCAATTGGTGATCATGCTCAATACTGCTTAAACTTGGCTGGGGGAAAGCGAGTGCTTTGACCACTGAGCTATCCGCCCCCCTAAAACCAGTACAATGGATAACACGAACATACCCAGCATGCACCCTGTAACTTGGAGACTGAAGGACTCCCTAGGTGAATGTGGCCAACAACTCACTCACTCACTCACTCAGTCCCATGTCCCAAAGGACGTAGGGGGACATGAGAGAAGACGCAACAGCGATCTTTTTCCATCTTCACGATCTGTGTGGCTATAGGAGGTGTTGCAGGGTTTGGGCGTCACCACACACAAAACAACATGTCCAGTGACTTCTCAAGAAGCTACGGATGGAGAAGTCAGTCCTGCTTGTTTAACTTCATTGCGGTTCTGGTTGTTGTATTTCACAAAGCACAAACTAATTCAGTAAAATCTAGTCATTTTTCAAGTCATATATATATATATATATATATATATATATATATACAGACACACAGACAAATAGATAGATAGATAGAGATAGATAGATAGATAGATAGATAGATAGATAGATAGATAGATAGATAGATAGATAGATAGATAGATAGATAGATAAAAACCTGTAAGATCTAGCAACGAAATTAGGATTATTTTGGTGTATTAAACAAACTAGCTCCTCTCTCTCTCTCCTCTTCTCTCTCTCTCCTCTCTCTCTCTCTCTCTCCTCTCTTTCTCTCTCTCTCTCTCTCTCTCTCTCTTCCTACACACACACACACACCACACACACACACACACACACACACACACACACACCACACACACACACAACACACACACACATCACACACCATCATATCTATGTAGCGTTGTTAAATTGGATAGCACATTACCCTTCCTCGTTCCCTTTAGCTCTCTTTGCAAGGGATGAAAGTTTCAAAGCAATGAATCATCATAATCATCACCCCCTCCTCCTCACACCACACCACCACCACCACCCCCACTTCATACTTTTCGAGAGGCCAAGTTCGGGCAGATCGTCGTAGAAAGCTGCGTTCTAGCAGGGAGAGGTCAAGGTCGCTGAAGTCACATGACAGGAAGTTGTGAATGATGCCCTCTTGTTGATTTTTCCACTGCTCCAGGAAGTCTTTTCTGTGAGCTTTCCCTTTACTGATGATATAAATGAATGAATAATTGTAAGTAAGTAGATAGTCATATCAATCAAGCAAGATTGTTTATTGTTATTGTTGTTGTTTTATATGTTAAAATCTAATCACACAGCTGTGGTTTTTCAGCCAAAGCTCTCTTTAGGCTAGATCTAGACAAAACATGCAAAATTTTATTATTATGTTTTAAAAAATATTTTATATCACTTTATGTCACAGCAGATTTCTCTGCGTGAAATTCGGGCTGCTCTCCCCGGGGAGAGCGCGTCGCCACAAGTGCAGCGCCTACCCATTACTTTTTTTTCCCCCTCAGGGATGTGTCTAAACACACAACCTGTGTGCATGCTGGGGGTTTTTTTTAATAATAATTTTGTCATCCGCTCCTACTGGCACACGATGGTCTGCTCTTCCGAAAGGTGGAACAGGATTTTAACGTGTGCGCAAGATGTTCTGCGTGCGTTCTCATCCGAATGACTTGACATTCTGTTCGATTTTTTCGTCAAACTGGGAAGAAAGGGCGAGCTGGGTACGAACCCAGAAACTCGCGGTTTACATATTGGCAGGCAAACGTCTTAACCATCCTGCCACCGTCTCTGGCAGGACCAATTCTTTAATATTGTAATGTAGTGTATTTACTGCACTGTATTGTATTGTACTGTACTGTATCGCTCACGGATATTTCTCTGCACATGAAATCTGTGACTGGATTCGCGTGAGAGTTGCCTTATGCTAGTTTTGCCAGGGACAACTCTTCCTGGTGCCTTGGATTGTTTTAAGTGCACTAAATGTGTGTTGCATGCGGGACCTCAGTTTGTCGCTTCATCCGAAAAAAAAACACCCAAACTATTACCCAGACCACCACTCATGGCCTAGTGGTTTGGATTCAAACTAGACC
>CM060344.1:34667216-34744716 GCA_030674155.1 Stramonita haemastoma | reverse complement strand
TACCTAGTGTAGGCCTATTCCATTATCTTCGAAATAAAAGAATAGATGTAAAAGAAAGAAAAAAAAATAAATAAGTCCATAAAAAAGAAAACTAAAATCGTTGAAAAACAACTTAACGTTAAAACCCGTTCCGCCTTTCGGAAGATCAGGCCATCAGAGCAGGCCATCGTGTGCGGTAGGAGCGGATGACAAAATCATATATTTAAAAAACAGCATGCACACAGGTGTCGTAATTAGACACCATCCCTGATGAAAAATCGGGGAGTTAGTGTCCCAGGGCAGCTGGGGCTGTATAATTATGGCAACGTTCTGGTGGCTCCTGCGATGGTACTGGAACCATTGGTATCAGTCAAATTTACAACACAGTCAAAAGTTCTATTTTTCAGTTATGATAAACCACTAAAAAGCAAAGATTAGTGCAATCTTCGCTGCTGACTTGAAGTAATCGAATTAGGTGGTAAACCTTGATGACAATCTCTGAGCTTTTTACATTTTTGTTGTTGTTGTTTTTGTCGCAACGATGCCCTTAAGTCTCAGCGGAGATTTACGATTCAGGCTAGGCCCTAGATGCTGTCGGAGCTTATTGTACCAGCCACCTATGCCGATGCTGATTGGCTGAGGTGATGCCTAGTCTGCTTGCAGAATGTAAACATTGCATGCTTGACGCAACACTGTCAGTATGTTTGCAAGAAGTTATTTGATCATCCACTAGAGGACTAGTTTCAAGCCTCATCTGAAAGACTTGCATGAGAATAGACTATGATTCAATGTTGACAGAATGAATAAATAAAATATAATATATATATATATATTTTATCATTGATGCCTATGAAGCTAATGCCATCATTTTACAAAAAAAGAAAAAAAGTTAAAGGTAAATGTGTCCAATAAACTAGGCGGTTGTAGGGGAGCGAGGCATCAGACCTCAGCTTCTCTAGGGGCCAGCCAGCATGTTGAGGACAGCGCCCATCTCCTCTCCCTCGCTGCTTTACTCCCATGACCCTATAGAGGGCAGGTTTCCCACTGACAGCTGGGTGAACTAGGGGGAACTGTACTGAAGCCAAGCAGCAACGGTCACCCTTCCAACTGGTAACCACGCTCAACTGCTGCTTAAAGATGCGGTAATTTCCGCTGTTGACCTGGAGAACCAACAAAAAGATTGAAAGCCGACTCAGAGCTTCGAAAGCAGTGTCTTCGCCGCATCCTCAAGATCCACGGAACAACATGTTACCAATAGAGAAGTGAGCAAAAGGACTGGCATCAACAATATCATAGAAAAAGTGAAACAAAGGCGATGGAGGTGGCTGGGCCATGTCCTCAGGATGACAAGACCCACATCCATATGCTGCACTCAGATGGGCACCACCTGGTAAAAGGAAGAGGGGCAGGCCGTTAGGTACATGGAGGAGAACTATAGAAGAAGAAATGAAAATAATGGGCAAAACATGGAATAGAAAATCAGCTGGCTTGCCCAAGACAGAGATGGCTGGAGGAGACTTGTTGGCGCCTTTTGCTCCACCCAGAGAGAAGAGGATTAAGTTAAGTAATTTTCCGCTGTGGAATGCAGCTACCTTAACGTTGGGCAAACAGTCGCATGCACAACTTTTAACTTTACCTGAAAACCTTGAAGCCTTAGACCAAGAATGAAAAAACAAAACAAAACAAAACATTCAATAGGCTTATTAGGCCTATGCCACATGTGTTTGACCAGCTGTAGGCTAGGCCTAGACCTAAGTAAGAGAAAGAGCAATCAGCCAAAGAACAGTGATGTCAATGCTGACTCCCCCCACCCCCCACCCCCACCACTACCACCCACCCCCTTTTTTATTTGTTTGTTGTTGGTGGTGGTGGTTGTGGTTTTGTTTTGTTTGTTGTTGGTTTTTTTGTGCATTACCACAACCTGGAACATTGAATTGATAAATAATGTAGGCACCAAAAAAAAAAAAAAAAAAAGTTCAAATTAAACTACCATAATTATTTCGGATGCTCGCAAGGAAGAAGTGCTGTGCACAGAAAGACTAAAAACAGAACCTGTGTATAATGTTCACAGGTTCAGATAAAACGAAAAACAAACAAAAAAATCCAGTTTCAAAGCAGCACTACCCAGTGTGGTGATGGTGGTTGGTAGTATGGTCCCCAATGGGACAGCACCGCTGGGACTTTAATGTAACCAAACCAGTTGTACTCTCCAGCATTAGGCTACCATGGAAGTCACGGTTATGTATAGCTGTAGATTAAAGAAATAATCAAGGACAACCCAGGCTGATCTAAATCACATGATTAAAAAAAAAAAAATTTCATTGAGCACTACGAATATTGACAGGGCATGACTGTCAACAATCACTGACTCTAAGCTACAGATAATACACTAACACACACACACACACACACACACAACACACACACACACACACGCACGCACGCACGCACGCACGCACGCACGCGCACCCCCCCGCCCCCCCCCCCCCCCCCCCACACACACCCCCCCCCACCACACACCACCACACACACCCCACACACACACACAACACACACACACACACACACACACGTGCGCACGCATGCATGCACGCACCCACACACACAATCCCTTAACACTATATTAGACATAAAACAAATTTCTCTTTATTTCAATAATTTCTACAGCTGGAAATTAGCCAGAACACAATTGCTACGCACCATTAATTGAGAATAAGTTTATAAACACCAAGCAAAAGCCTTCAAAACCATTTAAAGCCCAAGTGTTCCCATTCGTTTTAGTAGAATACGCTTATGCCTACAGTGTTCCGGTATTCAGACTCCAAGCCATGTGGTAATATTGCGCGACACGGCAGTGGCGTGAGAGGGTACTCAGCAAAGTTACATAAAAGGTAAAAACTGATTTATTGTTTCGTTAAACGCAGTGTCTGTTGACTTTATAATTATTAGCAATCGTATCAGTGTATTGCCTTGTTGCTTGTATATTCTAGGCGTACGTAGCGCTATCAAATAGCGAAAAGGGTTGGTTTCTGTGTGTTACTGGTTACTGTTGGTAATTGTACATCCAGATCCGGTTATCCGGCCATTTTGATAATAATGCGCTGGGTGCGCGGGAGCGATAAACATGGGTCTGTTGGCAATATTGAGAGGAAGACTGTGGCATTGTATGAAGAGGTCACGAAGGTAACGTATTTTGGGAAATTTTGGAGAAGCTGTAATACAGGCACATGCTATTTTTCAAGGAAAATGAGAATTTTTTAAGGGGGTGGGGGTTGAAAGTGGCTGGCTTTGATATGCCCTGCAGTGGCACCAATGTGTTCACAGGATTTTTTGACAGTTATGACTGCACAGTGCATTTCACAGATTCCATACTTGCTCAAGGAAGGAAGGTGGCAGGATGGTTAAGACGTTCGCCTGCCAACCAGTAAACCTGAGGATCTGGGTTTGTACCCAGCCTCGCCCTTTCTTAGTTTGACGAAAAAATCAAACTGAATGTCAGTCATTCCGATAGAGACTATAAAACCCAGGCACCGTTTGCGAACGCACACAGAACATCTTGTGCACATGTTAAAACCCCGTTCCGCCTTTCAGAAGAGCAGGCCATCGTGTGCTGGTAGGAGCTGTTGACAAAAATATGAAAACCAGCATGCACACAGGTTTTTGTGTTTAGACACCATCCCTGATGGAAAAAAAAATAATGGGTAGGCGCTGCACTTGTGGCGACGCGCTCTCCCCGGGAGAGCAGCCCAAATTTCATGCACAGAAATCTGCTGTGACATAAAGTGGTATAAAATAATATAAAAAAATGAAACCACAGGATGCCACTGAATGATGAAACTTACTGTTTTACTTTAAGTTTCAGGCTATGACATGGACAAACCTGACTTTTGGATATTTTCAAATATAAATTGCTGAACACAATGATTGTATGAATGGGTTTTTGGCTAGGTATGTAACCTCATTGGAGGCACTCATACATGGTTTAGAATCAAACATGTTCAATAAATAAAGCCAAAGAATTTTTTTTGTTTTTAGTTAATGCATGTAAAATCAATCCTATAAAATGGTAACACATCTTTTTAAATGAAAGGAAATCATTTCATTGTACAAGAATTTTATTAATCTTTCTCAGTTTCAGAATATTTTGGGAGATGCAGACTTGTTCACCTCAAGGCATCTCATTCTAGCCATCTGAAAAGATTTGACAATAATGCTGAAAACAGGTGAGAACAACAATCAGTGCTTTTTTCTGAATGATTATACCAGAAGACTTAGGAACCCTACAGTAGACACTTGTGCTAATGAGTAAATGATGCTTTTTTCTGTTCTACAGGTTAGACAGAGGAGACCCAGAACTAAGCAGAGGAGCAGACAAGAGAGAGGACTTTGACAGTGGCTTCATGAGCAACAATGGAGAGGTAGGTGTTTGACAGATGTTTGACGGGTTTATTTTTTTTTTTTTTGGGCTGCTCGTCTTCTGTGACATCCCGTACTTTTTGCCCCGCGCCACTCATTTCAGTCTCCCCGCCACAACCATACCCAGATTTGCTGTGTCTCATCCTCGGGATCAGAGTCCACAGGGAGCCCATCAGTATTAGGCCGCCATAGAGCCGCCGCCAAGGGGCCCGCACTTCTGCTGGGTCATTTTGGTGGTGTTCAGTGGGTGCCTGTTTTGAGCTAACATACACAGGACTCCACCACTAAGCCCCCTACTAACACGTGTTAGCTCAGTCGCGGAGCCAGACTATACCCCGGCGCCAACCAGGCCTAAAGATATCAGACACCTGCGTGTTGGTCAGGTAATTAGAGCAACTCTCTTAAAAATTTGCATCTGTAAAGTGGATGAAGCTCGACTGTCTTGTCCCAGTCTTCCCCCTGAACCCAAAAGCACACTCACCCTGGGTTTGGATCCGGCAGGGAGTCCGAAAAAACCCCTTGACTTATGGGATTCGAAACCCTGCGACCTTTTCCCGTCCGAAGCAAGGCGAAACCACTGCGCCATGGTGGGTATTTTTGACAGGTATCTTGAGTGTATGTTTCAGAAGGGTAGATCCTTTGTAGTTCCACTCTACAATGTACTTCAGCTGATGATGCCACGTTGAGAAATTTAGCCATAAACTGATTGATCTGCATTTCCACACAACTTTTTCAAAAGATAAAAAATAAAAACACAAGGAAAGGATGTTTCTTCCTTTCATTCATGTTCACAGTTGGACAGCTCAGTCCCTGAATAAAGGAGCATACATAACACTGCAGGCCTCCGTCACTGTAGAGCTTCCTAACTGTTGGGGAGAGATTGGGCAAGACCCTTTTTTGGAAAAATTTTAGTGCCTCATTTGCAGGAGTGCAGCATGTTTTGTTTTTGGGCTGCCTGTCTTGCCAGGTTTTTTCCCCTTTAAGGTCTGCACTTTTAAAAGATCTAGGAGGTTGTTAAAATCCCTGCCCAGTATTCCCAGACACCATGTCTGTAATTCAAACCCATACTTTGTGGACTTTTGGGATTTATTTTTTTGTTTTTTTTTTTTTTTTTACATTTAGCACCACGTAATCAGAGCAAATTTATAATAGCGTGACATTCAGGCTGCTTTCCCGAGGAAGAGCAATGCCGCAAGAAAGTGCTACCTTTTTTTTTTTCTTTTCTGTCAGCAACTGTATTTGTTTCCCTATTAGAGTGGCTTTTTTCTCCAATCTTTGTAGGACAACTCTCTTGTTGCTGTGGGTCTTCAGTGTGACTAAGTAATTAAAGTAACACTATCATCTCATCCCCAAAACCACACCCCGACCACCACTCATGGTCTAATGGATGGGGAAAGTTTTGGGCCCAAACGGATTCGAAACCCCCGCCCAAACCGGACTTTATTTTTACTACTAGACAGGCGCGTTTTCCCTTTTAAAATGCCAATCCACTGATGGGATTGGTTCTAGTTTTTGCTGCAGACTGACCTTTATCCTTTGCCCATATGGCTGTTCATGTCAAAATGACCCCCTAGGAATCACTGTGAGATTGAAATTCCAGAAGGAGAAATTTGGTGAATGATGTTCAAGTACCTTGCCATATTAAGGCAGCTATACTTAAGAAGATTTTTCTCCCTTTTAAAGGGGAGGCAAGTTATTAGTTTGAGCTTGCTAGTGAAAGGAATCTCAAACAAAATTTTAAACAAAAAACATTTTTGTATAGGCCTTGGTAATTTGATGACATCACACAGCTTTTTGGTTGGCCAAGTCCGTCATTTTTTGTGTTTGCATTTTTAATGTGTAGAAGATTTGGGGGGGGGGGGGGGGGGGGGGGGACGTATGTGAGAAGGGGCAGGATGGATAGCTAGCTGTATGTGGGAAGAGGCATGAGAATGGTTATGGCACAGTCATGGGTGTGAGTGAGTGTGAGAGCAAGAATAGGGAATGGGCAAACATGGTTTTGTTTTTTTTCTATGTTAGAGAGGAGGGGGAATGTTTTAGCAAAACAGATACTTTAAATAGAAAAAGTGAGGTTAAGTAGGAAATGCAGTTACCAAGATAATTATTTTTTGTGTATGTATATATGTGTGTGTGTGTGTGCGTGCGTGTGTGTGTGTGTGTGTGTGTGTGTTGTGTGTGTGTGTGTGTGTGTGTGTGTGTGTGTGTGTGCATGCTAGAGAGAGAGAGAGAGAGAGATATATATATATATATATATATATATAGTGTGTATACTGACATACATGCATGGATTCCTGAAAGGATGGAAGAGTAGGCCTATGTATACATAGACCTTCATTTTGTTGTAATTGTTTTTTGTCTGCTCCCCAGATTAGCATTTGGGGGGAAGGGGGGGGGGGGATCACCTGGTCACCCAGAATGTGCACTCAGACTCGTTCATCCTACCTAGGAATCACTGTGAGATTGAAATTACACACTGAAGGAGAAGTTTGCGTGAATGACTGTTCAAGTACCTTGCCATATTATAGGCAGCTATACTTAAGAAGATTTTTCTCCTTTAAAGGAGAGTGCAAGTTATTATGTTAAGAGCTTGTCATAGCTGAAGGCAATCTCAACACAACATTTTACAACATAACAACATTTTAGTATAGGCCTTGGTAATTTGATGACATCACACAGCTTTTGGCTTGGGCCAAGTCCGTCATTTTTAGTGTTTGCATTTTGTTTAGATCAGATTAACTGTAAGTTGAAAAAAAAAAAAGAATAAGGAGCATCAGACTAAGCAAAAGAACTAAAAGAGGCCAAAGAAACAGAAGAAGAACTAGAAGATAAAAGAACTCGTAAAGGAAAAGCACAATAGAAACAAAGAAGTAAGCGTATGGAAAAAGAAGAAAGCGCAAAGAAGACAGAAGCAGGTTAATAACAAAGTAAAGGGTAGAACCACAAGAACAACCAGCAAAAGGATCACCAAACAGAAAGAGCAAAATGAAGAAATGGGCATCAAACCAAAAACAGCAACAACAGCAACAAAATTGGAGGCTGGGAAAAAAATGGAAAGAACAGAATTTAAAAAAGGGGGGGGGAGGGGGGAGTAACAGAACATGGGTAAGAAACAAAAAAGAAGAAAGGAAAGAAAAGAAAAAGATAACAGAAGAAAGGGACAAACACATGGGTGATGTTCCTTCCAGTTTAAACAGAATTCTTTCATGGCAATTTTTGGACTTTGAATACTATTTTAAAAAGAAAAACCAGATTAAAAAATATTTTAAAAAAACAAAACAAAACAGATTGAAACCTGAATCTTTGAAAATGACCAAAAATTGACAACCTGTGACAAACTTCCCATTGAAAATCATTGAAAGTCAAGGCTTGACTATCAAAAGTATTCCCATTAACAATAACAATAAAGATAATTTTTTGGTGTGAGAAAAGTTAAAGTTGCACACAGACACAGAATAACAGATGACAAATGTTTTAGTGGTGACTTTAAGTTAAATTCTTTATATCATTCTTGGTTTTAGATAGTAAGGGTTTTCTTAATGAAATTCTTTGCCTTAGTAGTGACTTTCTGTATTGGATTCTTGGCTTATGTCACATGATCAAAGTCTTGGCTTTATTGATGGCTTTAGTGGTGATATGATCACATTCTTGCCTTAATGGTGAGTTTCTTTATTACATCCTTGCCTTTTAAGGGTGACTTTATGGCATTTTTGGCTTTAGGCTAGTGGTGACTTTCTTTATGACTGTATTGGCTTTAGTGGTGACTTTATGGCATCTTTAAGTGGTTACTTTCTTTTGTGACTCTTGGTTTTACTGGTGACTTAATCACATTTTTGGCTTTAGTGGTGACTTTTTAAATAACATTTTTGGCTTTAGTGGTGACTTTGTTTATCACACTTTTGGGTTTAGTGGTGACTTACCACATTTTTGGCTTAAATGGTGAAGAATCCACTTCAGCAATAAAATATTCCATTCTATATTGTGCTGAAAAAACTGTTATTATCCAAACAAGCATAAGCAAGATTTAAATAGGGAAAAAAATGTGGCACTGTACTGTGGTTATGTGCTGTCTTGGGCAGGGCAGCTTGATTTTCAGGAAGAGAAACTTACTGTGTGGTGTAGTGGTATGGCACTACTCTGCTGTGTTCTGCATTATGCTACATTATACTTCCATACCATGCATATTGCTGTGTATCATACTGTGCCATTCATCCTATCCCATCATGTACTGTCCCATCCTTTTCCATCCCAGATTTTCAAATTTATTTATTTATTCATGTGTCGTGAGTTGTATTGCAGATTGTGTTGAATAGAAGATAAGTTGTGATATTCATGGAAAGGTTAACTTATTCACGTATGTGACATATTTGTTGGAAAGTAATAACCAAAGCCATGTTGGATGATGGATAGAAATATGTACTGGGGTTTATTTGTTTTTGGGGGGTCTTTTTAAAAAGAATTTTGGTGTGTGTGTGTTTGCTTTTTTTTGGGGGGGGGGGGAGGGGGGTAATGTATTGGCATCATAGTTTGATATAGATTTAATGAAATTGATAACAATTGAATTTCACGAGAAGGAGAATTTCTGCTTTACTGTAATCTTTTTTTTTTTTTTTTTCTTTTTTTTTTTTGGGGGGGGGGGGGGGGGGGGGGGGAGTGTTTTTGAGAGGGGGGGGGGAGCATGTGTGAAATAAATGAAATAAAAAGAGATCTGATTAGTATCTTAGATCAAAGAAAAGTGTATGTGCTTGCCATAAGTGGGAGAGGGGAGGGTTGTAGGTGGAGGGGTATGAGGTGAAAGACTTGATTTAATGCCTCCTTTTGTGTGTGTGCGTGTGCGCACGCATCTGTGCTATGCATACATATATTTTTGAATCTACAAGCAAATGTGTGCAGGGTTTTATTTGTTTTTTTCAAATTAATTTTTTTTTATAGTTTGTTTATTCCAGTGCTCTGAGTTAATTGTACCACAGATTATGTTGAATAGAAAATAAGTTGTGATATCTATGGAGATGTGAACGTGTTAAGGTATGTGACATCTTTGTCAGAAGGACCAAAACCATGTTGAATGATGGAAAAAAATGTGCATTTGGGGGTGGGGAAGGGGGTTTTTTTGGTTTTTTTTGCGTCTATTTGATGTTTTCTCTTTTTTTTTGGGGGGGGGGGGGGGGGGGGGGAGAATGGTGTACTGGTATCATAGTTTTGTATATACTCAGTGAAAAAGAGCATTTTTGCTTTGCTTTTTTTTGGTGTACATTTGTTGGCTTTTTGAGAGAGTGTGTTACTGTGTGGTGGTAGAGGGGGGGGGGGGGGTATGTATGTACAACATTTATGAAATGACAGATATCTGATTATTATCTTAGATTGAAAAAAAGCTTGTGTGTGTGTGTAAGTTGGAATTGGGGGGGGGGGGATTATGAGGTTGTACTGTGTATGATGGGCCACCTGGAAAAGTGATGCAAGTGTTGTGTGTGTGTGTGTGTGTGTGTGTGATTGAATCTAGATGAAATGTGTCAAGTCAAGTCAAGTCAAAATGATCTTTATTGAGGGTAAAAGATTAAGTTTACACAACTTTTTTTCATCCTGCCCTCACAAAAAAAATCAAGAAAATTGACTTCTAAAACAATCAAAGACAAATATCAACCGTGGTTGAAAACTAAAATAAATGAGGATTTTCATCCAAACAGAATCTTACAAGATAACACTGAAGACAGTAACATAAACTCAAGTCATACAGACAAAATAATGGAAATACAAAAATAACATGGGTATGAATAACAACAAAGCAGCCAGTGTGTGTTTGGCTTATTAGGTTTTTTATTTTCCTTTTTCTAATTAATCTATTTATGTGCTGAATTAGTTGTAATTCAGACTGTGTTGAACAGAGAATAAGCTGTGATATCCATGACAATGTTAACATTAAAAAAAATTAACAGGTGACATCTTTGTCAAAGAGTAATGAACAAAACTATGTTGAATAAAGGAAAGAAATATTCACTTACAGATTTTTTGTTGTTGTGTGTGTGAGTTGTTTTACTTTTTTATGTTTTGGCATCATTGTTTATTATAGTTTCTGTGAAAACAATTATTTTTTTTTTTAGAAAGAGATAGAGGTGGTGTATGTTGGAAATTTTATGAAATGAATGACATGAGATTAGTACCTTAGATTGAAGAACAGTGTGTGAGTGTGCATGCTGGATGAGGGGGCAGGGATTATGAGGTTGTAATGTGTGTGATGGGCCACCTGGGAAAGTGATGCAAGTCAAACTGATGTCATTTGATCAGAGAGAGTGTATGTATGTGTGTGTTTTGGGGGGGGAGTCGGGGGGGGGGGGGGGGGGGGGATAAGAGGTATGTATGTAGGGAGGGGTGGGGTGAGAGGAGATGTGACTTTATTCCTCCTCGCATGTGTGTGTGTGTGTGGCTGTATACATGGGGTTGTGAACTGTATCATGGGCAACCTGGGAAAAGTATGCAAGTCAGACTGATATCAGTACCCAAAAGGTGTTAAGTAGTTAAAGATTACTGAAAACCTTAGGCAGCTTTTGCAGATAATCAGCAGTTGACTTGCATATTTTTTTTCAAGTTGCCAATTATCTTTTATGTGACTAGACATGGAGAGAAATAGTCCTTGTGCATATATATGATTATATGCTATCTGAATAGGTGTGTGTGTGTGTGCGTGTGCGTGTGAGTGAATACTATGTGTGCACATACTTGTTAAGTTACATGAAATGTGTGTGTTTGGGTTTTTAATCATCAGATTAATCTGTTTAATTGCTGAGTTAGTTTAAAGATAGTGTTGAACACAAAGTAAGCTGTGGTATCCATAGAAATGTTAGCATTTTTACTTGACATCTTTGTCAAGAAGTAATAAACAAAACATGTTGAATGATGGAAAGATATATTCATTTCGGCTTTTTTTTCTTTTTTTGTGTGTGTATGTGTGAGTTCTTTGCCGTTCTGTTTGTTCTGTTTTTTTAAAAGATGTTTTGGCATCATAGTTTGATATAGATTCAGTGAAAAAAGTTTGCTTTGTTTTTTTAAATCTTTTTTTTTTCCTTTTATTTTCTTTATTTTTGAGAGAGAGAAATATGTATATATATTTATTTAAATTTTTTGGGGGGGGCTTGTGTATTTTCTTCTTTGTGTGGGGGAATTTTTAAAAAAATTGGGCTGTGAGTTAGTTATATTACGGGTGTTGAATTCCAAATGTTTTGATATTCATATTGGGAATATTTATGTATGTGACATGTTTATCAGGGAGTAATGCCCAAAATCTTGAATTTGACAATGGAAATGAATATGCATTTTGACTGGGGTTTTTTTTTGTTCTTCTTTTGATTGTGATTTAATGATGGAAATGAATATGCATTTCGACTGGGGTTTTCTTTCCTTTTCTTTCTTTTTTTTTTTTTTGATGATGTCTATTGGTTGCTTTTCTTCCTTGTGTTGTATCAGCATCACAGTTTGAAAGAGATCGTTTCAAAACATTTTTTTTTTAAACTACCTATAATCTATCTATACTTGATAGGGGGAGGGGGGAGAGAAAGAAAAGGGGAGAGAGAGAGTATTCTGGGAATAATAATGATATGAGATGTGATTTAATACCTGTGTGTGGGGGGGGGGGGGGGGGAAGGGGGGCACACGGGATGTGACTCGATGCCCATGTGTGTGTGTGTGCTGTTGTTGTTGTTGTTGGGGGGAGGGGGGGGGGGGGGCTAGACTAGGTCAGAGGAGATGTGACTCAATGCCTCCTCTGTGTGTGTGTGTGTGTGTGTGTGTGTGCTGTTGTTGTTGTTGTTGTTGTTGTTGTTGTTGGGGGAAGGGGGGGGGGGTGCTAGACTAGGTCAGAGGAGATGTGACTCAATGCCTCCTCTGTGTGTGTGTGTGTTTTGGGGGTGGGGGGTTAAGACTAGGTGAGAGGAGATGTGACTAAATTCCTCCTCATTTGTGTGTGTGTGTGTGGGGGGGGGGGGGGGGGGGGGGGGTTGTGAGTGTGTGGTTTTTTTTTGGTTTGAGGGGGGTTGTTTTTTGGTTTTTTTTCAGGGGGGGTGGGGGTCGACTAGGTGAGAGGAGATGTGACTAAATGCCTCCTCGTGTGTGGTTTGTTTGGGGTTTTCTTTTTTTTTTGTTAGTGCATTTTTTTTGTGTGTGTGTGAACTTTTAAAAATTATTATTGATTAGCTGTGAGTTAGTTATACAGATTATGTTGATATCAAAATGTTTTGATATTTATGGAAATTCTTGACATTATGTGACACGTCTGTCAGAATGTGATGCCCAAAAGAGTCTTTGATTTGATGGTGGAAATGAAAATATGCATTTTCACTGGGGTTTTTTTTCTCTTCTTTTGATGATGTCTGTTGTTTGCTGTTTTTCTTTGTGCTGTATCAGCATCATAGTTTTAAGGAGATGGTTTGAAAACTTATTTTAAAATCTTTTGATATTCTTTTGTGGTTTTTTTGCTAGAAAGAGGAGAGTATTCTAGGAATTTATGAAAGGAAGGCTATCTGATCAGTGTCTTAGATTGAACAAAGGTGTGTGTGTGTGTTGGAGGGGGGGGGGGGGGTAATAATGTGATATGAGATGGGATTTAATGCCTCATGTGTGTCACTTTGTGTGTGTGAGAGAGAGGTTTTTTTGTGTGTGTTTGTTTTTTGGGGGTTGTTTCTTTTCAGGGGGAGGGGAGGGGGGGCGTAGACTAGGAAAGAGGAGATGTGACTAAATTCCTCCTCGTGTGTGTGCGCGTGCGCGCTTGTGTGCGTGCGTGCGTGCATGTGTGTGCGCTTTGTTGGGGGGAGGGGAGGGTTAGACTAGGCGAGAGGAGATGTGACTAAATGCCTCCTCATTTGTTTTGTTTTAGGGGGGTTGTTTGTTCTTTTTTTTCAGGTGGGGGGGGTGGGTAGACTAGGTGAGAGGAGATGTGACTAAATTCCTCCTTTATGTGTGTGTGTGTGTGTTTTGTTGGCGGGGGGGGGGGGGGGGGGGGGGGGGGGTTAGACTAGGCAAGAGGAGATGTGACTAAATCCCTCCTCATTTGTGTGTGTGGTGTGCGCATGCTTGTATGTATTGTGTATGATAGGCAACATGCAAGTCCAACAGATATCAGTGACAAAAACCTGGTCAAGTCCATGAACATTTCTAAAAACTTGTTTTTGCAAAACTGTCCTGAGTTGTCAGTTACGCAGTAATAACATTGTAATTTTATGTGTGTAGGAGTTGGCTGTTTGTTTTTAATCATTTGGCTGTGAATTTTGTTTTTTAGTTTGTGCTTTTTCTTTTTTTGTGTGTATGTGTGAACTTTTCAAAGATATTTATTGGTCGTGAGGTTGTTACAAGACTGATTGTGTTATGAAAATGCTTTGATATTTATGACAATTCTGGACATACGTGACATATTTGTCAGAATGTGATGCCCAAAACCATCTTTGATTTAATGGTGGAAATGATTATGCATTTTGAGTGGATTTTTTTTCTTTTTTTGGACAATGCCTGTTGTTTGCTTTTCTTCTTTGTGCTGTATCAGCATCATAGTTTAAGAGATGGTTTGAAAACTTATTTTAAAAATATTTTGATATTCTTTTGTGTTTTTTTGGCTAGAAAGAGGAGAGTATTCTAGGAAGTTATGAAAGGAAGGCTATCTGATCAGTGTCTTAGATTGAACAAAGGTGTGTGTGTGTGTTGGAGGGGGGGGGGTAATAATGTGATATGAGATGGGATTTAATGCCTCGTGTGTGTCACTTTGTGTGTGTGAGAGAGAGTTTTTTTTGTGTGTGTTTGTTTTTTGGGGGTTGTTTCTTTTCAGGGGGAGGGGGAGAGGGGCGTAGACTAGGAAAGAGATGTGACTAAATTCCTCCTCGTGTGTGTGTGTGTGTGTGTGTGCGCGTGCGTGCGTGCATGCTTGTGTGCGTGCGTTGCGTGCATGTGTGTGTGCTTTGTTGGGGGGAGGGGGAGGGTTAGACTAGGCGAGAGGAGATGTGACTAAATGCCTCCTCATTTGTGTGTGTGTGGGGGGGGGGGGGGTGCGTTTTTTGTTTTAGGGGGATTGTTTGTTCTTTTTTTTCAGGGGGGTGGGGGGGGTGGGTAGACTAGGTGAGAGGAGATGTCACTAAATGCCTCCTGTGTGTGTATGTTTGTGTGCATGTGTGTGCGTGCGTGTGTGTTTTGTTTGGGGGGGGGGGGGGGGGGGGGTAGATAGGCAAGAGGAGATGTGACTAAATCCCTCCTCATGTGTGTGTTTTGTTGGGGGGGGGGGGGGGTGTTTGTGTGTGTGCTTTTTTTTTTGTTTTATGGGGGTTGTTTGTTTTTCTTTTTTTTCAGGGGGGTGGGGTAGGGGTAGACTAGGTGAGAGGAGATGTGACTTAATTCCTCCTCTGTGTGTGTGTGTGTGTGTGTGTGTTTTCTTTTTTTTTGGGGGGGGGGGGGAGGGATAGACTAGGTTAGAGGAGATGCGACTTAATTCCTCCTCTTTGTGTGTGTGTGTGTGTTTTGTTGGGGTAGGGGGGATAGACTAGGCTAGAGGAGGACGTGACTAAATTCCTCTCTGGTGTGTGTATGTGTGTGTTGTTTTTTTTTTTGGGGGGGGGATGGGAGGTAGACTAGGTGAGAGGAGATGTGACTTAATGCCTCCTCTTTGTGTGTGTGTGTATGTGTGTGTGTGTTGTTGTTGTTGGGGGGGGGGGGGGGGGGTAGACTAGGTGAGAGGAGATGTGACTTAATGCCTCCTCTTTGTGTGTGTGTGTGTGTGTGTTTTTGTTTGGGGGGGGGGGGGTAGACTAGGTGAGAGGAGATGTGACTTAATGCTCCTCTTTGTGTGTGTGTGTGTGTGTGTTTTGTTTGGGGGGGGGGGGGGGGTAGACTAGGTGAGAGGAGATGTGACTTAATTCCTCCTCTTTGTGTGTGTGTGTGTGTGTGTTTGTTTTGTTGGGGGGTGGGGGGGGGGATTAGACTAGGTTAGAGGAGATGTGACTAAATTCCTCCTCCTGTGTGTCTGTCTGTGTTTGTTTGTTGTTGTTTTTTTTTTGGGGGGGAGACTAGGTTAGAGGAGATGTGACTAAATTCCTCCCTGTGTGTCTGTCTGTGTTTGTTTGTTGTTGTTTTTTTTTTGGGGGGGAGGAACTAGGTTAGAGGAGATGTGACTAAATTCCTCCTCCTGTGTGTCTGTCTGTGTTTGTTTGTTGTTGTTTTTTTTTGGGGGGGAGACTAGGTTAGAGGAGATGTGACTTAATAATGCCTCCGCTTTGTGTGTGTGTTGGGGGAGGGGGGATAGACTAGGCTAGAGGAGATGTGACTAAATTCCTCCTCTTGTGTGTGTCTGTCTGTGTTTTGTTGGGGGGGGGGGGGGGGGGGATGGGAGTTAGACTAGGTGAGAGGAGATGTGACTTAATGCCTCCTCTTTGTGTGTGTGTGTGTGTGTGTGTGTGTCATTAGCGATGCAGCCAGGAAAAATCATGCAAGGCAAACTGATATCAGTGGAGAAAGAGGGTGTGGGTTGTGTTTGGGTGAGGGAGAGAGAGAGGTAAGGGTGGAGAGTATGCTATTGTGTGTATACGTATATATATATATGTATAATTTTGTGTATGTACACAAAACATACGTTGGGAATATCCATATTTGTTCTGTCCATGGAAAAAGTACAAACTATGTGAACACTGCATTTTTATCTGAGTAGTTCTTTATTTTTTCCCTGTTGAGGATGATGAGGAATGTGCTTATTATTAAATTTTCTGTGTTTTGTTTTTTTCATTAGGTGTGATTGTACAATACTTTGAGTACTTGCAAGGTATGTGTGTGTTTTTATTGTTGGGAATGGAAGTGGCATGTAAAATGACAGAAATGGGGCAGACCACTCACCAATTTAATGAATGGATGGTGTGTTTTTTCTCATCTCCCCCCCCCCTCTTTTTTTTTTTTTTTATCGAGTGAGTTGCCCAACCATCCCTATTGTTTTTAAAGTTTGGGTTTTTTAATGTGAAATGGAAATACAAGTGATAGAAATGGCATTCTGCGTGAGTCATACAAAAGAACAGACAGCTGATTTGGGTGGTTTTTGTTTCTATGTTTTAATCTGTCTAATGGACAGTCGTATTTTTATGATACAGCTGACTTGGTTGGTTTTTGTCCTTTGGGTAGTTTTTTTTTTTTAATCTGTCACATGGACAGTCTGCTTTTTGTTTTTTTTTTAATTATCTGTGTGATGTGGTTTGAATTGTTGTTTTGGAATATGGCAGTGTTGATAGAAGTGTTTTCCGGGGAAAATAACGTTTGGCAAAGAAGAGGAAAGAAAGAGAATGATGTATGTGTGGAATTTATTGTTCTGTAATGTCCTCCTCCTCAAAAAGAAATGAAAGAAAAAAAACAGAAAAAAGGAAAAAAGAAAATGAAAAAAATACTTACAAAAACAACAACAAATGAAACAAAAACAAAAAAAGAAAGAAGAAAAAAAATACAGAAAAGAGTGGAAGAAAAAATGAAGGAAAAGAAGAAAAAAAAGAAAGGAAAAAAATTAACCCTTTCTTGAAAAATTGTGTATTGAAAGCAATGTATGAAATGTGTGTTTTGTGCCTACCTACCACCCAGGTGCCTGTGAAACAGCATCATTGACGTATGTTTACAGATATGGAATATTGTGGTAATTGTAATGATGTTACTGTTGTTTTTGATTTGGAAATGCTGTGGGATATTGTGTTACTGTGTTAATGGTTATCATTGTTATTATTGGCGTAATGTTCAGCTCTAAGATATTGTAGAACACTGTGTCATTGTGTTGACACTTGGTGTATGGCTTGGTTTTGCTTTTTTTTTTATATTAAGCAAGTGTTTTGGGTATTGTTTATCTTGTTATATGATTTAACCATGTGGAGAGATTTTTACAACTCTTTAAATCACATATTTTTTGTAATATATAAGTACACAGTGTTCTTGGTTTTTGTTGTTATTTTTTTAAAGGTACTGGTATCAAAATTATTTAACTTTTTTTTTTAATTGTTTGTTAGGTGTGTTTGTTGTTGCTGTTTTGTTGTTTTTGTTTTTGGTTGTTTTGTTTGGGGTTTGCTTTTTTGTTGTTGTTGTTGTTGTTTTTCTGTGGGGGTGGGGGGGGGGGGGGGGGGGGAGGGATGAAAAGGTACCAACTAAATCAAGAAAAAGTTGACTTGTTTTGTGTGTTTTGTTCATGACAATAGATGGCCATGGCATTAAAGAGGATAATGTTATGAAGAATAATTGTAATCATGAAAATAATAATGGTTTCTGAATTATTATCATCATTATTTTTCGTAGTAGTTAGTAGTACTAGTAGTAGTAGTTAATGATAATAATGATAACTATTGTAATTCTTATGATTATTATTGTTATTATGGTTGTCAGAGTGCTTTGTTATAGCATCACACCTCAGTATTGTAGATTTCTCTTTTTGAAAATAAGGTTCCTATCTAGCCCAAGGGAGAGCATCATTGCCAAAGAACAGTGCCACTTTCCCCTCTAAATGTACATTGTTTCCCCTTGATGGTGTGTCTTCACAACAGTTCAGTTATGCAGGAAACATTGCATTACACACTGATTGCTTATGTCAACACATTTAAAAAAACTAAACTTTGTTGAGGAAAAACAGCATGTGCATTTCTTGATGCAGCCACAGTGGGCAAATCCAACATCACTCAGTCAAGAGTGCAAAATTTTCACTTTCCATGGGAAAATTAGCCATTAACCCATTTGGTGCTGAACACATCATAGAGCTCTGAGTACCTTGCATTTGCCTTTGAACTAAGGAAAAAGCAACTCTCTCCCACAACGTCTTAATCGCATCTGTTGTTCTATGCTGCTCTTTGTTTTGGATATTCGATACAGTGCACCCCATGTATGAATACATTTTGTTAATCTTCACTGCTGTTCTTGTTTTTGATCGGGGAAAAGGCCTATATCAATTAAATTTATGAGTTCTGAGAGTGCAAAATTTAGTGTGCCCTTTCCTTTTGCCTAGTCCAAGTGTGGTCAGTTCCTGTTATAATTATCACCAGCTGGGCAGGGATGGAATGAAGTGGACAGCAACTGAGAGCAGCTGAAAGTGGGGGAAACTGGACAGCTGTGCAGCAGGAAAATACCAAGCAGGAGGAAGATAATAAACAGAGAAAAAACCCATAACATCCATTTTTTTGATGCAGTAGAGGTGTTTAAAATAAAGCAAAAATACAAAGAGAAAAAAAATCAAGTGTCTGCTTTCTGCAATAGGGATTTTTTTTTTTTTTAAACCTACAAAAAACGAAAGAAAGGAACAATTCATAGTGTTCTTCTCTTGTAGGGGTATTAAAAGCAGAGCAAAAGCGAAAACAAAAATAAAAAGAGAAAAATCCAGTGTCTGCTTTCTGCAATAGGGGTATTAAAACCAAAACAAACAAAAGAAAGCAGTTCTTAGTGTCCACTTCTTAATGCAATGGGGGTATTAAAGTCCAATCTAAAAAAAAGTAGATAACAGGGAACAAAACCCATACTTCCCATTTGTTGTTGTTGTTGTTGTTGACACAATTAAGCATTAGAAGAAAGAGAAAAATCCGTAGCACCAGTTTCTCGGTGCAAAGGGATATTCAAAACAAAATAAGGTGAAGAAAACAAAATGAGAAAAATCCATACTGTTCATTTCTTGGTGCAATGGGACTATAAAAAACAAACAAACAAAAGTAGAGAAAAAAATCAGAGTGACTACTTCTCTACACAGTAAGGATGCTTTGTGTGTGTGTGTGTGTGTGTGTGTGTGTGTGTGTGTGTGTGTGTGTGTGTGTGTGTGTGTGTGTGTGTGTGTGGTTGTTGTTCAGTTTAGTTAATGTCCTTCCACACGAGAGAAGGGTGTGTGGTGTGATTATAAACTGATTATATTTGTGTTAAGATTTCATTTTAACATGAATTGTGTGGTCTTGTTTCAGATATGGCGGTGACCAGATGCAGACGACATGAATCAAAGCATCACAAGAACACTTTTTCGGGGGGGGGGGGGGGGGAGGCTGGAGCCATGTTTTTGTGGGTTTTTTTAAAACTTTATTTTCTCTCTGTGACTGTCCCAGGCCAGAGCTTGCATTGTGGCCAGACTTTCCCAGATGCATTCTTTGCCATTTACAGCCAGCCCTCTGTTCTTTTAAAAAAAACATTTTTTTAATACATTTCTACATCACTTTGAATCACGACAGATTTCTCTGTGTGAAATTAAAGCTGTTTTCCTCGGGGAAAGCACATTGCCACAGGAGCAGTGCCACCCATTATTTTTTTGTTGTTTTCCTGTCTGCAACTGTATTTGTTTCCCTACCTGAGTGGCTATTTCCTACAGAATTTTGCCAGTGACAACTCTCTTGTTGTCGTGGGTTCTTTAACATGAGCTAAATAATTTTGTGTAACACACGGAACCTTGGCTTATTGTCTTATCCAAAAGACTAGTACCCAGACCACCACTCATGGTCTAAGACTCTAATGGACGGGGGAAAGGTTTGGGGCCGAAACAGGGTTCAAAACCACCCCACACTTCCGACCCGGACTTTTTTCACTTTCTAGGCAGGCGTGTTGCCTTTCGACTACTGATCCACTGTTGTGGTCTGTGTTGTCCATACCACTGTAGTGTAGCATAGCTTGCTGCTTCTGTCTGTCGGTGTAGAAGCTAGCTCCTTGTAGTGTAGTACCCTCTGCTCTCCCTGTGCCAGGAGTTTTGGATGTTTAACTGCAGCAGGGAGCACTGTCCTTGTTTACACTTTGGGGCCGTTGATGGTGACTGTGTCTATTGAGTGGGTAGACACAGGGCTTTAATATTCTGATAGTAATGATAATAATGTATGGAATATATATAGCGCTGAATCCTGTAAAGCAACATATCAAAGTGCTTATATTGAAATTATTCACACAAATGCAATCATTCATGAATAAATACACATGCACACACACACATGCGCACACACATGCACGCATGCACACACGCACATGCGCGCACGCACACACACACACACACACATATATTAAATATGTATGTATGTATAAATATGTATATTAAAAAAATAAGTGCCTATTCCATTATCTTCGAAATACACACACACACACACACACACACACACACATGGGGGATTTTGATCACCTAGTGGTGGGAAAATTGCGCTCACAATCTTAACAACCAGCGTTCGAATCTTGTTCAAGGGGATATTTTCCCCTGGAGTTCATCATCATCATCATCCTTTACACCCAGTGGTGTGTAGGGCAGCAACAAAGACTTTCCACCTCTGTCTATCCTGGGCCAGCCTGGTCAATGAACTCCAATCCCCTGGAGTTAACATCAGTTAAATAGTTACTCATGGTTTTATTTCATCATTTTCAGCTGGCTGTACCGAATCCGTCCCTCTATGGTGCACAAGCCGTTTGTTGCGGAGCCCAGAGGTCTGCTGACTCACGACTGGGACAGCGTCACTCCCAACCCCAACCAGGTAGTATAATAATAATAATAATACATGGAACTTTTATAGCGCTATATCTTGTAAAAACAAATCAAAGCGCTTCCATTCGACCTATTACATAGGTAGTGACCAGCATTTGCATTTTTCTTTATTTTTATCATTCTTTTTTTCTGCCTCAGAGCTGTACTCTACAGTTACTATCATGGTATATCCCGGTGTGTCAACCGGACCTGAGAGATACGGACACCTGCAGTGTTGGTTAGGTAGTTTGAGCAACACTCTCAAACTTGCATGCCATTAAGGGGATGAAGCTCGACTGTGTGGTATCCACTCTCCCCACAATTCCGATTCGGATGAGTCTCTCTATGTCCCGTGCGCGAACGCACGCAGAACATCTTACGCGCATGTTAAATAATCCTGTTCCACTTTTCGAAAGAGTAGGCCATTGTGTGCCGGTGGGAACAAATAAAATTTACGAAACTGCATACACATGGGGACTGGATGTAAAAAAGCACATGAGTGGTTATTCCATTATCCTCGTGAAAAATAAACATACACACACAGACACATACACACACACACCTGTGCCCAGTGAGTGAGTGAGTATGAGTAGACACAGGGCTTATTATGTTTAGCATTCATAAGTCTAAAATTTGTGCATAGATTTTAGTATGTTGATATATATATATATACAGGTGTGGGTTGGTGTTGCCTGTATTTGATGCTGAGATGTCTGTCTGTTAGTCATATTTCTGCATGAGACCTTTTGGGGAGTATGGAGGGAAGGATGTGTAGTGGGGGGTGTAGGTGGGAGAGAGGAGGGGAAGGGAATTTAGGGGTGAACATGTTCCCCTGTCAGTTTCTATGACATGCACTTTGAACAGTTTTCACTTCCTTGTCATATTTTAGTTTTCTCAAGAGGTCATTATAGCATGCAAAACATTCCATATATGGGGGGGGGGGGGGGGGAATAGCCCAGTGGCTAGAGCATTGAACTTATTATCTGACGGCCTAGGTTCGATCCATCACCAAATTGCCCGTTGAAAGGGATTTTTTCCCTGGAGTTCACAGGAGTACTAACTCCAAACCCCCCCCCCCCCCCCCAAAAGTCCTTCGGTTTAGAAAACAAACCAAAGTCATGTACGCAAATACACACAGATATTGCATACACGTTAAAATCCATTCCACCTTTCTGAAGAAGAGGCTGTTTGTATGCTGCTGGTAGGAATGGATGACAACATTTGTAAAATGCTTGCACTCTGGTGTTGTGTGTAGATATCATTCCCTGAAGTTGGAATACAGCTGCTTTAAATGGTGGGGGGGGGGGGGGGTAAACTGTCGCGTAGGTAAAAGTATCACAATTGGTAAACCTCTGAGCTCTAACCAAGGAATAACAGCAAAATAAAAATATTCCAAATATGCTATATAGTTACACTAAAAAAAAAATCAACAGTGGTTCATACAGTAATAAATGTAGTTTCATCCGAGGAAGAAAATGAGGTTTTGCATGGAATAATCGGCGCACTAAAGACCTGAAAACATAAAAAATGTTGATATTGAGGTGGACCATTAGGGATTAGAAAAGGAGTTAAGGGGATGGGAGAAGGAAGAGGTTGGAAAGGGGGGGGGAGGGGGGACAGGAGGGGAGAGTGAAGAAATTCTATAGGAGAAGGGGGGGGGAGGGTTGTAAGCCAGGAGGTGGCTGTTGTGCTACAATCATTACTGTTGAAATGTGTTTTACACATGTTCTGTTCCATGTGATGTGTTTATACATGTTCTATTCGGTGTGTTCCAGTGTGGTGTGTGGAGATTGCTGAGTTCTTTGGATGACGGTAGTTGGGACTCTGGCGTAAGTAAGTGATCTGTGTGTGTGTGTGCGTTTATCTATTATTGCTTTATTAATTATTTTAATTTGAGGACAATCTTTTTTTTTTTCATAACATCTTTAGACAGCCACCTTCAAAACACACACACACACACACACACACACACACACACACACACACACACACACACACCACACACAGACACACACACACACACACACACACACACACACACACACACACACACCACACACACACACACACACACACACACCACACACACACACACACACACACCACACACACACACACACACACACACACACACACACACACACCCACACACACACACACACACCACACATCCTTCGGAACGCACACAGAACATCTTGCGACACACGTTAATTCCTGTTCCGCTTTTTTGTAAGAGTAGGCCATCGTGTGCCGGTGGGAACAGATGACATTTACAATACTGCATACACACGGGGACTGGATGTAAAAAAGCACAAGAGTGCTTATCCCATTTTCCTTTTTTGTGTAGTCACATGTGTTTGAATGATTCAACTGCTAGTGATTTAATTAGTTTGCTTTGCAAGATTCACTCATTCAGTGCTCTAGAAATTACATTGTATTAATATCATTATTCCTGATTATGTGCTTTAGAAAATCATCACAATTTTTATACTGCATTTCACTAGAAGACTGGTCTTGGTCTTCCATGTGCTTTTATTTATAATTTGACGATAATTGCAGCCTTAGTTCTCTTGCTTGTGAGTGCGTGCGGGTGGTATTGCATTGTATAGCACTATCAGTCACAGCAGATTTCTCTGTCAAAAATGTGGACAGCTTTCTCAAGGAAGAGCACATCACCACAATAGCAGTGTCACCTATGGTTTTTGGGGTTTTTTTCTTTCTCTGCGGATATAGGTGTCCCTGAGAGAGTGGATTTTTTCTACATATTTTTTGCCAGGGACAATTCTCTTGTTACTGTAGATTCTGAAATGTGTGCTAAATACCGAATTGCACATGGGGTCTTGGTTTGTCAACTCATCCAGAGAACTAGCACCCAGACCATCACTCAAGGTGAAGTGGATGGGGGGAAGTTTGGATCCACATGGGGATTGAACGCATGATTTCTTACTGTTAAGACAGATGTGTTAAAAGTTAGTTAAAGTCTGTCCTGAGCCTAAGGCTCATCAGGCCGGTGCTTATCCCGGTTTCTGTGGCGTTAAGCGATGGAGAGTCATAAGACTCCCCCCTGGATAGGACGCCAGTCTATCGCAGGGTTAACCCCCAACACAAGGTTGGTACCCCTTTTACACCTGGGTGGGGTGAGAAAATAGCTGTAAAGTGCCTTTTCCAAGGGCACAACACCATAGCCGAAAGCTGGGATCGAACCAGCAACCTTTACATTACGAATCCAACGCCCTAACCACTAGACTACAGCGGCGGCAAGACAGATGTGTTACCCAAGATAACTGATGCATGGTGTGTGTGCGTGTGTGTGTGTGTTTGTGTGTGTGTGTGTTGGGAGAGGGGGAGGGGTAGATGCAGATATTGTTAAAGACAATGATTTTATGTTAATTTTTTATGTTTCCAGGGCTGATGCATCAGGACAGACGAGACATCAGAGCTGTTTTGGAGCGCCATATCCAACCATGTGTAGGTGTGAGTGCATGTGTTTCTATGTGGGGGACAGGATAGCCTAGTGGTCAGAACATGGCGCTGACAATCTGACGACCCGAGTTCGATTTCCGGTCGAGGGGATTTTTCCCCTGGAGTTAACATCAGTGCTGACTCCACTCTCCCCAAAAATCCTTCGAATGAGACTATAAACCATGGCCCCATGTGTGAACGCACGCAGAACATCTTGCGCAAATGTTGAATCCTGTTTCGTTTTTTGTAAGAGTAGGCCATTGTGTGCTGGTGGGAACAGATGACATTTACAAAACTGCATACACACAGGGACCAGATGTAAAAAAGCACACGAGTGCTTATTCCATTATTCTGGATATAAAAGAAGAAGAAAAAAAGAAAAAAAGTTGCTTTTAACACCTAGCTGACAGATGCTGTGGCTGAGGGGTTAGGAACCTTAAACTTCAGTTCTCAGTCTCCATGAAGTAGAGAGTTTGAATCTTGGCAGCGCGTCTGGTTTTCTTTTTGATATCTTGTCTCTGACCGTTTAACTAATCATCATAAAACTGTTCAGTTTTCTTGTCAGTGTTGACGGATGTTGGTGCATAGGCCTGAAGGATGTTGAGAACAAGATGTCTGGTGTTAAGCTTCAGAGAGAGGATACGATCACTAATTGTACTAAAGCTTTTCAGTGCTGCAGCCTGTGCTCTGTCCAGCACAATAGCAAACACCTTGGCTCTGAATAGGGATGTACACAAATTTGTGAAAATAAAATTTAAATTACTTTAAAAAAAAAAAAAAAAAAACCCGACACACAAACTTGTGCTAGCCCAAAACACACACAAAAATCTACAAACATGCGAAATATTAGTATCACAGTGTTATCACAACAACATCAGAATGAAAAGCGAACTGCAGGATAGACAGTGTGAAAATGGTTGTGACTGGCATTGTTTGGATTCGTTTTGCAGTTGGCAGTGAAACGGTATTTATTTCAGAACTATCAGACTGCTTAATCAGTTGTCTAATTTCTTCTCATTGTCCATTCACTTCAGGGTGATTTAGACAACTGTATAGATCTATTGAAAATAAATGTAAAGAATGGGGTAGAGAAGGAATGGTGAAAAATAGGGGTGAAATATTGTCCAAAAGGTTAATACTGTTGCAGCTTTCCTACCACTGGCTGGAGAATCATTTCAGCAACTGCCATTATCACAGCTTGCTGGGAATGACACACAACACCTTGAATATTATTGCCGTATTTCTTATGTAAGTAAACTCTTTTTTTCTTATGTAAACTATTGAGCACTGGGCAATTAAATAATTATATGGTGGACTGAAATAATACCGGAGCAAGCACATGTCACATTTTTTTGAACACTTAGTATTTCAAGTCTTTAAACACAATATATGGATTATCATATGAAAATTCACGAGAAAAATGTTTTGGAAATGACCTGTGCAAATTGTAAAACATAGATTTTGCAAGAACAGAATCACTTTCAAATGACGATAAACTTGGGCCTGTCGTAGAGTTCATTATTGTGCAGGTGTTTTTTTGAAGCACCTCAGTTTTCTAAAGAATCTGTTCTAATCAGTCCAATTAAGCAAAAACATCTTAACTCATTTGGAGGAAATGTGAAAAATAGCCTGCATTTTTTTTTTTCAAAAATACTTTTGTAACTCCCCCCCCCCCCCCCCCCCCCCAATGTCATTTTGCAAACAAAATAATGAATTTTTGCAAACCAAAAAATGTGTTCCTACATATTTTTTTAATGTCAAATAAATGGCCGAGACCCCATCTAGCAAGGTATCGATCATGGATTCTGGGACTTAAAGGTAATAAAGACTTTATGATAATTATTGATATGGTGTAATACTGGTGACAACATAAATAATGTATGTAAGTTGAGCTGTAAAATGGTAAAAGAAGGAACTCATCTTATTTTCACCTCAAAGAACATGATACCATTAAAAAAAACAACTTCTATGTCTTTCATTGCTGTTGACAAAGAAGGAGGACAGTATAACATCTGTAATCAGATACGTAATATTGCAGTAGTGACTATCATTAGAAAAGCACCAGAATACAGAAGCTGCATGGGACAGACAACAATACTGTTTTTTTATATCTGAAAAGTGCCTTTGAAATTCATGGTAGATTAGCTCTTTTTTTTGGGGGGGATGCTGGAATAACCGTGTTTTTTTTAATATCCAGTCCCCATGTGTATGCAGTATTGTGAATTTTGTCATCCATTCCCACCGGCACACAATGGCCTACTCTTCCGAAAAGCGGAACTGGTTTTGAGATAAAAAAAATCGGTCAAAACGGACGCCTAGTCCCCTCTTAACGTGTGTGTAAGATGTGCAGTTAGCAGAATAATTAGGCTACATTGGTTTAGTTGAAATCATTTGACGTTGTATTGATATCCTCTGTTATGAACCATGTCATATGGATACAGAAAGAGAAGACCAAAACTGGGTTTTGACAATTGGTAGAAATGTATTTACTTTGTTCCTGTCGTGCTGTAATCATTGCCCTTGTGAGATCAATCATCACCTTTGAATAGCTTAAAATGCCAATAAAAGTAATAAGTGCCCTCCCCCCCCTTCTTCTCTCTCTCTCTCTCTCTCTCTCTCCTCTCTCTCTCTCTCTCTCTCTCTCTCTCTCTCTCTCTCTCTCTCTCTCTCATGCTTTAATTTTTTTCTGGGGGGGGGGGAGGAGCTCAAGTGGTTTAGTTTGCACATACATGAATTTGCAGGTATTTCACTGCTTTGTTGATTTGCTTCCGTGCTTTTTTTTGGGGGGGTTGGTTGGTTGGGTTGGGGGTGGTTTTTTTTGTAAGAGAGGGGGTGGGGTGGGGAGTTGTTCCTCTGCTTGTACTCTTTGGTTCACCAATGTAAGATTTTGTGTATGCAACCGTTTGCCCACTGTTAAGACAGATGTTTTGCCCCAAGACAACTGATCCATGGTCAGCAGGGGGGGGGGGGGGGGGTGTTGCAGATATTGTTAAAGACAATGAGTTTATGTAATTTTTTTTTTGTTTCCAGGGCTGGCACACCATGACAGAAAAAGACTTCAGAGCTGTTTTGGAGCTTCATATCCAACCATGTGTAGGTGTGAGTGCATGTGTTGGTTTTTTTTATTATTAATTTTTTTTTTTTTTATATTGAGGATAATAGAATAAGCACTCGTGTGCTTTTTTTTTTTTTTACATTCAGTCCTTGTGTATGTGCAGTTTTTTATTTTTTGTCATCTGTTCCTTCTGGCACACAGTGGCCTACTCTTCCGTAAAGCGGAGCAGGTTTTAACATGCGCACGAGATGTTCTTTGTGCATTCGCCACAGGACCTCAGTTTATAGTCTTGTCTGAAGGACTTTGTGGGGAGGGGGGGGGGGGTGGGGGGAGAGTGAGGTCAGTTCTGATGTTAACTCCAGAGGAAAATATCCCTCAGTCAGTCCCCTTGAAAGGGCATCTCACTGGTGGTTCAGTTGTGAGCTCAATGGTTCAACTGCTAAGTTATACCACCACCTTACACTGTATAGACCTGCATTATATTGTGTAATATTGTGAAATACTTATGATAGGACGGATTTTTCTGTGACTGTATGTCCCTGGTATTATTTACTGTGTTATATTGTGAAGTACTTATGATAGGGTTATTCTGTGACTGTATGTCCCTGGTATTATTTACTGTGTTAGAGACTGTATAAGCTACGCTGAGATAGATGATGAGCTTCGGGGCGGTTAGTGCGTGCACCATAGCTGTACTGACTGAGAGCGCGCTTATGCTCGGCCGGCCGAGTTTGACAAGGCTTTCAGCAGCTGGGGTGGGAACCAGCGTGGTGACTGGTTGGCTTCAGTGGTGGTACATAGTCATGATTCAATCGTTGTACTGGCAGTAAAATGTGTTTTTACAGTCAAAAACAAACAAAATTTATGGAGAACTGTGTTGCATGCAGAGAAATTGATAAAAAAGTTTGCAGATACCGAAAATAAAAACTCTCTCTTCCTCTCTGTCTCTCTGTCTCTCTGTCTGTCTGTCTGTCTGTCTGTCTCTCTCTCTCTCTCTCTCTCTCTCTCTCTCTCTCTCTCTCTCTCTCTCTCTCTCTCTCTCCTCTCTCTCTATCCACTGGTGTTAAACAGGGTGATGTATGTAGCCCTTTACTGTTTTCGGTTTTTATTAACGAGTTAGCCAGAGAAGTCATCAATAATGGTAAACATGGTGCCACTTTCCCCCAAGATGCCACAGAATTATCTATTCTTCTACTTGCTGATGATGTTATCCTGCTATCTGAAACAGTTGTTGGCTTACAAAAGCAGTTAAATAGCTTGAGCAGTGCTGCAGTGGCACTTGATCTTAAGGTTAATCTGAATAAGAGCAATATCGTTGTGTTCAGAAAAGGTGGTCATTTAGCTGCTCATGAAAAATGGTTGTACAATGGTAAAGTCATGCCTGTGATTAATGTATATAAATACTTAGGAATTTGTTTTTCTACAAAGCTTAGTTTCACAACTGCATGTAAAGATCTGGCAAGTCGAGGTAAACGAAGTTTGTTATTGGTTTTGAGAAAATTACAAATATTGAATAATAACTCCTTTGATTTGTTCATTAAGATATTTGATGCCCAAATACAACCCACTGTGTTATATGGTGCAGAAATTTGGGGTTTGGATGCAGCTGCAACACATTGTGAATTGGTGCACCTCTTTGCTTTAAAACAGTTTCTAGGCTTAGATAGACGTACGCCCAATGATCTTGTGTATAGTGAAACTAATAGATATCCTCTCTCCGTTAATGCTGCTGTAAGATGTATTAGATACTGGATTAAGATTCTATATATGGATGAGAACAGGCTACCTTTTAAGTCTTACAAGATGCTTTATGATCTAGACCTCAAAGGGAAAAACAACTGGGCTACACAAATACGCACCTGTTTATGTGAACTCGGTTTTGGATTTGTTTGGCTTAATCAAGGTGTTGGAAATTGTAGAGAATTTATAAACGCTTTCAGGCAAAGACTGATTGACTGCCGATGGCAGCAATGGAATGACCATATACAAACCAGTGAAAGATATCAAATGTATAGACAATTTATAAGTACTCATGATATCAAACCCTATCTCAAGCTTGATATGGACATTCATTTGAAAAGAATTATGTCTAAATTTAGACTTGGTGTATCAGATATAAATGTTCATAAATTCAGATACAGAGGATATGATGTTGATGACCCTAGGTTACTATGCCCATTATGTAAGCAAGCACCTGAAGATGAAGTACATTTTGTGTTATGCTGTCCAGTGTTAGAGGCTGTTAGGCAGAGTTACATCCCTGTAAAATATAGTAGGCAGGCTAATTCTTTCAGACTCTGTTTACTCATGGCGTCAAGTCAACCTGAAGTTGTGCGCAGCCTCACTTTATATTTGTGTAAAGCTTTCAGAATAAGAGATATTTTATTATCGTAAGTCATATATTTGTAACTGATGTTGCTGCTGTATAATAATTCCTTTTGTTGTTATTACTGTTGTCTTAATCCAACAACAAAATACCAAAGCAGTTTGGCAACCCCCTTCATGTATGGGCCAATGGCCTTTTTGTGAATAAAGTTTTCGAGTTCGAGTTCTCTCTCTCTAGCTCTCCCCCCCCCCCCCCAGGTTCCAGTCCGGTTGAGGAGATTTTTCTCCTGGAGTTAACATCAGTGCTGACTCCACTCTCCCCAAAAGTCCTTTGGATGAGACTTTAACACTTTGTACCCCAAGGGTGCAGCTGCACTGCAGTCTCTGTGGACCAGCCCTGCAGCAGCTGAGTGCAGAGTGCACTGGGTCATCATAGTAAAATCCTCATATCTTTTTTGTTTGAAGCCCATTTCTTATGAAACTATGGCATTGTGTGGGTAAATGACTGCCCATTATATGCATGCATAAAAATTTATATTGCATAAAAAAGAGTATGTTAATTATGGTGTCAAATTACGTAATTGCTCTGATTTTAAGTGGTGATCCCACTGATGGGCTTATGATTTTTACACAATGTATGCAACAAATACAACACAACAACAACAAAACTATACAAGAATCTCAAATAAACAGGGACAAACATAGGTACTAGACAAGTTTTCTTCCAGCATGCATCAAATGTAATATAATCAAAGGGAACCACTGAACTGTAGACACGACACTGTCACAATAACGATCATGGAATATACAGATAACATTTCTTCCCTAGTCCAAGAAAGTTCCTGAACTTTTCTACACTACTTTATTCATATGTACAGAATGTTTGCACTTCACCAGGTGGCTTGTAGTTCATTTTCATGTAAACAGTTGGTGTTTATCGTAGCGGTACTCACAGTACCAAGGCCACGCCCCTCCCCAGTCACCCCCCCCCCCCCCCCCCCCCTTCCCACCCCTTTTAGCTGGCCTATCACGCTCCTCGAGCGGCACACAGTGAGTATCACGAGACTCAAAGCTCTCACGATCTCTATCCAAAACACGATCTTTATCGGCAACGTAATAACTCGTTTAAAACTTCTGTTACTTCGTCAGCAGTGAAAGTATGATGTACCAAAGCCATACTACAAGCATACGACACGTAAAACAACAATAAACACAACAAAAACACGCTCAATTTATATGCAAATTAGCTGTGAACGATGTGCGACCAACGTGGCAGCTAAAGCCAACAAGCTAAAACGACCATATGAGAATAGAACAGAATGGGAGGGCGAAAGTGAAAGTACCTGCTGTGGTACGGATTAATCCGTACCCCGTCCAGGGGAGATGATCGTGTGGTACGGATTAATCCGTACCCGGGGTAGAAAGTGTTAAACCGAGGCCCCGTGTGTGAACGCACGCAAAACATCTTGTGCACACGTTAAATCCTGTTCCGCTTTTTGTAAGAGTAGGCCATCATGTGCCGGTGGGAACAGATGACATTTACAAAACTGCATACACATGGGGACTGGATGTAAAAAAGCACAAGTGTGCTTATTCCATTATCCTCAATATAAAAGAATAAATCAATAAAAATCAAATTAATCTCTCTCTCTCTCTCTCTCTCTCTCTCTCTCTCTCTCTCTCTCTCTCTCTCTCTCTCTCTCTCTCTCTCTCACTCTCTCTCTCTTACATGACTGATTTGCTCAACTACTCAATAGCTTGTTATTAACTGTTATAAAGAGTCTGGTACATTAGACAATGAATTGTGGTTAAGCACGGTACTGAAGGTTGGAGAGAGATCAATTTACCAGATATTCTCTAGTATTCATACCTTCTCCTTTATTCATAAGTAGCATTCTTGACAGTTTTGCTTAATTTCTATGTCGAGAGTTAAAAATGTTTTTGACTTTTTGTGAATTTGTGTCCAAAATTTTGTGTAATTTACAAGTAAACAGGTGTTTTAAAACAGTAGTCACAACTTTCCATGTGTCCATGCCTCTGACAGGCCAGCTGCCAGCGTGGTCGCACTGAAACAGTGCGGACGACTATTTCAGCGCAGCTTATACAGTCTCTGGTTATATTGTGAAGTGCTTATGATAGGAAGGATTTTTCTGCGACTGTATGTCCCTGGTATTATTAACTGTGGTGTATGGTGACTGGTGTCGGTCACTGATGCCAGCATGCTTACATTGTGTCTTTGTTAGGGAAAAGTGTTGTAGTTGACCAAGTGTCCTAGGGATCTGGTTTTCTGATAAATTATGTGTCTCGAAAGGTTAAAATCCTTGTATCAAATAACATTTTGAGCCAAATTGTTGTGAGCGCTTTGTATCTTCCTCAGCATTTCTACGTGTGCACACAGTAGCTGATGTGATATGTATGAAGAAATCTCATGTTGCAGTCCTAGGGATAGATAATACACATGCGCAGCTGTGTTTGTACATGATTTGAAAAGATGGCACTGAAGAGGGAAGCATATGAGGATGCGGGTTGTTCTACGACTATGTATTTGTTTTCAAATTTGATCAGTGAAAATTATCCGGTGATTTTCTATAGCTTTGTACCTGAAATTGAAACTCAACTGTAAACATGCCTGTTGAAGCTATTTGGTGATGATATTTCACTGGTGATACTGTGTTATGTGGTAACTGACGTGTGCAAATGGTTGTACCGTGTCATGTGGTAAGTGATGTGTACAAACGGTTGTACTGTGTGCAGATGGTGATCACGATGAAGGCGGCAGCATCACAAGACAGTGTCACGCCCAGACAGGAAGAGGCTTTGCCAGAGCACTGAACAAGTCATCATTGAAGTAGGGGGTTAGCAAGAGAACTTTGTCTGTTGAAAGACCATGTGTACCAACAGTGGGTGTCCAGTTTCATGATAGGGATGGACTAGCAGCTCTAATATATGGCAGAAAGGGAGGGGGGGGGCTTTCACTGGCTGTTCCACTTCCTTTTTCATGGAGAGTTCCCCCCCCCCCTCTCTCCCTCTCTCTCACTCGCCCGCTCTGTCTGTCTGTCTGTCTGTTTGTCTGTCTCTCTCTCTCTCTCTCTCTCTCTCTCTGTCTCTCTCTCTCTCTCTCTCTCTCTCTCGTCTCTCTCTCTCTCTGTCTCTCTCTCTGTCTCTCTGTCTCTCTCTCTCTCTCTCTGTTTCTCTAGTGTCTGTGTGTCTCTCTCTTTCACTCACTCACACACTTGCACACACACACACACACACACACACACACACACACACACACACACACACACACATAGAGTGTTCTCTCATCTTTACACATGTGTATGGCATCTCCCAGTTTCCATCAGTGTGTTGTGATGTGAAAATCTGTGTCCACAGCAATACCATCAGCTATTCCCCATCTCCAGCCCCCCCCCCCCCCCCCCTTCCAAACTGTTATCCAAGAGGATGAATGTTTACAGTTGTAAACTATTAGTCTCCTGGTAAAGTAACTCACAGGGAGCTTTACACATATTTAGACTTTGAGAACCAGTATGCAGAGAAATTATGAATGAACAGATGGGGTGATCAGTTGGATTGAAATTTTTTTATGCTAAGTGCACACTTTAGGCCAACTATTGTTTTTGATTTAGCCCAGTTAACTGCAGTAGAAATATTGATTCTTGTTATGAAGAAAATTTGCACCAAATGGCTATAGATATTTTCTTTTCAGCTGTAAAGTGTGTAGACATTGTTAAAATGTAAGCACTATTTGTCGATGGAGGTCCTTGAAAATTTAGAGTGAGGTCCTTGAAAGTCCTTGAAAAGTCCTTGAATTTACTTCCCAAAGATCTGTATGAACCCTGAAAGCCATCTAAAATACTGCACCCTAGGTAATACCACTTGTGAAATATAAAAAATAAAAAAACCCAAAATGACTACAACCCTCACCTATCCACCCCCTTTGCAGCAGCTTATACAAAAAGATGTTTACTGCAGCCCTATTACAAGAGTCCCCCACCCTACCCCCACCCCCTTCTCCCTCAACCCTTGTTTCAAAAATGGATGGAGAATGTTCATTTCTAAATTGGCTGCAGAGGGGGAGGGGAGGAGGTTCGTGCATGCCCATGTTTTTGGCTTTTTATTTGTGCTTGCGTGCGTGCGTTCCTGTGTGTGTGTGTGTGTGTGTGTGTGTGTGTGTGTGTGTGCGCTTTGATCTGTGTGTTGTATGTTTATCCAGTGATTTACCTCGACTGAACAAACACTACCTTCTACAGCAGCACAGTCCTAAAAACATGGCTGCACTTCTTCTCTTCACACTTGTTGAAATGTAATTTGAAATACTACGCCACACCCAGCTCTCTTACCAAAATGCAACCGTCATAATGCACCCATCTCCATATGTAAAATAAGGCAATCTAAAAAGGCGACCGCAATAAGAAACCCTCCTCTGCTTGTAAAATAAAGTGATACAAAATATGAAAAAAAAAAAAAAAAAAAAAGCCTTCATCACGTATGAAACAAAACCATCCAAGATGCGATGTGGTGAGCTCCCCTAATGTTGCAAAATGAAGCCATCTAAAATGACCATCTTGAAACCCACCTCAACATGGGAGACTGTCTTTTAAAATACTATGGTTGTAATAAACCACCACCACATGTGAAATAAGCCATCTTTAATTTTTAAAAATATATGTATATAAATAAATAAATAAAACATAAGTAGTAAACTTCCACATATGAAATAAAATCATCAAAAATAAAACCTTCATAAACATGACCACATATTCTTTAAAAAAAATAAATCAATGATAAACCCACCACATGAAATGAAGCCACCTAAAGAAACACATCTCCACTTATGAAATAAACCTAAAAAACGATCATCAATAGTGAACCTTGTAAAATAAAGCTGTTTAAAAAAAATCAATAATGAACCTTGTAACTATAACATAAAGCTGTCTTAAAAAAAACAACCATCAATGATAAACTTTATAACCTTGTATAAAATAAAAGCAGTCTTCAGAAAAAAAACAAAAAAAACACCACCAATAACAAACCCACCTCCATATATACAGCCATCTTAAAAAAAAAAACAACAAAAAAAAGCTCAATAAACACTTCTAGGCATACAAAATTAAGAAATAAAGCCATGTTAGATGACCATCATAATCAACTCCCCCCCCCCCCCCCCCCCAATGTGAAACAAAGGAATTACATAATTATCCAATTGTTGCATTAAATCCCATAACCATTATGTGAAACAGCCACCCACTATCCAATCGTTATAAACTACCTTCACAACTTATATAAACCTCATAACCACAGTGAAATAAAAAGAAACTTGTCAACATTTAACCACATGTGAAAAATTCCACAACCAAGAGAAATAAGCCAAGGTACAACTGTCGTGATGAACCCACCTTCAGTTAGAACAAAGCCATTCAAACTACACCCCGTGTAATAGATAAACCCACCACCAATGTAAAATAAAGCCATCAAAAATGCAACCATTGTAATCGCCCATACAACCATCATTATAAACCCACACCCACGTGTGAAACGAAGCCATCTTGTGTATTACTGTTGTTAATAAATCCCTGTGAAAGAAAGCCATCCAATACAAACGTGATGATGAAACCCACAGGGTCTGGGTTAGTGTTGTAATTCGAGCATTGCACTCGAAGTTTGACTGTGATAGGGGGATTTTCCCCTGGAGTTTATCAATACCAACTCCACTTCCCAAAAGTCCTTCAGATGAGACTGTACATTTGTATACACACACGTCTTGCACTCGCATGTAAACCCATTCTGCCTTTCAGAAAAGCAGGCCATCCCATGCTGGCAAAAATGGATGATGAAAGTGTAAACGCTGTTGTCCTGTTTCGACATCATCCCTGAAGTCGGAATGTGGCTACCTTACTGGTGGACGAAATCGATCGCAAGCACAAACATCTTGCCATGGGTGAATTTGAGGTCTAGCTGAGGAACAAACTTTACAATGGGTAAAAAGAGATAATAACTTTAATAAATCCCACAATTGCAAGTAAAACAAAGCTCATTTCCAAATGTGAGGATCGATCCATCCAAAATAATACAATTGTTAAACACAAAATTGTCGCAATAAACTGGCATCGTGCAAAATAGAAATTAGCAAAAATGTAATCCATCTCCACGTCAAAAACAAAAAAAGCCAGTATAGTGAACGCTTTATGACGTGAAATAAAGCATTCTAAAATTCAACAGGCATAATAGATCCACTTGTAAAATATGTTCTTCAGACGAGACCATAAACGATCATTCTATATGTAACGCATGCAGAGCATCTTAGCACATAAACCTCTTCCACCTTTCGGAAGAGTAGACCATAATGTGCTTGTGGAAACTGATTAAAAAAAAATTAAATCTTACAAAACCTCGGTACACATAAGGACTGAATGTAAAAAAAAAGGTTCGGTACTATCGTAATAATTAAAATGATAAAACCATCCAGCATGCAATTATAATAAACCCATCACCACATGCGAAATGAAACCATCTATAGGCCTATTCTGTCGTAATATACCTACCTCCACGTGTAAAATAGTGCCATCGAAAACGCAATTGTAGTAATCTATCTCCACATTGAAAAAATCCCGTCTACAATGCAGTTGTCAAAGACCACATGATGATAAACCCACCTCCACATGTGAAATATAACCATCTAAAATATAACCACTGTAAACACAATATAACCACCTACACGTGTAAAATGAAACCATCTATATATCTAAAATATAGGGCCTAACCACAGTAATAAACCACCTACACGTGTGAAATAAAGCCATCTAAAAATATAACCACCGTAATGAATCCACATCCACATTTGAAATGAAACCATCTAAATTGCAAACACTATAATAAACCTACCTCAACTTGTGAAATAAAGCCATCGAAAATATAACTACCGTAATAAACTCTGGGCCCACCTCGTCAAATAAATCCAAGTATAACTATTGCAATAACAAACCACCACTACTTGTGAAATAAATATAACCATAATAAACCCACTTAGTACCTCCACGTGTGAAATAAAACCAGCTAAAACATAACCACTGTAATAAACGCACCTCCACAAGTGAAATGAAAGCCATCGAAAACCCATCATAACAGACCCACAACTACATGTAAATAAAGCCATAGAGAATATAACCACCGTAATAAACACACCTCCACATGTGAAATAAAGCATTAGAATATATAATATCCACATAATAAAGCCCATCTCCACATGTGAAATAACGCTATCTAAAATACATTATAATAAAGCCACTTCCACATGTGAAATAACTCGAAAATACGTTTTGATAAACCTACCTAATTCCATTATCCTAATGTAAAAAAAAAACAACTAAAAATAAAACCATCTAAAATACGCCATAATAAAACAACTCATCTGAAATAAAGCCATCTGGAGTACACCTGTACTGGCTAATCAGTACAGTTTATAAACCTAGCTCTACATGTGAAACGCAATTTAAAACCGGTTGCACTTTTCGGAAGAGTAGGCCATTGTGCTCTGGTGGGAACGGATGACAAAATTTATAAAACTGCATTCACATGGGGACTATATGTAAAAATTAAAAATTTTAAAAGCAAATGGGTGCTTATTCAATTGTCATCAAAATAAAAGATTAAACAAGTAAATCCATGCTGCTGTTATGATAAACCCACCTTAACGTGGACTAACCCCCTCCAAAATACAACCACATGACAACAAAGCCACCTTACCCCCACGTGAAATAGACCTGTCTAATACACCAGAAAATATTTTAAAAAAGAAAACAACACAAACCCTGCCTCAGCATAAAAAACAAACTCCCAAAAGGCAGTTTTTGTCATAGCAACCCAAATCCACATGACGATATACAACATCATAATGATTTAATCAACATGTCAAATACAATTAGGCCTATCCAATAAAAATTCGTCATAACAAACCCACCTTCACGTGTGAAACACAGTGGGACCACTTATAAGAAAGTCGTCTGGACCCGATTTTAGGTTTTCTTATAAGCGGGCTTTGTTTTAAGTGCTTTCTTATATCCGAGCACCTGAACACTATTTTGAATGTGGTTTCTTAAAAGCAAGCAAAAGTGTAATTTAAATGAGTAAAATAATAGCTAATTGGACATTTATAATGGTAAAAACATAAAACACACCCTATCTACAATTACTCCAGTTTTTTGTTGTTGTTGTTGTTGTTAAGTTGTTGTTGTTGTTGTTGTTGTTGTTGTTGTTGTTGTTGTGCTGCTGCTGCTGCTGCTACTGCTGCTGCTGCTGTGGTTGTTCTTAAATTGGTTCTTTCTGGTCACTTCTGTTCTTACAGGAAACAGACTGAAGAAGGTCTCCTATTGCAAGTAAAGTTCTCAAAACCAACTAGACTTTTCTTGTATCGAGCTAACATCTTCTAACATCCTCGGTGGGACCAGAAATTGAGGGGTTTCTTATAAGCGAGATTCTTATATCCGAGCTTTCCTAAGTCATAATAAAGAACACCTTGAGGGAACCAATTTTTTTTTGCTTTCTTATAAGGGGGATTCACTGTAGTGTAAGTGAGCTTCTTATAAGCGGGTCGACTGTATAACAACAAAAAACAAACAAACACATGAATGCTTAGTATATTCCATTACCCTTGAACTAAAAAAATAAGCAAATAAAGAAAAAAAGATAACTATTATGGTTGGAAAACAAACACAAACTATACCAAACTTGTGCGGCTATAGGAGGAAGTGTCTGTTCCTAGTGACGACAAAACACAGAGCACAAAAGTGACAAATAGTGATTATCCAGTAGGCCTATAGTTAGTTATATTAATTAGCCTTCGTAGTCAGTCAGTGGCTGCATGGCTGTGCTGTCTCATGACTATTATATGTACTGCCAAGCACCGTTACATGGCTAATGGCCGTTTCCTGACCTTCAAAGCCGGAGTGTGTGTGTGTGTGGTGTGTTTGTAGTGTGTTTGTACTGTTCTTCATTAAGTTGTTCATAAGTGATATTAGACACAAAAAAAAGAAAGATGAAAGTGTGTGTGTGTGTGTGTGTGTGTGTGTGTGTGTGTGTGTGTGTGTGTGTGCACTGGGCGTTTTCTGGGTACCCAGGACAATTAGAATCGAGGCCAGGGTCATCATGAATGAGGGGGGTGGTTTCACAGAAGACTTTATTTCTGATAAGCTGCAGACTTTATTTCTGATGTCTGCAGACTTATTCTGTAGCTGCAACTTTATTTCTGATAGATCTGCACACTTTATTCTGATGATCTGCACACTTTATTTCTGATAGATCTGCACACTTTATTTCTGATAGATCTGCAGACTTTATTTCTGATAGATCTGCAGACTGTATTTCTGATAGATCTGCAGACTGTATTTCTGATAGATCTGCAGACTGTATTTCTGATAGATCTGCAGACTTCATTTCTGATAGATCTGCAGACTGTATTTCTGATAGATCTGCAGACTTATTTCTGATAGATCTGCAGACTTCATTTGTGATGGATTTTCTGATAGATCTGCAGACTTTATTTTATTTCTGATAGATCTGCAGACTTTTTATTCTGATAGATCTGCAGACTTTATTTTATTTCTGATAGATCTGCAGACTTTATTTTATTTCTGATAGATCTGCAGACTCTTTGATAATCTCAGACTTTATTTCTGATAGATCTGCAGACTTTTTTTGTAGATTCAGATTTATTTTTCTTATAGATCTGCAGACTTTATTTTATTTCTGATAGATCTGCAGACTTTATTTGATGCAAGCAAGGACAGTTGAGTTGGTTTTATACCTCATTTTAAACTGTACATAGTAGCACACTTTTAATACAAGTTTTAAAATGTAAGAGATGATAGCCCTGATATGGCCTATGTGGTCTGTGGGGCTATAAGCAACATACTTGGATTGGATTGGATTTCTGATAGATCTGCAGACTATTATAGTTCAACGATAGATCTGCAGACTGTTTTTGATAATCGGATGTATTGATAGATCTGCAGACTGTATTTCGATAGATCTGCAGAACCTTTATTTCGGATAGATCTGCAGACTTTATTTCGGATAGATCTGCACCAGTAGCCTACCTGGTCTTGATCATCGTTAGGCCTAGGTCCACTTCAGTCATTGGCAGTGCCCAGTCCATAGTTGAAAATCGTATCTGCCGTGTACTGACGCTGTATTTTGTTGTTGTTGTTGTTGTTGTTAAGGTCAACCTAAGACCTTCTGTCTCTCGTGATCTACAGATCTAGAGTCTGAGAAGTAAGCCTGGAGTTTATGGACTTCAAAAAGGCGAATGCCGGAGTCAGTGGGGGACTTCATCTAAGCACGATGACTAACTAGGCTGAAACGAGAAACATCGTAATCATAAAAGTAGACACAGTTTTGTTTAACAGGCGTACCACTTTTATGTGAACAGACGTAAAATTGAAGACCAACAACTCAATTACGTCATCGTACTAGGATAAAATTCGAATTTACGTAGCTAGCAGCCTTCACATTTTAAACCTGTTTGATGAGTTTGAAAATTTCAATACCAGCAGCACTCGGCCTTTAAAAGTTCCAGTCGAGTTCAGCACAGTTTTATCTATCTATCTATCTATCTATCTATCTATCTATCTATCTATCTATCTATCTATCTATCTATTCTTTCTTCTATCTATCCCTACTACCTACCTACTCTATACTACCTACTACCTACACTATCTATCTATCTATCTACTATCTATCTATCTATCTATCTATCTATCTATCTGTCCCTTAGTCTGGCGACCGTGGGGGCACCATGAAGACTTGACAACTTGTTCCCTCCATTCCTCTCTCTGTTCTGCCTTTCTCCAAGTTTTGTTGAATTCTAGGCCTGTCCATTGCTGATGTCCTCCCATCTCGTCCTTGGTCTGCCTCTTTTCCTTCCTCCTTGGACAGTACCTTTGCAGTAGTGTTTTTGCAAGTCTCTTGATCTTGTGACGTGCCCGATCAAAAAGGACTTGCAAAAACAGTTTATGCCCAGCAAAAACCATATTGGTTTCACTAAGAGAGACTGAACTGACACCTGAATATGGGGCCCAGTAGTTATTGTTGTTCAGAGACAGATGAAAAAAAAAGAGAAAGAAAAAAAAAAGAAGAAAAAAAGTTTATTAAAGGTTCGGATATCCGTGCTTTATTTTGCCGTAAATAACATGTTTGAGAGTGTCGTTTAAGTGTGTATTTTACATTGAGTGTCGCGAATGTCTCGAGTAAAATAAATATTCCTATTTCATTTGACTTGTATACGTGCGAATGCTCTGTGTGTGGTGTGTGTGTGTGTGTGTGTGTTGTGAATCCAGTGAAAAGCAAAAATCATGATATTCGCCCGTAACAGATCTCGTAACATGTTTTTGTAGCCTATGGCGGAAAGGCGCTGGAAGTTGTTAATAGTTTTAAATATTTAGGAATCAATACAGTAAGAGTGGTAGTTTTGCAAAATGCAAGAAAAATGCTCATGATAAAGATGCTTAAGTCATGTTTAGTTTGATAAGAACTGCACGGCAAAAAGAACTACCTATAGATGTGATGCTTGATTTACTCGATAAAGTAGTTGTACCCGTTTTGCTGAATGGATTGAAATTTGGGGATATGAAAACCTAGCAATAAATAATTGATATGTTCAAAAAAACTTTTTTTTTCTTCGCTTAAATGTACGATGTCAACTCCGGTAGTATATGGAGGAACGGGCAGATATCCCTTGTTAGTTTCGTCTCTGTTCGAATGGTTCGTTTCTGGATGCAGCTGCTTGACTTCCAGTCTGAAAAGCTGTCATCAATTTGTTTACCAGATGATGAAAGATTTACATGACAAATCTTTGATTCAGTCATCATGGCTAAATACGATTAAAAATTTTTTTTTAGTTCAAAGTGGATATGACTGTGGAAGATACAGTTTCTTTTAAATAGGCCTATTAATTCTACAAGTTCACATATCAAAAGCCTTCTTGATAGTAACTTTTGTTAATGAACGGAGAACTGAGCTGTGGGATAATAGTAGATACCTTTATTATAGAAACTATGAGATCAATTTTGGTATGGAAAACTATATAACTTGTCTATCAGATATATACGTTTACGCTCTTTTGAAATTTCATTCTAGTTGTCACAAGCTTCCAATTGAGGTTGGACGTTTCCATAACATATCACGGGAAGAAAGAATGTGTTCAAAATGCAACATGCATGTTTTAGGGGATGAATTTAATTTTATCCCCACTTTATACATTTTCGACAATCTTTTATTCCCCAGCATTTTCTTCAACCCATGTCCATTCATAATTTTTGTAGGCTGATGAAACTTAAATCCGAAAAGTTTTCACGTCTATCAAGATTCATAGGAATTGCAGGTATTTCTTTAAATTTTGTTTGTTGTCACTGACAAGTGTACATTATGTATTAAAATAAATTAATATACTTATGTTTCGAAATTTTAATGTTATTTGTCAATTTACAGTGAACTCTTGCTGTTTGGTTCAGTTCAGTTAGTAATGATATAATTTTTGAATGTATTGCTGTTAGATTTATTCTCCTGTTGAATTTGTAGCCTAATCCTCCATACCCCAAAAGGGGTGAAAGGAATTAAATATTGAATCGTGTGTGTGTGTGTGTGTGTGTGTGTGGTGTGGTGGTGTGGTGCGTGCGTGCGTGCGTGCGTGCTGCGTGTGTCCAGTCCAAGTTCTGTCTATCAAAATTCATAAGAGTTGCAGGTATTTTTTGAAATTTGATTTGATGCCTTTAAGCAGTGTAGATTGTGTCTTTTACAGAAATTTACATATCTTTGAAAAATGTCCTGAGTCTTTAATATTGTTTGTTTATTATTTTGCGATGAATTCTTGCTTTTCAGTTCCTGTTGATATTGATAATACTTTTGGATGTATTGCTGTAAGGTTTCTTTTCTCCTGTTTAACTTGTTTGTTATCCTCCATGCCCCAAAAGGGGTGAAAGGAATTAAATCGTGTGCCCGCACATGTATTCTATGAAACAAGGGCAATGTGAAAACAAATCCTATGCATTGTGTAACTACTCCACTTTACTTGGTAAAGGATTTAAACTGATTGTTTCATTATTTTTTTTTTTTGTCCAGCATAGAGCAAGGGAGACAACAAAATGAAATCCTCTTTTGTGTTAGTTTTTCTTCTGACATTTCATTGGGCAATACGATCCAATCAAAACAGCTGTACCACTGGCTAATGGATGTATTAACTTCAATAGTGTCCACTTGCCGACGAATTAATCTCGACTTTTTGTGGGAAAATGTAAGTATGTTTATCTGAGTATAATGCTGGTTATGACTTAATGTAATTTTTGTATTTCAGCGTGACCGAATTATTGGTTATTGACAAGGTTGCTATTTCACACCCGTAATATTGTAGCGTTTCGCTTCTTGTTCAGTGGTCCGCCATTTTTTGACGAAGTCGCTTCTGTCTTGTGAAATTTATGCGCAAGCGTATCGCTCAACAGGCCTTACAGGTAAGAAATCATTTAAAATAGAAAACCTTAACAAAACAACAAACAGCTCGTGTATTATATATGTCGTGGTCACTTTTTAGAAAGTTACCAGTCTCGGAAATTGTGTGTAAATAGATCGTGGGTCTACATAAGGCATGTTTTAGCAAAGGATAGATCAGGTCTAGATCGCAGTTAAATTATCATGCGTCCTACTCGTAGGCCTCGAACTTTTGACCACGAAAAGGTGTTGTTCTGTGTCAGATTGAAAATTTACTTGATTATTGACGATTGTAATTTTAAATAGACAATACGATCAGTTCATCTATCTAGAGAGTACTTACACTGTTACAGGGTAGACCAGATGTTAATTGTTAGGCTAGGGCCTATGTAAAAAAAAAAAAAATTCATGTCAATTGTCGTGAATATAGCTGAAATATAATAATTCATAGTATTTTGTTTTTAACATAATTCAAGGGGAAAAAATGCAGGCATAGCCTATTGGATATTGTTCCACCGAAATGAAATACATTGGCATGGAACTGTAAAGAAAAATGAGTGTTTTGGGCAAGTGTATCAATAATCAAAATAACTAATAATCATTGTTTCTTCTTTGGTCAGTTGGTGTTTTGTCTTTGATGAATGTATTATAACTATAACACATGGTCAGTTTACTCTTTGACCTGCAGCACTCTGGTGGAAAATATTTTCTCTCTACTTTTAGAAGGTAAATTTAAATTACCTTAAAACAGAGCAAGATACTCGGGTTCTAATAGAATAAAAAATATTTTAGGAAAGGCACTTAAATTCTAATCACAGTAGAGGAAGGACCAGGGGCAGGGGAGGTAATGTCTTTTGCACTGTTATTAATTTTTTTCAGGCAAAAGTGAAAATTAAAGGCTGCATAGACAATAGACATACATTTGGATGCAAGATTTGCTTGAAGTGCTCCATGCTTCTGCCAGTTTGGTTAAATCTTTGTATTGAGCAATGAAAACATTGCCAGAATTTTTTTTTCTCCTTTCTTTTATATTGAGGATAATGGAATAAAGCACTCATGTGCTGTTTTACATTCAGTCCCCATGTGTAAGCAGTTATGTGAATTTTGTTACCTGTTCCCACCGGCACACAGTGGCCTACTCGATTACGATTAGACTCCAGGAAGTGACAAAATGAGAAATTGACAAATTTTGCATTATGCTAGGTAGGTGGTCAGGATGAGGAGGTGGTTTTTTTTTTTTTTTTTTAAATCCATTTTTTAAGCAAAAGGAAACAAAATTACACCTGAATACTTCAGCACAAGGTAGAAGAAAGATAATTTTATAGACAATAAAAAAAAAATCTCAAAATTGTTAACCTGAACCCCACCTGACTAAAATCACTTTTTTTTGGTCACTCTATTTTAGTATATTATTTCTATATAATTTATTAATATTATTTATTTACCAAGTATGATTCTATTGATAGTGCATAGCAGCACTCCAGGTTTTTTTTTTTTTTTTTGTTTTTGGGGGGGGGGGGAGTTTATATTTATTTTTATTTCAAGGATAATGTAGTAAACACTCATGTGTTTTGTCTACATCCAGTCCCCATGTGTATATCATGCATTTTTGAAATTGTGTCATAGATCTGTTCCCACCAGCTCACAGTGGCCAACTCCTCAGAATAGTGGAACAGGTTTTAACATGTTTGCAAGATATTCTGCAGGTTTTTGCACACAGGACCTGGGTTTACAGTCTCATCCAAATCACTCCAGGAGGGGAGGGGTATTTGGGATGGTAAGGCACAAAAATTAATTTGCCTGCCATGATACACAAGCCAAGGTAGTCTTAGTAACTTACAAAAAAAAGTTACATGTTCATCCCATCTATACCGTATAGGTTCCTCATATAATATCCTAAAACAGTACGTTCCTGGGCTGAATTATGACCACACCTATACAATACTTGGGAAATGAAGATAGTCCGAATCAGCAAGTCATCATTGCCAGGTTGATCTAGATACTGATAATTGACATACTATTTTTTTTCTACCTCATGTAGTATGAACATGTACCTTTCTTTTTCCTGGAATATTGAAAAAAAAAAGGGGATAAATATTATCTACAGTGTACCTGGGTTTGAACCTCATACTACTTCCTGGAAAGGCGGAACAGATTTTAACATGTGCTCATGGTGTTCTGCCTGCATTTGTACATGAAACCTCAGTTTATAGGCTCATCCTAAGAGTTTTTTGGGAAGTGGAGTGGGTATTCAATGTTAACTCCAGGGATGGGGGTGGGGAATCCCCACTACCATACTTACAGTATAACAGGTTACAAAGTGGTAGCTCAAACCCACTCTGTTAGATTGCGAGCTCAGCACTCTGACCACTTGGCTATCCTGCTCCCCCAAGGAATGAAGCATCCATTCATATATATTTATATTATCTTTATGTCAGTCTTGAGACATTATAATCAAGTGGGAGCTATGTACATTGCACCAGATTATTTTGAAAGCATTGGACAGCCTGTGTTCAGAGCTAAGGCTATTTTTCAGCACCAAAGCGCTCTCTCTACATTTCCCCATCTGAAATTATCAGTGTTATAAAAAATATTTCTAGTAATTTTAAATGAATTTAATGAAATTTTGTCTTTTTCAGATGCCTCGTTCACGTCGCAAGCGATCCCACAGTCGGGATTATTCCTATGAAGACAACTATCGCCATCACAAGCGCCACAGAGGAAGTAGCTACAATGACTACTACGACACTGGTCGATCTCGTCGTTCCCGATCCCGTAGCAGATGGTTTGTTGATATCTTTTACCATTATAAATCCACTGTTAAAATACACCCATCTTTCTTCAAAGTTGAATTTGGCTTGCAAATCTAATTCTAATGGGAAACAAAAATGTAACTTGGGCTACTACCAACTTGTTTTTCTTTTCCTCTTTTTTTATATTTTAATTGTCTTATTTATTCAGTTGGGGTGTTGTAATTCTGTACTTGATTTTTCAAACTGTGTGTTTTCGATAAGTTAGAATCTGGGGAAACCTATCCCTCTCCATGTTTCAGATAGCATGCTGGGTATGTTTGTATCGTCCATCCCATCAGATAAGTTGGCCTTCTGGTAGCACTGCAAAACTTGGATGGGTGGTGATATGTGTGCAAGATGATGTACAGTGTTTGCACACAGGATCTTGGTTTAATACAAGTCTCATCAGAAAGACTAACAGGGAAGTGGATGTCTAGTTGAAAACTCAAGTTATGACTTGAGTAAATGAAGGCTAACACTGCAGCAAGATGATGCTCCAGACAATAAATAATACACATACACATGTATGTGTTTGTACATGTATGGAGTACAAAAAATCAACAAAAAGTACCTAGATATCCTGGACCCCAAAATCTGTTGTTACGCTCTATCTATTTCAGCAGCCTTTTAAAATAATGTCTTGCTGAGTTGAAAGTGAAGTGTAGAGGCAGTCAAGTGGAAATTAGAAAATTGCCCTTTCATGAAGCACAGATATTTGTTGAGGGCCATGGTTGACGATTGGAAAGGAGTGCCTTTTGTGGCGACTTTTTTATTTTTAAAGTTCATGTGAACTGTGGGTGTTGGCAAGCTCTTTGTGATCTTGAATTCAATGAGTTCAATGCGATCTGAAGTTATTTTTTTCTCCAACTCTTTTTAGTTAGCAAGCAGGCAGGTGTATGGTGTTACTGTTAGGTATTCACTTTCCACACTTTCTGTTGTTTTGAAGCTATGATGACCTAGCACAGCTGCCAACCTTTCCCTTCTTTTTCCTCAGAATTTTTTGTTTTTAGCAGCAATTCCTGTGCTCTGGTTTTTTAAAGAATATTTTCTGGTTTTTGCCCCACCCCCCTCCCCCCACCCCTCCCCCCACCCCAAAAAACCCTAAAAAAAAAAAGTCACTGGGCATCATTGGATTCATTAAGCCTTTTCTGTGCACAGCAGAATCATTTTTTCACTGCCTGCAGGTTCCTGTATGGTAGTAAAATAGAGGTGGATGGCCTGCAAGTGGGTATACTGTGTAATCAAAAAGAGATTTGGGGAGGGGGGAACACCCAGTGGTTACTGTTTTTAACATGTGATCTGATAGCCTGGGATTGAGACACCACTATGGCACCCGTTCGAGGGGAGTTTTTCCCTGGAGTTAACATCAGTGCCAACTCCACTTTCCTTGAAATTCCTTTGGATGAGACTTTACACAAAGGTCCTGTGTGTGAATGCATGATGTAGAAGATGGTGTGCATATGTTAAAACCCCACCACATTTCAGAAGAGTAGGACATAGTGTGCCAGTAGGAACAGATGACAAAATAACAATTTTAAAAAGGCATGCACAGTGGTGTAATGTTTAGACGTTATCCCTGAAGTTCAAATATATGTGGCTATCTTCTCGGTGGGGAAAAAAAGGGTTGTATATTTCACCATTGGTGAACCTCAGAAGTGTAGCCAAGGAACAAAAACAAAAACTGAAAAAGGACTAGAATTGTGTATAGTGCTAAGTCTGCTGACTGAAACTTTCACAGATCGCCATTGTAATGTTACTTTCAGTTTCCTTTTTCACCTTTTGTTGTTTTTAAGAGTGCTTTCCTGCTTTACTGCCATACGATTTCATGAATATGTACATGTGGTATGAGTGAGGCTACCTTGAAACGTTCTAGACTGTAGTTGTGCTGGTCTGGCTTTCTCTTTAAAGTTGTTGTAGTTGTTTTGAACCTCTTGTCTGCTGTGTGTGTGTGTGTGGCACAGCTACTATCCTGTACTGTTCCTCTCTTCTCTTCTCTGTGAAGTTGATACAGTCAGTAATCAGTCTCATCTACTGTGTGTGTGTGGTACAGCTACTTCCCTGTACTGTTCCCGAGTCTCTTTTCTGTGAAGTTGATACAGTCAGTCGTCTAGAGTCTCTTCTCATTTGCTGTGTGTGCGTGTGTGGTACAGCTACTCCCCTGAGCACTACGACATCTACGACCGCCGTCCTGAAATGAACCACTACAGAGACCGCTCCATGGAACGCCCGACACACGTGTCCACACGAGACCGCAGCCCCCACTACCGCCGCGGCAGCCACGTCAGCTCCAGCAACAGTCGTCGTCATCGCCGACGCCGTCAGAAACGTTACCGGGACGATGATCGACACCGAGGCCGCCGCGACTCCTCGTCACTGGTCAGTCGGGTGAGTGGGTGTTGAAGGACGTTAGTGACGTACGAGGAATTTCAAACCGTTGTGAAAAGTTTTTGTTTTTTTTCTATATTTTTTTTATAGTTTCATTCAGCATGAAAAACACACCTTGAGAATCTCCGCTGAGACATGCATTCTTTCAGTGCGCAAAGAAAAAACTGATAGGTGTAAACACGTAGTATTGCTTCGGACGAAGTTCTTTTTTTTGTTGTTGTTGTTGAATTGTTTGCATGTGTGTATGTGTGTGTGTGTGCGAGAGTATGTTGATTCACTTTTTTTTTTGCCTCCCCCAAAAGTTTAGGTGTAGTGAGGAGATTTTTTTTTTGATTGAACAGAATCTGTCGCAGTGCATCTTTCTGTTTTGAGCAGACAAAAAAATGTAGTGGTTACACCGAACAGTCAGCTACCTTGACTAGCTGAAAAGCGGAAAATCAGTTACAGGTTTTTCCAGGTGGACAAAGAAATGAATGTAGAATGTGCTGCACTGAAATTTTTGGCCAAGCAGATGTTTGGTGTTGGTTACTGAGTATGACGGCAAGTAAAACTTGGATAAAGGCTTTCAAATCACAAAGGACTGTATCATTGGCCTGTAGAAAAGGCTTTCAAGTTGCCGAAAATTTTCTTTTTTTGGCAAATATTTGAGTTGTACCAATAAGTATGACTGTGAATTTTCCACACAAAAAATTATTTGAAGTTACTGATGAATTTTTGGCCTGTTGGATAGATTCCAAATTGAGTCATTGTTAGTGATTTGGGGTCTTGTCAGTCTTATGTCTGCATCAGTAATTTTTGACTAGGCACTTACTGTTCATCGTAAACAAAGAAACAGTTTGAAGGATTCCCAAATAGAAGAACTTCCGTAACAAAGGCTGTTCCTATGAAGGTGGGAGTTGTCTGGAGACGACACACTCAAGTCTGCCTTGTCTGTATCCTAAGTAAGACAGCTTAGGAATAAACACCGTCGGTCCGAGACAGTGAACATGACAACCATCAAATTCAGGAGGAAAAAAAAAAGCATCAACTTTATGCACAGCGTGTGCATGTGTGTGTGCATGTGTGTTTGTATGTTGTGTGTGTGTGTGTGTGTGTGTGTGTGTGTGTGTGTGTGTGTGTGTGTGTATGCATGCATGTGCGAGTGTTGGGACAGATGAGTTTTAAAATCATGGTTTGACAGGTACATGCCATGCACAGGTGTGTGACTGGGTACAGTGTGTGTGTGTGTGTGTGTGTGTGTGTGTGTGTGTGTGTGTGTGTGTGTGTGTGTGTATGTGTGTGTGGTGTGTTTTATGTCCATGTGTGCCCCTGTGTGTTCACTGACATGCTTGCTCCTGAAAGATTTTGCCAGGGAGGGTGGGTGGGGATGTGATGTGATGTGAGAGACATGCTGTAGGTATTTTCACTTTGGTTACTCCCCTTTGCTTGTACCTCTGATTGATACACTTGTATTATACATGTATGTATGTACTTGGCATAATTAGCATGTTGTTGGTAGGTGCTTGTGTCTCACAGATTCTTCAGGTAAGTGACACAGCAGCTATACTATACATACCTCTTGGCAGGACAGGAAAATTAATTAATTAATTTTTTTTTTTTTCATTTCCCCCCTTTCTTTTTTTTTTGGTTTGTTTTTATTACCCATAATGATTTTTTTTTTGGTGGTCTAATGGCTAAGGAAGGGTTTATCTGTTGCTATGTGATGATTGTCTTGTCTTTTATGGTTTGTGTATTTTGTTGTTGTTATTGTCTGTGTTATTTTCGTCATTTTGTTTATATTAGTGTGTCGTGTTGTCATCGTCATCTGTCGTTCTGTGTTTCATCAGTTGCTATCCATTGTACTGTAGCTTGAGTCCATTGTCTTGTGATTTGTTTACTAATCCTCATTGTGGTGTGTGTGATTATTCTTGTGTTCTACTGCCTGATGATATTGTTTGTCATTATCATCTGTGTTTTTTGTTCATTGTTGTCATGTTCCATGCTATTACATCGGTCATTGTCATAGGGTGCAATATTGACCATGATCATCATCATTATCAACCTGTATCAATCATCATTGTTCAGTATCATACCGAGTGATTGGATTCATTGATTTAGTTTGAAGAAGCTTACCCCTCCTTCCTCTCAATTTTTCTAGGAAACCATTATTAGAAGTTTAGATTATTCTTGAAGTTTAGATTTTTCTTGAAGTTTAGATTATTCTCTTACCTTGTATTTGATAATATTTTGATATTGTTTTGAGTTAAAAAAATATCACGTTACCATACATGAATATCATCAGAATTAGAAATCACTTGAAATCTATCATAAACTGATGAAAATTTTCAGATTTTTAAGTTGTGAGGGTAGTTCTCAGACAGAAGACTTTACAAAGACTGGATTTTTGATTAAATCAATATAATAATATATATATTTTCTTTCCAAAACAGTTTTGAATAGTAAAAGGGCATTTCATAGCATTATCGCCTGTTTTTAAAATTCAAATTTTTTAATGAAAAAATCCATAATCCATGAAGCGAATGGATGTAACTCTTGACTCAGTCTTATACAGTTTGTGTGTGTGTGTGTGTGTGTGTGTGTGTGTGTGTGTGTGTGTGTGTGTGTGTGTGTGTGTGTGTGTGCGAGCAGCTGCGCTGCGCTGCGCTGCGCTGCGCTGCGCTGTCTGCGCTGCGCTGTGCTGTGCTGCGCTGCGCTGCGGGCGAATTTCTTGTTTTGTTTGTAAATTTTCATTCCCGTTTGGAAAGTATTCATGCGATAAGCATCATGTTCTGCAGTATTAAGGAAAATATTGATCACAGAAAGCAGTCACACGGAAAACATAACACAGCACACACACAGTACACACACACACATACACACACACACACACACACACACACACACACACACACAACACACACCACACAAAAACACACACACACACACACACACACACACACACACACATACACCCACACTACCCACACACACACACACACACACACACACAACACCCCCACACACATCACCACACTACCACACACACACACACACACACACACCACACCACACACCACATCACCGTCACACACCACACCCACCCACCCACACACACACACACACACACACACACACACACACACACACACACACCACACACGTGTATCATGGGAGAACCAGAGCTCAAGCGTCCACCAACTCACCAACCTATCGACCACCCAGAAAGGAAATATGAAAATACTTTAAATAGATAATCTTTCAGCAATTCAAAAGAAAGGGGACTGTGTACTCATTTCAGTGTAGCTCTTCCTTCCTGTACAGGAAAGGAATAACTACAGTACAATGACATTTTTGTGGTTCAGCTGTAACCTAGTTCACTGTAGTGTGGTGCGTGGACACAAGGAGAGAGTTGTTTTGTTGCATCTCTCCATCACAGGGAGGGAGTGTGTGTGTGTGTGTGTGTGTGTGTGTGTGTGTGTGTGTGTGTGTGTGTGTGTGTGTGTGTGTGTGTGTGTGTGTGAGAGAGAGAGAGAGAGAGAGAGGGAGGAGAGAGAGAGAGAGAGAGAGAGAGAGAGAGAGAGAGAGAGAAGAGAGAGAGAGAGAGAGAGGGGGGGGGGGGGAGGGAGAAGAGAGAGGGGGGGGGGGAGGGAGAAGAGAGAGGGGGGAGAGGGAGAGAGAGAGAGAGTAGAGAGAGAGACACCTCTTACACACACACCCACACACACACCACACACACACACACCACAACACACACACACACACACACACACACACACACACACCAACCGCACACACACACACACACGCTCAGAGTGGGGATATGAAATGTAAACCATGTTGCTAATTCTCCTGATGCTTTAGAAGGGGGAAGGATTATGTACAGTGGCATTTTTGTGGCTGTGCTTTACTCTAATGATAGTTCATTGTGGACACATGGAGAGAGCTGTCAGTGTCGCACTTCTAAATTTCCTGGGCAGTATACACACACTTACAGAACTTCAACACACACACACACACACACACACACACACAGACACACACACAGACACAGACACACAGACACACACACACACACACACACACACACACACACACACACACACACACACACACACACACACACACACACACACACACACACACACACACACACACACACACACACACACACACTTACAGAACTCACACACACACTCACGCACACGCACACGCGCACACACACCTTAGACCCCCTCCCCTGAATTACATAGTATAGTATACTTGCATATATATCTTATTTCTTATGCATGTGCGGCGCATGCACGCACGCACGCACGCACGCATGCACTCACGCATGCACACACGCACGCACGCACACACACACACACACACACACACACACACACACACACACACACACACACACACACACACACACACACACAAACACACACAAAACCCCCAGTGTCATACTAAAGGAAAGAGATACTTAAAGAGAAGTTGGAGGTTATGAACACAATAAACACTTAACACATGTGAATTAGTGTGTGAGAGAGGGCAAACAGTACACAGGTATGTCTAAAAGTTTGAGGTTAAATAAACAAAACAAAGATAATATGAAGTAGTTTGTGAGAGAGGGCAAAGAGGTATACATGTCCAAAAATTTTGAGGATAAACAATCATGAAGTCATGTGAAATAGCGTGAGAGAGAGAGAGAGAGAGAGAGAGAGAGAGAGAGAGAGAGAGAGAGAGAGAGAGAGAGGAGCAAGCAGACTGGACATTGGACACATGGATGGAGGGGTGGCCTGGTCAGTCAGTCGGTCATACCGCTGTCCAGCCACTTTGTGTCCCCAGACATGGTCATTAGTTCAGTCAGGTGTAGTAGCCCCAGGTGAAATGACTCCAGGGTAGGTACACCACACCACCCCTTAGCCTGTCATGTAGAACAGTCCCCCAAACATTCTGACTGCTTCCTTCACTTCACTTTAATAACTTTGACTTCTCGACTTCTCTCCGACTCCTTGAGGAGTCATCTAAGCACTTTTCAACAATTTTAATTAAGGTAGTGTGTGTGTGTGAGTGTGTGTGTTTCAGGCAGATTGATCGTGGCAAGGTCCTTCTCTCTCTTTGTCTAGATATTGTAAACGGTTTTTTACCCTGTGAAGAATTGACCAGGATCATATGTAGTTGTGCTCTTGCTGCCTGAGTGTGCTTTACACTTTACACCGTTTATGGCCGGCAGTGTGTGAATGTTCAACAGCTGTCAGTGTTGTGTTGGTGTTGTGTGTTGACAGGGCTGTTTAGAATTGTTGGGGAGCGTGGGCAGTTGTCCTCGTTGTCGTCGTATTGTTCGTACATGTATGCACTGGCAATTGATTAACTTCATCTTTCTGGTGAGGGAGTGTACAGTTTGTGACTGTTCGCATGAGAAAGTTTAAGGTTCAAGTAGTATTTCTAAAGACTTGTTTTCTTTTAAGATTCACATGAGAAAGTTTTTGGGTTCAAGTAGTGTTTCTAAAAACTTGTTTTCTTTTATTCTTAACTGGAATTTAGAGATTTACTGTTTTTTGAGGTTTTAAAGTGTATGATTATTGTTTTATGTTTTGTTTTGTTTTTCAGTTCTGAAGGTTGTTACATTTGAAGTTAAGCGATGATTCTTAACACAAGGCTGGTGTATGTGTGAGTGTGTAATTTTCCGTCCAGTTTAAACAAAATTTGGTATTGGGGATTTTTGGATTTTAAAAACAAATTGAGAAATATTAGATCCAAGACCTTGAGTTTTTGAAGATGACCAAAGTAACAACCTGTGACAAACACCTTTTCGAAAACCCTTGAAAGTCCAGGCTTGCCTAGCGAAAGTCTTCTCACTAAGGATGATGATAAACTAAAGATACATTTCTGTGCCGAAAAATCAATTAAGGTTCAAATATAATATGAGTGCATGGATGAATCATCTCGTCCCGCGTGCACATGGTTTTGAAAATTTTGTCATCCATTCATACAGGCATACAATGGCCTACTCATCCAAAAGATGGAACAGGTTTTAGCATGTGTGCATGTGTGTGTGTGTGTGTGTGTGTGTGTGTGTGTGTGTGTATTACAAGTAAAAAAGTTTTTTTTTGATAGATAGAGGAAGTGAATGAGGTGAGTTTGTAGAAGAGGTGCTTAAAGGAAATTTGATAATTGAAAGGAGGGGGTAGGTTATGTGTGGCTAGGTTATTGGAATGGAAATAGAATTAAAGCAATAAAACGCTAGCAAATAAAAGATAGGGCTTTTTTTGCATAAAATTTATTTTGGGCCAATTCCTTTATCTTATAAGTTCTTTTGTTAATTGGGAGAAAGGGATAAGATACATATGGCTAGGTAATTGGGAGTAGGAAAAAAAAAGGCTAGCACATAAAAGAGCAGGTTTTTCTCATGAGGTTTTATTTTGGGCTTATAACTGTCTTCTTTTATCAATTCAACTTGGGTTCTTAAGGAATCAGACACGATTTAAGAAAAAATACAGCAGGCCAGAAATTGCTGGTTTTCAGAGGTGGAAAATTGTTATAAAACATTGGGGAAATGCAAGAAATAAGCAAGAAATTACTGTACCTTTGGCTTGTTCCTTCATTTATCTACTTGATTTTGGTTCTTTCAAAAACACCCACAGCCTATTTGAAAACAAAGGTAGGCTGTTGGAAAGCATGGAGCTGATTTCAGAACTGGAAAATTTTCATAAAATCCAATCTGTGAAGCAACAGAAACAACCATGGCCTGTTGATAGGACAGGTGATTTGTGATGTAAAGAAAACTTCCAAACCGTTGTGTCAGAAGCTAGGTACCATTATGTCTACGTGCCATTGTGTCCACATGCATGCATGCATGCGTACAGGCAGACTGATGACTGTGACAGCCCTTTCCCAGTTAACTGATGTTAATTGCCAACTTTTACTCTAACCTTTTTATCTTAACCTGGCCCCACATGTGGACGCAAAAGGCAGGTGGATATCATGATACAAGATGTGACACAGAAACAAAATCTTTTTTGTAGCTTGCGTGTTTAGTTGTGGAGGAGTTGTGTGGGGTGTTTTAGGAAAAAGGATGTTAAGACAGAAGGGGCGGGATGGATAGCTGTATGTGGGAAGGGGCATAAGAGAAGTTGTGGCTAAATTGTCTGTGTTAGTGAGTTTGAGAGCTAGAATAAGGAATGGACATTTTTTTGTTGTAAGAGAGGAGGGGAAATGTTTTAGCAAAATAGATACTTTGTTTAATATAAAAGGTGGGGTTAAGTGGGAAATGCAGTTTCCAAGATGATTAGTGTGTGTGTGTGTGTGTGTGTGTGTGTGTGTGTGTGTGTGTGTGTGTGTGTGTGAGTGTGTGGTGTGTGTGTGTGTGAGTGTGTGGAGGTGATGTTTTAGTGTGTTGTGTGTTGGTGTGTTGTGTGTGTGTGTGTGTGTGTGTGTGTGTGTGTGTGTGTGTGTGTGTGTGGTGTGTGTGTGTGTGTGTGTGTGTGTGTGTGGTGTGTGTGTATGTGTGTGTGCACTGTGTGTAGTGATGCATGCCACGCTTGAGAGAGACATTGCATACCAACATACATCATGATGCATAAAAGGACAGAAGAGTGTGTAATACATTCTTTACATTTTATTTTGTTTAGATCAGATATCTGTTAACTGAAAAAAAAATTAAAAGCATAAAAATGAAAATTTTAAACAAAAGAAGCCAAAGAAACAGAAGCACAAGGTTAGAAGAACTCATAAAGGAAAAGTGCAATATAAACTAAACAAAGAAAAAAAAAAATGGAAAAAGAACAGCAAAGAAGACAGAAGAAGGTTTGTAACAAGAAAGAAAGTGGTAAAACACAAGAACATCCGTAAAAGCAACAAACAACAGAGAGAGCAAAATGAAAGAAATGGTGAACAAAACTAAAAACAGCAGCAACAACAAGAATGATGCACAGATGAGAATTCAGGAGAAAGTTTAGGTGGTTTTATTTTTTATTTTATTTTATTTTTTTTGGGGGGGGGGGGTGATACTTTAATTTAAACAAGGATAATTTGTCATTTGTAATAATTGATAGACTACAGCTGATTTATTATTAGTTGCTTTATTTAGCAAGCTCTCAGGCTTTTTGCAAGCCTTTTTTAGAAGATATCCCACTTATATATTATGACAAAGCAGTGTAAGAACTTATTTCTGAGAAAAAAAAGATTGACTTAGTTCAGTTGTTTTTGAAAAAAAACAAACCCACCAGCAGTAACAAGAACCAGAGAGACTAAGCTATAAGGGATGTCTACCACAAAACCTCTCCCCCTGCACCCCCAGCGCGACAGTGGTTTAATGACAGCAATACATTCGTTTCTGTCACAGTGGGTCAGCTCATCTGTCACTCATTAAGTTGTTAGCATTCCTGACTGTCACCACCACAACACTGAACAGCCCAAGCTTATTACTGATGACAACATTCTTTGAAAATCTCCGCTTGGGGCAGGGAGGGGGGGGGGGGGGGGGGGGAAGATGATTCAGGGTTAGTCCTTATTTATTTATTTATATGCTTTTATATCGAGATAATGGAATAAGCACTTATGTGCTTTTTTACATCCAGTCCCCGTGTGTATGCAATTTTGTTAATCTTGTCATCTATAAGCTGGTTGCTAGTGGCCAAGCTTAAACCAGTTGTGTTTTATAGCCCCGCCGACCACTGAGGCCACCATATTTATTAAGAGGTGCCTCGCTAAGCATTAAAAGAACAAACAAACAAACAAGCCAGAACAAAACCGTTTTTGTATGTGACAAAGTAACTTTAAAAAAAATCTTTTTAAAGCTTCTTCCAGTTAAAAAGTTGTCTTCCAATGATAGTAAAAAAACTAAAAGCACTGTTAAGAATTGTGCAGGTTTAAAATTTTTTTTTTTTTTTAAACAATTAAAACTCCGATAAAAATCTACAGTTCAATGCGTGGCCAGACCTGACTGTAGAGTGACTTTTTTTGGTTGTATTATAAATTTGGCGAGTGTGGGTGTGTGTGTGTGTAGGTGTGTGTGTGTTGTGTGTGTGTGTGTGTGTGTGTGTGTGTGTTCTTCATCATCTATCAGCAAGGTGATGATTGGCAGGGGTTGCTTGCAGACAGGGAGTGCAAATCGACTGTTATTATGTATGTACATTCAATAACAAACACCCATTGTGACAGCTGAGCAAGGGCTTTTTCCTCAATGTCTGACCCACATTCCTCCACACACACACAGAACTTTCTATATATACTGTACAGTTGTCTGGCTGTTTGTTCTGGCAAACTGGAATGTGTAGAGGGATGGTGAATTCATGACTTAAGAGATACCCTTCCTCCCTCAAATCAGAATGCGGCTACCTTAGTCAGTGGTTAAAAATAGTCACATGTATAAGTATTTTACACAAAATCTCACCATTAGTGATGTGCCTTGGAACTCTAGCTGAGGAATGATATAAAAAGCCCCCTCCAAAAACTGGAAAACTCTTCCTAATTTCCTTTTGTACCCTGTCTTGTTTTAAATTCAAAATGCCTTGTTTGACTTCCGAAGTATCCTTGCTTTGTTAGCCAAAAAATCCTGTATTTCTGAATGGTATTTTTTCTAAATACCCTGTCTTTCTAAGTATGGTCTTTGAATACCTTTTTTCCCTAAATTATGCCCTGTCTTGTCTTCCTAAGTACCCTGTCTTGTCTTCCAAAATAGGTTGTCTTTTCTGAAAATATGCTGTGTATGGAGTCAACCTGTTTTTCACAATACCCTGTCTTGTCTTCCTAAATACCCTGTCCTGTCTTCCTAGATACCCTGTCTTGTCTTCCTAAATACCCTGTCTTGTCTTCCTAAATACCCTGTCTTGTCTTCCTAGATACCCTGTCTTGTCTTCCTAATTCCATATCTTCCTAGATACCCTGTTTTGTCTTCCTAGATACTCTGTCTTGTCCTCCTAAATACCCTGTCTTGTCTTCCTAGAGATACCCTGTCTTGTCTTTCTAGATACCTGTCTTGTCTTCAATACCCGTCTCATCTCCTAGATACCCTGTCTTGTTTCCTAGATACCCCATCTTCATAGATACCCTGTTTTGTCTTCCTAGAATACCTTGCCTTTCCCAGCATAGACAGATGGCTGGCAGTCGATACATATGTATTACATGTACGCAGTATACATAATACTCAATACAGTCTGCAGTGTTGATTTAGATCATGGGGAAAAGGTCTCTTACCTGTGTGTATGTATGACACAGTGTAAAAGTGACACATTATCCGTTACCATTTCCATAGCACTGCAGATCAATTCGCTGTCTGTGTCTGCAGATTTTGGCGTTTCTCTTGCATGCCCTCCTGTCCAACTTTTTTGTGTTTTGTCTGCCAATATTTAAATCCAGACACACACATGCACGCATGCATCAGCAGCATGTATGCATGTACACATGCCACACACACACACACACACACACACACACACACACACACACACACACACACACACACACACACACACATGCATGCACACACTCACAAATCTGCATACTTCACACACACACACACACACACACACACACACACACACACACACACACACACACACACACACACACACACACACTGACCTGGAAAAGAGAAAAGGCACGGTGACTCCATAAATCCCTTTGTCTCTGTCTGTCTGCCTTAGCAAGAGACACCATTTCTCTCTCTCTCTCTCTCTCTCCTCTCTCTCTCTCTCTCTCTCTCTCTCTCTCTTCTCTCTCTTCTCTCTCTGTTTCTTCTGTCTCTCTCTGTCTCTCTCTGTCCTCTCTCTCTCTCTCCTCCTCTGTCTCTCTTGTCTCTCTGTGTCTCTCTGTGTCTCTGTCTTGTCTGTCTGTCTGTCTGTCTGTCTGTCTGCCCTTCTTCCCTCCCCCCTCTCTCTCCTCTCCTCTCTCTCCCTCCTCTCTCTCTCCCTCTCTCTCTCTCTCTCTCTCTCTCTCTCTCTCTCTCTCTCTCTCTCCTCTCTCTCTCTCTCTCTCTCTCTCTCTCTCTCCCCTCCTCTCTCTCTCTCCTCCCTCCCCCTCTCTCTTTCTCCCCCCCCCCTCTCTTTCCCCTCCCCCCCCTCTCCCCCCCCCCCCCTGTTCTGTGTGTGTCTCTACCCCCCCCTCTCCCTCTCCCCGTTCCTTGTTCTCTCTCCCCCCTCCCTCCTCTCCTCTCTCTCCCCCCCTCCCCTCTCCCTAATCATGGCCTTAAAATCCATACATGTCCGTCACCCACCCAGAAGCTAGCCTAGAGAACAACAGATTTTTCTGCCTGCCCTAGCTACTACTACTCAGTACAAGTAGCCAGCCTAGGCCTGTCCTGGCCTGCCAGCCTCCTGGCCACATTTATCATCCAGTCATTAGAGCAGAGCAAGGCTGTTGTGAAGCATAGGGAAACAGACGAGAGGGGGAGGGGGGGAGAGGGAGGGGGGGGGGGTAATGACGCTGGGACAAAGTCGACACTGAGGCCCGTTGTAATGACGAGCGCCAGGCAGGGACGTAGTGTAGTAGTTGTTGTCGTGGTAGTTGTTAGTCTCAGTCTCAGTCGTGGACACTGAAGCAGCAGGGTATACTGTACTGTTCCTGGCACAGCTATGTTGAGGATTGGCCGAGGGGATTATCGGGTTGGAGATATCATCAGCAGCAGGCGGTTGTGAGTGATGGTGCAGCAGCAGAAGAGGTTGTGCAGGATGACGCGCGATGGTTCACTTCTTTTGTCACCCTGTCCGTGAAGAAGCCTGGTGGTAAAAAACACGTGAGTTGATCAGTGGACTCGAGTGGACGGGTGGTAGTGTGTGGTGTGTTTTTGTTGTTGTTTTGGGTTAAGTTAAGTGGGAGTTTTTGTGTGGTGGGTGTGGTGAAGTGTGAGTGATGTGGTGTGGTGTGTGAGGTGTGTGTGTGTGTGTGTGTGTGAAGAGAGAGAGAGAGAGAGAGAGAGAGAGAGAGAGAGAGAGAGAGAGAGAGAGAGAGAGAGAGAGAGGAATTTGGTAGTTTTTAGTTGTGTTCAAGATGTAAAAAAAAAAAGAAAAAAGTATTCACAAAACAAAGCTAACAACAATCATTACATAGCTGTAAGATGCTGTTGTATGTTTATTATTATATAGTAAGAAACAGCTTACTATTGTAGGATTTTTTTTCAAAATCTGTAATGTAAAAAAAATAATCATAGTTTCATAAGAGGATAAAGTTTAGAACAAAAGAAAGTGTTCCCTGTTATGGCTAAAATTACTGCCAGGGAAACCTTGATGCACTTTGCCACAATTGTGACTCGGCACTTCAGTCCCCCAAGGGGGGTTGGATGCACTATGTCAGAAATTGATACAAACACCATTGTTGAGACAGAGTGTGTCAGTACTCAGTAGTGAAGTTGAGACTAAGAGGCATTGTGTTTGCTTTTAAAAAAGTAAAAAAAAAAAAAAAAAATTTATGTTTAAAACATTAAAAAAAAAAGGTAAATTGGAAAAAAGGACAAATTGTGAGATTGTCTCCCCCTCCCTAACCAAAAAAAAAGACACAAAAAAACCCCAAAAGAAAAAGAAAAAGCAGAAGAAAAAAACAAACTCAGCAAAAAACAAAAACAAAAAAAGCCTCCCTGGCCTCCCTTACATAATACTTATATGCAGATTAGTGCACATTCATATCCACACACCGATAACAGTCATTTGTGCAAAGTGCCCTCTTGCTGCATGCATACTTCAGGCATACAGGCAGGAGCACACAAGTATACATGTATACATGTATACCTAGATGCAGATATATTCCTATGCTTGTGTTACACTTTACTAGTGAGAAGAGAGAGAGAGAGAGAGAGAGAGAGAGAGAAGAGAGAGAGAGAGAGAGAGAGTGTGTGTGTGGAAGGGAGGACACATATAGATGTACACAGTACAGACAGATAGACTAGAGGAAGCCAGAGATAAGAGGCCTACATTCATGTATACAGCTGACAGACCCAAACAAGTAAGGAGGCAGCCACACACTCACTACACAGGCAGCTGATAGCAGTGATGGCAGTATGCTGCACGCTGTTTACCATGCACTTGACAGTGTAGTATAGCAGTAGTGGTTCTCTTCACTTGGGGATGCTGGACACAGACAGAGAACACTGAACACTGAAATCATTTATTGTACTTCAAAGGGAAGAAAAAAAGGGAAGAAAATGAAATATAAAGTACTACACGTAACCGTTAATAAGAACTTGCCATAATTGTACCTTGGCATGTACCCAAAACTGTGCTCCTGAAAAGGCATATTCCAAAATCATACAAAAAGTGCTAATTTAGACCAACAATTCAAACAAATCTTAGCTCAAAAGTTACAGAACAAAACACAACTCAAAATCCTACTGGGACCAAACTTGGTAATAGAGTTAAATACCCAACAATGTCAACACAAGCCATTCAACACCAAAGTACAGTGTACATCTAATAGCTGAAATCCTTCCATTTTCTATTGTATTTTCAGAACAGTTAACCATATTGCGCAACTGTGCCTTGTAAGTATAATTATGTCTGGAGAGAGAGAGAGAGAGAGAGAGAGAGAGAAGAGAGAGAGAGAGAGAGAGAGAGAGAGAGAGAGAGAGATGGAGATAAAGAGTAGGTCAACGATACGCAATGAATAATATACTTGCCCCATACAGAAGTCTGCAGATCTCTAGGCAGCTTCCCTGCACTTCCTACCTTCACTTCACTTCACCTCACTCATGCCTCTCTTGATACTACTGGTTATCTAGCTTGGCAGCCCTACTAGCTGTGCACTCAACATTATGTAGTTTGGCAATCATGCCGGGTCTGTCTATGTGTGTGTGTGGTCAGATATATATATAGCATTCATTCATTGTGTGTTGGGCGTGCTTGTGAAGTGCTGCGCTGCATGATTGGCTTTTATCATGCTATTTCACTGGTCTAAGTCTCTCTGTTGGGCAGTGACAGTGAAGTGGGGTCAGAATTTGGGGCATGATACTGCTAGAGCTAGTTAGTGCAGGGTTATGATGATGTGTGCATCAATTGGTGGCATCACTGAGAGAGAGAGAGAGAGAGAAGAGAGAGAGAGAGAGAGAGAGAGAGAGAGAGAGAGAGAGAGAGAAGAGAGAGGAGAGAGAGAGAAGAGAGAGAGAGAGAAGGAAGAGAGAGAGAGAGAGAGAGAGAGAGAGAGAGAGAGAGAGAGAGAGAGAGCTTAGAAAACATAATTTGGCATTGCTGTGAGAGAGAGTACTTGACCAAAATGATTTGGTGCACTTTAACTCGCAGTGTGAGTACTCTGAATAATTAGTGTGTATGTCAGTGTCACTAGTTTGGACTTACTGTTTGGGTTTGGTGTTCTTTGTCAAGTGAAATGTTTTAAATATTATTTTATTTCACCTTTCTGCAGTGAGGGAGGGAGAGAGCGAGTGGAATGGAATTGTGGTCAGTAGTGTGTGGTTGTGCCTGATTTAATGAAGGTATTAGTGGATTGAAAGAAATCCATTTGATAAGCATTATATTGGAGGAGTCGTTTTTACTTTGTGATCTGATATGCCCATTTGATTATTGTTAAGTTTTGCAAGCGCCAATTTAGTTAAAAATACATGCACACAGGCGCTAGGCCTGTATGATGTATGTGCATACATTTTCCATTCACAAATATGCACACCAGTTTTAGTTTACATTATATCGCTGTCTCTGTCTCTCTCTCTCTGATTCTTGCTGTCTGTGTCTGTCTCTGTCTCCCTCTCTCTCTCTCTCTCTCTCTCTCTCTCTCTCTCTCTCTCTCTCTCTCTCTCTCTCTCTCTCTCTCTCTCTCTCTCTCTCTCTCTCTCTCTTCCGCTCTCTCAGAGTGCTTAAAGTGAAATATAACAAGTAAGCTGTTTTTCCTATTTATCTTCTATTTTATCAGTATTCCTTTACATAATAAACGAAACAGCACATCCCCCCCCCATATTTCATCAGTACTGGAAGGCAGAGAATGGGGAATAGGTCTCTAGAGATGACTGCTGATAAACCCAATCACACACAAAAGGTCAGGGATACAGGTTTCCATACATGTATGCACATGTATTTTGCCATAAACTAAAGCAGGATGGAGACATAGTCAAGCAGATGGCCTTGTGTTTAGCTGATGAATTCAAAATTAAAAAAAAAAAGACAGAGAGAGAAGAAAAAAGAAAGAGAAAAGGTGTAATTGTGAGATTTGGATGCAACAGATGGGCTGTAATGTTTGGAGACAGAAGACAGAACAATGTTTATTGTATATGGAGAGAGTGGCAGACACTTTGCTTGTTAGTTGTGCTTACTGCTGTTTGTGTGGTTATTGGCATTGTTAGGGAGCTTGGAAAGGAGGGGAAGGTAGTGTGCATGCACACATTTGTAAATGCAAACATACGCCTCTGCACATGTATATGTGCACACTCGTATGTATTCACCCCAATAATGTGTACAAGCATGCACAAAATATATGCGCACACACACACATGCATAGTGTTTTGTTGGCACACATATACACCACGCACGTAACACACATACACACGCCACGTACACACACACGTACACACTACACACACACACACACACACACCACACACACACACACACACACACACACACACACACACACACACACACGTAAACTATTTCTGTAATTTTATTGGTTTTGATCAGTATATTTCATGTCAGCTTTTGTTGCAGTATATGAGAGAGAGAGAGAGAGAGAGAGAGAGAGAGAGAGAGAGAGAGAGAGAGAGAGAGGAGAGAGAGAGAGAAATGGAAAAAATAGGGTCAGATCCAGATCGCAGTATTAATTATGCGAAAGAACATTTGCATATGTAATGTTTGTCACAACTTTGTGGTAACAGACTGATGTAAGCTGAACTAATCCCCCCTGTGAACCGAGGTTTACCTGTTGTAAACTCCGCTTGTTTGCTGCTGGGTCTCCTGTTTTAGATTGCATCTACAGTAGTGACACTTTAGTGATACCTAAGTCAAGGAGGAATAATCCTGTAGTGTACAGTGAACATTGGAAGGAAACAGTATTGTTAGAGTCGAAACACTTGCTTTGAAGGGCCTTCTTTTGTGAAGCCCTTTCTCTGTCCAGTTTTGCTTTAGTGTGGGTTTTTTTTTTTTTTTCATTCATTTTTCAGTTTTTAAAAATTTTATTTTCTAAATTTTTTTTACTCTTTGATCTTTTAGAAGTTCTTTTTTCAGTACATTCATAGAGAAAAACTATGAAACAACACAGAAAAATTGAGGAGTTTTTGGTGAAAGGGCATTAATTGGATGTCTTTTCTTTTGTGGACTGAATTATCTGTGCTGTTTTTTTTTCTTTGTCTCAATTGACTCAGTGTTATCTCAGCATTTGCTCTCAGTTTTATGGCGTTTCTGTTTGAAAAATGGCTGGGGTGTAGGTATGAAGATGGGCAGGAATCAGTTTAGAAAGGGAAAAGACAAGAGAAAAAAATGTTCCCAGTATTTGTTGGAAAGATACAGTCTCAGTGTGGTTTTGGGGCTGAACTTTTGTCATACTGCCAGTTGTATACATGCATTCAGACATGGAGCACTCCGAGCAACCTCCAGCAAGCTCACACAATCTCAGAAACAAAACCAGAGGTTACACAATTGTATAATTCCCTCTCCCTCAACGTAGGGGCATATTTATGATAAATTATGAATAATTTATAAATAAATCAGTCAAATTGTGTTTGCTCTTCAGTGTGTTTACTTGTTTTTAAAAATAACCCTCAGCACCTTTGAGATGGGGCTAAAGGAACGGAATCTTGAATCTAGGCAGGGATCAGGTAGTGATAGTGGTTTATAGGCTTTCTACAGCAAATCTCTTTAGTCATAAAGCAGGTTTGTAACTAAAGCATGAAGATCTGCTATCCAGCTTCTTTCTGCAGAAAACTTGACAGTTCTACCAGAGGGCTTCAGAGTTTTCTTCGTGCTTATGATAAATATAATTTTGATGTCATCAGTGCTTGAGAACTTTAGATGAGTCATCACATCTTCCTTCTCATTCATCCTGACTTTGAGGGCACACAGTTTCTTTCTTACTCAAACTTTTGCGTTCACAGTTTGGATGCTAAGTGTTACAACACATACCCAGGAATTATGGAAAATATTAGTGAGTGTGTGTGAGAGAAGAGGAGAGAGAGAGAGAGAGAGGGTGGGGGCAAACACACCTATTGTGTTGTATACATGTTACACCACACACACACACACACACACATACACTCAGGGCCTGGAAAGTTCACAGGTCCACTTGTTTACCAGCAAGCAACAGCAACGAGGAAAACACTCACACACACACACCAGTAGCAAGCAAAGGGGACAGACAGAACAGCTTGGAACCGAGAGAGACTGAAACTATGGGAGAGCAGGCTAGTAGGGCCTAGAAGGGCTCAAGCATCAACAAGAACCACTCTTTGCCATCTGTGGTGCTACTTGCTTACAACTGCAGTAGTAGGCCTACAGTGTTTGTGTGTGTGTGTGAGACACAAGAGAGAGAGTGCTGCTAGGGCCTAGCCTACAAGAGGGGCTGTAGTGGCGTGTGATGCTTGATGCGAGAGCTAGGCTAGCCTAGCTAGGCATGCTTGCGTCAGGCAGCTGTGTGCCCCAGCCAGCCCCTAGCCCAGGCCTAGCCTACCTAAACTTGCAGGCAGCGGCAGCAGCAGCAGCAACAACAGCAGCACGTAAGCTAAGCAGCAAGCAGCAGCAGCGGCAGCAAGCCTCCTTGCCTAGCCTACCTAGCCTAGCCTACCCTAGCCTGACAGGCAGACAGCATGAGATTAGAGTCTGGAGGGGCCTCGGCTGCTGTTAGAGAATGGAGGAACATGCCCACCACGGGAACTAGCAAGTATGGCTACACTCGGCGTAGGCATATTACTACGGTAGGTCTTGTCTGTACTTCACTTCTGTGGATTATATAAAAAGAAAAGTGCTGGTGACATTTTTGTGTGTGAGAAATAAGTCTTGTTTGTGAAAGTTTTGGAGAGAAAGTTTTAATTTTGTGTGTGTGTGTGTGAAGGTCAGGAGAGGTAGGTAAGGTAAGGTAAGGTAAGGTAGGCCTCAGGTAAGATAAGGTGATGTGTAGCAGGGGCTGAGTTTGGTCATGTGTGTAAAATGAGAGCCCCCTCCTTTTGCACAGGTGAGAGGAATTCCTCTGCACCAGTCTGAGCAGAGTTAGTTCAAGGGCAGTTTCCAACAGCTCCCTGATTCCTTCCCTGTTATGGTCATGGTTTTTTTGTTTTATAGCTCTGCTCTTTGTTGTCTTTGTCTAACCTTACCTGAGGGAAAAGGTTGGCAGTGTTTGGTAGGCCTAGTCTTTCTCTCTCTCTCCCCCTAACAGGCAGATATGAGGGGACGGGTGGAGGGGGAGGGGGGGGGGGGGGAGGAATGAGCCCCAAATCGGGGAGGCAGACTAGGCTAGAGTTGGCAGCAGGGAAGAACCCGAAAATGTCATGTGTGTGTGTGTGTGTGTGTGTGTGTGAGTGTGTGTGTGTAGCTTAGAGAATGCGCGGTGACCTGGTTTTCCACAGGCAAAGTGTAGTAGGGAAGTGATGTACACTTGAGATGCAGTATAATTTGATGTAGTTTTCTGTGTAGAACTTTCTGATGCTGCTGCTACTGTGTAGGCCTAAAAAGCAGCAGTAGAAGCGAACCTTTGCCTTGATTTTTCATTTTTGTATGATGTAGGGGAACAGGGTTGTATTGTACACAAACTTTTTATCAACAAACAACACAAACAACACGGAAGCAAGGCGGCGGTGCCATTAGATGATTGGTAGGCTAGCGCTCTTGTGCAGTGTAGTAGTGTAGTGTAGTGTAGACTGTGCTCAAGTGGCAACTTGAATAGTGTAGTGCTTTTCCTAGTGATATTAAGTAGCCCATAGCTTGAAACTACAATGATTTTGTTAATTATTTTTTATAATATAATCTACATAAATGGGTGGCGCTGCTCTTGTGGCGACACACTCGCCCTGGGGAGGGCAGCCCAAATTTCATGCAGTGAAATTTGCCGTGACTTTTAAGTGGTAGGAAAATGGAAACAAAACGAAACAAAAAATCGTAAACATCAGTAAAAGGAAAGCAAAACAATGCCCTAAACAATGACATGTCATTATGACAAGAAATAGATTTAGCAGCAATCCGAAGTAGAATAATAATATTGATATGATAATGAGGATTTTGTTTTTTTTATAGTCACTGGTAATGATAGTAATGATAAACATTTAATGAAATTCAGTAGTTTAGTGATAGTATCCAGTTTACACGCACGCATGCACGCACGCACGCACACACACACACACACATACAGAGCCAGAGTGTTAGAACAACATCCAACTTGCATCATTGTTTTCTGAGTTCTCTCTCTCTCTCTCTCTCTCTCCCCCCCCCCCCTCCCCCCCCTCTCTCTCTCCCCTCCCCCCCCCTCTCTCTTTCTCTCCCCCCTCTCTCTCTTTCTTCCACACAATATGCAGTACACAGAGTTCTGTACCTTCTTGTTTATGTAGGTAAAACATAAGCAAAGTATCAGGCAAGCAGTACACAAAGGTGTCCCCCCCCCCCCCCCCCTTCCTCTCTCTCTCTCTCTCCTCTCTCTCTCTCTCTCTCTCTCTCTCTCTCTCTCTCATTCTCCACACACAGTTTGCTGGGAGTTCTGTGCCCTTTTGTTTATAAATGTACAGTAGGTAAAACATAAGCGAAGTATCAGGCAAGCATCAGGCAAGCTGTACACAAAGATATCTCCCCCCCACCCACCCCCCATCTCTCTCTCTCTCTCTCTCTCTCTCTCTCTCTCTCTCTCTCCACAGTTTGCTTGGAGTTCTGTGCCCTCTTGCTTATAAATGTACAGTAGGCCTAGGTAAAACATAAGCAGAACTTGTATCAGGCAAGCAGTACACAAAGATGTATACCACTGCCATACCACAATCAAAACCCTCATCATCATGGTCATGTGCCTATGTATGCTGTAACTCAGTAGGCCTAGAGGAAGTTAGAGAGGCCAAGTGCTCACAGACACAGGCACATTCCCAGTAATGAGGCTTGTGTGTGTTTTGTGTGTGTGTCTGAGGGGGGGGGGGGGGGGGGGGAGGGGGTGATGTTAGTGGCAGGTTTGTGGAAGTTTGGGAAGGGGTGGGGGTGATGTTGTTGTGTGTGTGCTGCCAGCAAGCAGCATAGGTCTCTCTCTCTCTCTCTCTCTCTCTCTCTCTTCTCTCTCTCTCTCTCTCTCTCTCTCTCTCTCTCTCTCTCCTCTCTCTCTCTCTCTCCTCTCTCTCTCTCCCTCTCTCTCTCTCCCTCTCCCTCTCTCTCTCCCCTCTCCCTCTCTCTCTCTCTCTCTCCCTCTCTCTCTCCTCTCTCTCTCTCTCTCTCTCTCTCTCTCTCTCTCTCTCTCTCTCTCTCTCTCTCTCTCTCTCTCTCTCTCCAAGCTCCCAGACAGGAATGTTATGTTGTTGGGCTGTTGCCAGCCTTGCCTGCCCTCTTCCTTCCTTCTCTTCCTACCTTTCTTCTTCCTACCTTCATTCCTTCTTTCCTTCCTCACACATACTTGCTTCCCTCCCTCACTCTCTCAGGAATATGATCTATCTTCTTACGCAGTTCACCTAAATATAGAATTATTATTATTAGTTCTCAGGTCACCTAAATATAGAATTATTATTAGTTCTGGTATAAGTATATCCTGCATCATCTTGTAGAGGTTGTTGTGAATCTTAACCTGACCCACTTTTACTTTACCTGAATATTTATTATTAGGTATGGTAGACTTCCCTCTTTTGTATGTTGCTGAGGCTGAAAGTGGTATTTACTACAATACAATACGATACAGTATGATACAGTATAGTGAATACAATGCAACACAACGCAATGCAGTATGATACAATACAATGATTACAGTACAACCTAATCTCACTCAACCAGATTCATTTCCCCTAAAATTTTAGTCATTAGTTTTGGTTCAAATATAACTTCAAGTATTTCTCTTGACAGTTGTGTATTTCTCTCTCTCTCTCTCTCTCTCTCTCTCTTCTTCTCTCTCTCTCTCTCCTCTCTCCTCTCTCTCTCTCTCTCTCTCATCTCTCTCTTAGATTTTTATTCTTAGTTTTTGGTTGAAGGAAATGGTACAGTCTCTCACTTCAGAGATGATGACGTCACTGTCTCACTCTCTGCCCTCACAAATATTCTGGTCTGTCAGGTTCAATGTGTGAGGGAAACAGAGTTACAGGAAAAAAAATCATACTCTTGCTGGAATGTGCGTGGGTTTTGTTTACAAGTGTATCTTTAACTTAAAGCTATTTCCCCATGAATAAGTTTTGTACACATGCCAGTGTACGAGATAGATGTTTTGTCTTGATCTCACTGGCTGGTTGAGAAATAGTCTGAGGGGGTGTGAAATAAAGAGAAAGGGATCAATTTGATTCTGCTTTAGTGCTTATTGCATTTGATTGTCTAAATCAGAAAACTTCTGTAGAATTGCTTGGTTATTTTTACCTGGGGGGATGGTAGTAGTAAAAGGTATAACACAATCATTTTTGATCAGCGCACCTCAACTCCATATGAGACATTAGTGTAATTAATATATTTCTCAAGATTAGTATATCACAAATTAATGGGGTATTGCTATGATTATAATGCTTGAAAAAGATTAGACGCCATAAAAATGTTCATTGTTGATCATTAATTTCTGAAGGTAAACTGTTGTAATGAAGTTTGAAGCTAATATGTTGCTTTCTGTTTTTCAGAAATCTGCCAGCAACTTTCTGAAAATAATTTTGTGAAGCATGCACCGTAGTTTATCATTGTTAAATTTCATGTCGGTTGTGTGTGGGTTTTTTTTTGTTTTGTTTACCAAAAGGTGATGAAAGCTAAGTGAATTCTATAACAGCACCCCCCCCCCCCCCCCCCCTCCTCCTCTCTCTGTCTCTCTTCAATGATACAAAGAAAACTCTGCCTTCTTTGAGACCTTGTACTGTACAGTTCTCACCATCCACCCAAAACATTTTTAGCAACAAAGTGGGTTTTTTGGTGTTTTTTTTAGTCTTCTTTCACAAATTTAAGCTTTCCAAACCAGAAGCAAAACAAAATTTAAAACTAAAAATAGAGCATAATCAGCAAGAGACTGTGTTGCCTCTAAAAAAACCCCCAACCAAACCCAAACAAACAAGAACTCATGCTCTAATCATGGAGTCTTGATAACATGGCTTCAAGTGAGATTATCTTGAGATCTCGAGTAACACAAGACAGGGTGACTGTCGGAAGAGAAACCAGAATGCGTTACCAATCCTTAGACCGGCAGAGTAAGTTAATTTCGTCGTTTGAACTTCAAATCATTCGGGCATTATTTTCCATGTTTGAGGGCCACAAATTGCAAAATTTCTCCATCGTTAACGAAAATTGTAGTCAAGCAAGGCCTTGGTGTGTGAGTTTGTTGGCAGCTGTGCAATGCCCTTCAGACTTTGGCAGTGTCTGTGAAGACTGAAGGTTTAGGTCTGGCTGTACAAGCCTTTATCTAGAGGTAGCGGGCATATTGGCTTACGCAAGAATCCCAGCGTTTGCCAAGGATGATGGGGTTTTAGAGCTTCTTGCAGTGTTCACGCCACCTTGGAAAACTCAGAAACTGAATCGTTTTGTTGGCTGCTTTCAGAACAAATTGGCTTTCATCGCTTTTGGGATTGTTGTGCTTTTGAAGCGTTATGGATTGTCGTGTATTTTTAAGAAATGTATTGTTTCTGTTTTGTCCTGGTGTTATGTCTTGTTTTGTTGGAATGAGTGTGTAATAACGACGTGTCATTTCATATTATATGGCGTTTTGTCTGCGAGTGTGTTGTGTGTGTGTGTGTGTGTGTGTGTGTGTGTGTGTGTGTGTGTGTGTGTGTGTGTGTGTTTTTCTGAAGAGTGCTTAAATCTAAACTGAAAACTCCCTAGGTGTGCCTGAATTTTACATTTTAAAGTTAGCATCGTTTAATGGGACGTTGAATGCCACAAATTTTTAAAAAGTAGGTTCCTTCCTTTGTTTTTGTTTAGTTGATTATTCGGAACGAAGTTTACCTGGCTCTCCCGAAATCTTAAAGGAGTCATACGGGCAAAATATTTTTGGCGGAGCCCATCCCTTTCCTGGTCCAGGTGCATGCTGGGTGTGTTCGTGTCGTCCATAGTGCTGCCCATAGCTGGCCTGCTGGCTGTTCTTATGATCTTTACACATCCAGTAACTGGTTAACTTCTAAAAAAATAGAAAATAAAAAACACACAAAAAGCTGGTTAACTTCTTCGTACAACTTGTCTAGTGAGAAATATAGTGTGCTGTGTATGAAATGCTTGTACCGATAGATTTGTGGTAGAAAACTGAGAAGAAAAACAGGTTAGTTTGGTTATTTCCATCTTAAAATTTTTTTTTTATAAGGATCATTTCATATAAAGTAAGGCTAAACTGCCTACAGTGATCATATAAAGGATGTTATGTTTGTTTATTTCCATCTTTTGTTTATTTATAAGGGTGGTTTTATGTAAAGTAGGGCTAAAGTGATCATTGATCATATAAAGTAGGGCTAAGTGATTATATTTGAACTAAGGATAAATGACAAGTGTGTGTATTCAGGCAAAAGTCTTTATTTTTGTTAGTTTTTTGTTTGGACATGCTATTTGTTTCGGAATCTGTTTTTGAAATTAAAAAAAAAAAAAAAAGATTCAATCCATCAGGAATTGCCACTTAGAGTCATTGCCATCATGATCATGATTACCGTCATGGTAACGGCTTTTGTGTTCTTGTTAAGAAGGCAGAAAAAGGGGAAAATAGTAGCATTCATCAGTGATCATGATATCGAGACTAAAAAGTTATCCTGTGCCATTTGTTTTCACTGTTAGTGCTTGTTCCTTGTTTATCATTTATCACTGGATATTATCATGTCATCAGTGAACATTTTCTTCATCATTTTAAGCTTATTATTCATCATCAAACAAATGATCATCAGTGAACATTATCTTCATCATTTTGCTTATCATTTATCACCAGATATCAGATAGTCAGTTATCGTTTTCTTCATCTTTCTGCTCATCAGCCAGTCATCTCTAAACTGATGGAGGATCAGTGAACATCATTTGCATCATCCCCTAATGTATTCAGACTGTCAGTTATCATTATTCATTTATTGCGCTCATCATTTTCATGTTATGTGATAAAATCATCTGTTAACGTAATCTTTGTCGTTCTGCTTATCATTGATCACTTTTTGTGACTAGACCATCAGATAGTATCTTCATTGTATTGTGTAAAGCGTTCATCATTAGTTTATGATCAGACCATCGACTGTTATCATTTGTTCATGCTTAACACCTCATGTTATCTCATCGTATTGCATATAACATCATCATTTATGATCAGACCATCAATTATGTTCATCATTTGTTCATGCTTAACACCTATGTTACTCATCGATGCATATAACATTCATCATTTACGATCAGACCATAAATTACTGTTCATCATTTTGTTCATGGCTTAACACCTCTTGTTATCTTCATCGTATTGCATATAACATTCATCATTTACGATCAAACCATCGATTACTGTTCATCATTTTGTTCGTGGTGCATCACCATATGTTATTGTCATCATCATGTAACCTAGTCACCTGTCAGTACTAGTTCATTTGTTTTGCAAGTAGAGAGCACTCTGTATGTGTATGTATGTTTGTGTATATGTGTGTGTGTGTGTGTAAATGTGTCATTTGTGTGAATGTGTACATGTAGTTCATTACATGACTCAGTCATAGCGCGAAGTCAGACGTTTTGTGTCAAGTGCTTGATCCATCCATCTATCCATCCTCTTTGTGTCCCGTGCATGTCCTTGTGCCGTGGTGGTTTTTTTTTTTCTTTTTTTTTTTTTCTTTTTTTTTTTCCTTCTCTTCGTTGTTCTCGTTATTATTATTTTTTCTTTCTTTCTTTCGTTGTGGCGTGAGGTTTGGTGCGTGGGCGATGGGATGCTCTTTTCCCCGTCACGCACCAGGCAATAGAGTCTTTCAAAAAAAAAAAAAAAAAAAAAAAAATTTTGAAAGCATTTTGAAATGTGAACTCAATCTTGACCTTAGCCATACCCTTGCCTGTCTTTATCGTACATATCTGGCCTGCCGTCACTGGCAATCAAACAATGATACCACCTGGACACGCTCACTACCATCACCACCCACCACCACCGATGATGCCGCCGCATCCATCCCTCTTCGCGTGTTGGCCCCCGGGGGGACTGTGGGTGCGATATGCGTGCGATGCGGGGGACTAATGCGTGGCCTGGCTGGTGTGGCGGGGACACAGGCGACGGAAGAGCATGCGGCCAGTGTGGAAGATGATGGCGATGGACACCTGATTTATCGCCCCGGAGACCTGCTGCAAACCCGATGTACTCACCTACTCCGTAACTTTTAGTTGTCTAGGGTCCACCCGTCCCGTCCCGTCCTTCTTTCATCTCTCGTCCCCGTCCCTCCCCCCCCTACTATGTCCTCCCGTCCCGATTTTCTGAAAGTTTTTAAATTATGTCCCTGTTTTTTTTCCCCCTTTCCCTTTATTTATTGGCCAGATTTTTTTTTTTTTTTTGTGGATACTTATATTCCTGCCCTGGTGTAAAATATGTATGCTTTAAAAAAAAAAAAATGATGACTTTGCCTTTTTGTTTTTTTAGAATTATGCAAGTTATTTGTGACAGACTTGTTATTTTATTTATTTTTTTTATTATGAAGAGGGCGTATTTGATATGTATTTTTGGATTGTTTTTTTTTATAAAAAAAGTGAAATAGAGTTTAGGCCCTCTTATGTCATGTATGTAGACATGTGGTTAGAATGTGGGCAAGTGTTATTGGTTGATTAATGATTGTTATTGATGACTTTTATTATGTCTCAACAGGACAGCCTGGGCTCTCTGCCTTTTCTTTTTTTTTGGTGGTAGACTAAAGTGGCAGCAATCTTTTTCTCAGGAATAAAGAAAAAAACAAACAAACCCAACCCCCCAAAACAAACAAAAAAACCCCCTCTACGACATTTTTGGATTCCAAACTTTGTCACCATGTTCGTTTTTGAAACTTTAACTGTGTTCATATTTGAAACTTGCTCAAGTTTTGAATCTTAGGGCTGATCACTGTACATCTAAGGTGAAAAAAGCTAACTTTTAAGTACAATTAAATCTAATGTGGCAACATTTTTATCTTTAATTCCCCCCCCCCAAAAAAAGAAAATTTGAAGGTATGGGAACCGATTACAAACAGAAGCCATCTCACAAAAGTAAAAGAGACAAGATTTGTTTGTGAAAATTTCACCAAGGTAAAAAAGTTTAAAGAATTTTTCCCATCAGAAATCTTTTTGGGGGATTTCCATATGTACACCCCCCCACAATTTTTAACGAAATATTTTTGTTCAGATCCCTGATCGCTTACTTCAAACCTCTAAGCCAGTCATATTTCTCCCCCATAATTTCCAATCTGTAATTCTTGCACTTGGAAGTCAAGCCACCATTCCCTTGAATGTCTGGTTGGTTAACTGAACGAACAAAATCCTCGATTTATAAAACGCATCATACACCTGTAAGCCTGGGGTCACAACAACTCTCTCTCTCGAAGAAAGAAAGCCCAGAGAAAAGATTTTTCAGCAGCGAGAAAAACAGAAAAGAAGGTTTCTGCCACTGGATAGAAGAAAGAAGAAGAAGAAGAAGGTGATAAAGAAAGGGTGGTGGTAGGTGAAGGGGGGGAGGGGGAGGCCGGGCGAGAAAGGAGGGATTGTGACTGAGGTTTGTGTTTCCACAGATGAGGTGGTGGCCACCTTAGTGTGAGGGCACCTTTGGCAAGGTGGTGGAGTGCAAGGACCGCAGAAAGTGAGTACACTGCTGCTGCCTTTTTTCTGGTTTTGGGGTGGGGGGGGGGGTGGGGGGTGGAGGGTGGGTGGTGGTGGGGGGGGGGGGGGGGGGGGGGGGGGGGGGGGGGGGGGGGGTTGTGTGGGGGTGGGGGTGGTTGCTGTTTTTGTTCTTTGTCTGTGTGTGTGTTGTTTTTTTTTGTCGTTTTTCTTGTGTTCTTTGTAGAATGGCTTCTCTGTCGGCAGCGTCCTTTTGTTTTCTGTTCTTTTATTTATATCGAGGATAACGAGAATAAGCTCTTGTGTGTGTGTGTGTGTGTGTGTGTGTGTTGTTTTTAATGTATAGTCACTGTGTTTATGCAGTTGTGTAAATTTGTTGCTGTTTTTGTTCTTTGTGTGTGTTGTTCTTGTGCTCTCTGTGGAATGGCTTCTCTGTTGGTGTCCTTTGTTTTCTGTTCTTTTTTTATATCGAGGATAACGGGAATAAGCTCTTTCGTGTGTTTTATTTTATTTTTTTATGTATAGTCACCGTGTGTATGCAGTTGTGTAAATTTTGTCCTCCGTTCCCACCACTGGCGCACAACGACCTACTCCTGAAAAGCGGAATGGATTTTAATGTGTGGGCAAGATGTTCTGCTTACATTAGCACATGGGGCCTTGGATTATAGTCTCATCTGAAGGACTTTTGGGGAAAATGGAGTCGGCACTGATGTTAATTCCAGAGGAAAAATCCTCTTGAACAAGATTTCGAACCCAGATCACGAGCTCACTCTAACCATCAGGCTATCCCGTAACCTGTGTCGTTTTTGAATACTGCCAGCTGTTTGATCATCATTATTGTTATTATGATGTACTTTTCTTTGTTTTTACATTCAGTTACTGCTGTTGTATTGTCAGTGTCGTTGTAAAGGGATCATTGTGTAGTCCTTTGTCAGCCAGGAAAACAAACCACCAAAAATTCAGTGCCTTTTCAGTCAGGTTTTGTTTTGGTTTTTGGTTGGGGTTTTTTAATGAATGAAACATAGTATCAAAGTCTTTGAATTAAAAAAAAAAAGGTCTTTTTGAAGGTGTGAAAGATGATCTTTGTGTCAAAAATTTGGCTTGAAAGAGGTCAGAGACTTGGTCTAGGATTGTCTTGATGTCAACAAAGAGTTTCAAAAAGTCTTAGTAATTTAAAAAAGAAAATGTGTTTGTGATAATGAAAAGGTGTTAAAAGTTGTCATTGTATCAAAAAATGTTTTTGAAGAGAGTACATGGTTTCAGGAATGTTGTGTTCATATCAGACAGACTATCTTGATGTAAAAAAATAAAAAAGTGATAACTGTACTGAAGATAAAATTAAGGATTGACTTCAAATAGTTCCTTTTAAACTTATAAAAGATGATTACTTGAAGAAGTCATGTTGGAAAGAGAGTTCAATGACTTGTCAAAAGTTTTCTGCAAGTGTCAAGGATAGTCATGGTTTCCAAAAGTCTGTAAACTAGTCATGGTTTCCAAAAGTCTGTAAACAGTGTTGGAAACCGTCTGCATTGTGTCATAAAATGTGGAAAAGAGTGTCAGGAAGTGGTGTGAAAAATTACTGTTCAACACTGTCCAAAACTTACATTATTTTATTATATTTTTTTTTGAAAGAGTTGTCCCTCCCTCCCTCTATTCCTCTCTCTCTCTCCCCCCCTCCCCCCCTCCCCTCTCTCTCTCTGTGGTATATTTATATAATGTTTTTTTTGTTTAAAAAAAAAAGTTGTTGTTTTGGTTAGAGTCCATCTTTGTCGAGCTAAGATCCTCTCCAGTTTATGATTCGTAATGTTCTGAAATTTGTTTTTTGGCTTTTGCTTGAACTGTTGAAGTAAGCTTGTGTGGGGTTTTTTACCTTTGTATGAGAGTGTTTTGTGTTAGGTTTTTGTGAAGCGGAGTTATTTGTTTCTGTTTCCAGGTGTGTGTGTGTGTGTGTGTGTGTGTGTGTGTGTGTGTGTGTGTGTGTGTGTGTGTGTGTGTGTGTGTTTAGCAAGGAAGAGAGAGTGAGAGAGAGAAACTGTGTGTGTGTGTGTGTGTGTGCGTGTGCGCACGCATGTGTGGATGTTTGCTTACTTGATTGGATGTGTCTGAATGCCTGTAGGGTGTGTGTACATGCTTGTGGGTAGATGCAACGCATGGACGTGGGTGTGAGAGCGTGAATCACTGTGAAAGTAGCACAGAAGCAGTTGAACTGGCACCGAGACTAGTTATCTGGAGCTATTACACACTACATACAGGATGGGCAGGCAGATTCCAATTATCTGCATTATGTTTATGACTGTTACTCACACTACACTCTGTATGACACATGCATGTAGTGTAGTAGTTTTTACACTTCCCACCCACCCACCTACCCCTCCTCCACCTTCCTTGTTCATCCAAACCTTGGCATTGTTTTCTTTCTGTGCACACTTGCATT
>CM060344.1:34657216-34664716 GCA_030674155.1 Stramonita haemastoma | reverse complement strand
TTGCACACACGTAAGAAACCCACCCATCATTGATAGAAGAGCAGGCCAGCTAAGGTTGATGGTATGGATGATTCAACTGACCCACCCAGAACCCTGCAACCTGTAGTGTAGAGGGAAGGGGATAGGCTTGGCCAGGTTCCTGTGTCTATGGCACACTACCCCAGAAAGAAATCCTGGCGGTGCTTCAAAGACTCCTTAGGGAATTACAGGGAATTACAGGGGAACAGGATTGCCTGGTGGTTTAGGTTAGAGTGTTGTGCTTGCAAGCTGATGGTCTGGGCTCGAGCCACTTTCGAGCCACTACTTAGACACCTATTCATGGGGATTTTTTCCTCTGGAGTTAAGATCAGTACTGACTCCCCTCCCCCCATGAGTCCTTTGGATAAAACTATAAATTGTGTGTGAACACACACCGAACCATCTTGTGCACTCATTAATTAAAATCTGTTCCACCTCTCCTAAGAGGAAGCCATTGTGTGCTGGTGGGAACAGATGACAGAATTTACAAAAGTTCATTCACTTTGGGACTGTATATAAATTTATAAAAAACAACAACAACCTGAGTGCTTCTTCCATGGTCCTCGAAATAAAAAGAATAAATAAAGTATGAAAAAAAAATGAATATAGAAAGTTTAGAACTCTTGAGTCCCACAGTCCTGGGAGAGAATTCTTAGTACAGGTATTTTGTAACGCGAGTAGTTACCACCATATTTGATGGAGATCAATAACAGCATAGGAATAACTTCCCAGTAACTATTTCGAGAGAAGAAAAACCTCACTGGAACTCTTCCAATTTGGATGTGAGAATAAAAAAAACAAAACAAAAAACAAAACAAAACAAAACAAATCTGGAAGCATCACCAAAGAGAGAAAGAGACCTGTAGTGGTGTAAAAATAAAATTCCTAAACATTGAGGGAATGTGATTTAGGGGAGGAAGGAGGGGGGGAGATGAGAGAGAGAGAGAGAGAGAGAGAGAGAGAGAGAGAGAGAGAGAGAGAGAGAGAGAGAGGAGAGGAGGAGAGGGTGGGGGGGGGGGGGGGGGGGGGAGGATTGAAAGGAAAATAAAAAGACAGGTGAGATTAAAAGAAAAGGAAAGTAAAAAAAGAAGAAAAAAAGTGGAGCAGTGCTGTTTTGTGTGTCTATTTCTGGTGGTTGTCATGGTGACAGGCCTGGGGTGTGTGTGTACAACTACCCCTCTGGCAGGCTCATTCCTTTTCTTCCAGGACTAACTACCCACCCACCCCAGTACAGCTGTTTCTGCTCCCCCTCTCCCCCTCCTCTCCCCCCCCTCCCCTCTCTCCCCTCCTCTCTCCCCCTCCTCTCCCCCCTCCTCTCTCCCCCCTCCTCTCTCCCCCCTCCTCTCTCCCCCCTCCTCTCTCCCCCTCCTCTCTCCCCCCTGCTCTCTCCCCCTCCTTTCTCTCCCCCTCACTCCTCTCTACTCCTTCTCTCTCCCTCTCTCTGGACTTTTTTTTTTTTTTTTTGTAATCACCATCTGGTTCAGCATCTGTTGTGAGATGTGAGAAGATAGGGAGGATGGTGGTGGGGTATGTGTGTGTGTGTAAGTGTGTGTGTGTGTGTGTGTGTGTGTGTGTGTGTGTGTGTGTGTGTGTGTGTGTGTGTGTGTGTGTGTGTGTGTCTCGGGGTGAGGGGATGGGGATGGTTGGGTGGGGGAGCAGTTTGTTGCTGGGCAATATTACCTGACATGTATTACTTCCACTCTCCTTAGTTCTCTCACACATGCCTAATACACAGGTAAATGTGTGTGTGCGCGTGTACATTCAGTTGATGTATGCACGCAAATACATGTAAGCATGTGCGCACAAGATTAATAACCTTTTTTTTTTTTTTTTTTACACCCGTAACTTGTGCTCACATGTAGGTATGCTTACAATGTGTGTGTGTGTGTGTGTGTGTGTGTGTGTGTGTGTGTGTGAGTGTGTGTGTGTGTGTGTGTGTGTGTGTGTGTGTGTGTGTGTGAGGCACACTCACACTCAGACACAAACAGTAACACACACAATGTACACACACACACATGTATGCACACACACACACACACAACACACACACACACACACACACACACACACACACACACACACACACACACAGGGTAACGTACATATTTTTTAACCGTATTACTACAAACCTGCCTTCTTTTCTTATCTCTGTCTGCCACATTGTTCTGTGATTCATAGTGTTGTTGTTATTATTGTCTTCCTTTCTTTCTTTCTTTCTTTCTTCCTTTCTTCCTTTCTTTCTTCCTTTCTTTCTTTCTTTCTTTTCTTTCTTTCTTTCTTTCTTCCTTCCTTCCTTCCTTCCTTCCTTCCTTCCTTCCTTCCTTCCTTCCTTCCTTCCTTCCTTCCTTTCTTTCTTTCTGTCTTTCTTTCTTTCTTGCTTGCTTTCTTTCTTTCTTGCTTTCTTTCATTCTTTCTTTCTTTCTTTCTTTCTTTCTTTCTTTCATTCTTTCCTTTTCTTCATTGCCTGTGTGTTGACCCTGACCTCCAGAGAAATGCAAAAGGTTAAAGTTCAAGGTGTATGTATTCTGTGAGTCACACGGAGAGTGAATTGCCTGCCTCTCTGGTTGAGACAGTCGGCATGAATTTGAAAAGAACCAGATGATAACTTAGTTAAACAAGGTATATCATGTAGTGCTGGTTTTTTTTTTTTGTTTTCTTTCTTTTCTTTTATATAGTGATTGTTTAACCACCCACCCCCCAAAAAAAAAAAAAACCAACACCCCCACAAAAACAACCAAAACCACACAAAACCCCTACCCCCCCCCCCCCCACCAGAATGTGTGAAAGCTGTAAAGTTTAAAAAAAAAAAAAAAGCCTGATTACATAAGTCACTGGTTTGGGGGCTTTCTTGTTGTTTTTGTTATTGAGTTTTTACTTTGTTATTTAAAAAGAATGTTCTAGTCTTTTCTCCTTCTATCCTTTTAAACTAGCATACAAGTAAACAAAAAGTACTTTTGAACAAGTAGGAAATTTCTTCAAAACAATTTTTCAAATTGCTCTTATACAGACAGCATTGCCCTCTTTTAGGGTCAGGGAAGATAAAGCAGTGAGGGAGAGGAGATGGGCCGGGCGCTGCCCTCAATACACTGGCCCCTGGAGAAGCTGAGGTTTCTGACGCCTCACTCCCCTATGACCACATAGTTTATAGGATACCTTTACCTTTACAGACAGGATACTGCATATTCTCACATGAAGACAAAAAAAAAGCAGAAGAAAACATGAAACAGAAAGGTGCTCAGCTTGAAATTGGGATGAACTGTTTGAAGTTGAAGATGATGAACAGATGAAATGTAATACAGCTCTGCTCAAGTTAAATTTCAGAGGTTGGCTGTTAAGAAGTGTGCATGATCTGCCTGTGAAGCTGATTGCCAAAACAGCGCATCAGCCTTCTTCATTGCTCGGGAGATACATCGTTTTGGCAAGTTAGCTGTGCAGGGGGATATGATTGTTCTTGCAGTCATGCTTTTGTTGATATATATATCCTTCTGTGTTTGTTGATAAGATGTATGAAATGGGGCGTTTTATTGAACATTTAAGAACTTGGAGAAGAGGTTTTGGAAAATATCCACTTTTTTCCCATCCAGTTACATAAGCTTTGATTTATTAACTTGTTTTATGTGAGTAGTCCATTGTTTTTAGCTTGTGGGGTAAACAAAAGGATATTGGTGCAGTTTTCTTGTGTTTATTTTTCATTGCATTTTTCTGAGACTAGTAAAAGCTACATGTATGAAAATCGAGGTATTACTTTGGATTATTGCATCAGTGACAGATGATTTTATTGACAGCCTTTGAATTAAGGAGAGTAGTTAAAAAATACATAGTTAAAAAAATACAAATACTTGCATCATCTGCTTTTCAATTTTTTTTTCTTTTAGTATGAGAGACATGAGTGAGCGCTTCTGATGGTTTTCTTATTCACATAAAACCACAGTGCCCTATGTGAATAGAATCTGGGCATACACAATATGATATGCTGCAGAAGTAAAGAAGGAGAGAGAGAGGAGAGAGAGAGAGAGGAGAGAGAGAGAGAGAGAGAGAGAGAGAGGGAGAGAGAGAGAGAGGAGAGAGAGGAGGAGAGAGAGGAGAGAGAGAGAGGAGAGAGAGAGAGAGAGCACATAAGGTAGTCAGTAGTATGAGTCAGGGTATTGCCATTTTTCTTCTTTTTTTTTGGTAGTTTTTTTTTGTTCCACAGTTAATAGTTCAGAGGTTCACCAATAGTGAGATTTTATGTATGCTACGGTTAGGAACCACATTTTTAGTTTAGAGATGTATTGTGAATGACCTGGTTTTACAGTTTGCTCAGGGAACAACTAAAATACTTGTAAATTAGGCTTCATATGAAAGTTAAATTGTCAAGAGGGAGAGGGTTCTTTTTGTGTGTGTGTGTGTGTGTGGACTGATGTACTGTTAGCCAAGGTAGTGGGCTTTTTAATTTTATATTAAACATTACTGTGTGTGTAATCGAAGATTTACAAGTGTAAATTAAAAAAAAAAAATCCCAACAAAACCTTGTAACATTTTTGTGTAAATACCCCCCCCCCCCCACCTCTCTCTCTCTCTCTCTCTCTCTCTCTCTCTCTCTCTCTCTCTCTCTCTCTGTCTCTCTCTCCCTCTCTCTCTCTCTCCCTCTCCCCCTCTCTATTTGAAAAACATTTTAAAAACGGTTTTAGTGGCCAGGTAGGAGCATTGCATGAAAAAGTTAGGGGATTGTTGCGGATTTTTCTTGTTTCTTTTTTAAAATCATTTTTGCCTTAGAATTTACAAGTATTTTTGCCTTAGAATTTACACTTACATAAAAAAAAAGAGGTAGCTATCAAAATTTACTTGTAATGAATTCTCATTAGATTTCACCTTGATGCTATCCTCTTTAGAGTAGTCTGTCAGTGTGGGTGTTAATACTGTTTGGTTCAAGTAGATATATCTAGCCATGGGACTTTGAAAGTCGGCCAGGGTCTGATACCAACCAAGGTTTGTTGGAAGAAAGGAAGGAGGGAGGGAAGGAGGCTGGGGTCATATTTAGCCAGTGTGTAAATCAGACAGGGGCTTCAGTCAGACCCTGAAATACACACAGCAAATTGCAAATCCTCCTTTGTTAGGCCTGGCTGTAAATAGAATAGCCCACCTGTCTGCTGATGTTGCTGATGCTGCTGATGCTTGCTTGCTCTCATCAAGGAGGGGTGGGGTGGGGTGAGGGGGCTGGAGGAAATTTGGGGGGGTGGGGGAGGGTGTTAGTCTGCCCCATAAACAGTTCTCTTTTGCATTGATTCTTGTTGCTGCTGCTGCTGAGTGTGTGCTTTTGTGTGTGTGTGTGTGTGTGTGTGTTGTGTGTGTGTGTGTGTGTGTGTGTGTGTGTGTGTGTGTGTGTGTGTGTGTGTGTGTGTGTGTGTGTGTGTGTGTGTGTGTGTGGTGTCGTGTGTTGTGTGTGTGGTGTGTGTGAGTGTGTGTTAGTTGTGTGTGTGTGTGTGTGCGTGTGTGTAGTATGTGTGTGTGTGTGGTGTGTCACTGTGTGTGTGTGTGTGTGGTGTGTGTGTGTGGTGTGTGTGTGTGTGTGTTTGTGTGTGTAGTGTGTGTGTGTGTGCGCGCGTGCACACACATTGCACATGTAATGATGTACTGAGATGTAGATGCTTGCGTATGTTTCTTGTCATGATTACAATAATGACTATTCTTGAACACACAAGAGAGGTCTAGATATTTTTATATTTTATTTTTTCATTTATCCATTATTTTTATTTTAAGGTTAATGAAATAGGCACTTGGATTTTTTTTTTTTGGGGGGGGGGGGGAGGTGGGTTGGTTTTTTTTGTTCAAATACTACACCTAGTCCCTGTGTGCATGTATTGTAGTTTTATAAACTTTAGCCATCAGTTCCCACTGAAACACAATGTCCTGCTCTACCGAAAGGCGGAACAGGTTTTAAACGTGTGTGCAAGGTGTTCAGAGACAGACAGACAGACAGACAGAATTTGAACACAAACTTAAATGTTTTATTTATTTATTTATTTAATTTATTAAAAAAAACACAATTTTTTGAGAGAGATTGAGTTATGGTGAAAAACAATGAAAGGGATTGAGGGGGTAGCCTACCAACCAACGGAGGAAAGGGGGAGGGGGGAGAAGTTGAAATTAAATAAATTTTAAAAGATAAATCGTGTTTTTTTTTTTTTTTGGGGGGGGGGGGGGGGGGGGGGATGAAGGAAAAAGAAAGATCTGAAAGGTTTCTTATTCTGAAAAAAAAAAAGTCAGGCAAAATGGTTTGGAGGCGGGGTAGGTATGTAGGTTGATGGGTGGTAACAGTGGAGTTTCTTCAGAACTTCTGGGCTTTTCTCTCTCTGGTTTGGCCATCAGAGCTTGCTGCAGCTTTTAGTTCCTGAGTGAGAGTGAGTGAGTGAGTGAGTGAGGAGCGAGCGAGCGATGTGAGTGAGGGAGTGAGGGAGCGAGTGAGTGAGGGAGTGAGGAGTGAGTGAGTGAGTGAGTCCTTATAGAGATATATCAATGTCTTGCTTTGGATGGGCTGAAACACATGAGATAGTGCTGGAGACTGCCTGCTGTGTGTGTGTGTGTTGTGTGTGTGTGTGTGTGTGTGTGTGTGTGTGTGTGTGTGTGTGTGTGTGTGTGAGAGGAGAGAGAGAGAGAGGGAGAGAGGAGGAGAGAGAGAGGAGAGAGAGAGAGGAGAGAGAGAGAGAGAGAGAGAGAGAGAGGAGAGAAGAGAGAGAGACGCGGTGTGTGGACTGTGTGTTAATTAGCAGAGGTGACTAAGGAAGCATGGGCCAGTACCCAGTTCTGCCTTTGAGCAGCCTGATTCTGTCTTTGAGATCAAACATCTGCTTGTTGAATGTACAGCGGGAATGTTTAGGGCATTAGGCAGACAGACAGACAGACAGACAGACAGACAGAAGCAACTTGCTGCAGATGCCTTGATGGTCCTGCTCTGTGAATGTTTTACCAGGTGTCTTCCTTTTGTTTTCTTTCTTTAGTCAGGAGGAAAATGTTTTTTTTGTTTTTTTTTGGAGGGGGGAGGGAGGCTGGAGGGTCTGATGAGAGTTCTTCCCCTGGCATTACTTTTTGTTGTTGTTTTGGGTAATGAATCCCCACTCAAACTGTGTGTAAGAAAAAAACCTAAACCAAAGAAAAACCTCATTGTTTATAGTGCAGTGTTGCTAATGTTTCAGAAAAGGGGGAAACGATCGTTGTTAATAGTGCAGTGTTTGTCAATGTTATAGAAATGGGGAAAACGATTGTTGTTTATAGTGCAGTGTTTGTTAATGTCACAGAAATTGGGAAACGGTCATTGTTTATAGTGCAGTGTTTGTCGATGTTTCAGAAATTGGGAAACGATCGTTGTTTATAGTGCAGTGTTTGTTAATGTCACAGAAATGGGGAAACGATCGTTTATAGTGCAGTGTTGTTAATGTTACAGAAATGGGGAAGTGGGTTTTTAATGTTATAGAAATGGGGAAAACGATCGTTGTTTATCGTGCA
>CM060344.1:34602216-34652216 GCA_030674155.1 Stramonita haemastoma | reverse complement strand
TATTATTATTATTATTATTTATTGTTTGAGCTGTACACTGGCTACACCCTCTTCCAGGTAAACATCTCTTCTTTTTATTTATTATTATTATTATTATTTATTATTATTATTATTGTTATTATTATTATTATTATTATTTTATTGTTTGAGCTGTACACTGGCTACACCCTCTTCCAGGTGAAGATCTAGAGCTCTCTTTTTAAAATTTTTTTTATCATTATTATTTTTTTTATTGTTTGAGCTGTACATTGGCTACACCCTCTCCCAGGTAAAAATGTGGAAAACTGGGTGTGTTGCAGAATAAAATAAATAAAATAAATTGTGGAATACTTGGTTGTGTTGCAGAATAAAATAAAATAGATAAAAAATTGTGGAATACTTGAATGTGTTGCAGAATAAAAAAAAAAAAAAAATTGTGGAATACTTGTATGTGTTGCAGAATAAAATAAAATAAATAAAAAAAATTGTGGAATATGTATTGCAGACTCACGACAACAAAGAACACCTGGCCATGATGGAGAGAATTCTGGGCTCTCTGCCTTACAGGATGGCCAAAAAGACCAAGTGAGTGTGTGTGTGTGTGTGTGTGTGTGTGTGTGTGTGTGTGTGTGTGTGTGTGTGTGTGTGTATGTTGGTTCTGAGTGTGTGTGTGTGTTGTGTGTGTGTGTGTGTGTGTGTGTGTGTGTGTGTGTGTGTGTGTGTGTGTGAGAATGAGTGAGTGTGAGTGAGAATGTGTGAGAGTGTGGTTTGTCGGTATGCATGAAGTGTGTGGACGGGTGTAAATGTGTGTGTTTTTTTGCATTGTATTTTGACTTGTGTACCATGATTTATAGGAGGTTTCTATGTTTAGATTGTGCTATTATTACAAACTAGGGTTAGGTTGATTATAGCTTTGGAATACCAGTAGTGAGTGTATGTGAAATTATAGAATTGTGAAGATGTACTAAAGGTTAGAGAGAGAGAGAGAGAGAGAGAGAGAGAGAGAGAGAGAGAGAGAGAGAGAGAGAGAGAGGAGAGAGAGAGAGAGAGAGAATGTGCGTTTGTGTGAGAAAAAGAGTCAGAATGAGTGAGAGAGAATCAAAATTGTATTGGTAGTAAATTTTGGTCAGTTATTTTAATTCAACAAGCTCACAATCACATCTCAAAGCACTTGAGTATTTTGACGCTGCTGAAACCAGCGAGACTTTGACTTTGACTTTTGTTTCTACGTCTCTTCATACCACTCCTCTTTTTGCTTCTGCTTTTCATTGATTTGATTTTTGTTTTTGAAAATTGCAGGATGGACGCAGAAAGTGTGGTGGAAAAAGAATGAATGTTTTTTTTTGTTTTGTTTTTTAAAATTCGGATAAAATACATTGTTTATGTACTATTGTGTGATGGAAAACACCATTTTTTTTGTGTTGAGTGAAAAGAAACTTAAATATTTTTTTATCCAGGAGCTAAAAAGTGGCCATAACTTTCTTCCCTGTCCCTTGTTGTGTGTGTGTGTGTGTGATTCAAGCGTACGTGTGTGTATGTATGTGTGTCTTTCTGGGTGGTTAACTGTTCACTTCTCTCTGTGGTAAAGAACCAATTTCTTCTACCATGGACGCCTCGACTGGGACCCTCTCACCCCTGCAGGGCGCTATGTGCGTGAAAACTGCAAGCCCCTTTACGTGAGTACCGGTCCCTCCACTGCTGCCGCTACTGGGCAGTTTTGAGCCCACGCCACTGACTGGCGTGCGTGCGTGCGGTGTGTGCGTTCGTGCGTGCCTCTCTTGTTTTTTTTGCTGTATTATTCCTCCTCTCGCTCGTCGCTGGCTGCTGCTAGCTTGCTGAAGTGACCTTCGAACCTTCCCTCCCTCCATCCTGTGCTAGCCCTTTTTTTTTTTTTTTTTTTTTTTGGTGAGTGGATTTTTTTTTTTTTGGTCGGTGTTGACATTTCAACCCCTTTTATCTCCATATCCCTTTAGGGTTTTTTTTTTGTTTTTTTTTTTCCCTCAGGACTGGTGGTCCTCCAGTGTATGGTGTTTTTTTTTGTTTTTTTTTCGGTGGTGTGTGTGTGTGCATGAGTGTCCGACTTCAGCCTTTTTGCATGCTGGTTTGTTTTTGTTGTGTGTGTGTGTGTGTGTGCTGCTCGCCACATTTTTTTAAATCTTTTTTTTTTTCTCTCGAGTAAAGGATTTTTTTCTCTCTTTTTTTTTGGACTGGCTTTTGTGAAACGGGTGTTCGACTGGTCGGATGGGTAGGTAGGTTGGTATTTTTTGTGTAGCGTCGACACACGTCTGTGTGTCTTTAACATGCTCTGATTAGCAAGAAAATGGGGAAGAGTAAGATGGGGAAAATGAATCGGAATAGTTTAGGGACTTTTGTAGCTCTTGTAGACACAAGTTATAAAAGGCAGTAAGTTTAAATTGGAAAAAACACAGCATGTGTAAAAACCAGCAGTGTAAGAAGTTGTAAAAACCGCAAGTGTAATGGAAAAACCAGCAAGTGTAAGTTGGAAAAACCAGCAAGTGTAAGTTGGAAAACCAGCAAGTGTAAGAAGTTGGAAAAACCAGCAAGTGTAAGAAGTTGTGAAAGCCAGCAAGTGAAAGCTGTAAAAACCAGCTGGTGTGAAGTTGTTGTAACCGACATTCCTGTGAGGTCCCAGGAAAGCTTTGGGGTCATGTCGTTGTGGTGTTTACTAACTGTGGGCAAAGGTTGTACTAGTGTGGTGGTGAGGGAAAGAAGAAGAAGTTTAGTTGGCTTGATAGGTACAGGATCAGTCTTAGGGCTGTGATGGAGGGTGTGGATTGGAACATCTATGTAAGTAAGCTGTGAAGATGAAACAGAAATTTTCTGAATTAATTTAACCCTCTTAGTCCCGTACCAGGATTTGCCGGGATTGAATAATTGCCCCCCATTGAGTCCGGAACCGGGATTTGCCTTGATTTACAAACAGTAGATTTCCATCACGCTGTGACCCATCATTAATTGCTACCACATGTCAAAGCTCTATCAGGCTAGAGGTAGAAACCTTGCTGAGAGTCTGGAAGTAATTATAGCTGCTGGTATGTAATTAGAAGGAGGAAAAGGTGAGCAAGCATGTGTGCCTGACCTGATTTGGTGATGGAATGCGAAATCTAGGGGCACATTGTGTTCAGAGAATCTGAATGCAAGAGGGTTAGACTCTCACGTCCTTCGAGGCCAGTCATTCTTACTTCTGGTAGTGTTGAAAATAAAACGCAGAATAGTTCACAAAAGGGAGCAGACAACAATCGTTGAATCTCCCCCCTCCCATTTTTATCTTCTTTCCCCCCCCCCCTTTCCAAAAAAACCACCTCGTTTTTGTTCATAATTTTTTAAAAAGGAAAAGAAAATGGATAAATGGTTGACGTCTCAAGTGTGCCCCACCCTCTGCCTTCCCAGTTTTATTTTATATGAAAGACAGTGTTCGAAGTTGCTTGTGCAGTCACTGGAATTGAATGGAGATGGAGGGGGGGAAGAAAGTTTATGGGTGCAGGAAATGTTCAGAGACCAGCAGAGAGAGACGAGTCAGGATGTCACGTGGCAAGTTGTGCCGTCAAATGCACCGTCAGCATGGATGGGTTATGTGTGTGTTTTTTTGTTTTTTTTTTGAATTATTATTATTATTATTTTTTTTTTTGTGTGTGTTATGTTTTTGGTTATGTGGTTTGTGTCTTTGCATTGCAGCATGGAGATGGATTTTGGTGGCTTTTTTGTTGTCCAGGGCTGCAGCAGCTACAGTTTGAAAAATCATCACTGTTTTATTGTGCACCACAGAGTACAGGGCTCCTGCTCTCTTCAATGTCTCTCTCTCTCTCTCTTTCTGTCTCTCTCTCTCTCTTCTTTCAGAAGGTGTTCTGTTCTCTCTTTACCCCTTCCTCTTCCTCTTTCTTTCTCTCTTGCTTTAAACACAAAATATTTGTTTCACAAAGAAGGAGTTTATATCATTTTGATGTGACAAAAAAAGTAATTCTATAAAGGTCCTGTTTACATAGGCTCACAAATAATGACCAGATTTTTCTACAGTATTCGACCACAGTAGACGGTAATTGAGTACAGCTGATTACTGTAAAGCTTGTAAGCTTCATTTTTAACAGCCCAATTTTTTTTTTATAAACAAAATAGATCTATCAATGTCCATCAACCAGAAAGTTAAGGTATGTGTTTGAGAGTGACTAATCCAGCTTGGTAGACAGAACAAAAGAGAGGAGGGGGGGGGGGGGAGAAGGGGAAGAAATGAAAGTAAAGATTGCCAATGAGGAGATGGAGAAGAAGGGGCCAGCATCAGCAATCCTGTCTGGAAGCTTGTACTAAAAGGATGCTTTCTTTTTAAATCTATGAAAAACGTGGGTTGAAAACTTCAATTTCATTCCTATGTTGGAAGATAACACATTTAGATCATACTGGGGATGCGCTAGGCCGACTTGTCAGGCGTTTAACGGCAGCGCAACCACATTTTCGTTCAGATGACAGACAACGCTACTTGCTGTCTGAGCGTTCGATAACGAAGAAGGATATGGGGGATAACTTAATTGTTTAGTCCTAAAGAGAGAAAGCTAGGAATAATTATAATTTCTAATTATATTTTAGGGTTTGTAATGATACCCCCAGCACGGTTGTGTGATCTCACTCCAGAAGGATATGGGGGGTAGCCATTATTGTTTAGTCCTAAAGAGAGAAAGCTAGGGCTAGTAATAAATTGTAGTTGATGAGGGTTTGTAGGTGATAAACCTAGCACAGTTGTTTCATCTCACTCCAGAAGGATATGGGGGATAGCCATTATTGTTTAGTCCTAAAGAGAGAAAGCTAGGGCTAGTAATAAATTATGATATTATTTTAGGGTGGTAAGTTATAACCCCAGCACAGTTGTTTCATCTTAGTCCACCTTCTTCTTTCCTTCTCTACCTTCCCTCGTGCTCTCCTCTCCCTGCATTCTCTGGGATGCAAGTTCCCACATTCCTACATACACGTACCAAGTGCCTTTGGATGTTGTGATTGTGAGCTTTAGTGCAGTCAGTCAGTCAATCTGGCCCCCCCACCAGACAACCTTACCTAAACCATGATCATCATTGTCATGATTATTATCATTGTTATTATTATTTTCCAGTGTGTGTGGAGAGTGATGCCAGCATTGCATGCTAATCGTGCTTGTGTTTTTTTTGTTTTTCTGTTTTTTTTTTCTCCTGGTTTTTTCTCCCTTCCTTGGTGTGTTCCTTCCCCGGCATTGAAGAAAGCAAAAGTATTTCTACCACGGTCACTTAGACTGGGATGAAAAGAGCTCGGCCGGCAGATATGTCAGGGACAATGTTAAGCCCATGAGGGTAAGAACAGTTCCTTTCCTTTCATGTTTCGTTTCAGTTTGGTTTTTTTCTTTTTCTTTTTCTTTTCTGTCATTTCTCCTGTCTTGTTTCCATTTGTGGAACCTTTTTTTTGTAATGTGTAAAGGTTGGTATTGATAAGAAAACCGTTTTTGGTTTCATGTGTAAATTATATAGTTGTCTGTAAAAATGTTAGCACTTGCGTAAAAAAAAAAAAAAATTGCAGGCACTTACACCAACCCTCATGCGCACATGTATATGCCTACGGGTTTGGAGAGAGTTTTATGCCCTTCATAGATAGAATCATTTATTCCGGTATTCACATAAATGTATGCACTATTTGTGCACATATATACAGTTTACAACTTTTTTTTTTTTCTCTCTCCCTTTTTTTTTTTTTTTTTTTTTTTTTTGCTTTTTCCTTGGTTACAGCACCAAGGTTTATCAAGGGTGAGATTTTGTATATGATGCGACCGTTTTCACCCGTTATGAAGGTGGCTGTATTCCGACTTCGGGGATGTTTACAGCTTTGATTTTGGCCTTGGTAGTTGGCGAGGCCATGAGCTTGACTGGATTAGACAGAACTTGAATGTGTACATGCATAAAAGAAAATTCATACAGACATGATTATCATCATTGGAACACAAAGTGCAATGGTTTTTGTCATTTTCTTTCTTCTCTCTCTCTCTCTCTCTCTCTCTCTCTCTCTCTCTCTCTCTCTCTCTCTCTCTCTCTCTCTCTCTCTCTCTCTCTCTCTCTCTCCTCCTTTCTGTGAATGTAGATTAAAAGTATCTTAGTGTAGTAGAAATATTTTCTATACATTGGCAAATTTCATGATGAAATTCCAGTCATTTTTCTCTGAAGTACGACATGCATTCGTACATGGCAGAATATCAGATTTAAAAGGAAAAAAAATTCACCTTTGACATTGCACTTGGATGAAAAAGCTTGTGCATTATTTTTTCAGTTGCTTGGTATGAAAAAAAGAAATTCTTTGTGATTTTATTTCTTGGTTGTTAAGTTTATCATCTCACAAAATCTCAAAACATGTTTTGAAAGCTGATTCAAACAAAATCGCAGTGGGATAGTAACTGAAATTTTTGGGAAAGAATTTTGTCAGAGTATCGGAATGTTGAAATTATACTTTTTGTGTCGCTAGCCCATGAAAATAAACTCTGTGTGAAATGCTTTGAGATGCCAAAATACTGGCTGAATATGCAGCTTGGATGGTGGGAATATTTTTGCTGTCGTTCAGCATACTTGTTACCATGGCACTAAATATTAATGGTGATATAATTGTCATGAAATGTTTTGTTATATTGCTGACCTGTTTGTATTTTTAAAAAATGTATTTGTTACCATGGCAAATTAAACTTTATAGTCATACTGGTTAAACATACTTGTTACCATGGCAAGGGGTGTTATAGATGGCGGTTAAATTTAACATGGCACTTGAAAAGTAGAAGGAAGGAGGGGGGCAATGTACAAGAATGTGAAGAAGGGTAAGTTTTTCAGCATCAACGAAAATCGAGGAAGAAACTTGGTTGGTTGTACTTTGTACTTACAGTACTGAAATGTTCTATATGTTCAGTGACTGAAGAGAAATCTCTTATCATTATTATTTTTTATCTTATTTTTTAAAAATAAGAAGCAGAAGAGAGTTAATGCTGTGACCGTTAATTTCAGGTTTATTTTGGGTTTTTTGGCACAGCAGGCTTTATATTGTCACCTGAGTTATTTTTTGTGTGTGTCCTTTTGTGTTTTGTGTTGATTTTGGTTCGGACTTTGTGTTGATGCATGTACACGTGTGCATTAAGAGTGAACCGTGTGTGTGTGTTGGTGGTGTTTGTGAGTAGCGTGTCTGCACTGGTAGTGACTGTATGTGGTCGTGTCGGCACCATCCCTGCACATTTTATTAAACGCTCCTTTTCTAACTGAATGACGACAGCGCCAAGAAGATTTCTCGGCCGTTGTGATGTGATGTGTCGGCATGATATGTAAGAAGCGCAGTGATTGGTCGATTCTGTAAGGAGCGTAGAAGCTGCATGCTGGCCGTGGATTGGTTGTGCAGCCTGTCTTATGAGTTATCCCCCCTTATTTGGGGCTCAAGTCGGACATTTTGTTGTTGTTGTGGTGGTTGTACAAGACGTAGACATTGGTACTTCAGCAAGCTGCAGATGTGTGTTTATAAATATCAGTGGGTTGAAGAGGAGGAGTTGTGATTTGTGTTCAGTCTGTGAGGCAAGTTTTTTTTTTTTCCTTCTGTTTGTGTTTTTATGTATATTGATGTTGAAAGTTTGAAGTAAATGAAAGACAGAAATTATCAGTTTCATATACAAGCGCTTTGATTTGTGTACTGTACAAGATTCAGCGCTATATAAATCCCATGTATTATTATTATTATGTACAGTGGATGAATACTTTGGGATGACGATGTCATTCTGAATTTCAAACAGTTTGGTGTCCATTGTGTTTGTGGATCCAATACAAAAATGGGTTGAATGTGTAAATATGTGAATCATTGATGATTATTTGAAGGGGGGGGGGGGAGAAGCTGTGAATCCATGTTTATATGATGACAGAGAAAGAGATTGCATCTGTGCTGGGTGACAAATGAACATATGTTTAAATAACCAGCGATTCTTGCAGAAACAGATAAACATTGAGGCTTGTGAATCGTAAAGGAAAAGAATTTCTGGTTTTTATGCTTCATGTAGGGTTATGTAGATGGGTCTAGATCACAGACAGAAGAATGGTGGACAAGGCAGCCGTGGAATCGTGATGAAATATCAAGGGTTTTTTTGTTATTTTTTTTCAGTGGACTTTGACAGTTTTTCGCATTGTGACCACAAACAGAAAAGTGTTGTAAAATGGAATGTGCTAAAACAGTCCAATAGTACAATATTTCAGTGCTGGTTTACTTGACATTGTTTCATTTTATGAAGTACAGTGGATTTTGAATTCTGTAGACCACTGAACCATGCACCAAATATCATAGAAGATAGGGTATTTGGGGTGGGGAAGGGGTGGTTATGGTGTGGACTATGTTTGGACCTCTGTTTGGTGGACAAAGGTCGGGTATTTGGGGTGGGGAAGGGTGGGGTTACCAGTTGGATGGGTGACCGTTTACAAGCCTTGGCTTCAGTGCAGTCCCCCAGTCCACCCAGCTGTAAATGGGTACCTGCCCTATTTAGGGTCAGAAAGGTAAAGCAGCGAGGGAGAGGAGATGGGCGCCGCCCTCAATCTGAGCCCCTAGAGAAGCTGAGGTCTCTGATGCCTTACTCCCTTAAGACCACATAGGTTATGGGACACCTTTACCTGTACTTTTTTTTTTTTTTTTTAGGGGTGGGGTGGTTATTGTATGGACCATATTTTTCAGCACTACTTGATGGACAAATGGGGACGAGGGTAGAAGGTTATGGACTATGTTTTGCAGCACTATTTGATGGACAAAGATGGGGTATTGGGGAGGGTGGGGTGGGGTGGCTGTGGGTATGGACTGTTTTTTCAGCACTATTTGATGGACAAAGGTGGGGTATGTGGGGTGGGGTGGGGAAGGGGTAGATGGTTATGGTTGTGGACTATTGTTTTTCTGCACTACTAGGCGGGAAAAGATGAGGTATGTGGGGAGGGGTGGGGTAGCTATGGGTATGGACTGAAATGTTTTTTCAGCACTACTTGATGGAAAGGGGGGTGGGGTTAGGGGGGTAGATGGCTACGGTCGTGGATTCATGCTTTTCAACACAGAACCACGCACCTATTATCACAGAAGATGGGAGTATTCGGGGTGGGGTTAGGTAAGGGGGGGTAGATGACTACGGGTATGGACCAAATATTTTTTCCAGCACTACTTGGACAAAAACCGGGTATGTGGGGTGGGGTGGGGAGGGGGGAAGATGGTTATGGACTATGTTTTGCGGCACTAATTGGACAAAGATGGGGTATGTGGGGAGGGTAGCTATGGGTGTGGACAAAATGCTTTTTCAGCACTACTTGATGGACAAAGATGAGGTATTTGTGGTGGGGAGGGATTGTTACGGTTGTGGACTAATGTTTTTCAGCACAGAACCACGCACAGAAGATGGGAGTATTCGGGGTAGGGTTAGCGGGGTGGGTGGCCATGGGTGGTGGACTAAAACGTTTTCCAGGACTATCTGGTGGACAAAGATTGGCTATTCGGGGATGGGGTATGTGGGGTTAGGGGGGTAGGTGGGGTAGCTACGGGTATGGACTGTTGTTTTCCAGCACTACCTGATGGACAAGGATGGGCTATTAGGGGGGTAGGTGGGGTAGCTACGGGTAGTGGACTGTATGTTTTCCAGCACCACCTGATGGACAAGGACCCCGCCCACGTGGACTTTCTGGACCTGGTGGAGCGCATGCTGGAGTACACCCCCGAGCAGCGCATCACGCTCAAGGACGTCGTCCGCCACGCCTTCTTCACCCCATGCAAGCGCCAGATGCGCGCCCTGGCTCTCATGAGCTCCTTCGACGACGTAGGCTCCCCCCTGCCACCACTAACCACACTCCTGCTGCCTCTGCCTCTGCCTCTGTCCCTTCCCCTTTGCCTGAAGAACCTCCCTCTGTCACTACTAACGACACTGCTACCTCCGCCTCCTCTTCTAAGGGGAGAGGGAGGAATAGGGAGGCAGGAGCAGGAGGAGGGGTGGTGGGGGCTAGGGAGGAGGAGAAGAAGAAGAAAGAGGAGGAGGAGAAGAAGAAGAAAGAGGAGGAAGAGGAGAAGAAGAAGAAAGAGGAGGAAGAGAAGAAGAAGAAGAAGGAAGAAGAAGAGAAGAAGAAGAAGGAAGAGGAAGAGAAGAAGAAAAAGAAGAAAGAGGAGGAAGAGAAGAAGAGGAAGAAAGAGGAGGAGGAGGAGAAAGAGCGAAGTAGGCTGTGGAAACTGGGGCCACCAGACACAGCCCGAAGATGGGCGGCTTTACCTTCTGCCATGTACGCCTCCCCCTCCCCCCTCTCCCTCTCCCCCGCTGCCGAGGACAAAGACTTGGAAGATGGGAAGGAGAAGGTCAAGGCCAATGGGGAACCCACGACCCCCCAGGGGGTGGAGAAACCCCCCAGCGAAACGGACGCCCAGAAAAAAGCCCCGTCAAAGCGAGGAGACGCCGCCCGGAAAGCAAACCGTCCAAAGACCAAACACCGCCACCAACACCGCCCGCCTCGGGAGAAGAAGAAAAACTGCCGGAAGACGCGGCGACGGAAGACAAAGCGGCAGACCTGGACAACGTCTTTGAGGATCAGAATGCAGCAGCGCCCCCTTTCCACTTCGAAATTGCGCCGTACAAATTCTCCCTCAAGTCCTCGGAAAACTCGCCCAGTTCCACTTCCTCCACGAAGGACGCCACCTTAGGAGGCTCAGAAAAATCGTCAGACCTGGCCGCTGCCGTCCCTCTGGACTATGATGGCATGAGCATCAGCGTGACCCCGGCCTCTCCCATGAGCGAGGAACCCCCGGAGGCCATGGAAGCGCTGGGCATGGGGCAGTTCTTCAGCCAGAGCACCCAGACCCCCGAGCGGTTCTACCGGGAGATGTGCCCCAGCCCCCACGAGTTCTCCTCCCCCCTGGGCATGCTGGACAAAGGCACGCAGACGCCGGATCAGTTCTACCCGCGTATCCCCACCCAGGATGTGGGTATCGATGCCGCGCAGTTTCCAGAGGTAGCTATAACGGCTGGACCGGTGTCGTCTTCTAGTCAAGTCGCGGAGACACCGGTAGTAGTGGGAGGAGGAGGACCGGTGTCATCTTCTAGCAAAGTCGCGGAGACACCGGGTGTAGTGGGAGGAGGAGGAGGAGGACCGGTGTTGAAGGTGGAAGATGTGGTGGTGTCGGTAGTGACACCGCCGCCACCGGCTCAGACGTCGGTAGCTTCAGCTCAGGAGCCGAAGCCGAGCGCTCCGCCGGCGTTGGTGCAGTGGGAGTCGGAATGCTCGGTGGAGTTACCCGAGAGCTCCGTGGAGTGCGTGCTGCCCGTCCCAACCGTCGCAGAGGACACGCAACCGGTCACCATCACCATCCAGCCCCCCACCCCCACCTCGCCCCAACCCAAGGCTAACAACACGACACAACCTGCAGACTCGAAACAGCCTCAAACCAAAGCTCCCGGCGGCAGTAGCGTCGCCGCCTCGGCCCAGAATGCGTTTGAAGCATGGATCGAAACTCAGGACGCGTACGAAGAGATGTCTGGGGCGGGCGCTACACCGGCGTCTTCAGCTCAGAGTAACACAGCTGCCACTGCTCCGGTCTCCCCCTGCCTGAACAAGAGGCGGATTCTGCCAATAACAACAAGAAGGAGAAGGAAAAAGCACAGACAGCAGACGCAGCGGGTTCAGAGCAGAAAGTTGAGGCTGTAGAGAGTCTGGAGACGGCACGACGGTGGTGAAGGTCACTGAGGATGCTACAGGGTCAGCAGCAACATCAGCAACCGCAGCAGAAGCAACAACCACAGCCACCGCCACAGACCCCAGTGCAGAGCAGCAGCAGAGAATCTTGCAGAGTACATTCAGGGTGTCCCCGCAGTTGACTTGGGAAGACACATCTACAAAAGCAGCAGCAACAGCAGCGAAAACTCCTGCAACGCCATCATCATCATCGCTGATACCTGCAACCACCATGCCCAGTGGAGCAACAACACCTGCAACCCAAAGTGGTGGAGCAACAACACCTGCGACCCAAACTGGAGCAACTGCACCTGCGACCCAAAGTGTAGCAACACCTGCGACCCAAAGTGGAGGAGCAACAACACACCTGCGACCCAAACTGAAGCAACGCCTTCTGTGCCAGCGACCCAAACAGGAGCAACAACACCTGCGACCCAAATGGAAGCAACAGCACCAGTGCCAGTGACCCAAAACGCAGTAACACCATCTGTGACCCAAAATGGAGAAACGCCCTCTGTGCCGACGACCCAAAGTGCAAGAAGCAGCAGTAACAACGCCCCCTACTGCTGCTCAAAACGCAACAACAACGTCATCGTCATCGGCACCAGCCAGTGCAACGACCTCCCCTGACCCTGCAGAGCCGGCGGCTTCCGAAGCCGCGACATTGTCGCCGGGAAGAGGGGAGCCACAGAAGCGAGGACGAAGACGACAAGAACGACGGCGAAGACAACGACCCTGCCCCGCCCAGGGCAACACCACACCTGCCAACCCCATGGAGCAAATGGACTCTCCCGCAGTCAGTGTGTCGGGAGGGTGCGAAGGCAGCGAGGTGGACCCTCCCAAAGGGGGGCAGGGAACCTTCGACGCTCCGCAGCTGAAAAACGGGGAGAGAAGGGGAGGGAGGAGTCCGGCGGGGGAGAGGAAGAGGCAGGAGTTCATAAGGTCGCCACAGGCTCAGGAAGACGAGGATGACCAGTTTGTCTTAGCGCCTGAGTCGTTAGAGGAAAAGCCCAGCTAATACAGGAGGCAGGAGCTGGCTCTGTGTGTGTGTGTGTGTGTAGCCTGCGCTGTACATACATATACATGATACATAGACACAAAAATACACTGAAACTCGACCACTTGGAAGTGAGAGAAGAAGAATTTTGAAAGAAGCTGCTTTTAATATACTCACCGACTGCTGTTGTATGGTAGTCTGTGTGTATGTGTGTGTGTGTTCAGCTATGGTGGTGGATGACCCAGGACTGAGGAATATGCGTGTGGTCACTCGGGAAGTCTGAGCCTTCTAAGATCAAAGTTGCAGCAAACGAAGCGCCGATCTGTTATTACTTTGTGAAAGAATGCGTTAAACAAACTGTGCTTTCATTCGTCAACGTGTTTAGGGATCTCTCGTGCTGTTCCGTTAGATTTTTGGAAAAAAATTTTTTTTTTGCCAAAAAAAAACATTCTTAACGTCGTCGGAACAAACTTTTAGAGTGTTTCTTGTTAGATATTTTGTGAACATTAACAAGTGGAACAATTTTATTTAACAACTGGTAGCGTTTAGAGGTGGTTAGTGTGTGGTCCTGTAACCCCCCCCTTCCCACACCTCCCCCCTTCCACTCCCTACCCCCCAGTTGTTTTCCTACGAGTCCCAACGTCTGTGCAGATGTGATAGTGACTAAACACTAACCAGGATGAATTATTAATATTGTCTTGTGTTGATCGGTCATGGTTGGTCTGCGTGTTAGAGTTCCATCTGTAACTGCCTGTTTTCTCCATGTGTATGTATGTATGTATGTATGCCTTGAAACTAAAAGAGAAAGGGTTGACATCATAATTTTTTTGTCGTTTGTAGAGAGTCAGTAACTTTTTGTTTTTTGTCATCGTCATCGTCGTAATCTGTGACCTTGAGAATGTCGGTTCACTGCTGTGACACACTTGCAAGATTTTTGAAAATAATTGTGTTTGTTTGGTTTGTATTATTATTATATTTTTTCAGTTGCTCATTTTTGCTTTGAAAGATTTTTTTTTAAGGAATGAGAGTTTCTGGAAATAATTAACTTTTTAATTTAATTTATAGATTTTTTATTTTTTACTTTGGTTGTTTTTTTTTTTTTGGTCGCCATTTTGTGAGAGAGAGGCTTTTTATTTATTTATTTATTTTGATTTGTGAGAAAAATTGCTGTGGACTCCTTGGTTTGTGTGGCAGTTGGTTAGTGCGTGTATGTTCAGTCTTTGGTTTTTATCAGGAATGGTTTGTCGTGTATAGCGTGGATGTTGCTTATCTCTTTAACCACCGTGTGTGTGTGTGATGGTGTGTGTGTGTACATGGATGTGTGTGGAGGTAGATACTAAGATAGGGGGGAGAGCGAAAAGAAGAGAGAGGAGGGGGGAGAGTGAGAGAGAGAACCAGGGAGACATTGGAGTATTGTCAGACGCCGTGGTTTTCGAATGGTAAGATTTGGAATCTTTGCCTGCGAATATCTTGGTTTCTTGCGTCTGCTTTTTTGCCTGAGTTTTAGCGTATGTATGTATGCTTGCATAATTTTGTTTGTTTGTTTGTTTTGTTCTGGTTTGCATTTTGGGGGTGGGTGGGTTGTTTTTTTCTAAGCAGTGGATGTTTTTTTTTTTTAGTTTGATTTTTATGAAAATATGCTTATATTAAAAAAAATTTAAATTTATTTTATTTACTTTTAGTGAATTGTATTGCGGAGTGTTTTTTATTTGCCATGGTAACAAGACTCGTATGTATTTAAACATAAAAAAAAGGTATGCACATTAAACATGAAAATGTGTACGTTAAAAACTATTTAAGCCTTATAAAACCTTAATGTATTTGGGAAAGATTCATTTGCCATGGTGACAAGATTTCTTGTGTGTATATATATGAACATAAAAACATGTATATATGTAGAGAAAAATGTTAACACAAAAATGTGTATGTGTAGAAATATTTTAAACTTAAAATTATATATGCAAAAAAAAATTTTAAAACAAAAATGTATATGTGTAGAAAAATTTTAAACATAAAAATGTATTTGCTTGAAAACATTTTGACATAAATAATATAGAAAATTTTAACCTTTAGCACCCTGTGTTCTTTGGTGACCGCTTTCCTCTCTCCCTGCATTCTTTTTCCGGTTACCAAAAACTGAGAGCACCTACTTGTTTAGAACCTTTATAAAAGTGGATGAATTTAATGTAGAGACTTGATATTTTGTATATAATAAAGAATGGATGAGGAATGTTTTCATATAAGGCAATATGTTCTGCATGCATGTTTTGACGTTGAAAAAAAAAAAAACAGACATAAAAACAAAAACCGGAACCGTGTTGACTTACTATTTTTTCACTTTGAATGGAGTTTTTGTGTGCTATCTACCAAACTGTTGTACTTCAGTCACTAATAAAGTGATTATGTCGTCTTTTAGAAGTAAACAAAACAGTTATTCCTTATAAATAGCACGAAGTATCTCCTTTGGACCAAAAGTTTCGTCGAAGTCGATCCGCGAAAAGTTTTCATGGCGATTACGAACATCGTCTTCGCGATCATTTTCTACTGGACTGTGGCACTTCAGTCAGTCTCAAAGTGATAATTTTATCGGTTATAAACAAATAAAACACTTTTCCTTTAGAAATACCATCAGGCATCTCATTTCGACCAAAAATGTCCATGATACCGGCCAGCGACAAATATTTACGGCCGCTTGGTACATCGTATTCGCGATCATCATCGATCTCACTTCAAACACTATTACTGTGACCTAGATCACTTACCGTCACTTCAAAGTCTATTTTAACAAGTTTGAAGCCTTCAAAATCATTTTCTAAGTCAGATTCGATGGATATTTCCAGCAAAAATCGTTCCGAATCGGTGTCCGCCATTTTGGTGATGGACAAATCCCGAAAGTTGATTTTTATTTTTCAAAAATTCACTGTCGCGTGTTGTGTTGAAGAAAATGCAAATGGCTGCCAGCAGAGGAAACTCTAGCCTCGTTTTGAATCGAAAGTGACGTCTATTGCTATTAATAGTAAGGGAATCTCAGCCAATGAACCGCGAAGTTTAAACACCCTATGTTCGGCGACACAGTGCGCCTGCAGATGCAAGGGAAATAATTCGTTCGGCGACACGATGCGCCTGCAGCGTGCTAAAGGTTAAACAAATAAAAACGTGTATGGAGAAAAATTGTAAACACAAAAATGTACATGCCCGAAAAATTCAATGGTATGGATGATATAGAGATACCTTGTATTTTACTCTGCTGTGTGGAGAGAAATGAGCGCCCACAAGATTCAACCAGCCTGCCTCACACACTGCCTGATAAATTCAGTACACGCAGACAGAACAAAGAGAGGAATGGAAGGAACTGGTTGTCAAATCTTCGGAGGTGCACCCACGGTCTGCCAGACTAAGGGATAGATAGATGAAAGAGATAGGTAGGTAGGTAGGTGGACAGAGGGACAGACAGATAGAACGAAAGAGCTTTTTGAAAGAGTAGGCCATTGTGTGCTGGTGGGAACAGATGACATAGACAAAACTGCATACACATGGGGACTGGATTAAAAAAAAACCCACAGGAATGCTTATTCCATTATCCTCGATATAAAAGAATAAATCAAATCAAATCAAATCAAATCATGGAACAGAACAACAACACTAACAAGACACCACCACCACTCATCACTCCTCTCCTCTCCTCTCTGTGTGTGTTTGCAGCGCTACGTGAAGGACCCTGACAGCGAGGATCACGTGCAGCTGTTTGACCTGATGGAGAAGCTGCTGACGTACGAGGTGGGGGCGCGCTACAAGCTGCGCGAGGCCATGCGCCACCCCTTCTTCCGCAAGCTGACCCCCGACGACCTCCACCACGGGGGCAGCTGCCACTCCTCCTCCAGCGAGAGACGCTCCCACAGCCTGAGTCGCTGACGGTGAACCGGTCTGACGTCCCCTGCCCTGCCTGCCCTTTCTCTTTCGCCCTCTCTCTCTCTCCCTCTCCTTCTCTCTCTCTCAGAACAGATATTTGCAGTGAACAGACTTTGTGCCCGTCTTTTCTCTTAGCATTACATCCCTTTCTCCCTCTCTCTCTCTCCTTCTCTCTCTCTCTCAGAACAGATGATATTTGACAAAACTGCTTGCATACACACGGGGGACTTGGATGTGAAAAAAAAAGCGCACATAGTGCTTATTCCATTATCCTAAAAGAAGAATCGTCTCATAATCAAAATCAATCTCTCTCGGCTGTGCTTGCTTGCTCTTAATAAGCTAGCTCGCTCTAGCTCTTGGTTTTTGCCCTGTACATCTTGTCTGTCTGTCTGTGCCACAGCATACAAATCCCAACAGCACTCAAGTCAAGAGTGCTATAATATTTAGTGCGGCCCCTTTCCTTTTAACCTACTAGTCCCAAGTGTGGTCAGCTCCTGCTATAAATAAATACTATAGCACCAGCTGGCCCCCATCAGGGCTTGGGGTGGGATGGAATAAATAATTAGCAGCTGAGAGGAGCTGAAAGTGGGGTAAAACTGACGCAGCTGTGGTGCCGCAGGCTTCTCTGATAGAGCAAGACCTGTGTTTGTTGTGGCTGGGGGGAGGTAGTTAACTAAAGTGTGGGGGTGGTTACTAAGTTTTGGGGGGGGTTGATGGAGCTTAGAGGTATGTGGTCAGAAACGTTCTGGGCTTTGAACGAGTTTGCGTTTGAAGTCCAACCGTATAGTGTGAAAGGAGCGTGGACATTGGCTGATTTAGACCTTCCCCCCCCCCCCTCCCTCTCTCTTCCTTCCAGCCACTACAAGACAAGGGCAGTTAACCAGGGCTGCATCTTCTACCTCCCCCCTCTCTCTCTCTTCCTCCTCCACCGTACCTACCTACCCCCCCCTCCCGTTTTCCCCCCCCCCCCTCCCCCCTTTCCCCCCCCTGGACGTCAGACCTTGTGAAGTGAAGTGAAGTGTGTGTGACTCTTGTTCTCATCAAGCGCCTTGCCGCCATAACTGCCAAGTGGGTTTGGGAATGAAAGAAGAAGGGCTTGCTGTTGTCTGTTGTTTTTTTTTATTCTTTTTTTTTTTGGACTGGAAGTCTCTTCCGTCTGTTTTTTTTTTCTGTGTGTGTGACTGGATTGTGTAACTGTTCCGAAGTATGTACATAGGTAGGACTCTTAAAAAAAAAAAAAAATGGGGGTTGTAATTTGGATCGGGGTTTGTGTGTGTAGTGTGTGGTGCGTGTGTGTGTGTGCTGCGTACGTACGCAGAGTCCTCCAGTTTCGAGTGATTTTGACAGTTAACGCGGAAGAGCGACGAACTGTACTGTCTTGCCAGCAACTTACCAGTGGTAGAATTTGTATGTATGTTTTAAACTTGACTGCAGGTGACCTGAGAAAATTGTACCTACCTGGTGTTTTTTTAAAATTTTTTTTTTTTATAGAAAACAGTTGGGTTTCTCATCTTGTATGTAGTCTCTCTCTCTCTCTGTGACAAACTCAATCTCTCTCTGTCAGTGAATGACTTATGTTCTGTGATGTCTGCATTTGAAGGGCAGTTACGTTTTCTCGGATATGCAGCAGAGATGAACAGGAGAAGAGAGAGGTGGAGAGCAGAAGGTTTTCAGTGAAGAAGCCTGCTTCTTGCTGTAGCCAGTGTCTCAGCCTGAAACTCTCAGATTCTGATTCTGCAGGCTGTGTTCAGGCTGAAATGGGAAAGATTTTAATTCAGAAGAAAAGAAACTCCAGAGCCTTTCGGAGAAGATTTTAGTCACTGTTCTGGGCGCTCCAGGGTTTTTTTTTTTTTTTTTCAAAAGAGATTGCTAAGGTTTTTATTTATTTTTCTATGTTGTTTTATCAGCTTCTGCAGGTCCCCACGCCTCTTGGAAAACTTACTGAGGATAATTCATGATCTGGATAATCTTTTTTTTCTTTTTGTTTTGATGATGGTCTGGATAATCGATGGGGAAATTCTCTGCAGGTTTTTAAGAGTAGATTTGACTGGAATCTCCTCACTGACAACTGGAAATTTATCACTTTATGACGACGAGTGTTGTTAGTTCAGGACATATTGGGTGTCTGAATGAGCTGATTAGTTCGGCTCTTGATGCTTTACATGTCTGAACATTTTTTTTTTTTTTTAAAAGAATCTTTCTCCTTACAAGAAGACAGTTTGATTGTAGGAATATCTATATGTATGTTTTTTTTTTTACAGTGATGAAGGAAAAATCCGTGAGGAATGTCTGTTTATTGAAGAAAAGTGTTCTGTGGGGTTGAGGCGATTGTCTGCCCTTGCCTTTGCCCCTGTCCTGTTTCTTGTTGGGTTGTTCGTTGCTCCAGCTGGCTGTTTGTGAAAAATGCCCGTCAGGGCTTGATGTGATTGATGATGATTGCCAGTGATGTGGGCTAAATGTCTTCTTAACCTTTCTTTTTTATCTTTTGCTGGTTTTTTTTTTTGTCTAGGATAACTGGTTTTTAAGTGAGTGGGTTTTCTTTGGGTTTTTTTTTTATTTTTTTTTTTAGGTTCAAATATGGGTAGAGAATTTTTTCAGTTGAGAAAAAAAAAAAAAAGTAATTTAAAGTTGCTGAGTTATTTTACCCTTATCAGCAATTTTGTTTTAATTTTTTGGGGGGATTTGTTTTATGTAAAATTCCTGTAACTTTCAGCTTTGACAACAAAAATCAGAGCATACTTTTTTCCCCCCTGCAGTTGTCTAGGGTTTAAAAAAGAAAAAAAAGTTATATGAAAGCATAAGTGTTCACGCAAAATCCTACATATTACGTAAATGATGCTTGCAAATGTTCTGTTGTGTGGCTTGGTTGAAAGGAAGAGTTGGAATAATGGATGCAGAGAGAGTTTCACCACCACCACTACCAGATCTGTAGGCCATGCAAGAAAATGTAACTTAGCGTTTCTCGGTCTGCTGTGTGTGTGTGTGTGTGTGTGTGTGTGTGTTGTGGTGTTTCTTGGTCTGCTGTGTGTGAGTGTGTGTGTGTGTGTGTTCCTCAGTCGATTCGTAGATAATGCTGGTAGTAGATTTGGTAGCCACATAACCCCTTGGCAACTTGTTCACGATATTTATTGGGTATGTCTGTCGGTCTGTCTGTTGGTCTGCAAGGAGTTGTGTCTGAGGTATATTTGGTTTGGTGCCCGTCAGTCTTATCTGTATGTTTCCCCATTTTTCGGGACAAGGTATGCGAGTATATAGGCGAAGATGGACACCATAGCGTAAGCGTATGTCTGTTGGATTAAAAACATGTCAGTTTTGTTAATTTTCCCATTTGTTTGCTTCTTAAATTGAGTAGTATTTTTTACCTTAGGAATTTTTTTTGGAATTTAGTTGTGTGTTAAGAAAAATTTTGTTCGATTGGTTTTTGTCCAGTATATTATAATAATCTCTGTATACCCCACAGTCTTCTGATGATAATTAATTTGGAAGAAAAAGTGGAGGGAGGGCATGGATCTTGAGTTTTCGCCTTGTTCATCGTTGAGATGCAGTGGAGTGACTGAAGCAACTTGGCCAGCAGATGTTAAAACAACACATGGCAACTACAGCAGTGAATTGGTCATAAGAGGAGTATCTTTTGTTGTTGTTGTTGTTTTTTCCTGTTCTTTGTGGTGAAAGCAGGGCTGGTGCAATTTTATCATGGGTGCTGTGCGTGTGTGTTCAGTTTGGATGATGTACAGGGATGTGTGTTTGCTGTCGCCTTGTATATTCCTCGTCCTATCTCTGATCGCCGCCTGTTGCTTGTTCCGTCATCGTCATCATTGTCGTTGCGTTGTCGTCACAACACTGCCAGCTAGCCGGTTCTTTCAGCTTTGAGCAAACGACTAACGGTCATCCTTCCTTCCTTCCTTCCTTCCGTCTGTGTGTCTGTCAAACCGTGATTTCCAACCTTGGTTTTAAATTTTTTTTTATGGTCACTGATTTTTTGTTTTTTTTGGCTTTATGTTTTTATTGTGCACAAATGACCATTGTTTCATATGCCTGACATTTCATGATTGGCACTGCTCTTTGAGGGGTGCTCGATTTCCTTTAGGGGGTCAACATAGAGCATTATGAGACAGACGTGCGAGGTTCATACATACGTACATAGCATTACCAGACACGGACATTGCCCAAAGAGCCAACACTTTCACCTGCTTGCTGAAGACTGGGTTCTCTTCTGCGTTGCCGCTGTTTTAGCCAAACCCTGTCCAGATGTGAGATAGCAGCCTCTGCAAGAGAACCAGGTTGGTATCAGCAAGGTGTGGTGGCCATACCCCTCTCTCTCGCAGTGTCGCTGCGCAGTCTAATTGTGGAGTGCAGCCAGTCCACAGGATGGTCTTACTCCAGCGCTGCGGAATTGAATGCAGCCCCCAAAAATCTTCACTTGGTCTTGCCAACAGCACAGAGCACTAAGTGCCCAGTTTATTTTATTTTATTTTTTTCTCCTCCCAGTATGACAGTTCCTGTTGCAGGTCTCCATGTTGCTGATTTAGCCAAGAGAGGAGAGAGAGAGAGAGAAGAATCATCATTTTGGTGCACAACTTGTCTGCAGCAAGTGACTGGCTAGCTTATCTGCAGCTTTGGGGCAAAAGCGGCGAATCTCAAAAAGCGGTGCAGGTAACAAGTTGGGCTGCAGTGGATTCCGAGTTCTGAAGAGTCGGGGAGGCAAGTGTTCCTGAATTTTTCAGGTCGTGTGTCTCGGGGCGGATTGAACCTGATATCCGTAGCTGTCTGTCGTCAGGCTGGGTGAAAGTCTTCCTACCGTTCGGCCACAGCTGTCTCAGAAGTTTGGGTTTTGTGGCCGTTTTTTTTGGTTCTGTTCCGAGTTACGAGAAGAATGGTTATTTTGTTTTGATTATGTCAAATTGTTCATTCGAAACGTGTCATGGGTTAGAATTTTATGGAATCTTGATAGTTTAAAAAACAAAGTTGCTGTCTTTGAAAATGATTTTTTTTTTTTTTGGTAACTGCATGTGGCTAAAGATGAGTTAGTAATTTGTGTCTGATTTTTTTTGTTCTGTTTTGTCTAATTCATTGCATAAGATGCCATTAAAATGATGAATTTTTATATATGTATTTGGTTGTTTTTTTTGCAATAATATAGACCTGTTAGATTTTATCTTTGCATTACTGTTTAGAACTAGATTCCCCCCCCCCTCCCCTCCCCTTTTACTGTTCATAAAAGAATAGGAGACAAAGATAGACCAAAAAAAAGAAAAAAAGTTGGAATTGTGGTAGTTGATAGGATTTTTATCCTGGAGTCTTGGATGAGGGACTATGCCTTTCATGCATGCATACCAATATTTTAAAACTAGGATGACCCCCCCCGAGATGATTCGCTCGTCTCTCTCTCACACACACACACACATAAAAGCCAAAAGTGTACATGTACAAGTCCGTTTATTTCAGCGCCCTCTCTTCTTGCCCTTGCTGGGTTCAGGAAAGGTCAAGGGCACAGTCAGCACGGCTGACGACACTTTCTGCCCCGTGTCCTTGTCCACAGCTGTCCTCACGCGACAGCCCAGGGCTCGCGCATGCGTTTGTAGCCTGAAACAGTAACATTGAGCCCCCAGGTAACAACAGGATTAGCAATAGGGTTTAGTAGGTAGGGTGTAGTTCAATTTTTTTTTGGGGGGGTGCGGTTAGTTAGGGGAGTCTCTTGGGGGGTGGGGTTAGGGGAGTTACTTGTTTGGGGGTGGGGGTTTGTTGGGGTGGGGTAGTAAGGGGAGGTTACTTAGAGGTGAGGAGAGGGGGTACTTGTAGGGGTGGAAGTGGGTTACTTGAAACCTATTTCCACCCCTACAAGTACCCATTATCATCTTCACCTCCACAAGTAAACCTCTCCTTACACCCCACCCCCCCAACAAGTAACCTCCCCTGACACCCCACCCCCCCAACAAGTAACCTCCCCTACACCCCCCCCCCCTCACAGGTGACCTCCCCTGACACCCCAGCCCCCAACAGGGAGACCCAATTCTGCACCACACACCACAACACATATAAAATAAATGATATAAATACCACATCTACCTTCTCCATCCTCACCTCACGCGCTCCCCTCCTTCTCTACCCCCCCCCCCCCCCCCAAGCAACCCTCATCCACCCCTTCCTCCCAGATGAGGGGGTGGGGGTGGAGGAGGGTTACTTATGGGGGTGGGGTGAAGTGACGGGGGGGGGGTTGCCTGTGAGAGGGGGGTTTGGAGTTGAAGTAGGGGTTACTTTTGGGAGGTGAGAGTGGAAGGAGAGGGGGGGGTACTTGTACAAGTACCCCCCCCCCTCCTCAACCCCCACCCCCCACATCTACAGAGTAACCCTCTACTCCTACTCCACTCCCCCCCCCCCCTAACAAACAACCCCAACCCCCTCCACCCCCATTAGTAACCCTCCCTCCACCCCCACCCCCTCATCTAGGAGGAGATGTGGGGGGGGTAAACTACCACCCCCTCCCTCACTCCCCCCTTAGGCTAGAGCTCTGAGGTTCTCCCTCCCACCCAGTGGTGAGATGTTTGAGTATGCCACCCTCTTTTTGCCCACCATGAAGGCAACTACACTGCACTTAGGACTTTGGGGATAATGTCTATCTTGACTCTGCTGTTATTCTGAAGCTACACCTCTTACAACACATCTCTGCAACTCTCCCTCTCCCTCCCCAAATGCCTAAACTGCCTACATGCGTCACTGCAATACTCTTCTTCCCGTACCCCCTGAACAAGTTTCTAAGTCCAGCCCCCCCCCAAACCCAAACTATAAAACATTTCAACTGATTATTTAAAAAAACAAACAACCCAAACAAAACTTGCTACGAGTTGCACTGCACTGGATGTAAGGAGAGAGACCTACAATTCACAAAACCACCTTTTATAATTAAAAATAATATAAAAAAAAATAAAAAGATGGAGGAGTCTTTCTGCTCACTGGACAAGTATTCAACGTCCATGTTTAACTTATGTGATGACATGTACCCACTAAAAAAGAGAAAAAAAACCAACCTACATAAGCACACTGCTTTTTCTTTAGTAAATCTGCATTAAAAAAAAAAAAAAGTTTTGAAAAACACACCTTGCTACAATCTTGCTATCTTCTCTTTGGACACACACTTGTCTATCAAAATAAATATGAAATAATTCTTATCACTCAACACTGACCTGCCCTGATATAGCTGAAATCTTGACAAAACTTAAAAAAACAAACACCCCCCCCCTTTCCCCTAAATCTTGGATTTCCATTTACATTAACAAACTGATCTGGATAGAGCACTCACTCACCATCCACCTCCTCCCCCCCCTCTCGATTTTCCTGTCTGCACATGCATTTGGTTCCCAATCAAACTGGCTCCTTTTAAACTACAGAAATCTTTCAGACAACTGTCTGGTCAAACTTTTTTTTTTTTTCTTTCTTTCTTGTGCATTGACACTTGGGATCTCAGATCACCAACTTTTCTGAAAGACTAGCACCCAGGCCACCACTCGAGGTGTGGTGGAGGGGGGAAAATGGTAGGGCTCAAGCCTGCCCTTTTTGCTCTCTAGGCAGGTGCCTTTATTTTCTCAAGACGAACAAACTCAACTGACCATTCAGAATGGTGGGATACATAATGTACAAAACTACACTGAATCAGCTGTCTATATAACTTTTTTTTTGGGGGGTGGGTGGGGCAACTTTGTCATTCATATACATATTCATCTTACAATACACCAAGCCTTCCATTTTCTTAAATTTTCAACAACAAAAAAAGATCCCTCCCTCTCCCCCCCCCCCCCTCCCCCCAAATAATTTTTTTAAAAGTGCTAAAAAAAATGTACATGTAGCTACACTTTATAATCAGAAAGCCCTCTCTATTCTGTAAGATAAAAAATACATGCCTTCCAGTTGTCAGAAAAATGATCTGTCTGCTAAAATAATTTTGAAAAATAGGCTACAACAGAACCATCCTGCTACATATCCTAAACTACACTACACTACATCCCCTTAGTCGCAACACAGCTACCTTCATGGTGGGCAAAAAAAACAGCAGTCACACTTGCAACATCTCACCATCCACGAACCTCAGAGCTCTAGCCGAGGAATGGGGAAAAAAAAAAAAAAAAAATCCTACCTGCATACAGTCACTTACTTGCAATGACGTCATGTGGGCAAAACGTCGACACTTGGTCCAAAGATGGGTTTCCATTCTTACAAGCCCAACACTTTTCCAGTCTTTCGGATGAGACTGTGTATGATGAACCTAGGTCTATCATTGTACAGGTAAAATCCCATTTCATTTTCCAGTAAGTGAACGCAGGCTTAGGCCTTCATACATGTAAAGTCCCATTTCATCTTGGGCGCAGGCCATCGTGCTTTTGACATCATCCATGAAGTCAAAATATGGCAACCTATAAGGGAGGAAAACGGTCACATACGCAAAGATTTCACCACTGGTCAATCCTTCAGTTTTAGCGAGGAAGAAAGAGTCGTCGCTGAATGATGAAGCATATCCTGAAATCTTTTTTTTAAAAAAAAAAGAAAAAAAAAGCACAGCAGTGTGTGTGTGTGTGTGTGTGTACCGAACTCTCTGGGTTTTTCAGCCACTGCTTTTTAAAGCCACACCAGCCCTCCACAATTTGTAAAAGAAATAAAGCCTGCAGACTTTCTTTGATCTTCCCAATGTCTTTGATTAAAAAAAACAAAAACAAACCCATTTCATTTCTGACCATGGGATGGTCACCCCATGGTTCTTAGGCTTTGAAAAAGTTGCCTTGTGAGCCCTGTATTTCTTTTATTTCATCATAATATTTCAGAACAGTCACTGACTGAGAAAGCCTGTTTAGAGGTTAAGTTTAGAAAACATTTCAAACAAATGTCCAGAGACTTGGATTGAGAACCAGGTAAAGAGTTCTATCTCTCCCCAAAATATTTAGGCCAACACCTCCCCCCCCCCCCCTTCCACCTCCCCACTCCCAGCTAATTGTCTGCTATCAAACGTGACCAAAGTAAGCTTTTATTCTAATTTCCCCCCCCCCCCCCCCTCCCTTAAAAAAAAATGTTTAAGTCAACTTCACAACAAAAACCAACAAAATAAAATGAACCAAAACAAACGTTTGGGACAACTACACAACCTAATTTTTTTTAAAACCCCAACCCTCTAGGTCTAAGTTAGAAATGCTTTGGACAACTAACTACACAACCAAAAGAATTTTTTTTTTTTTTTAAAACCTTTACCCTCCCACCTCTCCCCAAACCTACATTACACAACCAAATGAAATGTAAATTTAAAAGAAAAAACCCAACCCTCTAGGCGTACATAATATGTTTTGGCCAACTAAACCAAAAGAAACAACAACCTCCCCCACCCCCCAAAAAAAACAACAACATAACCCTCTAGGCCTACATCAGAAATATTTTGGTTAACAACACAGCCCAATGAAATAAATTTTTAACCCCCCCCCCCCCTTTTAAAAAAAAGAAAAAGAAGCAAAAAACCCCACAAAAACTCGACCCTCTAGGCCTACATCAGAAATATTTTGGTTGACTACACAGCCCAATGAAAAAGAATTTGTAACCCCCCCCCCCCCCTCCACAACCTAAACTCATAGGCCTACAATAGAAATGTTTAATCAACAACAGAACTAAATAATTGAAAAAAAAAAAGACCCTGTAGGTGTACACCAAAAATGTTTTGGTCAACTACACAGCTGAAAAAAACAACAGCCCCCCCCCCCCCCCTGCAGTCTTACATTAGATGTCACCTACACAACCAAATGTGTAGCCGAATAAATCAGTAACTGGATCAATATAATTCAACAGTGCATCATTGTTACGACATTATGCAGCTGATATTCCAAACACGGCATAAAGATATGTCTGTTTTATCAACTGACCAATAAATTTTATCAAATGAAAAATAACAATTACAATTTTTTTTTTTTTTTTTTTTTTTTTTACATTTCAAATAATGTTGCTTGTATAGTTACCTAGAAAATATACTACATATCTGGCAGTGATAAGATGAAACAATTTTTTTTAAAAATTTGAAACATAAGTGGTGAGGCTTACACAGCAGTATGCCTTATAACCCAGAAAACTTAGTACACACACACAACTTATATGACGCTCCACCACATAATGAGTCGCACTGCACCGGAGGTCAAATTTAAGTTATGAACATGTAAATTTGCAATAAAAAGGCTATAAAAAAAAGTATTTGATACAGAAAACGGATTGAAAATCAGACCATTCTATGAAAAGTTATTACAAAAATTGAAACGGTAGACCGCAGAAAGTGACAAAATGAGAAACTGACACATTTCGCATCTTTATAAGTGGCCAGAATGAGGGCTTGGGCGATTACAAATATATGTTTTTAAAGCAAGAAAACAAACAACAACAACAAAATTCCGCCTTGATACTTCAGCACACGCAAAGAAAAATAGCCTATAATTTTACAATCCATCAAAACCTCAAAATGAACAACATGACCCCCACCAGCTCTTAGCAAAAAAGTGGGTGAGGTGCAAAAGCGACTCATTTTGGTGATGGTGGAACGTCACACATCTGACAGCAGTGAGAGGAGAAAGGAGGGGGGGAAGGGAGGGAGGGGAGAGGGGAGGGGGGCCATGGGGGTGTTCCTACCTGGTGGGGGCGACCCTGAGGTCCCTGAGGAGGTCGCCCAGAGAGGTGTTGAAGTTGTCCAGCGTCAGACACAGCACCAGGATGTGGGACAGCAGCAGATCCTTCACTCTGGCCGGGGCACATCTGCAACAGGTACTCGGAGAAATAACATACTTAAAAAATATCTGCAACAGGTACTCGGAGAAATAATTAAAAAACAACAACATCTGCAATAGGTACTTGGAGAAATACTTTTTAAAATAAAAAAACCATCTGCATAGGTACTTGGAGAAATAAATTTACTAAAAAAAAACAACCATCTGCAACAGGTACTCAGAGAAATAACAAAACATGGATTTAAAGTTTAAAAAAAATATATATATACCCCCCCCCCCCCCCCCCCAATTTAAAAAAATGAAAATGATTCTAAAAAAACAACAACAAGTATTGGCTACAACAAAATGCAGAAATATTGTTTTCTCCAAGTTAATCATATTTTTTAACTTGTAGCTATCGTACAATACTCAAAAATAAATGGGCTTGAGGGAATCATGAAATCCCTAAACATAATTCTACCAGACACTACTGACAAATGTCCGTGTGTGTGTGTGTGTGTGTGTGTGTGTGTGTGTGTGTGTGTGTGTGTGTCGGGGGAGGGGGGGGCGAAGTGTACAATTTTTAATAAAAAAAATCTCTACAAAATTGTTTTGGGATTATTGGAAATTTTAAAAGAATAGAGTCTACAAGAACTGCAAATCCTCACAGACAGTCTAACAGACCGAGCGAGCGCATACGGCATGGAGGTCAGTACAGAGAAATCGAAGATCATGGTCAACAGCGCGAGTAATGACAGCACGGAAATAAAGATGAATGGAGAAATATTGGAAGAGGTGAGCCAATTCAAATACTTAGGCTCCATCCTAACAAAAGATGGCACATCAAACAATGAGGTGAAAGCTCGCATTGCAACAGCAACATCTGCTCTAGTCAGACTCCAGAGGATCATCAGAAGCAACAACATCAGCTTCTGCACCAAATACCACCTCTACAAATCCCTCGTAATATCTATCCTCCTATATGGCTGTGAATCATGGACTCTGACAGCAGAGTTAGAGAGAAGAATCCAAGCATTCGAGAACAAGTGCCACAGAAGACTCCTCAAAATATCATACAAAGAACACAAGACCAATAACTATGTGAAAGAGGAAATCAAAAAGCGTGTGGGCCCCCAAGAGCCTTTGCTCTCCACCATAAAGAGGAGAAAGCTGATGTGGTTTGGTCACACCACAAGACACAACACCCTAGCAAAAACCATCTTGCAAGGAACAGTCGAGGGCAAAAGAAGAAGAGGCCGCCAAAAGAAATCATGGGTTGACAACATCAAAGACTGGACTGCCCAACCCCTGCAACGCCTCCTACTAGCCACACAGGATCGTGAAGCATGGAAAAAGATCTCCGTTGCGTCTTCTCTCATGTCCCCCCTACGTCCTTTGGGACATGGGACTGAGTGAGTGAGTGAGTGAGAGTCTACAAAGACATCTAAGGTATATTTTATTTTATTTTCAAATTTGCTTTAAATCATGTATAATTATGCTTTTAATGAAGTAGGTGGCCCAAAAGAAATCGATTCACAAAATTCGTCGTTTTCCGCAAGGTCGTACGACCGCTCTTGCTTCCACTGACTGTGAAGTGCAACCACAAGTTGCCATGTGAACCCTGCATAGCGTCATTTTGTTAAAGATCGCTTCGGCTGACTTCGGAAGTTCGGTATGACGTCACACTTTTTTCCGCTCTTTTTATGCAAATGACCGCTCTCCTTGGTGAACCTAATTTCGCATTCATATGATTACTACTGCAAAAAATTCGTATTCATAATATGACAATACCGCGAGGCGTGAACTGTTGTCACAGTTTGCAGACTGATGATTGGGTCTAAGAATCCACGATTCTGATTGGCTGAAACTCCGCTAAGCTCGTCGCCATCTTTGTTTACAGTGTCTCTTTCGATATCAGCGAACAGGCATTACAGTTAGGCTAGCCAGTTTTAGGCAGAATTTTGGCTGTTTACAATGCCGAACAAAGTCGGACATAGGTTAACAGGTCTGCATAAGTTTGGTACGAGAAAGATCCGAGAAGAGTTTCGGCCAGTCGTGTGCCCCAACGACCTGAACTGGAATCGATCGGTCACTTGAACAAGTTGAACTGACTATGTACATCAACTTCATTTGCTTCGGCGAAGAAAGAAAAAAAAGGTATTTTCATCGAAAACGAAAGAGTATTTGACTCGAGTGATTAACCAGGGCCCAGCATAAAAACGGAGTTAAGAAATAGAAGAAATGACAATTTGAACATCATCGCGAACGCGAATTGTGCTTCGTCTCTCGTCACTAACATAGGGGCCGCAGTATCAGAATGCAGTAACCAGTAAATTATTTTTTTCTTCGCTTTTTTTGTTTATTAAATTTTCATATCGACCCTACTTCTCCCTTTGAATGTCTCTACTTTGCATGTCAGTACATATATTTATTGTAGTTGGTGTGCGACACAGTGTATGATGAAAAGTGTGTTATTGAGGAAAAAGTAGTGAGGTAAGACAAGTGCAGATGAAAATGTGTGTGTGTGTTGTACCTAGTCTGAGCAAAAGGTAGGCATGTGACACGTGGTGTGTGTGTGTGTGTAACTTTTATTTTCAGATGGTACATTGAATAAGCTGTGCAATTCCCCCCCCCCCCCCCCCCCTCCTCAACTCCTCAATTCTAAAAACAAAAAAAATCATTTGCCTATTATACCAAATTTTTAAAAAAACCTCTGTGTGGTCAAACTGATCTTTCTTGATGGTAAAAGATTAAGCTTACAATATATTTTGTTCATCCTACCCTCACAAGAAGAAAACATAAGCTTGACTAACTATTGTCTTATAAATCATATCAGAATAAAACTTATGAAAAGAAAACAACATTAATTTCAATATATTTTTTTTAAAACTCTGGAATCAATCTTCTCAAAACGCCCTTTTTCTGGTAAGTACAATCCACCCTCATTTACTGTACAAGTTCTATACTATTGCAGCTATTGCCATGAAACTTAGATGTAAAAATGGATTCTGAGTACAATAAAATTGTTAAAAAATGTCTTTGAAGGTTGTGATTTATGCAAGGTTAAAATGAAAGTTATATTTGTTTGCAAAGCTGTGATGGGTGCTGTCGGCATCTTGTAGAAAATACTAGTATAATGAATTCATAATGTAAATAAAATATAACAATGCACCCTTCTGTTCATGCCATTTGCTTTTTATAATAATTTTTACTTCAAATACATCATATCTTTTCAAAATTAGTGTTTTTCACTGTAATTTTTCTGTTAATAAAATCACAATTTTTTTCCTACATTAATATATTAACCTTAGCTTAGTTAAAGTTAAAATGATGCTTTCTAGCACTGTGCAAAATTTCATTGCAATATGAGTATCTTCAGACAGAACTTAAGATTTCAACATCAGCCAAAACAGATGGCTATTCCCCCACCCCCCCTATATTGGGGAGGGGGGGGGGAGGGATAGTATAGGGGTTAGAGTGTTGCCCTCCTGTTTTGATGGCTGGGAATCAAAACACAACAGAGGTGCTTGTTTTAGGGAATTTTATCCTGGAGTAAACACCCAAACTCCAGATGAGACTATAAACCAAGGCCCTATGTGTGAATGCATGCAGAACATCTTGTGCACACATTCAAAGCCCGTTCCACTTTTCAGAAGAGCTGGCTATTTCATGCCAATAGGAATGGATGACAAAATTTAAAAAACACATGCACACACACAGGCATTGTGTATAGTCATCATCCCTGAAGTCAAAATGCAGCTACCTTGTTGATAGACAGTAAAATCGATTGCATACGCAAAGTCTCACTATTGGTGAACCTCAGGAAAAAAAAATGTGCTCCCCTGTTCATCTACTCTACACTAAAGTATCCATCAATACAAAAATGCAATAGGCCTACAATACAAAAAAAATGTAACTTCTGTCAGATTGTAAACTCCAAACAAGTGGATTAGTAATCTAGCAGCAACAAGCACCTGAATACAAATATTTTATGTAATGAAATATTCATAAGATTTCTCATCTGAAGGGAAAAAAAAGTCATTTCACTTCATGCACACACACATGCCAGGGTTTTTACAAAACAAACTTCATATCTTTTCCAAACCTTCTCAAGATATTTTTTCAGGTTTTTACTCAGAACAAAATTCTACCAGTCCCTGCTTTACTGTCGGCAAAACTGGAAAGTTACATGCCTCCAATTCATGAATACTAGTCTGTGGGAGTGGGCCTTGTGTGGGAAAGATTTTTAAAGCTTCATTTCTCAAAACAAATCATGAAATAACTTATAAAATTATAGCTTATGAATTATGAAAAAACTTATTTCGTATTTCATGATGCTTGAGATCTGAGAACTTTTTGACTGCCCTGGTAAATTTTTGCTGTAAAAATTTCAGCAAGTTGCATGTTGCATCTTTTCTGTATGTGCAAACGCATGCATACACATGTTCTGCTTTTTGAAAGAGTAGGTCATTTGTGCCAACGGAAATAGATAAAAAATTCATAAAACCGCATGCACATGGGGACTGGATGTAAAAAAGCACATGAGTGCTTATTCCATTATCTCTGAAAAAAAAGAATAAATAAATAAATTTTCTTTCCCCTATGATATGGCTTCTTGAAACAAGTCTCCCATGTTAAATATAATAATATACATTTAACACTGCACTCCAAAGTTAACCACATTAGGAACTGGTTGTGACAAAATTCACAAAAGTGCATACACATGGGGACTGGATGTAAATAAAACCCCACATGAGTATTTATTTCATTATCCTCTAAATAAAAGAATGAATAAATAAGTAAAAGAAATAAATAATACAAAATAAATATTTAATGTTTGATATTGTTCAATCATTTGACTTTCACTAATGAATCAAAAGCCTTCAAGCCACTTTTGAACACTTCTCTTTACCGAAATGTGCAGACACTGACATTGTGAAAGAATATGTGCATTAACAGAATGGCAAGTAAAATTTCTCCATTTCTACTGGGCAGAGAAGAGAGATAATTCTCCATTTACACTGGGCAGAGAAGGGAGATAAATCTCCATTTACACTTGGCAGAGAAGGGAGATTATTTTCCATTTATACTGGGCAGAGAAGGGAGGTAATTCTCTCTTTACAATGGGCAGTGAAGGGAAATAATTCTCATTTACACTGGGCAGAGAAGGGAGATAATTCTCCATTTACACTGGGCAGAGAAGGGAGATAATTCTCCATTTACACTGGGCAGAGAAGGGAGACAATTCACCATTTACACTGGGCAGAGAAGGGAGATAATTAACCATTTACACTGGGCAGAGAAGGGAGATAAATCTCCATTAACACTGGGCAGAGAAGGGAGATAAATCTCCATTTACACTGGGCAGAGGAGGGAGATAATTCTTATCTACTAAATTTGTCAATTTTGACAGAATTCTGGGAACTAGAAATTTGTTTGAATTTTGATTATGGTTCCTTGCTCTTGGAGTTGACTGGTAAACCTAATTTATTTATTTTTATTTATAAAAAAAAAATGTTTTCCAGACCCAAAACTGATTTTTCAAGGTCTAAAAAAGGTATTCCCATTTTCCCAGGACCTCTCCAGACTTTCAGGATTCTATAGATACAAAACCCGACATGCTTGCGTGTATGCATACACACACACACACACACACACAAACACACACACACACACACACACAGGCCATCTTGTGCCGGTGGGAACAGATGACACTGATTTACAAAACTGCATACACACAAGTATCATACAAATATCATACAAAGAACACAAGACCAATAACTATGTGAAAGAAGAAATCAAAAAGCGTGTGGGCCCCCAAGAGCCTTTGCTCTCCACCATAAAGAGAGAAAGCTGATGTGGTTTGGTCACACCACAAGACACAACACCCTAGCAAAAACCATCTTGCAAGGAACAGTCGAGGGCAAGAGAAGAAGAGGCCGCCAAAAGAAATCATGGGTTGACAACATCAAAGACTGGACCGCCCAACCCCTACAACACCTCCTACTAGCCACACAGGATCGTGAAGCATGGAAAAAGATCTCTGTTGCGTCTTCTCTCATGTCCCCCCTACGTCCTTTGGGACATGGGACTGAGTGAGTGAGTGATACACACAAGGACTAGATGTTAAAAAGCAAATGAGTGCTTATTCCATTATCCTCTATATAACAGAATAAATAAAAATAAGCACACACACACACACTCTCTCTCTCTCACATGCTTTCACATGCACACTTTATACATTCAATAACACAAGTCTATAGTCGATCACACACAGATACACTTTGTCTAAAATCACTAGATATGAATATACATTAAACTGAAGATACTACTACTACTACTACCACACACACACACACACACACACAGAGGGACAGGATAGCCTCGTGGTTAGTGTTGCACATTGCATTTGTGATCTGCTGACCTGGGTTCAAATCAAGATCAAGAGGGTTTTCTCCTCTGGAGTTAACATCAGTGTCAACTCCACTCCCCCTTAAAGTCCTTCCCATGAGACTATAAACTAAGGTCTCGTGTGTGAACACATGCAAATCATCTGCACATGTTAAAACCCTTTCAACTTGGGAATGGATGTCAAAATTTACAAAACTTCCTACATGCGGGGGATTGGATGTAAAAAAGCACATGAGTGCTTATTCTATTATCCTCCAATTAAAAGAATAAACAAAATAAATATATAATTATATTTAACACTGCGCTCTAAAGTTAACCACATTAGCAATTGGTTGCAAATTGGAATGGCAATTAAACATTTTTCAGTTTTAATACATTACTGAGCAGAGAAGGGAGATAATTCTCATCTACTAAATTTGTCAATTTTGACAAGAGTTAAGGGAACTACAAATCTGTTTTGAATTTGAGTTATGGTTCCTTGCTCTTGGAGTATTTATTTATTTAAAAAAAAAATGTTTTCCAGGCCAAAACTGATTTTCCAAGGTCTATGAAGGTTTTCCCACTTTCCTAGGACTTTCCCTTTCAGGATTCTATAGATTTGAAACCTGACATGCATGTATGCATGCATGCATTATCCTCACAACAAAAGAATAAAATAAAATAAAAAGAAACATAAACACACATGCACACACACACACACACACTACAGTACACACGCACTACAGTACACACACATACACTACACTACACTACACTACACTACACACACACACACACACACGCACAAACGCACACACATGCACGCACACACACACACACACACACACAAATAAAATAAATTAAAAAAACACACAGAACACATACACACACACACACAAGAACATAAAAGAATAAAATAAAACTAAATAAATAAAACACACACTGACACACACTTCACACCACACACACACACACACACTACACAACACACACACACACACACACACACACATACACACACACTACACAACACACACACACTACACAACACACACGCACTGACCTTCTCTGGCTGTCCATTTTGACGGTGAATTTATCCAGCATCCAATGCTTGATCACATCTGGCCACTCTGTAGGGAGAGGGTCTGAAAAACATAACACACACACACAAACACCATCACCATCACACACTTCATAACACCCACAATCATAACAACAACTTGACTGAAATAATAATCTATAGAATTTATATAGCGCTAAATCTTGTAAAGCAAACAAATCAAAGGATCTTAAACAACAAGTGCTGAAACAACAATAACACTGAAATTTTCAAGCAGTGAGTGTGTGGTGGGCAAAACTGAACCTGGCGGAGTCCATCCCTCTCCATGTTGCTGGGTGCATGCTGGGTATGTTTGTGTTGACCATGCCACCAGCCATAGCTGGTTCATGTACAACAGATAAATGCTTTCTTTGTTTTTTTTTTCTTGGCTACAGTGTTCCGAGGTTCATCAACAGCAAGATTTTGCGTATGCAACCATTTTTGCCCACCTTGAAGGTAGCCACATTGTGCTTCTGGGAGAATGGGTTTTTGATATGCATGCAAGACGTGCCTGCATTTGCACAAGGGAACTCAGTTTACAGCTTCGTTCATACAATCAAAACATTTGCATTCAGCCTTTTCTTACATATACAACCCATAACAACAGTATTGAACGAATTCAAATGTACACATGCACACAAAAACACAACACACACAAAAACACACACACACACACACATTGGATGTAAAAAAGCACATGAGTCTTATTCCATTATCCTCAAAAGAATAAATTCGAAAAAAAAAAAAACCTCCAAAAAAACCCCCAACATCAACAACAACACACACAAAAGCACTAACGCTCAAACACACACACACATAAAGGTGAACAACACTAAGGATAACAACAGAGTTAAGTGCCCCTGACGCTGACCGCGCACTCCGCTGCTGTTTGCGTGCGTGCGTGTGTGTGTACATCCGAATTTGCTAAAACTATTTATCGTCATTGGTTGCTTGTGTGTTGTGTGGGTTGAGTGCAAGCGCTTTTGATTTGTTTTTGCAAGATATAGTGCTATATAAATTCCATGTATTATCATTATTATTATTATTATTACCTCGTTTGCGGAGCTGGTCGGCCTTGAAGAGAAACATGGACATCATGTAATGCAGGTACAACAGCTGACACGACCTCTCCTGTCGACGACCTTCATCCAGGGGCAACGACTGCAAACGACTCAGCACAGAGTGCTGGTACCTGTTTACACAATGAAACAACCAAACATTCTCCTCTCTGTGAATTGAAAAAAAAAAAAAAAAGATTGATTTTCTTCATTCTACAAGTAGAGAGAGAGAGAGAGAGAGAGAGAGAGAGAGAGAGAGAGAGAGAGAGAGAAGAGAGAGAGAGAGAGAGAGAGAGAGACAGACAGACAGACGACAGACAGACAGACAGACAGACAGACAGACAGACAGAGAGTGTGAGTGTGTACATGTTTTGTGAGTGATGTGTGTGTGTGTGTGTACGTGTGTGTGTGTGCATGAGTACAACTGTGTTCAAGACTAAATTCTTTTATTTCAAGAATAATGGAATGAGGGCTCATGTGCCTTCCCCCCCCCCCCCCCACCCCCCTTTACATCCAGCCCCAGTGTGCATGCAGTTTTGTAATGTGATTTTCATTATATGCATGCGTATGTGTGTGTATACATGAGATTATTATTATTATTATTATATTACATGGAATTTGTATAGCGCTATCTCTTGTAAGAACAATCAAAGCGCTGCTCAAGTACTCAGTTTTGATTAAAAAATATTTTGTTAAAAAAAAACACCCTGTATTTTTGTTGCAAAGCATTTCCACACAAAAACTGGCTTTTGAAATTCGTTTTCTTTTCCTTTTTCTCGCCTTTTAGGAGAATACATTTTTTTTGTAGGGGTGGGGGTGGGGTGGGTCAGAATGCAACCAGATTCATCACCATCATCACCTTCTTCATCATCATTATGACCACCACCACCATCATCATCATCACTTCCACCACCACCACCACCATCAATAACCACCACCACCATCATCACCACCATCATCATCACTTCCACCATCATCATCACTTCCACCACTACCATCATCACTTCCACCACCACCACCATCACCAATAACCACCACCACCACCATCATCACCATTATCATCACTTCCACTACCACCACCACCATCATCATCACTTCCACCACCACCACCACCATCACCACCACCACCACCACCACCACCACCAATAACCACCACCACCACCATCATCACCATTATCATCACTTCCACTACCACCACCACCATCATCATCACTTCCACCATCATCATCACTTCCACCACTACCATCATCACATCCACCACCACCACCATCACCAATAACCACCACCACCACCATCATCACCATTATCATCACTTCCACTACCACCAACCACACCACCACCACCCACCACCAATAACCACCACCACCACCCACCACCAATAACCACCACCATTATCACTTCCACCACCACCACCACCACCACCAATAACCCCCCCCCCCCCCCACCACCACAATAACCACCACCACCCTCCCCAATAACCACCACCACCGTTACCCCCCCCTGTAATCACTACTTACGTCCCCTTCTCTCTCCATCCCTCAGTGTCTGAGGAGAACATTTGATGAAGACATCGGCCGCGTGGACCAAACTATCCATCTGTGTCGGACCCAAAACTGCACACACAGCAACGTCACATCAATAATAATGATGATAATAATAAAAACGATAATAATAAAAACGATAATAATAAATAATGATAATAATAATAATGATCTGTGTCGACCCAAAACTGCACACACAGCCACATCACATTTCATCACATTAATAATAATGATGATGATGATGATAATAATGATGGTGATGATGATGATGATGATAACAACAACATAATAATAATAATGATAATAATAATAATAATGGTGATGATGATGATGATGACAATGATGAAGATAATAATAATAATAATAATAATAATAATATAATAATAATAATAATAATGGTGATGATGATGGTGATGATAACAATAACAATTATAATAATAACAATAACAACAACAATAATAATAATGATAATAATAACAATGATGATAATGCTGATGATAATAATAATAATAATGATAATAATAGTAATGATAATAATAATAATAATGATCTGCGTTGGACCCAAAACTGCACACACAGCAACGTCACATCAATAATAACGATAATGATGATGATAATGATAATAATACAAACGGTAATAATAATAATGATAATAATAATGATGATCTGTGTCGGACCCAAAACTGCACACACAGCAACGTCACATCAATAATAATGATGACGATGATAGCAATAATGATAATGGTGATGATAACAATGACGATGATGATGATAATGATGATAATAATAATGATCTGCGTTGGACCCAAAACTGCACACACAGCAACATCACATCAATAATAATGATGATGATGACGATGATAGCAATAATGATAATGGTGATGATGATAACAATGATGATGATGATGATAATAATGATGATACCGTAAAATCCCTAGCATAAGCCCACCATCTAGCAAACGCCCACCGCCCACTTTGGGCCAAAAGTTGTGCACAGGGGTAACTACCTAGCAAACGCCCACCCTGCTTTTTTCAAAGAGATGCTCACTTTCACTAGGATTTGTGTAGACTGTTCTAAAAGTCATCTTTTCCCCCTTCTTTACCTTTTCGTGTTTCTTTCCTTTTTTTCCTATTCTTTGTCCCCTCTCATCACTCCCACCCATCCCCAACAAAGTGATTAAAATTACATCATGCTTTTTCCACTGACGTCTTTTATCTGTCAGTGACATACCGGTGGCAACGCTTCCTGATGGCCGGAAGTTGGTTCTTGAATCTCTCTGTGCCATTTTTGCAAAATGCTGAAGCGACAGTCTTACACTGTATCTTTCAAATTGGAAGCCCTCCAGTATCTGGATAACGAAGCAGTGTGGAATATTTCCAGTGTGCCCATGAATTTTCTGTGGATAGGTCAAGTCTTCTTCTCACACACACCTAACTTACATGCTTTCGGGGTTTGTATTCACTCAATTGCAGGTTGAGACACAAAAATTACTTTGTGCAAAGGGGTCTATCCCTAGCAAACGCCCACCCCCCAATTTTGCCCTAAATCTGTGCACAGGGGGGGGGGGGGGTGGGCGTATGCTAGGGATTTTACGGTAATAATAATAATAATGATCTGCATTGGACCCAAAACTGCACACACAGCAATGTCACATCAATGATAATAATGATGATGATGATGATGATGATGATGATGATGATGATGATAAAAGTAATAATGATAATAATAATAGTGATGATGATGATAATAATAATAATAATAATAATAATAATAATAATAATGATGATGATGATGATGATGATAATAAGAATGATGATTAATAATAATAATATAATAATAATGATGATGATGATAGGTAAATGTACAGGTAAAGGTGTCCCATAGCCTATGTGGTCATAGGGGAGTGAGGCATCAGAGATCTCAGCTTTTCTAGAGGTCAGCATATTGAGGGCAGCACCCATCTCCTCTCCCTCGCTGCTTTACCTTCCCTGACCCTAAAGAGGGCAGGTACCCATTGACACCTGGGTGAACTGGGGGAGAGACAGTACTGAAGCCAAGACGTGCAATCGGTCACCCATCCAACTGGTAACCACGATTGACGCTGCTTAACTTGACTTGGGGAAGCAAGCACTCTTAATGATGATAATAATAATATATGATAATAATAATGATGATGATGATGATAATAATGATAATAATAATAATGATAATAATAATATGGATTTATATAGCACTGAATCTAGTTAAGCAAACAAATCAAAGCGCTTGCATTCAAATTCATTCAAACGCATGAAAAACCTTTAACAAATGAGATTAACAGATTCTAGATTTACCCCCCCCCCCCCACACACACACACACACACATACACCAATAAATGGAATGTTTTAAGACCATTGGCTAGAAAAGACATATGAACTTACAAACGATTAAAAAAATCAATAATCTCTAACCCCCTCTTATGATGCTACCTTGATCCTTTTCTTCCTGTCACCTCCTTCTAGTTTACTGTCTTCCTTCTTGGTCTATTCACCTACCGTTTTTTTCCTCCAGAAAGACTTAAAAGATAACGATTCTCTCCCATGCATAAGTTGGATGCGCTGGGCCTGACTTGTCAGTGCTTAACGGCAGCAGAACGCATTTTTGTTCATATGACAGACAACAATAGTTGCTGTCTGAGTGTTCAATGAAGAAAAAGAAAGAAGAAGGAAGAGGAGGAGGATGCAAAGAATGCAAAGAAGAAGAAGAGAAGAAGGAGAAGAGAAGAAGGAGAAGAAGAAGGAGAAGAAGAAGAAAAAGAAGAAGAGAGAAAAAAAAGAAGAAGAAGAAAGAGGAAGAAGAAGAAGGAGAAAGAGAAGGAGGAGGAGGAGGAGGAGGAGGAGGAGGAGAAGAAGAAGAAGAAGAAGAAGAAGAAGAAGAAGAAGAAGAAGAAGAAGAAGAAGAAGAAGAAAGAAGAAGAAGAAGAAGAAGAAGAAGAAGAAGAAGAAGAAGGAAGAGGAGGAGGAGGAGAATTGTGAAGAATTGCACAGAGGAAGCGGAAGAAGAAGAATGCAAGGAAGAATTCTGAAGAAGGAGGAGGAGAAGAAGAAGAAGAAGCAGAAGAAGAAGAAGCAGAAGCAGAAGCAGAAGCAGAAGAAGAAGAAGCAGAAGAAGAAGCAGAAGAAGAAGAAGAAGCAGAAGCAGAAGAAGAAGAAGCAGAAGCAGACTTACTGTCTTTGAGGTTGTACACCTCTGCAGGACTCTCGCATCTCTGTTGAAAGGGGGCAGAGCTGACCAGGCCCCTTGGTCTTCAGCCACTGTTGTATGCACATACATACACATAGTATATAAAACATATGCATACATACATACATGTATACATACACATAGTATATATAACATATGCATACATACATACATGTATACATACACATAGTATATATAACATATGCATACATACATACATGTATACATACACATAGTATATATAAAACATATGCATACATACATACATGTATACATACACATAGTATATAAAACATATGCATACATACATACATGTATACATACACATAGTATATAAAACATATGCATACATACATACATGTATACATACACATAGTATATATAACATATGCATACATACATACATGTATACAATCACATAGTAATATAAAACATATGCATACATACATACATGTATACATACACATAGTATATATAACATATGCATATATACATACATGTATACATACACATAGTATATAAAACATATGCATACATACATACATGTATACATACACATAGTATATAAAACATATGCATACATACATACATGTATACATACATACATGTATACATACACATAGTATATAAAACATATGCATACATACATACATGTATACATACACATAGTATATAAAACATATGCATACATACATACATGTATACATACACATAGTATATAAAACATATGCATACATACATACATGTATACATACTTACATGACACATACATACATACATAAATACAAATATATATATATATATCGGTCGGTTGGTTGGTCGGTGTCTCTCTCTCTCTCTCTCTCTCTCTCTGATTATATATATATAATATATATATATATAATATAATATATATATATATATATATATATATATATACATATATATATAATGTCTGTCTGTCTGTCTGTATTTATATATCTATATATATCTATATATATAATATGCCTATATTGTAGGGAATGTGAACACACAAATTCGTCTAAATATAATAGTATGTAACCCACACATGTCCTTACGCACAAACACAGATCCACACACACCACACACACACACACACACACACACACACACACACACACACACACACACACACACACACACACCACACACACACACACACACACTCACACACACACACACACACACACACACTCACACACACACACACTCACACACACACACACACACACACACACACACACACACACACACACACACACACACACACACTCACACACACACACACACACACACACACACTCCCACCAAATGGAGTTGACATGGGAGATGTTAAAAAAAAAATCCCACCCTTAATTCACCAGACACCCACAAGATTCGAACCCACAACTTTATAGACCCATAGGACTGAAATGGAACGGTCTTAACCACTCGGCTATAGCGTCCATCCCAAAAAATTAAAAAAACAAATTTTACCCTTAAATCTAGATGATATGGTTTACAGAATAACACACCGAATATGAAAAACATAACCACCAAATCTTACAAATCATCTCACAATCACACAACACAAAACAAAACATCAACAACAACGCAAACAAAAAACCCCCTCAAACTCTCTTCACACGACTCAAATCTCGCAACGAATGACCCCTGAAGGTCAGGAGAGGTCACTGACCTTGCTGCGGGCTCTGCTCTGTCAGGTTGGAGGCCTTGACCGCTGACCCCATAATGGTGGCGAAAGCTTCCCCCGTCATGTGGTTCCTGTGGCGACTTTCCATTGCCGACTTCTGCTTCTGACTTCCAAAGGAGGCCGTCAGCATGTCCACTGGAGTGAGAGACTGCAAAAAAATATAACCGTCACCAAAAAAATCCATCATGTTATATTTTCATCCACTTTAAGGATGCGAGTTTTGAGAGTGTTGCTCAAATGACCTGACCAACACTGCAGGTGTCTGTATCTCTCAGGGGCCTGGTTGATGCTGGGATATATGATGATAGTAAGCGTAGAGTACAGCCCTGTCAAGTAGTCTCTAAGCACATGCACTTACATATTATACTACATCATTATATCATTCTCATTGATCATCATGCAATCGCTGACTTCTCTTTCTGACTTCCAAAGGAGGCCGTCAGCATGTCAGCTGGAGTGAGAGACTGCAAAAATAACCATCACAAAAAATCCATCATTTTATATAACATCAGTGCTGACTCCACTCCCCTGAAAGTACTTCAGATGAGACTGTAAACTGAGGCCCTGTGTGGAAATGCACGTAGAAATTTTATGCACACACTGAAAACCCGTTCCACCTTTTGGAATAGCAGACTATTGTGTGCCTGTGTGAACAGATGACAAAATTGACAAAACTGCATACACAGGGACTGGATGTAAAAAGCACAAATACTTTTTTGGAGTGGTGGTGGGGCCGTTAAATTTTAAGCACATGAGTGCTTATTCCATTATCCTAACAAAAAAAGCATTTAAAAAAAATGAAAAGGGGAGAAGTCAAGTTAATTCAAAACACTGAGTTTATCTAACAAATATTTGCAGATGGAAGCTAGACACCATCAACCCCCCCCCCCCCCCCCCCAAATAAAACAAAAAGAGAGAAAATAATAATAATAATAATAAAATTCTAATGATAATAATGATACTAACAACAATAATGATACTAACAACAATAATGATACTAACAACAACAACAACAACAATAATAATAATGATGATGATGATGATGATGATGATGATGATGATGATGACAATAATGATGATGACGATGATGATGACGACGACGATGACGATGATAAAACCAACAACAATAACAATAATGACAACAACAATAATAAAAATGATAATATAATAATAATAATATAATAATAATAAAAAGATAATGATGATGATGATAAGAACAACAATAATAGTAATATTAATAACAACAACAATAATAATAATAATAATAATAATAATAATAATAATAATAATGATAAGATATGGGATTTATACAGCGCTTATCTTGTAGAACCCACCTTTTTCTGACTGAGGGAGTCCTGCAGGACTTTTTCTTTCTGCAGGTCCTCTGAAACAGACAGACAGGGTCCATCGTCACATCACAGGGATTTATTTCTCTATTTATTTATTTATCTATTTATTTATTCGTTTATGTCGAGGATAATGGAATAAGCACTCATGTGCTTTCTTGCATCCAGTCCCCGTGTGTATGCAGTTTTGTAAATCTTGTCATCTGTTTCCACCGGCACATGATGGCCCACTCTTACAAAAAGCAGAACAGGATTTAACATGTGCGTAAGATCTGTGTGCGTTCGCACACAAGGCCTCAGTTTATAGTCTCATCCGAAAGACTTTCGGGGGGAGTAGAATCAGCGCTGATGTTAACTCCTGAGGAAAAAATCCCCTCGAACGGGAATCAAACTAGGGTCATCAAATTGCGAGCGCAATGTTCTGACCACCAGGCTATCCCGTCCCCCATAGGCCTAGCTAGTGGTTAGAACATTGCAGTCCTGATCTGTTGGCCCTGGATCGAGCCAACACAAAGACTCCTGTGTTAACCCTCTTGCATTCGGATTCTCTGAACACAAACTGCCCCTATATTTCGCATTCCATCACGAAATCAGGTCAGGCACACATGCTGGCTGGCCTTCTCCTCCTTCTTAGTTCATACAAGCAGCTATAATTACTTCCAGACTCTCAGCAGGATTTGTACCTCTAGCCTGATAGAGCTTTGACATGTGGTAGCAATTAGTGATGGTCAAAGTATATGATGGAAATCTACTGTGTGTAAATCCTGGCAAATCCCGGATCAGGTTTCAGGGGGGGGGGGGGGGGGGGAGGGGGCAATTATTTGATCCCGGCAAATCACGGTTCAGGACTAAGAGAGTTACGGGTATATCTAGGACTTTACATCCTCTTAATAATTCTTTAACTACATCTAAATGCTTCAAAAACTAAATATTCCCAAAATGTTTTCTGCATTTGTTCTGCTATTATATCAGTCCATTATATATTGTTTGATTGCCCTGTGCTCATTGCATCGTATAAAAGCAAAGGGATAGATCTAAGAAAAAAAAAGAGGAAATATCCAAAGTGTTCTGTATAATTTCGAGTTGCATGTCCTAGTATCAGTTGCAGAAAGTATTTGCCAGTCACCAGAAGGGCAGTTACTGTAAATGAAATTTTATAGACTTATCACCATCCATTACATTCTTCATCCTTTTACCTTTCCCCTCATCCAGTTTCCAGTACATTCTTAACGTGAATGAACCACTGTCTAAATCACCTAGTAGTGAAAAAGGTAAAGGTGACCCATACGGCCATAACCTGTGTGGTCGTAGGGGAGTGAGACATCTGAGACCTCAGCTTCTCTAAGGGCCAGCATATTGAGGGCGGCACCCATCTCCTCTCCCCCACTGCTTTACTTTCCCTGACCCTATAGAGGGCAGGTACCCATTTACAGCTGGGGAACTAGGGAAATGTACTGAAGACAAGGCACATAAATGGTCACCCATCCACTTGGTAACCACGCTTCATGCTGCTTAACCTTAGCTTGGGGAAAATGAGTACTCTGACCACTGAGTTATCCCGTCAACATCTGCTATTGTTCAAAACTCAGTAAATTTTTAATTCACTCTTTCCAAAAACCTTTCTCAGTCAGAGAAGTCAGTTTTTCTCTACTTGAAAAAAAAGCTATTATATTATTTTAGTTTCTTTTTTTTAAAAATCATATTGCTGTTCCTACCATGTCAAACACTTCCTTCTTGGTTAATTTTGGCACTGACAATATTTCGAGGGCAAAATGCGATTAGATTTATTCTTCATTTCAATTTGTTTGTGATCCTTCATATTCCAAAACGATGAAAGGAATTAAACCTTGAATATCCCCAAACTTGGAATACAGCTACCTTAATGGAAGGTAAAAAAACCAAACAGTTGCATTTGCAAAATCTCACCTTGGAGCTCTACCTGAGGAATGAAAAAAACCCAACAAAACATCCCTTGAATTTCAAGCACATGTGTGAACCTATACCAGGGTTCATACAGACTTGGTGGAGCAAAATTTAGGGCTTTTTAGGGCCTTTTTTTAGGGCCTTTTAATCCAAATTTAGGGCCTAGCCGCGGGGTAACAAATGTATAGATAGCAACCTAAATACACCTTTCCTTACACACACATATATATACATATACATATATATATATATATATATAATATATATATATATATATCAACCTCAAACAGAGTCAAGTGAGCAAAGTCACCTTATGTGAAACTGTATGGTGGATACTGACACTACTTCATGTTATTCTAGAGTAGAATGTCTTTCAATCATGGATACAACAAGAGACAAGGAGGTGACAGGCAGCAGAGTCCTAAAGAGGGAAAGGGGGGGATAACAATATGTGTGTGTGTGTGTGTGTGTGTGTGTGTGTGTGTGTGTGTGTGTGTGTGTGTGTGTGAGTGCGTGTGTATGCGTGTGACTGTTTTGATTTATTTGATTGATTCTTTTATATCGAGGATAATGGAATAAGCTGTGACTGTGAGTGAGTGAGTGAGAGTGAGTGTGTGTGTGTGTGTGTGTGTGTGTCAGGGGTGGGAATTGACAGAGTCAAAAAACTCTGAAAAGTGGGGGGGTCCAGGGGGCTTTGCCCCCTGGTGGGGTCAAGGGGCAGAGCCCCTTGTGGGGGTCAGGGGGCGTTGCCCCCTGAAGCTGAAGGTTTTTCAACAATTCTAGCCTGTTTAACAGCCTCTCCTTGAGCTAATTTCAGTTTTTGATACTAAGCAATTTCTGCCTTAAAATAAGCTCTCCAAGAATGACTTTCTGTCATTTCTTCAATCTAAAGGAGGTTCTATACCCAAGTAATCACATAGCAAAATTAGTATATTTCTAGACAAATGTGCACTAATGCAGATACAGGAAGAAAGAGAAAGTAAGTACTGACACATAGAGAAACAGAGAGAAAAAAAACAGAGAGAAAGAAAGGGGGGTGTGGGGGGGGGAGAGGTGTTGTGTGTGTGTGTGTGTGTGTGTGTGTGTGTGTGTGTGTGTGTGTGTGTGTCTGTGCGTGTAAGAAACAGGAGAGGTGGAGAAAATGAGACAGAGACAGAGAGAGAAGTGTGTGTGTGTGTGTGTGTGTGTGTGTGTGTGTGTGTGTGTGTGTGTGTGTGTGTGTGTGTGTGTGTGTGAGGGAGAGGGAGAGAGAGAGAGAGGGAGAGGGAGAGAGAGCGAGATCAATACACTCTTATGAAGACTGAAGAAGATCCTATGTCTTTCTCATTTTAAAATCAAGTTGAAGCCCCCGTACAAAAGCAGATTAAAAATTCATCTGATTTCAGAGTGAACTCACCATGACAGTTTGCATGGCCAAAAAACAAGTTCTGTGTATGTGTGTACTTTCCGGCTGTCCGGTACAGCGGAGGCTGTGTTCCACAGATGTAACTTTAGAACAGTCACTCTGCCGTTTTAAACGATCAACTGATTTCCCGATGATGCGAAAGGGTTACTGTTCCATGATTTGCCAAGAAATTAGTGCTTCTATAACTTAAGTGCCATGGTTTGTTATTTTCCGACCGTGTTCCAATTTCCGACACCATTTGCTAATGAAAGCTCAACTTTCACTATCAAGAGACATAGCGCAAGTTTTAAACATTGCTCGGCAAAACGAACCAATTTTTCTGTTTGTGCATCTATATCGGCAACTGTACCTCTTCTAGCCTCATCATGGACTGTTAGTGTCAATTTGCGTTTATTCCGCGTCTTTCTTTGCTTGTAAGTGTGTCAGTTCGATCTGTTTTTCCACGAAAGTCTACACTACTTTTCGCCATTTTGTTTTGAAAGAGATGCTGTGCGCATGCGCTATAAGGGGAGACAACTGAACGATAGGATCTAGCAGACGACATAATGCATCTCATCGCTTAACGATAGAAGACTATATTTTTGATTTTCGGATTTTTATTAATTAAACTGTATTTTCTTATTTTACAACTTTTTCCGGAACAAATACAGAAGGTGCACAGGTCTGCACAAGGTTGCACACCACTTTTTGCGAAGCAAAGCGATCACATTTCCAAGGGAGGCAATTACTATTACCTCCCTTTACGAAATAGGTGGCCCGACGCGAGTAGCAGACGACAAGCATTCTATCAGCGATAATACGATCTTCGGACACGCTTCTCGGATTTATTTCTCCAAAGTTTTATTTTGAATATATATTTTTTAATTTTTAAAATAAAATCTCACACATGACTTCCATTTTTAGGGCTTTTTAGGGCCTCCAGGGCAATATGTCTCATTTTTAGGGCTTTTTAGGGGCCCTATTTTGGCTTTCCCAAAATTAGGGCTTTTTAGGGCTTTTTAGGGACTTGTGCGAACCCTGTATACATGTATGAATGCTAACACATGCAAGCACATTTATGACATTTGTGCAAGAACATAGCGTGCATTTCTAATATCACTTTGAGTGAACAGACCTAAAATCAAATCAAATCGAATAGCGTGCATGCATGCCTGTTGCCGTTACCTTTGGTGCGAGGCTGCAGCTGGAAAATATGAGCAGGAGACATGGTGACCTGACCTGTGACCTTGTTGACCTCCGCTACGTAATACCTGCACACAGTATGTGAGTCATGCGTTGTAGTCTTGTGGCACGTGCTAAGTTTCCAATATTCACAACAAGTGTAAGCACAAACTGACTAAGTTTTGAATGATAATGATGAATACAGCAAAAGTCTATATTCAAGTACACAAATACATTAACATTCACAACTGACGTAAATAAAAACTGTCAAAAGTTTAAAATGATAACAATTAATATATCAAAAGTCTATATTTAAGCACATAAATACTGCAACATTCACAACTGACACAAATAAAAATTGTCGTAAGTTTAAAATGACAATGATGATTACACCAAACATCTATTAGCAAAAAACAGAAGATAATTTATAATCCAGAAGTTGAAAAAAAATATAGACCTTAAATCATTTTTAATAAATTACTGGTCATTTGAAAGTTTAAGGGAAAGAACTCTTTGCGACTGTCAAAGGAAACATTTAACCTAATGCCACCACCTGTTTCCCTTCAACTGAATGCTGCTTAAATTTTTATATTTTTTTATATTTAAAAAAATCTGATAGGAACTGCAGCCAGGCATAGCAAACGTTACTTTGTGTCATCAAGACTGCCATAGTTCTAGCTAAACTATATTTATTTATTTATTTTATTTTATATTTATTATTTTATATCAAGGATAATGGAATAAGCACTCATGTGCTTTTTTACATCCAGTCCCCGTGTGCATGCATTTTTGTAAATCTTGTCATCCGTTCGCACCGGCACACAACATCCTACTCTTACGAAAAGTGGAACAGCATTTAATGTGTGCGCATGATGTTCTGCCGTGCGTTCGCACACGGGGCCTCGGTTTACAGTCTCATCCGAAAGACTTTTGGGGAGAGTGGAGTCAGCACTGATGTTAACTCCAGGGGAAAATGCCCTCGAACAGGAATTGAACCCGGGTTGTCAAAAATTGTGAACGCAGTGTTCTGACCACTGGGCTATCCCGTCCCCCTATGACCACAGGAAGGGTGGTGGTTTTTTTTAGTGTTTTTTGCTGCCTCATCTTCCATGAGCCACAGAATCAGAGACAGTTTTCTTTCATTGCATGATGATCAATAACGATGAATATGATGTAACAATTCTGCTATGGAAGTGCATTTACTTTGAGACTACTTGACAGGGCTATACTCTTCGTTTACTATCATAATATATCCCAGCGTCAACCGGGCTCAAGAGATACAGACATCTGCAGTGTTGGTCTGGTAATTTGAGCAACACTCTCAAACTCGCATCCGTAAAGTGGATGAAGCTCGACTGTGTGGTCCCAGTCTTCCCACTGGGCCCACAGCACACTCATTCTAAGTAGGAACTGGCCGGAGTAAAAAAAAATTCCCTACGACTCTTATGGGATTCAAACCAGCAACCTTCCAATCCCTAACCCAAGGCACTAGCCAGTGTGACATGGTAAGATAAAGGTAAAGGTGTCCCATAACCTGTGTGGTGGTAGGGGAGCGAGGCGTCAGAGACCTCAGCTTCTCTAGGGGCCAGCATATTGAAGGTGGCGCCCATCTCCTCTCCCTCGCTGCTTTACCTTCCTTGACCCTAGAGAGGGCAGGTACCCATTTACAGCTGTGTGAACTGGGGAACTGTACTGAAGCCAAGGCGCGCAATCGGTCACCCATCCAACTGGTAATCCTGCTTGACGCTGCTAAACTTGGCAGGGGGAAAGCGAGCGCTCTGTCCACTGAGCTATCTTGTCCTGTCCCCATGGTGGCTGGTGCAATTTCAGTGAGTTTGAA
>CM060344.1:34592216-34597216 GCA_030674155.1 Stramonita haemastoma | reverse complement strand
GTGTGTGTGTGTGTGTGTGTGTGTGTGTGTGTGTGTGTGTGTGTGTGCGCGCGCGCGCGCGCGCGCCCGCGCGCCCATGCAGTTGTCTGTCTATTCATTTACTTTTATCTGTCCGTCTGCTCGATTGTTGCTTGGGGGGTTACTTGTTAAAAGGGGGACGGATAGCCTAGTGGTCAGAACATTGCGCTGGCAATTTGACGACCCGGGTTCGAGTCCGGTCGAGGAAATTTTCTTCCTGGAGTTAACATCAGTGCTGACTCCACTCTCCCCAAAAGTCCTTCGGATGAGACTTTAAACCGAGGCCCCGTGTGCGAACGCACGCAGAACATCTTCCACACACGTTAAATCCTGTTCCGCTTTTCGTAAGAGTAGGCCATCGTGTGCCGGTGTGAACAGATGACAAGATTTACAAAACTGCATACACACGGGACCGGATGAAAAAAAGCACATGATTGCTTATTCTGTTATCCTCGATATAAAAGAATACATAAATAAAATAAATAAAGTGTTTGCTTGGGTGTTTGTTCATGTGCATTTTTGCTGTTGTTGCTTGTTGGACTATGTTTGACTGTGTGATTTATTGAACGATTGATTGATTGATTGATTTATTGATTGATTGATGATTCTTTACTGGTCTTTCTTTCTTAACTTTGGTTTTTTGTGTTAAAAATGATTAAGAATGGTAACAGAACTGAGCATTATCATGAAGACGACATGTAGGCTGTTCTGTCCGCCAGTTCTCATTACTCATGGTGTGGAATAATTAATCTACCTCCTTTTCTAAAATCAGTTCCTTCAAAACAAATGTTTAAGAAACTTTTGGAGAAACATCTGATGGACAAATTTAAGTCCACGTTTATGTTCGATACATTTGGCTGGTTGTTGTTATTTATACCCATGTTATTTTGTATTTGTACCATTGGTGTGTATGACGTGAGCTTATGTTGCACTGTCTTGGGTTTGTTTTATCTTGTGAGATTTGTTGGGAGGAAATCCTCATTCTTTTTTGGCTGGTCTGCCAGCATCATCCATCCACTCCCTTCAACGCATACAAAACTCCGCAGCTCGTCTGGTCCTCAGAAAGAAAAAATCTGAGCACATCACCCCTCTCTTGCAATCTCTTCATTGGCTGCCCGTACCACAGAGAGTAAACTACAAGATCAATACCCTCTGTTACAAATGTCTCCACAATACTGCACCCTCCTACCTCTGTGAATGTCTTCACTTGTACACACCTTCTCGCTCCCTCCGCTCGTCGGCAGATACTTTGTCCCTAAGAACACCCAGATTCAATCTATCTACTGTTGGCCGCCGCTCTTTCTCTGTTTCCGGTCCATCGATGTGGAACGACCTTCCTCTCTCCCTCCGACAAAAGCCTACTTATGACACTTTTAAATCCAACCTCAAGACACACTTATTTCAAACCTAAGTTTTTCTACTTCCGCTTCCATCTCTTACCTGTCCCTGCCTTCAACATCCACCTGCCAAAGTGCATAACGTTTGTAGGTGTGTGTGCGTGCGCGTGCGTGCGTGCGTGCGTGTGTGTGTGTGTACATTCGAATTTGTCAAAACTGTAAATAGTTGCTGATTGTGCGTCGTGTAGGTTGAATGCAAGCGCTTTGATTTGTTTTTGCAAGATATAGCGCTATACAAATTCCATGTATTATTATTATTATTATTACTATTATTATTTATTTTAGTTTTTTCAACAAAGGTTGGTATTTGTCTTTGAACGTTTTAGAAGTCAATTTTCTTGATTTTTTTGTGAGGGCAGGATGAAAAATTGTTGTGTAAACTTAAACTTTTACCCTCAATAATGATCGTTTTGACTTTTTTTTTTTTTAGTGCAGTATCAGCTTTCAGCTTGTTGGTGCTATGGTGCTGATGGTTAGTGTTAATGTTAATAATCATATATATATATATATATATATATATATATATATATATATATATATATATATATATATATATATATATTATATTGAGAGATATATATGATACGCCGTTTAATAAAAATCTGTTTAAAGTCGCCACCTTGTGCACACACCAGTCCGATCTGCTCTTTTTTTTCCGGAATGACGTCAGTTTCACGCATGCGCACATCACTAGGCTTAGCTTGCAACGTGACTTCAATCCCAAAGAGCTCCATAGGGTGGATTGGTTTAGATCTAGCCTGTGTTAGGTCTAAGCCAATCCTCGTCTTATTGTTGAGATCTACGCGTAGTTGGAAACACTAAACATGCCCTTGTTTTCATCCTCCTCCCCATTTGATGCTGATGTGGGTAAGTGATTTAAAAAATGACCCAACATTAGTGTTAATTTTTTTTTTTTAAGTAAATACTACGTTGATAACATCTGAACACTAAAGAAAACTTGGAGCAGTTACATCTGATCTATTATTTGAAAACAGAAATCGGATGGGTTAAAAATGTTACTCAGAAACGGTTGGTATGGGTGTGATAGGGCATATAAGAACATGAATTATTTACCCTGGATGGGATATTCAGTAAACCATGAGGCTTAGGTTTGAGCTTATGCTTACTCTATCTCTACCTCTACTTGATCTACCACTACTACTACTATTACTGCTGCTGCTGCTACTACTACTACTACTACTACTACTACTACTACTACTACTACTACTACTACTACTACTACTATTACTACTACGACTTCTACTACGACTTCTATTACTACTAGGCCCTACTACTACTACTACTACTACTACTACTACTACTACATACTACTACTAGGCCTACTACTACTACTTCTACTACTAACTGCTACTAATCTACTACTACCACACTACTACTACTACTACTACTACTACTACTACTACTACTACTACTACTACTACTACTACTACTACTACTCCTACATCTAGATCTACGACTATTACTACTACTACCACTACTACTACTAGATTTACTACTACTTCTTCTACATGGCCTACTACAAGAGAAACTATCTGACATCAGTTTATACTCTCTTTGTGGTTGCACTGGGCAAAACAATAGAGGCTACTCTGGATCAGTAAATTTAAAAATCAAAACAAAATATAAAAAAGTAACTAACCAACATAATCATTAGATCTACACTTCCAGCTTTAAATATGGAACTCTGGGTATTCTATTCTCAATAGCTCTTCTCTCTATCCCTCTGCATAGTGCCAGGTCCTCTCCTGTGTTTGTCACTCTGCAGGAGGTCTGCCTGCTGGCCTCAGCCGACACATTCCGAGTTTAGAAGGGCTCATTTTATGATAGAGGATGCATGCTGAGCATATTTGTGTTTCCTTAACACCATCACACTCTGATGCATAAGATGTTTAGATCCTCAGCAGGTAAGTAATATGATTTGGACTGCAGAATGTGCCTGATGTTAAATGGATTACTCATTGCTAACTGAATGAAGACTTTCAACAGTGCAATTCAGGTTATTTAAAAAAAAAAAAAAGTAACTGAATTTTTTTAACTGCTTAGCACATCATTTCATAGCAACAACACACAAGAAAACACGACCACAAATAATGGCAATAAAAATTATATAACATTTAAAAAAAATCTTCAAAATAAAACTCAATCGAGACTGCGAGCAACATAAAACGAGTACTCCCCAACTTTCCTACTAAAATCTATTGGTTCACTCAGATTGGCACTGTCACATCCCCCCCCCCCCCCCCCTTCCCCAAACAGGAAGTTTTCAGACACAGATAGGAACTCTTCTCTCCACTTTACGACAGTACCCAGTTAACGACACGACAAACGTGATTATAACCGGCACCGTGGTGATACCACTTTATGTACATATGTCTCTTGCGTCTCAATGATCTCCACCATTTCTATTGATCCCCCCCCCCCCCCCCCCCGAGTTTCTGTAAGCCATCGCTATGGCGCTGCTGCTTACCCCCCCCCCCCCCCCCGCCCCCCCACCCTCCACCCCCTCTTTCTCCCCCCTGGATTTTAACTCCACTTTAATACAACCGACACGAAGAGGTCATTTTACAGTCATGATGTAGGTTTACATTGATTAAGTAACAAAAGTTCCCTCGTTTGAGGGATTGGCATATTAAACATTTGTCATTTTTATTCAGGAATATACCCGCATCATGGTCATACGACACAACCGATATTCCCGCTTGCAGATCTATGGCGTCAGTTTAATCATTAATTTCTTCAGGTTTCCATTTCAGTGTTTCTGTTTGCGACCCCTATGGGGCTGATGCTCCCACCCACTCCCCCAGTTCATTTTTTAACCACAGTTTAGAATAGTAATAATAATGATATTAAAAAGTCATATCGAGTGGTGATATTACATCAACTAAGCTGACATTGATTAGTTTTCTGAGTGTGTATCAGGTTTCAAGTGAATGTATCGCTTCTATTTAGAAGAGACAAAAAAAAATATATTGCCCTTCCTTGCTCTACAGCATACGTGCGCAAAAGTTGTGTCAAACGAATTCATCGGTACACAGAGGTCAGATGTTGATGACATCAAAATGGAACAGCTAAAATAATCAGTCAAAACCACCAAGCACATGCTACCTTCCAACGAAAGATCAGATGGACATTTTTCATTTATCTTATTTTATTTATTCTTTTATATCGAGGATAATGGAATAAACACTCATGTACTTTTTTTTTTTACATCCAGTCCCTGTGTGCATGCAGTTTTGTAAATCTTGTCATCTGTTCCCAACGGCACACAATGGCCTACTCTTACGAAAAGCGGAACAGGATTTAACGTGTGCGCAAGATGTTCTGCGTGCGCTCGCACACGGGGCTTCGGTTTACAGTCTCATCCGGAAGACTTTTGGGAGAGTGGAGTCAGCACTGATGTTAACTTCAGGGGAAAAAATCTCCCCGAACGGGAAACGAACTCGGGTCGTCAAATTAAATCACGTTAGAGAAAAATCGGACAAGTTATCAGTAAACCTATGTTCAAAGTTATCAGATTTACTGGAATTAGATTACACCAAAATAATAATAATGATAATAGCAACA
>CM060344.1:34582216-34584716 GCA_030674155.1 Stramonita haemastoma | reverse complement strand
TATATATATATATATATATATATATATAATATATGTGTGTGTGTGTGGTACGTGTGTGTGTGTGTGTGTGTGTGTGTGTGTGTGTGTGTGTGTGTGTGTGTGTGTGTGTGTGTGTCTGCAGCCTCCCAGGTCACAGGCCCCTGTAGCAGATGTTGTCAGAGAAGAGGAGGAACTGTCTAAAGGTCAGATATCCCCCTATCTCTCACGCGTGTGCACGTGTGTAGAGTGAGTGTGTGCGTGCATGCGTGCGCGTGTGCATGCGCGTGTGTTTGCTTCTTGGCTCGCTTCCTTGATTTGTGTGTGCGCAAAGTGGATTATTATCATAATATTCATATGCAACGTTTGTGCTTATGAGTTTATCTTTCATCATTACATCCCTTATCCTTGCTTGTGTGCGCGCAAGTGAGTTATAATATTCATTCATATGTAACGTTTCTGCTGATGAGTTTATATCTCACATCTTCACATCTCTATCTTCTTGCTTGTGTGTGCACAAGTATATTATTATAATATATTCATATGCAACGTTTCTGCTTATGAGTTTGTATCTCGCATCTTTTCATCCCTCATCTCCTTGCTTGTGTGCGCGCAAAGTGGATTATAATTTTACATTCATATGCAATGTTTCTGCTTATGGGTTTGTATCTCATATCTTTTCATCACTATTTCCGTGCTTGTGTGCGCGTAAAGTGGATTATAATGTTATATGCAACTTTTCTGCTGAAGAGTTTATATCTCACATCTTTCACCCATATCTTCTTGCTTGTGTGTGCACAAGTATATCATTATAATATTCATGTGCAACACTTCTGCTTATGAGTTTGTATCTCGCCCATTTTCATCCCTAACCCCTTTTCCGTTCCCGCCCGGGGGGGGGGGGGGGGGGGGGGGGGGGGGGGGGGGGGCGTAGGGGAGGCGTAAGACCGGTTTTTAGCCCACCATGAAAGCAGCCATAATCCAACTTCGGGAATGTACACTCCAGTATAACACACACACACACACACATATATATATATATATATGTATACAGAGAGAGAGAGAGAGAGAGAGAGAGAGAGAGAGAGAGAGAGAGAGAGAGAGAGAGAGAAGAGAGAGAGAACTTCTTTAGGGTCAGGGAAGGTAAAGCAGCGAGGGAGAGGAGATGGGCGCCACCGCCCTCAATATGCTGGCCCCTAGAGAAGCTGAGGTCTCTGATGCCTCGCTCCCCTACGACCACATAGATTACGGGACACCTTAACCTTTTTTAGCTTTACCCTTTACCTATATAAATAAACCTGTGTGTACCAGCTATCGCGCTGTCTCTGGAGCAAGCGGAGAGGGAGGAGCAAGCCAAGGCCAGCGGCCTGTACCCGTCTACCCAGTGGGCCCACCCCGGCACCTCGGACCCCTCCAGAGCTCTGGATGACAAGGTCAGGGCAGGTCAGGTCAAGTCAGGTCAGGTCAGGTCAGGTCAGGTCAGGGTACCCCGGCTTGTGGCAGGCACCCTGGGTGGGATTTTGTGAAGTAGTTTGGTTGATTTTGTTGTTGATGATGGTATTCTTGCTTGTTGTTATTGTTGTTGTTGTTTTGATTATGATCATGATGATGATGATGTTGACTGGTGTCGTCGTCATCAGCAATGTCATCACATTGCTTGTGCTACTTCTGCTACTGTTACTGATGGTGATGATGGTGGCGGTGGTTGTGATGGTGGTAGTGGTGATGGTGATAGTGGTGATGGTGGTAGTGGTGATAGTGGAAATGGTGATGGTGGTAGTGGTGATGGTGGTAGTGGTGATGGTGGTAGTAGTTGTGGTGGTAGTGGTGTTGGTGGTTGTGGTGATGGTGGTAGTGGTGATGGTGGTGGTAGTGGTGACGGTGGTAGTGGTGATGGTGGCTGTGGTGGTAGTGGTGATGGTGGTGATGGTGGTGGTAGTGGTGACGGTGGTAGTGGTGGTGGTGATAATAGTGATGGTGGTAGCGGTGATGGTGGTAGTGGTGTCAGTGTGTAATGCTGCTTTTTGCTATGAATAGCGAGGTTGCTACTACTACTACTACTGCTGCTACTACTCCTTCTACTCCTACTACAACAATTACTTCTGCTACAACTACTTTTCTTCTAAAACGTCTGCCACTACTGTTACAACTACTATTGCTGCTGCTACTTCTACTATACTACTACTACTACTACTATTACTACTACACTACTACTACTACTACTACTACTAACCACTACTACTACTACTGCTACCACCACCACCACCACTACTACTACTACTACTACTACTACTACTACTACTATACTACTACTACTACTACTACTACTACTACTACTACTACAATTATCTTGTTCTAAGAATTACGAATAACTGCTAGTAAGCTATACAGCAACGATAACAGCAGTAGCATTTGTTGCAGTAGTAGAAGTAGAAATTTACTGCTGCTGCTATTACTACTACAACTACTACTGCTGAGGCTGCTACTTGTGTGTGTGTGTGTGTGTGTGTGTGTGTGTGTGTGT
>CM060344.1:34567216-34577216 GCA_030674155.1 Stramonita haemastoma | reverse complement strand
AACATCTTGCGCACGTGTTAACAACCTGTTCTGCCTTTAGGAAGAGTAGGCTATATTATAGGAACGAATGACGATGTTAAAAAAAAAAGCATGCTCACTGGTGTCGTGTTTAGACACCATCCCTGAAGTCAGAATGCGGCTACCTAATTGGTGGGGGAATAAAACAGTCGGATATTTAAAGATTTCACCATTGGTGAACCTCAGAGCTCTAGCTGAGGAACGAAAAAGACACAAGAGAGAGAGAGAGAGAGAGAGAGAGAGAGAGAGAGAGAGAGAGAGAGGGAGAGGGGGGGGAGAGAGAGAGAGAGAGAGGGAGGGAGGAGAGAGAGAGAGGGAGGGAGGGAGGGAGAGAGAGAGAGAGGGAGGGAGAGAGAGAGAGGGGGGAGAGAGAGAGGGGGAGAGAGAGAGGGGGAGAGAGAGGGGAGAAGAGAGAGGGAGAGAAGAGAGAGAGAGAGAGAGGGGGAGGGAGGGAGGGAGGGAGAGAGAGGGAGAGAGAGAGGAGAGAGAGAGAGGGGAGGAGAGGGACAGAGAGAGAGAGAGAGGGACAGAGAGGGAGGGGAGAGAGAAAGAGAGGGAGGGAGAGAGAGAGAGAGGGAGGGAGGGAGGGAGGGAGAGAGGAGATCTTTTTAAATGTTTCTTGATTAAAAAAAAAAGGCTGCAAATGGACCAAGAAGGCAGAAAAAAGACTGGAAGGAGGTGACAGGAAGGAAAAGAACAAGGCAGAAACAAAGAGAGGGATAGAAAAGAGGGAATTGCTAGCACAGAATTTCCAGAAGGAAGAGATAGTGTTTATACAAATAGGCCTCCTGACATCCCCACAGAGGAATCATTTTTTTTTGTACATGTATTGTGGCTGATGTACAGTAAAAGTCTGACCTCCATCCATCCATCCATCCCCTCTCTCTCTCTCTCTATATATATATAATGTTAACTGCAGACTGGACTGAAATGCGCATTAGTCAAAAACCCGTCCCTGAGGAAGGCGGAAGCCGGAATATTGCCATCCCCCCTCCCCCCCCCCCCCCCCCCCAAAAAAAAAAAAAAAAATCATGTGATTGATCTGTTGAGCGTTTCTTGGGACAGGAAAAAAAAGTCAGGAGAGTGGACCAAGAAGGCAGAAAATAGATTAGACAAGGAGGTGACAGGAAGAAAAGGAACACAGTAAAAAAAAACAAAAAACAAAGAGAGGGATAGAAAAGAGGGAATTCCTGGCACAACATTACCAGAAGGTGGGGGATGCAATTTATACACACAGACCCCCCGGGAGCATCTCTCCACAAGGAGGTACATCACAAAATCAAAACCACAAATATTCCTATTATCAACAACACTCACCTGTCGATGTCTCCAGCAGTAAAGCCGTTGAGGGTGGAGGGTGTATAATAACGGGTGTGGGTTGTGTTCTCCCTCAGAGTGGATAAACGAGGCTCTGGTGTTGCTTCAAAACGCTGACCCCACGGGAGAGTCCATTCCTGACACCCCTGAACTGCTCCGGCTGGAAGGTAAGGTAGGGGGTTGCACCAGGATGAAGTTTACCGACAGTTTTTTTGCTTTTGTATTTTCTGAGGGTGTTTTCTTTATTTCTCTTGTTGTTGTCAGTTTTAGGAAGCGTCTTTATTGTGTGTGTGTGTTGAGATTTTTGGTTTTGGCGGAGTTCATGTGTGTGTGGTTTCTTTTTTGTCGAGTGGTTTTTCTTTCTTGTTTTTGGTTGTTTAGGGTTTTTGGTTTGTTTTTCTTCCTGTTTCTTTGTCGTTGTTGCTCTTTTCTTTCTTTGTTCATTCTCCCCTCCTTCCTTGTTTGTTTCTTCTTCTCTCTCTCAATCTTCTATTCCTTTGTTGTTGTTTTTTTCTCAAGTTTGTTGCAAATGTTCTCTATACTTTTTTCTGCATGAATTTCTTTTTTTTTTCTTGCGTTTTTCTTGTGTTTATTTCGCTGCTGTTGTAGTAGTAGTAGTAGTGTAGTAGTAGTAGTAGTAGTAGTAGTAGTAGTAGTAGTTAGTAGTAGTAGTAGTAGTAGTTTTTTGTTCCTGTTTAATCATCCTTAAGTTCCTCATCCTATTTTTTCTCCTCCTCATCTTCTTCTTTCCTCATAGTTTTCTCAGACAGTTCCAGCAAGAGTCTTTCAAAATGTGTGTAGACTTTTACAGTTTTGCTGTGTGGTTCAGTGTTTGTATAATAAGTGTGTGTCTTTTACATCAAGTACCACCGTTGAGGGTGGTGGTGGTAGTGGTGTTCGTTGTTCTTGATGTTCTTCCGTTTAAGTCTTCTTCTCCTTTGTTGTTTCTTTTTCTTTTCTTCTTCTGCTTCTCCTTTTATTTCTTCTTCATTGTCGCTTTTTCCCCTTTCTGCATTTTCTTTCTTTCTTTGATGCTTGCTTCATTTCCTGTCCTTTTCTTCGCTGGTGTTATACCCCGTTCTTTTTCATTTTCTTCGGTTTTCTTTTATTTTTCTTTCCTCGTCCTCTTTCTTCTCCTTTTCCTTCTTTTCGTTGTTGTTGCTCTTTTTCTTTCTTTGTTTCTTGTCTTTCATTTTCTTCGCCGTTGTTCTTCTTTTCCTTTCTTTCTTCATTTTCTTCAGCGTCTTGATGGTTCTTCAAGATCTCCATTCTTCTACATAACAGAAAAAAATGTACAGAGGTTGAGTATATCGAACAGTTTGGGGAACAAAATTACATAAATACGAAAAGGATTGGACATCACTAAGTTGACTGTTTGAGGGGATTTTACCCCCAGAGTTAACATTGGTACTGACTCCACTCCCCTGAAAAAAGTCCTTCAGATGAGACTGGAAACCGAGGTTCTGTGTGTGAACACACGCAGAACATCTTGTGCACGCACATGTTAAAACCCCATCCACCTTTCTGTAGAAGAGTAAGCCAGCTATGGCCAGTGGTGGGATGGATGATGACACCAACATACCCAGCATGCACCCTGCCACCTGGAGAGGGATGGACTCCGCTAGAGTCAACTCGCTCAAGAGACCGGGCCTGACTTTTTTTTTTATAAACTGCAGTGTCTCAAGGACTCCTGAGGGAGTTAAGAGAGAAGTCATGTATTGACAGGTAGGAGAACTTGAAGAAGATTGTGTGTGTGTGTGTGTGTGTGTGTGTGTGTGTGTGTGTGTGTGTGTGTGTGTGGTGTGTGTGTGTGTGTGTTGTTGGGGGGGGGGGGGGGGTGAGGTGCTGGTAAACTACTGCATGTTTCTGCTTCTCTAGATCGGAGAAGGTTAAGTTGGGTTTGCTAATTTGGCACTGATTTTTTATAGTTTATGTTTCGTTTTTTGATGACATTTTTTTTTTTCAAAATTGAAAAGTTGTTTTAATTATGTAGGCCTACTAATTGCAAAAAACATCAGAATTTACAAAAAAGAACCTAAAAGAGACTCTTTCAATTTCTTGAATAGTTTTATTAGGATGTTAAATACCAAATAAAAAAAAAGAGAAAAAAGAAAAAAGAACACAAACCCTTTCAAGGCTCTGGGCACTTTTATTTTTCATTACGTATCTCTGTTCTTCTGCTTTTCATTAATAATACTGAAGATCTGATCGCCTCTTACTAAGCTTTTTTCGGATCAGAGGTCCTTCCCCTAAGTCGAAATGCGGCTACCTTTAATGGTGGGTAAAAATGGTCACACACACACAAAAACATCTAGCTTCGAGGCTCTAGCCAAGGAACAGACCCCCCCCCCCCCAAAAAAAAAAAAAAAAAAACCCAAAAAAAACCAAAAACCAAAAATAAAAACCATGCCCATGTGTTAGTATATGATTATTATAATTTTCCTGCATGCCCCAAAACAAGCATCCATCCACCTGTTGTCCTCAGTAAAAAAAAAAAAAAAAAAAAAAAAAAAAAAAAAAAAATGATGTGGGTGATTTGTTTTTCAGCCCAGTGCAGAGCTATGGGCCCTCTGATTGACTCTGAACTGGAAGCCGTGGACAAGTCAGTTACTTTCTGTTTGGACTGTTAACTTGATCTATATGTCTATTTCTCTAGACTTAATCTGTGTGCAAGAGTGCGTGAGTGAGGTGAGGTGAGGTGAGGTGAGAGAGAGAGAGAGAGAGAGAGAGAGAGAGAGAGGAGAGAGAGAGAGAGAGAGAGAGAGAGAGAGAGAGAGAGAGAGAGAGAGAGAGGTGTGTGTGTGGGTGTGTGTGTGTGTGTGAGTTGGGGTTAGTGTGTGTGTGTGTGTGTGTGTGTGTGTGTGCGCGTGCGCGCACGCACATGTGTGTGTGTTATTGTGTGTGCATGTATGCGTCTTGTTGTGTGTGTGTGTGTGTGTGTGTGTGTGTGTGTGTGTGTGTGTGTGTGTGTGTGTGTGTGTGTGTGTGTGTCTCTCTCTCTCTCTCTCTGTCTGTGTGTGTGTGTGTGCGCACACGCACGTGCATGCATGTGTGTGTGTGCATGCATGTCTAATTATGCGTGTGCACGCGTGTGTGCACACGCACGCATGCATATGTACATGTGTGTGTATACCTGACAGTCAGGATCTATCTTAATTAACCCCCCCCCCCCCCATCCATCATCCCCTATGCCTGTGTGACAGACATCAGCCAGCTGGTGGATTTGAACCAGCGGGTGCGAGAGGCCCTGCAGTTGTTGCATGTCTGGTTGTCTGTGTGAGTGTGTGTGCGTGCATGCGTGTGTATGTCTGTCAAAATCTCTGCGTTAATCCTCCAATGCCCTATGCCTGTATGACAGAGACATCAGTCAGCTGGTGGATTTGAACCAGCGGGTGCGCGAGGCCCTGCAGATGTTGCATGTCTGGTTGTCTGTGTGTGAGTGCGTGCATGCATGCATGCGTGTGTATGTCTGTCAGAATCTATCTTAATTAATCCCCAACTCCATCGCCTATGCCTGTATGACAGAGACATCAGCCAGCTGGTGGATTTGAACCAGAGAGTGAGGGAGGCCCTGCAGATGTACTACACCCTCATGAAGGAAAACCCCGCCTACTTCGCTGCACACTTCCCCCCCGCCCCTGCTCCTACCCCCTACGCCACCCCCCCGCCCCTGGGGGATCCTAACGCGCCTCAGGTGAATAGAGTCGGGGTGGGGGGGGGGGGGGGTGTTGGGGGGGGAGTGGTGTGTGTGGGGAGGGGGGTGGGGTTGTGTGTGTGTGTGTTGGGGTTACGAGAGAGAGAGAGAGAGAGAGAGAGAGAGAGAGAGAGAGAGAGAGAAGAGAGAGAGAGAGAGAGAGAGAGAGAGAGAGCAGTGTGTGTGTGTGTGTGTTGTGTGTGTGTGTGTGTGTGTGTGTGTGTGTGTGTGTGTGTGTGTTGTGTGTGTGTGTGTGTGTAGTGTTGTGATTGTGTGTGTGTGTGTGTGGTGTGAGGGGGGTTAGTGTGTGTGTGTGTGTGTGTGTGCATGCGCATGTGTGTTGTGTGTTGTATTGTGTAGATTGCTGAAACATTGTATCACATCACCATGCACTCTATTGTACTATATCTATGACACAGTCTTGCATATCGGTTGCACTGTACCGTTTTGTAACATGCATCGTCCGTTTTTTGTATCGAATCATATATATACCACTCTTGGTGCACGCAAGTTTCTCAGACTCAAATTCTAACTGTTCTTTATGGGTAAGAGTATGTGGAAATCCTACAAAACCTAACGAGCTGTGCCAGTTTTAACAGTGAGATTTTTGCGTATGCGACCATTTTATATTGATTAACCCACCATGAATGAAGGTAGCCACATTTCAACTTCAAGGAAACGAAATACAACTGATAGGGTCTAGGAAAGTTATGAACCGGCCTAACAACGTCTCACACTGCAGCTGTTTTGGGCTGTGTGTGTGTGTGTGTGTGTGTGTGTGTGTGTGTGTGTGTGTGTTGTGTGTGTGTGTGTGTGTGCAGCCAACGATGTACGGAGAGGAGGAGGAGGACAGCCGATGTACTACGGGCCTGCAAACCCTGGCGGGGGTGTTCCCCCCATGACTGCCCCCCCTGGAGGGGCCCCCCCTCCCCCCAGTCCTCCTGCCCCCACCACCCAGGATCCTACGACCACAGACAGGTGAGAATGATGGCAAGGTGGGAGTGGGGGGATTAGTGGTTAGAGCGTTTTAACTTCTGATCCTTCGGATGAGACTATAAACCGAGGCCCCGTGTGCAAGCGCACGCGGAACATCTTGCGCACACGTTAAATCTTTTCCCGCTTTTCGTAAGAGAAGGCCGTTGTGTGCCGGTGGGAATGGGTGACATATATAAAACTGCATGCACACGGGGACTGCATGTAAAAAAAAGCACATGTGTGCTTATTCCATTATCCTTGATATAAAAGAATAAATAAAATAAATCTGATAGTAACTGAGGGCATGGGGTTCCAGTCTCCACTGAGGTGTCTTTTTTTAAATGAACGGGATTTTTTTTTCCTCCCCTGGAGTTAACATTGGTACAGACTCCACTCCCTGGAAAGTTTTTCAGGTGAGACTGTGAGCCCATGCCAAAAGTCAGATGATGTGCTGGGCCTGACTTGTCAGGTGTTTAAAGGCAGCGCGATGCGTTTTCGCTGATATGAAAGACAGCAATAGTTTGCTCTGTGTGTGTGTGTGTGTGTGTGTGTGTGTGTGTGTGTGTGTGTGTGTGTGTGTGTGTGTGTGGTGTGTGTGTGTGCGTGCGTGCATGTGTGTGTGTTTCAACGACAAAGAAACCAAGGTCCCGCATGCAGAACATGTTTTTGAAAAGTAACCTGGGCACTCTTAGGCCCTGTCTGCTGTCAGTCAGTTTCATTTTTTTTAAAGGAATATAAACAGTTAGTTTGGTAACATGATGCCATTTCAAAGAGTCTTTTTCAGGTTTGACAGCATTTTAAAAATTTGGATGGGATTACTAGTGTTAAATTTATACTTTAAATTCAAATTTGAACTGTTAAATTTGAACTTTAATCAATTGAAGTTTTAAAAAAAGATTTGAACTGTTAAATTTGGACTTTAATTGATTGACGTTTTAAAAAAACAAACAAACAAACCCAAAACAAGGAAACATACTGACACAGCCTTTAAGGTTGGCAGAGGCTACAAGCAACATAAAATGAAAAGAAAAAAACCCTGAAAAGGAAGTGAAAACTCTCACTAAAATCAACCCTACTTTCTCACTATCTCTCTTCTTTTTCAGTGAGGAACCTGAAAAACAAGAGAAAACTCTCACTAAAATCAACCCTGATCTCTCTCTCTCCTGTTTCAGAAAGGAAACTGAAAAGGAAGTGAAAACTCTCACTAAAATCAACCCTGATCTCTCTCTCTCCTGTTTCAGAAAGGAAACTGAAAAGGAAGTGAAAACTCTCACTAAAATCAACCCTGATCTCTCTCTCTCCTGTTTCAGCAAGGCACCAGCAGCCAAAGAAGAAAAGCCTGAAGAAAAAAGCAAAGGCAGCCAGTCTAAGGGCAAGGACCGCAAGAAGAAGTGAGGAGGTGACCATGAGACAAGAGCTGTCTACCTAGAAGATTTGGAGAGAGAGAGAGAGAGAGAGAGAGAGAGAGAGAGAGAGAGAGAGAGAGAGAGAGAGAGAGAGAGAGAGAGAGAGAGAGCTGTTTACTGAGAGTAAATGGGTAAGCTCAGGGCTTATTACACACTAAAAAAAATATCAAAAACAAAAATGGAGAGAGAGAGAGAGAGAGAGAGAGAGAGAGAGAGAGAGAGAGAGAGAGAGAGAGAGAGAGAGAGAGAGAGAGAGACACTCAGAGGGGGTGGAGAGAGAGAGAGAGAGATCCCTGCCTGAAGACTGCACACATAACCTAAACTTCCAAAGAACACAGCCTTCGTTTTGGGGAGATATACGTGATAAAAGTGCTCAATGTGTTTCGCTGAATAAAAATATGCATACACTTTATTTATTTATTTATTTTACTTCTGAATGAATAAAGGAATGCAATTCAGGTAGCCAGTGTGTAATTTATGAAGTGGAAAGAATTGTTACTTTGATGGAAATTTGAAGCGTTCATGGTGGTTTACTTATCTAGCAACATGTTGTACTGTGTTAAATTGAATTGTACTGCTTTGTATTATATTGCATTATATTGTATCATACTGCATTATATAGTATTATTTTGCATAATATTGTATTGCATTATATTGTATTATATTGCATTATATTGTATTGCATTGCATACCACTTTCAGTCACGCCTGATTTCTTTGCGTGAAATTCTGGATGCTCTCTCCCTGGGGAAGAGTGCATTGCCATAAGAACAGTGCCACCCATTAAAAAAAAAAAATTGTCCATCATATCATGCGTAGGCCTAGGCCAATTTGTTTCCCTTCTAGAGTGGCTTTTTCATTCATTATTTTGCCAGGGACAATTCTTGTCTTGTCATGGGCATTTTTTTTATGTGCACTAAGTATGGGACTTCCATTTATCATCTCAACCAAAAACAAGCACCCAGACTCACCGTTTAAGGTCTAGTGAATTTAAAGGGAGGGGGGGTGGGGGTGGTACGGGGATAAGGGGGGGGGGGGGGGTTGTGTTTCAAATGGGGACAGAACTCACACCTCATTTTTCTGATAGGTGCATTACCTCTAAACCACCAATGCACAGATTATTTTTGAAACAAGAAGTCATGTAACTGACTTGTTTCTGAGCCAAATAAAAAAGGATATTTTTTCATGCATATATACTTTTGAACACTCGCGATTTAAATATATTTCACAAGGCTGTAGCAGTTATGAATAATGACGGTAAAAAATGGTCAATGATTTGAAGGCTTGATGATGATGACCTTAGATTTTTTTTTGGTCATATAACATTTGGAAAGATGATTTTGGAAGTACAGCGGTTGTGGCCAGTGACATTCATGTTTGTCACTCTCCCTCTGTGTTTTAAAAGCAACTTTCTTCACACAGAGATTTCGGACAAATGTTTGCTGGACATGAATTTAATCAACGATTTGTGATAAAAAAGAAGAATGGTGATGAAAAAACACTGTTGTGCGCTTTCAGCATCAAAATAGAATGAAATCGGTTTCAATGTGGGTGGAAGAAGCATACTCCACCATATAATATATACGCCCCTTGTGCACACGCACACAGTACACATGCATCATGCGCACAAGAATGCACCTGTGCTTAATGTGCATGCATACACAAACACACAAACAAAAACACACACACACACACACACACACACACACACACACACACACACACACAGGGTGCATATCTTCCCTACTCACCTACACACACTCTCTCTCTCTCCCCACCACATTCGTCACTCTCACTAAAGTACCCAAAATGAGACCGCCCCCTCCACAAGAAAAACAAAGTATATCTCCATCACCCCTCCCCCAACAAAACTTAACCCCCCCTTTCCCCCCCCCCCCCTCTCCCCCAAAAAAAAACATCTCCCACAAACAAAACGAAAACAGTATCAATGCATCTCTGCTGCATGTGCATGTATACACACGTCCTTCTTCACCCCCCCCCCCCAAAAAAAAAAAAAAAGCAAAAAAAACCCACACACACATACACACACAAATTATCTTCTTGTTTATAGCCTCACCGACCACACAGGCCACATTAGAGCTGTTCTTCTCCCCACCCCCACCCCCCCCAACAAAAAACCCCAAACAAACAAAACACCAAAAACACACACACACACAAATCATCCCCCCCCCCCCCACCCCAACACAACCCCCCCCCCCCCCAAAATCATCTCTCCCCCTCCTCACCACCCCCACCCACCTCCACACAAAATTGACCACACTGGCCACATCAAACTGTACTTCTCACTCCCAACCCCCCCAAAAAAAAAACCACACAAAAATCATCCCCCCCCCCCCAAAACAACAACAAAAACGCTCAACACAACCCCCCTACCCCCCACCCCCCCCCCCCCACACACACACAAATCATCTCCCCCACCCCCTCCCCAACCCCGAAATCACATCACACACACTTGTCCCCTCTCTGCCCCTGCCTCACGTTGTCAGACGAGCCCCAACCCCCCCCCACACATCACCACACCACCACACACACAACATCCCCCCCCCCTCACAACCTCTCCCCCCCCCCCC
>CM060344.1:34559716-34562216 GCA_030674155.1 Stramonita haemastoma | reverse complement strand
ACCACACACACACACACCACACACACACACAACACACAAGAAAGGAACCTAACAAACAACAACACGCGTACATACAAACACACCTACCCAGCTTCTTCCACTGCAGGCTGCCATAGATGTCCCTCAGGCGCCGTCAACAGCCCCCTTGTTGATGGTGGCGTGGAACTTGAACTCGTCCTTGGTGTTGGCGATGGCTTCCGCCACCAAGGACACCGCCAGGGGCTCCATGGGAAAGGTCCTGGTGTCCAGCTTCTCCTGCAGAGGGTCCGGCACCGCGGTGGGGAAAAACACCGTGTGCACACGCAGGTCCGTCCGGATGCACGCCAGCAGAAGGTCGCGTGACGCTTTGGTGACAAGGTCATGGCCGTCCGGTGATGAGGCCGACAGTGATTGGAGGATGTCCAGCGTCCGTTTGTCGTCGCCGCCGTTGTCGCTCATTGGGTCAGAGTTGTGGTGTGGTGTTTTTCTCTCCTGGAAGAATTGGGGTTGGGTGTAAAGTGTGATGTGAGGTTGGTGATCATTGGTTTAGGGTTGTGTTTGTTCAATAAGGGTGTTCATGATTGGTGGGATGTCCTGGATTATTGCTGGTCTTTCGTGTCTTCAGAATTGTAGCATGTTTTTACCCTGGGAGAACAATGCTGATTGAATGATGTTTACCACCATGCTCCTATTCTGCCTTGAAGAGCTCCATCTTTTGCTCATCTCACAAATGAATCTTCTTTCAGCATCTTTGGTTTTAGAATTGAAGCAAAACTTTTATAGATCACAGGTTGTATTATGGTGACGGTTTCCCAGTCATGAATGATTTGTTGTCATCTATCGTTATCTTCACAATATGGCCACAGCAGCAATCTCTTGGGAAGGTTGTCTTCCATTATGGGTACCCCATCAGTTCAGGCTCATGCCATCTGAAAAAAACAAAAATCAACCAATGCAGTTAAGAACTCAGTCACAAGAAATATGACAAAGATATCTACAATCACACAAATAACAATTTGTCTCCTTAAATCCACAACAGCACATAGCTTGAAGTCTGGCCTAAATAATATGCAACTAGTTATATGAGGAAAATCATTAGTATATTTTGAGAAAATTGCAATTTAGTTATATTTGAGGAAAAAAATTTTAAATGTAATGTTTTAGTAAGCAGTTGACAATATCATCTTACCATTTTTTAAAATACTCTACAGAATACACGAACAGGTCATAATTAAAAGTGAAGTTCACTAAGTATGCTGCATACTGCTTAAATTAATTTAAACTTTAAGTAATCAAAAGAAAGAGTTTGATACTGTTCTGCTGTCTGGCTGCCCTTCAAACAAGTTATGTAATGTATGTGGTTTTAGAGTTGTTTATATATATTTGTTTGTTTGTTTATTTATTATTTTATTTTAAAGAGAGAGATACAGAGAGAGATACAGAGAGAGAGAGAGAGAGAGAGAGAGGAGAGAGAGAGAGAGAGAGAGAGAGAGAGAGAGAGAAGACAGAGAGAAGGACAGAAAGAGAGAGAGAGAAGAGAGAGAGAAGAGAGAGAGAGAGAGAGAGAGAGACAGACAGACAGACAGACAGAAAGAGAGAAGAGAGAGAGAGAAGAAGAGAGAGAGAAGAGAGAGAGAGAGAGAGAGAAGAGAGAGAAGAGAGTCATGACTGTCAGGGTAGTAGAATAACATTTTCACCTGCATCCACTTGGAGTCAACCACATGAAAGGACAGGTACTCAAACCCCCAAACACCACAGTTAGAATCTATGAAAAGAACCTGTCCTATCCATCACTCTGTCTGACCCACCTCTCTTTCCCCCTGCCCTTTAAATACAGCTGAAGTTTTATGGTGATGGACTGAAGGACATGTCATGCAGTGATGATTGTCAGACTTTCTTACCACCAAGGACAGCTGTGCCTTAGGGCACTACATGTGGAGTCATTAGCGGGGAGATGGATCAACTCAAGTCAGACATATAGGCACATCACACATGTGTGCGCACACGCGTGCGTGCGTGCACACACACCACATATGTATGTGTGCATGAGCGCACCATGTGCATGCACACTCACTCACTCACACATACACAAACACACATGTGCTCACATGCATACACACACAGTATACATAACCACACATACACATGTAGATGTATGCATGCATGCTGCATACAGGAGTTGCACACACACACACACACACACACACACACACACACACACACACACACACACACCCCACACACACACAATTTCTAAGATTTCTTTCTAAGTTTTTTTTTTCTTGATGAGCCTCCTAAATTTTCCCATTTTGGATCAGCAGGTGTCATCAGTGACTATCACTTTAACTGTTTAAGTGAAAAGACATAAACAACTAAGACTACAACTACTAAAACAACAACAACTACTACTACTAAGCCTCTACAGACTTGTACAACAACAACAACACACACACTACTACTACCACTACTACTACTCTCTCTCTCTCTACTTCTCTCTACTACTACTACTTCTACCAACACC
>CM060344.1:34539716-34552216 GCA_030674155.1 Stramonita haemastoma | reverse complement strand
CTATCCCAGACTGTCAAATCATGAGAGCAACACTCTAACCACTAAGCTCTCCTGTCCCCCCACACAAATATGACTTCATAATTTGCAAGTTCCTTGGATTTCTTGAGGAGCTTTGGAAAGACTGCAGAATTTTTTTTTTCAGGATGTGTGTGTGTGTGTGTGTGTGGTGTGTGTGTGTGTGTGTGTGTGTGTGTGTGTGTGTGTGTGTGTGTGTGTGTGTGGTGTGTGTGTAGTGTGTGGTGTGTGGTGTGTGTGTGTGTGTGTGGTGTGTGTGTGTGTGTGTGTGTGTGTGTGTGTGTGTGTGTGTGTGTGTGTGTGTGTGTGTGTGTGATGGTGTGTGTTGTGTGTTGGTGTGTGTGTGTGTGTGTGTGTGTGTGTGTGTGTGTGTGTGTGTGTGTGTGTGTGTGTGTGTGTGTGTGTGTGGTGTCATAGGCAAGCTGAACTTGGCGGAGCCCATCTTTCTCCAGAGAGCAGGCTGCTATGCTCAACGGAGACTGGAACCCGTACCCTCAGTTACTGTCAAATCATGAGAATGACACTCCAGCCACTACAGCACTAGGCTATCTTGCCCCCATTCACATCAATACATACATCATGTAGAACCTTGACAACTAGAGGTAAAATACTGCCAAAAGGGGGGTTGGGGTGGGTAGTAGGGGTGAGGGATATGCCAAAAAAAAAGGGTTGGGGGGGGGGGGGGGGGAGAGGTTGAGGGGAAGGGGAGATGAGAAGCAGAAGCGGGAACTCTTTATCGCAAATTCCCGAAATATTCAGAATGGCTCAGCTTTGATTGGCTGATTAAAATAGTGGCGGACTGTCGGCCAGGAACTCTCCCCCCCCCCCTCTACAGAGAGAGAGAGAGAGAAGAGAGGAGAGAGAGAGGAGAGAGGAGAGAGAGAAGAGAGAGAGAGACACACACACACAACCAGAACACAGAGAGAACAGAGAAACCAGGAAGCCGAGCAGCAGAACCAGAGAAGCACAGCACAGACTGCCTAGACGTCTGACAGAGAGAGAAGAGAGAAGAAAGAAACACTGAGAGAGAGAGAGGAGAGAGAGAGAGAGAGAGAGAGAGAGAGAGAGAGAGAGAGAGAGAGGGGAGAGAGAGAGAGAGAGGAGAGAGAGGAGAGAAGACAGAGAGAGAGAGAGAGAGGAGAGAGAGAGAAGAGAGAGAGAATGAATGAAAGAATGAGATGCATTGAGAGAGAGAGAGAGAGAGAGGAGAGAGAGAGAGAGAGAGAGAGAGAGAGAGAGAGAGATAGATTAGGAGAGACAGAGACGAGACAGACAGACAGACAGAAGACAGACAGACAGACAGAGAGAGACAGACGACGGAGGAGACGACACGGACGAACAACAGACAGACACACACACAAGTCAGTGACTAACACTAACACACACGTGTCACACTAGTTCCCTAGGAACATGTAGCCTATGTATCATCATATGTACAATATGATAATATACATGTGTACCCCCCCCCCCCCCACACACACACACTCAATGTACCATCTGGAAATAAAAATTTGACCTGACTTGACTTGACTTGACACACACACAATTCAACACACAAACACACACAAACACACACACACACACACACACACATCTCTCATCTACTCACCCTCTCTCTCTCCTCTCTCTCTCTCTCTCTCTCTCTCTCTCCTTCCCTTCATGGATGTTTCCCTAGATCTTATCTAAATGACACAGGTAGACCTATAAATTGCTCAAAGTTAAACAAAGGCAACAGCTGATGTTTTAAGCTCACTCAAGATAGACAGTCTATAGAATAGAGAGATCTACCCCATCAAACACTCTGGCTAAACGATCTGAAGATAAATTATTCGTGACCATCTGAAGAATGCAATCACCCAGTGTAAACAGAAAATTGATCATGATATTATCTTGGCAACTTGTGCTGAAGTACTTCAAGTAGCTCTTGGTGCACATATTGGGTGGTATGTATGTGTGGTGTGTATGGTGTGTGCTTGAGTGCTTTGTGTGTGTGTGTGTGATGTGTTGTGTGTGTTGATGTGAATGCGTCGCGAGTGGACATGTAAGAGAGAAAAGAGACAGTGACAGACAGAAGAGAGACCTCAGAGACTGGAAGGAGAGAGAACAATACACACACATACCTGATTATAAAAATTCATGTGTAAGTGCACACATGCACCACACACACAAAACACACACACATATCACACACACACACACACACACACACACACACCCACAACTCACCACCACCACCCTAAAAAAAAAACAAAAAAAAAAAACAACAAAATCCCACTAACCTGTTCAAAATTTGGAATTAACGTACACCAAAAATCCCGCAACTGCAAGTAGAACTTTACAATTCCAGATGGTAGGAATACCAGGCAGACGGTCAGTTATTCCAGAGAGAAGGAAGGTTGAAAGTACTTCTAGTTCTCTGGTATTCCAAACAGCCAGTGCATGGGTGACACCGACACTTGCCGCAAGGAGCAGGGGCCAGTTTCTGTTGAAAAACCCGCCCTTAAGATAAACGGCGAACATGTATGTGAACAGCAAAGGCAAGAAAACACAGGCGAACACCTGAAAACACACACACACACACTCTCTCTCTGAGCCCTCCCCCCTCTCTCTCTCCCTGCTCCTCTCTCTCTCCCCTGTGCTCTGCTCTCTCTCCCTCTCTCAGCTGGGTCAACACAATAGCCTAGCTGATCCCCTCAGTACACGCCCGCTACTAGTTTTTCCCCCCTGCTTATCTGGTTTTTCGTTACCCCTGTCTTCCCCTTGTATTGTGTGTATGGTCGGTTTGTTGGTCTGACTAGATAATCTATCTGTGTAATTCTGCTTGTTTGGTACTTTTGAGTGTTTTTTTTTTCTTTTCGTTTTTCAGTTGCATGGTGTGTGTGTGTGTGTGTGTGTGTGTGTGTGTGTGTGTGTGTGTGTGTGTGTGGTGTGTGTGTGTGTGTGTGTGTGTGTCCCTGAGAATGCAACATAAAAATTCTTATATATTTTTTCAGCAAATACTTACAATGTACACATGTGTGCATTATGTGTGTGCATGGTGCGTGCGTGTGGTGTGTGTGTGTGTGTGTGTGTGTGTGTGTGTGTGTGTGTGTGTGTGTGTGTGTGTGTGTATACATGTGTGTGTGTCACAGTGTGTATGTGCCCACCTTCCCCCTTTGAGTTGCATAAAAGCAATTCTATTTCTTTTTTAAATAGCAAATTTATATTTTAAAAAAAAGATAAATGTCAATATCATTGGAAGTGATTACAAATTCATCTGGAAGACTCCAGCATCATTATGATCAGCAATATAGCCTATATCACATGCACACACACACATGCACACCCACGCCAATATTGGGGGGGGGGGGGACAACAGACAAACAACAAAACAATGCACAGTGGAGAATTCTACACTTAAGCCAAGTTAAGGGTCTGGAATATCACGAGGGTTGCGAAATTCGCAACTGCGATTACACAACTGTACTGTAGGCTTAGACCCAACGAAGCCGAGGCAACACGTTGATCCACACTGCTCAACTTCCAACTTTCAACCACAGCCTAGGCCTAGGCTAATGGGTGGCAGGGCAATGTATACTGCCACAAACGGAATAACACTCCGATATTGCCGGTTAGGGCATATAGAACTTTAGCAAGTCTGGGGAAAGGGGAGAAATTTTCTTGAAAAAAACCAACGAAACAAACAACGAAAAGTACCCCCCCCCCCCCCTTCTTTAATGTAAAGATTCCTTTAAAATAGCTACGAGTACGACTGTTCGATTTCGACGAATTAATTTTGACACGCGACAGTTTTAATATCCTAGATCTCTGTGGATATCCTACATCAAGGTAGCGCCGGCAGCTAAAATATAAACTCATAACATTGATTAAGCTTGCAACTTACCTTTTTGCCAGAGGCTGCATTGAGACGAACATCCATCTTTCGAAAACACAAGTCCATGATTAACGATTTTTCACATGAAATAACTCCGATCACGACGGCTATACGGTGCGATGTCGACGGAGAGGTCTGTCTGCGTGAATTTGCCGATCTTTCCATACACTTCATGGTCAGAATTTGATGAAAGATAAGTTTTCTTTTCGTTGTTTTGAAACTGGAAGCGTACACCTACTTTCACCGGATGCACTAAATCTCGTCTGCAACTGCAGTTACGTAAGAGTTACCGGCCTGTATTTACCACCGACCAATTAACCCCCCTCCCCAACCTCTTTTCTTTCTTTCTTTCTTTTTTTCTCCTTTCCTTTTTCTCTTTATTTTTTTATCTTCGTTTGTTTCTTTCGTAGTATTTTGTTGTCAGTTATTTCATCTGCTGAATGAAAAGTTTACGCAAGGTTATCCAACATTATTAAAAGTATAAAAAAACAACAAACTTTCTTGTCAGGTTCTCTTTCATTTGATTCAACTAGAAAATCACTGTTTTATGAAATATTTTGTGTGTGTGTTAATTAACGTGATAAAAATGAATGAATGAATGAAATCCTCTTTTGCAACAGTAAGAGGTGGCAAATATATTATATATATTATTACCTCAAGTTGGTCTGCTGTGCAAGCATTTTTTCCCAAGAAAATGTTCTACGGCAATCAAATCAAACCAATCAAATACAATCAAATCAATCAAATTACTTTTTTATTGTGTGTGTTGGTGTGTTGTGGGTGTGGGGTGTGTGTGTGTTGTGTGGTAGTGATGAGTAGAGAGAGAGAGAGATGAGGAGAAGAGAGAGAGAGAGAGAGAGAGAGAGAGAGAGAGAGAGAGAGAGAGAGAGAGAGAGAGAGAGAGAGAGAGAGAGAGAGAGAGAGAGAGGAAAAGGTGTCGGTGAGGGGACAGCAAAAAAAACAAAAAAGAACCAAGCACTCCCCCTCCCCTCCCCCCCCCCCCCCCAACCTCCCTACCCCCCTCCCCCCTACACATAAGAGCACAACTGGTACAGGTTAGAAAATCGTGACGTAAAACTTGGTTAAACCTGACGCACAAGAATCGTAATAAACTACCTTTTAAATCACCCACACCAGCCACCGAGTGACGTCAATGCACTTCAACCGTCTCATCTGCTGAACTGAATGATCCACGGCAGGAAATCAGTAGCAGACGACTTTTTGCGCAGCAATCTAGCTACTGTGCTGGTAAAAGCAGACGACACAGACTGACTGACCGACTTCTGCCTTCATTAACTCCTTTGGAAGTCATGGGTTTATGGACTGAAGTTTTCTGGTTGTGTGTCTTGAAGAAGTGTGTTCTTCATTTTAACGTCTCTTCACTCATAGTGACATTAGACTCTTGAAGAAGGGAAACATAGCGAAGCCCATCTTTCTTCAGGTGTTGGATTTTTGCATGTTAGGTACGTTACGACGTGGGAACGGATGACAGATTAAAAAAAACACCCTGCATACACGAAAGGATTGGATGTAAAAAAAAAAAGCACATGAATGCTTATTCCATTATATTGGTGTAAAAGATTAAATCAATAAATACAAAATAAAATAAAAAAAATTCATCCATGCTACCTATCATAGCCAACCTACTCTTCAAACACAAGAATAGATAGGATTTTAACGTGTGCAAAAAATTTTCTGCATGTGTCATACACAGGTCCTCAGTTTACAGTCTTATCCAAAGATTTTCAGGGGAGTGTAGTCAGTACCAAGCTGAATGTCTTTCGGATGAGACGATAAATCGAGGTTCCGTGTGCAACAACACATTTAGCGCACGTTAAAGAACCCACGGCAAAAGAGAGTTGTTTATCCCTGACAAAATTCTGTAGAAAAAAGCACTGTGAAGGAAACAATATACATATTGACAGGAAAATGAAAAAAAAGGGTGGCACTGCTATTCGTGTGACGCGCTCTCCCCGGGAAAAGCATTCCGAATTTCATGTAGAAAAATCTGCAGTGACTTAAAAGTGGTATACTAATATACAATACAAAAACTCCAATGGGGGAAAATCCCCTCAAACAGACACCTCAGTGGAGACTGGAACCCGTGCCCTCAGTGACCACTGTCACATCAGGAGTACAACTGTCTAACCACGAGGCTGTTCCGCCCGTTTTTCAGCGCAGACAAGAATGGTTACTGATAACAAGCAGACGACCGTTACTCATGGCAACAGAAAGTGCAGACGACATTCAACAGAGGTCTGTCTTGGAGATCTGAGACACAATCTTATCAGACCACACACACACACACACACACACACACACACACACACACACACGATCAAAATACACGATGACGCAACCGACAGACACAGACACAGAACAGCACACACAAACAGAGTGATCAAATATACACGTTAAACACACACACACACACACACACACACACACACACACACACACCACACACACACACACAGGTCAGATGGGTCAAACCCTGACGAACAATGGCGGCATGTTACTAATGAACTGCCTTTGGTAGCTCAGCAAATGCAATAGTCCAGATAATAACCTTTGTAAGTGTCTTTTGAACATGCATTCGATATAAACAACAATTACACACGCACCAGGGGCACGCACGCACGTACGGCACAGCATACATCACAACAGACACATCAACACACCACACACATCACACACCCGCGTACTTCGTGCTTGTTTTTTTTCCTTTCATTTTTCGCAATTTATTATCAATTTAAACGGCAACATTTTAGGGTGAGGTGGGGGGGCGGGGCGTTTTGGGTTGGGTTATGCATAACCAGTGGTTTGCACATCTTACTCCTGATCTTACAGTGGTCACTGAGGGCACGGGTTCCAGTCTCCACTGAGGTGTCTGTTTGAGGGATCTTCCCCTCTGGGGTTAACATCAGTACTGACTCCACTCCCCTGAAAAAATCCTTCAGATGAGACTGATAACTGAGGTCCTGATTGGGGACACATGCAGAGTATTCGCACACAAGGGGATGGGATAGCCTAGTGGACAGAACATTGCCCGCAATTTGACGACCGGGTTCGATTCCCGTTCGAGGGGATTTTTCACCTGGAGTTAACATCAGTGCAGGCTCCACTCTCCCTAAAAGTCCTTCGAATGAGACCTAAAACCGAAGCCTCGTGTGCGAACGCACGCAGAAATCTTGCGCCCACGTTAAATCCTGTTCTGCTTTTCGTAAGAGTAGGCCATTTGTGCCGGTGGGAACAGATGACAAAATTTACAATATTGCATACACACGGGGACTGGATGTATAAAAGCACACGAGTGCTTATTCCATTATCCTCGATATAAAAGAATAGATAAATAAAATAAAAATAAAAACTGCATCCACTTTTTTTTTTTGCTTGAAGCGCAAACCACCCATGGCCGAAGGTATGGATGTCACAAACGTAGCAGCATGTGCTCTGTGACACGGGGACAACAGCTTTCCGCAAAATCCCCACTTTTATATTTGCTGGATCCGTTTTGTAGTAACACGCAGCACACACACAGAAGCAGCAACAGCAGCACAACAGCAACAACAGCAGCAGAAACAGCAGCACAGCAAAACCAAGACGCACAGACAACACAACAACAACAACAACAACACAACAACAACAACAACAACAACAACAACACACTTGCTTCAAAACCTGTTGGTTCACACAGCTTGTTGAGTTCAAACAACTTGTAACGTCAAGTTCAATAATTATGTTGCCAAAAAATTCATGGAGAGAGCAAAACAAACAAAACAACGGCACTTTGTGGACACTTTAGAGAATGGGGTTATTGAGTTTTTATCCATAGATGGGGTTGTTTGGTACTCTGACGTCACAAATGGTGACGCAATGGGCGACGATGACGTATGTTCTCTCCTTCAATCTGGTCGGGTGTGACGTCACTGTCAATGTCCACAATTTTTTTTTCTGTCCGGGGGTAAAAATTGACCACAACTCATCTAGAGTTTATGTATGCAAGCTTCTTCTTCTTCTTTTTTAAAGAGAAAAGAGAGAAATGTATATTTTTGTTTCGAAAACAATAATAACATCACCACCAATGTGGACATTGCTAATCTTTCGCACACGGCGTTAAAAAAAACCAATCTATCTGTTCAGTAAAAGACAGGCAGGGACAGTGACAGGCATGGCCCCAAAATACCCAGCATGCACATCATGATTTGATAAGGAATGGGCTCCGCCAGGTTGGAACTAGTGCTCCAAACACATCGCCTGAACATTTCAGTGGGGGTCACGGCACTGATTCCACAATTAAATTCACAATAGTTTATTCCTACCAACTCTTTTGAGTTAGAAACAAACAAACAAATTACATGTAATGATGATAGTAAAGGTAAAAGGTAAAGGTGTCTCATAACCTATGTGGTCGTTGGGGAGCGAGACATCAGAGACCTCAGCTTCTCTAGGGCCAGCATGTTGAGGGCGGCGCCCATCTCCTCTCCCTCACTGCTTTATCTTCCCTAACCCTAAAGAGGGCAGGTACCCACTGACAGCTGGGGAACTGTACTGAATCCAAGGCGCGCAAACGGTCACCCATCCAACTGGCAACCACACTCCATGCTGGGGTTAACCGTAGCTTGGGAAAAGCGAGTGCTCTGACCACTGAGCCATCCCGTCCCACCCCCCCCCCCCCCCATCAATGATTAATGAATTACTGGTATAAATAAAGAGGAAGAGCAAAACACATGTACTCAAATGACAAGAAGGGAGAGAACCACACCTCAAATTCGTGTTTTTTCGTGGTAACGTCCCTTGTAACATTGTCCGGGATTTTTAACATAAGTATCGTATACCATTTTAAGACAGTTATATACAACTTTAAGACAGATGTATATCACTTTAAGACAGGGCAGAGTTCTCTGCGTGAAATTCGGGCTGCTCTCCCCGTCGCCACAAGAGCAGCGCCACCTTTGGGCGTTATCCGTTCCGCACTTTGTATTATGGTCATTACCGTTTCATGTAATTTTTAGTGCTGTTTCGCTTCGCCATTCCATGTACTTATTGTTATTTTATTTATTCTTTCATATCAAGACAATAGAATAAGCACTCATGTGCTTTTTACATCCAGTCCCCTTGTGTATGCAATTTTATAAATTTTGTCTTCTGTCCCCGCTGGCACACGATGGCCTACTCTTTCGAAAAGCGGAACAGGATTTAACGTGTGCATAAGATATTCTGCATACATTCGTACACAGGGCCTTGGTTTATAGCCTGATCCGAAGGACTTTTTGAGGGAGTGGAGTCTGCACATATGTTAACTCCAGAGGAAAAAACCCTCGACCGGGATGCATACATAAATATAATATATACTCATGCACATACAAAACAATAGCTATACTACGCTAACACTGCACGACATACACGACACGACACTCACTTCGCTATGTACACTGCACTTCAGTCACCATACCACACCACCACCCGCACCGCACCCACCGTACCACACCACAGCACACCACAGCACACCACACTACACTACACCACATCACACCACACACAAACACACACACAAACACACCACATACCACAACTACACTAACACTAACATCAAGCAATACACATACAACTCACACACCACAATGCACATCCCAACACCACACCAATCGCTAACCAATCGACGACACACTACAACCACACACACTACACTAACCTAGCCTACCACACAACACACACACACAACAACCACAACCACACAACACTAAACCACATGCAACACCACACCACACCACACCACACCACACCACACCACACTACACTACAACCACATGCACACCACACCACACCACACCACACCACACCACACTACACCAACAACACTACACTACACCACATGCACACCACACCACACCACACCACACCACACCACACTACACTACACCACATGCAACACCACACCACACCACACCACACCACACTACACCACACTACACCACACTACACTACACCACATGCACACCACACCACACCCAACACCACACCACACCTACACTACACTACACCACATGCACACCACACCACCACACCACACCACACCACACTACACTACACTACACCACACACCTACACTACACCACATGCACACCACACCACACCACACCACACTACACCACATGCACACCACACCACACCACACCACACTACACTACACTACACCACACTACACTACACTACACCACACTACACTACACTACACTACACTACACTACACTACACTACACTACACTACACCACACTACACTACACTACACCACACCACACCACACCACACCACACCACACCACACCACACTACACTACACTACACTACAAAACAAGGCAAAGCAACGAAATGCAATAAAACACATTGCAATACAACTCAACATAATGCAATTCAATACAATAAAATGCAACAAAATACGATACATCCCCGAAGTCAAAATGCGGCTACCTAAATGTTGGAGGGAAAAATGATGGCATACGCAACAATCTCACAGTTGGTGAACCTCAGAGCTCTAGCCGAGGAACGGAAAAACAACAACAAAGAAACAACAACAACAACAACAACAACAACAACGCTGGTAGAAAACGATGCAACAAAACTTTCAACACAATAATCATGTTATACAAGGCAATGCGCCGCCGCTGTAGTCTAGTGGTTAGGGGTTGGACCCGTAATCTAAAGGTTGCGGGTTCGGTCCCAGCTTTCGGCTATGGCGTTGTGCCCTTGGAAAAGGCACTTTACGGCTATTTTCTCACCCCACCCAGGTGTAAAAGGGGTACCAACCTTGTGTTGGGGGTTAACCCTGCAATAGACTGGCGTCCTATCCAGGGGGAGTCTATGACTCTCAGTCGCTTAACGCCACAGAAACCGGGATAAGCACCGGCCTGATGAGCCTTAGGCTCGGGACAGACTTTAACTTAACAAGACAATGCAGTAAAACACAACACAACACAACACAAATCATACAAACACATCCTCTTTCGCCTCTCTTTTCACGCACGTTCTATCGAAGAAACTACAAACGAAACTGGACGATCTGGTTTTTTTCCAAAACACATTTTTTTCATAAACAAAATTACAGAAAGTCATGTTGTAAGCACACAGCTGTTGGTTTTCAATGTTAAGGTTTTTTTGTCAAATGAATTTGAAAACTACAGCACATTTTTTCGTTTCCACAATTCTCTGTGAACGAATCAAAGTTAGGCTACTATTTACAAGACAAAGTTAGGACAGCTTTCCTTTTGTTTCGTCAAATGTTTCATAAACAAGCTGAGATACAGGGTGAAAATGTATTTGATACATTTTCTGAATTCCACAAAAAGGTAAAAGGTACACACACGCACGCACGCACGCGCGCGCGCGCGCGCTCGCCCACACACACACACACACTCACACATACGCACGCACACACACACACACGCACGCACACACACACACACACTGCAGAAGAGAAGTGACAAACGGTTCTCTTTTTGCAAAGAAGCTAGACAAGTGTTAAGACTATTAATTTTCTAGTCGACATTTTCACTAAACGAACCTGAAAAAGCATTTCTGATGTGCACACTTTTTGGTATGATATCTTTCTTTTTCAAGCAATAATTCTTTCTGTAGATATAAAGGCCTACACTAGATACCCACGACACTTTTGCGTTTCTTTTTCCTTTTTTTTTTTTTTAAATCTCCAAATTCAGAAACCTGAGAATTCCTTTCTAAGGTCTTCATAACTAAACACCAGAGCTTGGGAAATTCCTTTCTGACACTTTCCACGAAGAAACAGAAACTTGGTTGGTGTCTTCTCCTTCTTTTTTTTTTTAAGTTCTCTTTTCCATAGTACCTTTTCTATAAATGCACCACAATAAACGTGAACAGCAAATCCAGATCACCAATAATTTCCTGAACTTATACACTTCGGCCAAATAAACCAAAAAAATCAATGTTTATTTTCTATTAAAAAAAAAAAAAAAGTTTGAAAAAAAAGAGTAGATTTTCTAATCAAAAACACACGACTGAAGATTTTCCGTAAAAAATCACTTTCACCAACGAAACCAAAACCCCCCAAAAAGAAAGAAAAAAGCATGAAACAATCCATTTCTCCCCTCCCCCCTCCCCAAAGAAAAAACACAATTCCTATAAATGCACCAGCGAAGAGTGAGACAACTCCCTCTTCCAGAACAGAAACAGTCGCGCCAGCGTCCTCCGAAAACGCTTACTGAAGAAAGAGTACAGATAAAAGTTCCCGGAAGCGTTCACCTGCGCCAGCAAGTTGACGACGTTTCCGGCGATCTTGATGCCGTCACTTCCGCCCGCGCTGGCGTCATGCGCGGACAGGTATGCGCGGTAGAGATAGAGGACCGTCCAAGGCAGCTGGCAGAGGAGGAAGATGATGACGATGACGATGAGCATCAAGGTCACCTTGTGCTGCTCCAGAGAGCGGCGACTCTGCCTGCTGGGGCAGCAGTCTGGAGGAGCCTGGTGGCAGGGCGGGAAAGAGGGAGTCACCAGGAGGGGCTGGCGAGGGGAGGGGCGGGGGGAGTCACTCAGAGACCGGGAGAGGGGGGACGAGCGGGGTCCAGGTCCGGGCCCGCAA
>CM060344.1:34527216-34532216 GCA_030674155.1 Stramonita haemastoma | reverse complement strand
TTCGTTGACAAATTGATGATCTAATAATCGTGTGTGTGTGTGTGTGTATGACTGTGTCTGTCTGTCTGTCTCTCTCTGTGTCTCTCTCCCCTCTGTCATCAATGTATATACCCCACTATATATCTGTCTCTTTCCCTCTCTCTACCTTCCTCCCTACCTATTTACATACCTACCTATCACTCTATCACTCTAGCTATCACTCTATCACTCTATCTATCAATCACTCTATCACTCTATCTATCACTATCACTCTACCACTCTATCACTCTATCTATCAATCACTCTATCTATCACTCTATCACTATCACTCTATCACTCATTCTATCATTCAATCTATCACTCAATCTATCACTCAATCTATCACTCAATCTATCACTCAATCTATCTATCTATCTATCTATCTATCTATCTATCTATCTATCTATCTATCTATCTATCTATCTATCTATCACTCTATCACTCTATCTATTATGTGCATGTAAGTTATGTACTACATACAGTGGCAGAGAGACAGACAGGTGGTAGGAGACAGACAGGAAGATAGATAGACAGAAAAGACAGACAGAGAGAGAGAGAGAGAGAGAGAAAAAGAGAAGAGGAGAGAGGGGAGAGAGAAGGGGAGAGGGGGGGGGGGAGAGGGGGGGGAGAGGGGGAGGGGAGAGAGGGGGGAGAGAGAAAGAGAAAGAGAGAAGGAGAGAAGAGAGAAGAAGAAGAAAGAGACAACAACGAAGAAGAACAAAAGACAGAAAAAAATTTTAAGAAAAGAACGGACGATAGAAAGACATCAAAGAGAGACAAAAAATGATAAAAAAAAATCCCGGGCATGAAAAACAGTCAAAGTTGACAAAGACAGAAAAAAAAACCGGAGCGGCGCCCGACAGACACATTTTTACAGACAGAAAAGGCAAAAAAAACAACAGAAAAACGAAAAAGCCAAAAAAACCAAAAATTTAACCAACCTACCCTGGGCCCTAAAACAAACCCCCCCCCCCCCCCCCAAACTTTTCCTCCCTCCTTTTTTTTCCCCCGGGCCCCCCCCCGGGCAAAAAAATCCCCCCCCCCCCCCCCCCCCCGGTTTTTTTTTTTTTTTTTTTTTTTTTCCCCCCAAATTTTTTTTTTTAAAAAAAAAAAAATTTTTTTTCCCCCCCATTTTTTTTTTTTTTTTAAATTTTTTTTTTTTTTTTTTTTAAATTTTTTTTTTTTCCAGTGGTAAAAGTCTATTTTAAAAAAAAAAAAAACCCTTTTTATTTCCGAATCCCAAAAATTTTTTTTTTTTCCGCATCGTTTTCGCTTTGGCTGTGCTGTTTCTTTTCCCCGATTTTTTCCAAACCCTGGGTTTGGGGCATTTTGGGTGGCGGGTCAAATGATTTTTGGTTTTGGGAAAGGGGGAAGGGGAGAAAGGGGGGAAAAAAAAAGGGGGAAGAAAAGGGGTAAAAAAAAAAAGAAAAGGGAAGAAGGAGAGGAAAGGGGGACAGGGGGCCGGCAACGCCTTTTTCGGGGGTTGTTCCTCTTCTTTTTTCCCCCCCCCCCTTTTTAAGGGGAAATCAAGGGGATCAAACAATGTTTACCAAAACCAAACCCCAAAAAACCTTTTTGGTTTTTTTTTCCTTTAAAAAAAAAAAATAAGTCCTAAAAATTTTTTTTTTGGGGGGAAAATGTTGGGTGGGGTCAGGCAAGGGGGGTTTTTTTGAAACTCTCCCCCTTTTTTTCTTTCTGTTTTTTCTTTGGGTTTTAAAAAAAAAAAAAGGGGGGGGTTTTTTTCCTATTAGGGGGGGGGGGGGGAAACAAAATAAAAACAAAAATTCCCTTTTGGGGGGGGGGGGGGGGAGTCTCCAAAAAAAATTAAAAAAAACAAAATAAAAAAAGAAAAAAAAAAGAAGGAAAAAAAAAAGAGAAAAACCCAATTTTAAAAAAAGGGGGGGAGAGAGAAAGAAGAGAGAGAGAGGAGAGAAGAGAGAGAGAGAGAGAGAGAGAGAAGGAAAAAGGAAGAGGGAAAAAGAAGGGAAAAAAGAGGAAAAAAAAGAAGAAGGGGTTGGGGGGGGGGGGGGGGGGGGGAAAAAAAAAAAAATTTTTTTTTTTAAAAATAAAATTTTTTTAAAAAAAATTTAAAAATTAAAACCCCCCTTTTAGAAAAAAATCAAGTTTTTTAAAAAATTGTAAACAAATTTTTAAAAATTTCCAATAAACCAAAAAAAAAAAAAAAGATATTAAAAGAAAAATAAAATAAAATTAAAAAGAAATTTAAAAACCCCAAAAAAAATTTTAAAAAAAAATTTAGTAAAATTAAACGAAAAGGGAAACGTTTAAAAAAAAAAATAAAAAAAATTTTAAAAATTTTTAAAAAAAAAAAAAGACTTTTTAAAAAAAAAAATTTCCTTTTGGGGGGGGGGTTTAAAATTTTTTATTTAAAAAAAAAAAAAAAAAAAAATTTTAAAAACCCCAAAAAAAAAACAAAAAAAAAAAAAAAAGAAACTTTTTTTTCCCAAACCACCCACCCCTTTTTTAAAAAAGGAAAAAAATGAAAAGGGGCCCCTTTTCTTTTAAAAAAAAAGGGGGGGTTCCCGGGGGGAAAAAGGGGCCCCCCCCTTTCCCCCGGGGGTTTTTCCCCCCCTTTTCCGGGGGGGGGGTTTAAAAAATAAAAGCCCCCCGATCCCCCCCCTCCCCCCCCTTTCCCCCCCAAACCCCCCCCCCCCCCCACCTGGGCCCCCCCCCCCCCCCAACCCCCCCAAAACCAAAAGGAAACCCCCCCCCCCCCAAAAAAAACCCCCCCGAGAAAAACCCCCCCCCCCAAAAAAAACCCCCCCCCCTTTTTCCCCCCCGGGGGGGGGGGGAAAAAAAAAAAAATAAAAAAAAAAAAAAAAAATTTTAAAGGGGTTCAACAACCCCCCCTCCCTTTTAAAAATGGGTTTCCCCCCACCAAACCCCCCACCCCAATGGCCGTTTTCAAAAACTCAAAATTCCACCAACCAGCCGGTCCCTCCCCCCGGCGGGGGAAAAGGGGGGGGAAGAAAGGGAAAAAAAGGGGGGAAAGTCCCGGGCCCGGGGCTCCCCCGGGCGGGAAAAAGGATTTCACAGGCGCTCCCTCTCCCCTTTTCCTTTTTTTTTGGGGGGGGGGGGAAAAAACCAGGCCCCAAGGCAACCACGAAAAAACCCCGGCACCCAAAAAAAAAAAAACTTTGCCGTAAAAAAAGGACGGGGCCGGGGGGAAAATATGCTTTTGAAACCTAGGGGGAGGGGGAAAAAGCCGAGGGTTTAAAAACCCCAAAAAAGAATAAAACAAAAAACAACCTCCCCTTCTTGGGACCCGCGGCGGGGTTTTTTGCGTTTAGGGGTTAAACCCCGCTTCGTTTTCGCTTTTTTTGCCCCTCTCGTTTTTTATAAATTTATTTTAAAAAATTTTATTTAAATTTTTTTTTTTTTTATGTTTTTAAAATTTAAAAAAAAAAACGTGGGCCAATTTTTCAATTTGGGGTGGGTTGTGCGTGAAGGTTTGGGGGTTTTTCTCTTTGGGTTTCTTTTGCGCTTTTTTTCCCCCTCTTTCTAATATACTTAAAGGGGGCCCAATGTGGGGGTTCAAGAGGCGCCTTTTGCCCCCTTTTTTTCCCTTTTTTCGTAAATAAAATTTTTTTTTAAACTATAATTTTTAAACTTGGGGAAAAATGGTTTTTTGGAAAGCCGGGGTTTTTTATTTTCCCCCCCCCAAAAGGGGGGAAAAAAAAAAATTTTTTTTTTTTTAAAAAAAAACCCCCAAAAAAAAATTTTTTTTTTTTTTCCCCGGGTTTTCCCCCTGGGGAAAAAAAAATTTTTTTTTTTTCCCCCCCCTTTTTCCCCAAAAAAATTTTTTTTTTTTAAAGGGGGTTTTTTTTTTTTTAAAAATTTTTTTTTTTTTTTTTTTTTTCCCCCTTTTTAAATTTTTAAAATTTTTTAAAAAAAAAATTTTTTTTTTTTAAAATTTTTTTTTTTTAAAAAATTTTTTTAAATTTTTTTTTTTTTTAAAAAAATATTATTTTTTTTTTAAAAAATTTTTTTTTTTTTTAAAAAAAAAATTTTTTTTTTTTTTTTTTTTTTTTTTTTTTTTTTTTAAAAATTTTTTTTTTTTAAAAAATTTCTTTTTTTTTTTTTTGTTTTTGGGTCCTTTTGGGGGAATTTTTTTTAAAAAAAAGGGCCTTTTTTTTGTTTTTTTTTTGGGGTTTTTTTTTTTTTTTTTTCCCCCCCCCCCTTTTAAAAATTTTTGTTTTTTTTTAAAAAAATTTTTTTTTTTTTTTTTTAAAAAAAAAAAATTTTGGGGGGGGGAGGAGGGAAAAGGGGAAAAAAGGGGGGGGGGGGGGGGGGGCCCCCTCCCCCCTTTTTTTTTTTATTTTTTTTTTTTTTTTTCCCTTTTTTTTCTTTTTTTTCCCCCCCCCCCCCCCCCCCCCACCCCCCCTTTGGAAAAATTTTTTCCCCCCTTCCCTTTTCCCCTTTAAAATTTTTTTTTTTTTTCCCCTTTTTTTTTTTTTTTGGGGGGTTTTTTTTTGGGGGGGGGGGGGGGGGGGGCCCCCCCCCCCCCCCCCCCCCCCCCCTTTTTTTTCCCCCCCCCCCCCCCCCCCCCCCCCCTCCCCTTTTTTTTTTGGGGGGGGGGTTTTTTTTTCCCTTTTCCCCCTTTTTTTTTGCCCCCCTTTGCCCCCCCCCCCTTTTTTTCCCCCCCCCCCTTTTTCCCCCCCCCCGGGGGGGGGGGAAAAATTTTTTCCCCCCCCCTTTTTTTTTTTCCCCCCCTTTTTCCCCCAAAAAAAACCCCCCCCCCCCCTTTTTCCCCCCACCCCCCCCCCCCCGGGGGGGAAATTTTTCCCCCCTCTCCCCGGGGGTTTTTTTCCCCCCCCCGGGGGGCCCCGGGGCCCCCCTTTTTAAAAACCCCAAAAAAAAAAATTTTTTTTGCCCTTTTTTTTTCCTTTTTTTTTCCCCCCCCCCCCCCAAAAAATTTTTTGGGGGGGTTTTTTTTTATTTTTTTTTAAAAACCCCCCGGG
>CM060344.1:34510624-34518124 GCA_030674155.1 Stramonita haemastoma | reverse complement strand
ATCTCCATGTTACAAGAAAACTTCAAAAATTATATTGGAGATTAAGCATGTCATACATCTCTTGACCTTAAAGGGGATAAATGTAAATTTTTGTTGGGTGCCTTCACACTCTGGATTCTTTCCAAATGAGGGGGCAGATAGAGCTGCTAAGAGAGGTGCAAAACATGAATTGGATTCAATAGAATTGCATGTGCCCTTTATCCTCGCAAGAGGGGTACAGCTTACTAGAACAGAAATCATGGAGAAAGGTCATCGAAACAAATCAGCGAAATGGGAGATTGTTAACTAGGACCGCGATCAATACCGTTTAATTTAACAGTTGTGAACCATTCAAAGACTTGTGGAAATGTTTTCATGTCAAGAAAAATTAATACATTATTTTATAGAATGAAACTAAATGCATTGATAACCAAATTCAGCAAAAAATTTAATGGTAAATGTTTTGTGTGGTGAGAATATCACTAATGCTCATATACTTTTGACTGCAAGAGTGTAAAGTCTTTCATTGCCCCATTTTTCTGAAAACTCCCTTACCAGTATTTTCAATAATTTAAAATTAGCATTTGAAAAAATTATTGTGAAAGGTCTCTGTTACAGTCCCTCAGGACATTTGTTATAGTTGCATTAATGTTAGTGAGTTGGTTTTTTATGTTTTTATTATTCCTGTTCCATTATCAAGTTTTCTTTGTGTGGTGGGTGGGGGTGAGGTGGTTTTTTTTTTTTTTTTTTTTTTTAACACTTCCCCCCCCCCCCCCCCCGTCTCATATCACTAAAAGTGAACAGACGTAAAATTGAAGACAACAACAACAACAACAACAACAACAACAACAACAACAATCACACACACACACACACACACACACACACACACACACACACACACACACACACAAAATGGGCGCAAGATTTGCATTGAGTCATGATTGGTTGGGTGGATGTGATCCGTGCATTTACCCTTTTCCTACGGGTAACCCGCTATAGGGTATACCACCATCCACTAACCCTTCCCTACATTTCGCCCACTTCTGGGTTGCAGAAGCATACAAATGTGGACGTGACAGGGAAAGAGGGGTTCTTTCCCTTAACGCAGGGATTGTGTTAAGAATTGAACTTATATATATATATATATATATTATATATATATATATATATATATATATATATATATATATATATATAATATATATATATATATAATGATCATAAATATGGGTACCATAACGATTTATTACGGCTTTCCTCATGACAAACTTGCTAGATTCAGAACGGTCCGAGCCTCTTGTGAGGTGTGGCGTCGCCAGAGGTCCTGCGCCACGCATATCAAAGATGCTGGTAGTGTGTGTATGCATACGATACCGCACTCTCTTGGTACTGTGGGCTCTGTTACCGTGCAAAAAGCGGGGTAGGACGGGACTCAAACCGGACCGTTTAGTGGCATCTTTTCGAAAAACGCGCCTTATTCTTTGGGAGGGGGGTGTGTATGCCCGCGCGTTCGCGTGTGCGCGCTCGTGTTTGTGTGTGCGTTTTCTTGTGTGTGTAGATTTGGCGGAGGCCCTGCACTTTCCTGTGGTGCATCATACGTTTGTATATTATATCTGTTCTGAATCTCAACATACAAAAAAAAAGAAACAAACAAACAGAACACAGCTGTCAGTTTACCCCCACTTTCAGCTCCACTCAGCTGCTAATCAATCCATCCTATCCCAGTCTAGATGGGGGCTATAGCGGGTGCCATTTATAGCGGGAACTGACCACACTTGGACTAGGTAAAAGGAAAAAGGGCTCGCTTAATTTAGCAGTCTTGACTGAGTGATGTTGGATTTGTGTGGTGCCAGAACACCAAATTAAACAAAAAGCAAAAACAACGCCCTCCAAGAAAAAACAAAACCCAAAAAATCCAATGAAAGCAAAAAAACACCATGGAAACAACCCCCCCCCACGAACCCCCTAAAAAACCCCTTTACACACACACACACACACACACACACACACACACACACACACACACACACACACACACACACACACTACACACTACACACACAACCACACAAACTCACCTCCTAACGGTACACCAGACTTTGCCATGAAGCGGGTGACACACAGCCACGTATCTCTCCACGGTGAAGATGACGATAATCCACACCGCGATGTTCCCAGCCATGTCACTGATAGTCCGCCCGTACGTGTTGAAAGCGTACGCCGCGTAACTCAACCCCCGCTTGCGACAACCCACGAAAGACAGAGTGAAGCTGAAGATGAGGTACACCGAATCCGCCATGGACAGGGCTAGGAGATACACGTTCGTGGACGTTCTCATGGTGGGCTGGACCAGAACCAAGATGTTCAGGATGTTCCCCAGGAGTCCCACAGTCACCACGATGGGCGTGATGATCGTCTGCACGATGAATCGCGTGGAGGCCAGGGAAGGGGAGACGAGGGTGGCGAGGGTGGCGGTGGCGGTGGCGGAAGTGTCGTCCGCGCCTGCGCGTGGCGTGCCGGAAGTGTTGGTAAGGTTGAAGACGTTGGCGGTGTAGGTCACCTCCTGGGGGGAGAAGAGGATGGTGTCGATGATGATGTTGCTGTCGTCGGTGTGGTTCATGGTGGTGGTTTTTGTTTGTTCACTGTTTCTTTTTTAAAAATAATTTTTATCTTTTTTGGGGGATGAACTTGGGTAAATTCCACAAGGGCTGAAACTTCGTTTTTTTTCAGGACTTACTGGAGAGTCTGCTTTCTTTTGAAACCGTCTTTTCATAAAAAGAAGAAAAATTCAGAGCATTTCTGAAACTGGTTTCATTGTGAAATTCAGACTTAAAAAGTCCGTTATACTGCAAGACCCACAAAAAAAGAACTACCACAACTCAATCACTTTTGCATTTTTTCGATGTTCTAAAGAATTCTAGAGTCTTGTTATGTTTTCACTGGGACTGTGATTTTTGGAACACCATACTGTCGAAGAAGTTTGAGAGAGAACAGACATTTGGACTGCATGTTAAATGTTGACAACACTGATCCTTTCGTTCTAGAAATCTTTTGACTTGAGCATATACATTTTGATATTGAGAAGATAATTTTTTCTCTCCATATAGTGTATGGGATGACATTGTTTATATGAATTATGTGTATGTAAAAGAATAGGAACTCGAAGTTTTAAGCCACGAATCAATGCTTTAGTGATTGATCTATCATGGAACACACCAGCACCATCTCAAATTGCATTTGGCCGGTACCCTTTGTTTGAGCCCATTTATAAAATGGCTAGGGATTTTTTTTTCAGGCAAAAAACTCCCTCGCTGTTTCAAAACGTTTGTTCAACCGTCCCTGGAAACTGTTTTCATTGCCAGCCAAGCTTTTTCCACATTGTTTTTGGCATGAATAATTGAAAACAGCAATCCATCACCATTTTTCTCCTTGTTTCAGATATGAATGATCACATACAAATGTGCGACTCATCAAAAAGAAATAAGACAACACACACGAGAAATAATAATAATAATAATAATAAACCCCCTCACTCCCAGCAAGTGTCAATTTAGCGAGAATGTTACTGAAAATGACCACACTCTGCGCTTAAATGATAAACGTTTGTGTGACAAAAAGAAATATGAAATATTGAAACGAAGTTGGATCATATGATTGAACGGATATACTTGACAAATTGTCCGTGCTCCGTCACCCATTGTTTACTCTCCATTTTATTCTGTCCTCCGCTGTTTGCGATCAATCAGTCACAGGAAGAAATGAAGTTGAAGAACGGTGGACGAGTTGTGGGCTGAGTCTTAGTCTTTCATCGTTCCCCCTCCTCAGCGTGTTGTTGATTGCTGGGGTAAGTAAAAAAATCAACCTGAAACATAAGAGAAAGAAAATTGAACGATCAATAAGTGGATGTGTTGTATTGTATTGTATTGTGTTGTATTGTGTTGTATTGTACTGTTTCGTGAGATATTGATTGTACAAGGAGGGAGACAAAGAGGCAGACAGAGAAAACGATGGGAAGACAACATCGGAGAGTGGACTGGGCTTGAGTGGACCACCTTGCTACAGACAGCTGAAAACCGCGAGGAGTGGAGGAAGCTGGTTACTAAATATTCAGTGGTGCCCCAGCGGTCTTCTAGACTAGGGGATAGGTGGAAGTGAAAGTATTGAATATTTTCTGTTGTATCGCAGTTGTATTTGTATTGTTTTGTATTCATTGTAATGTATTCTGAAAATCTATACTACCCCCCCAACTTTACACACAAACACACCACACACACACACACACACACCGCGCGCGCACGCAGGCACGCACGCCACACACACACACGCACGCACGCACGCACGCACGCACACACACCACGCACGCACGCACGCACGCACACACACACGCACACACACACTATGTATGTATGTATGTATGTATGTATGTAGTTTTATGTATGTATGTATGTATGTATGTATGTATGTATGTATGTATATGTTGTGTGTGTATGTATATATGTATATATATGTATATGTATGTATGTATGTATGTATGTTATGTTGTATGTGTGTATGTATGTATGTATGTATGTATGTATGTATGTATGTATGTATGTATGTATGTATGTGTGTATGAATGTATGATGTATGATGTATGTATGTATGTATGTATGTATGTATCTATGTATCTATGTTGTGTATGAATGTATGATGTATGTATGTATGTATGTATGTATGTATGTATGTATGTATGTATGTATGTGTGTGGTGTGTGTGTGTGTGTGTGTGTGTGTGTGTGTGTGGTGTTGTGTGTTGTGTCTGTATGTATGTATGTATGTAATAGTTAGCCAGCTACATAGACAACCTCACAGATAGCTAGCTAGCTAGACTGAAAAAGAGAGGAGTGAATAATTCTTCATATGCTGCCTTCCAAGATTTTTATTTTATAGTTTTTTTTTTTGTGTGTGTTTATTTTTGAATCTTTGACAAACATAACTTTCATGATGAAAATGAATGTGTGTGTGTGTGTGTGTGTGTGTGTGTGTGTGTGTGTGTGTGTGGTGTGTGGTGTGTGTGTTTTATGCGTGCACGCATGCGTCCGTGCGTGCGTGCATGCGTGCGTGTGTGCGTGTGTGAGTGCGCGCGCGCGCTTATGCGCACATGCGCCTTTGTGTGCCGGTGGGAACAGATGACAAGATTTACAAAACTGCATACACACGGAGATTGGATGAAAAAAAAGCATATAAATGCTTATTCCATTATCCTCGATATAAAAGAATAAATAAATAAAACTAACATTAACCAGCACACAGCCGCATTGTTATTATTATTTGTTTGGCATCAAAGGTAAACCCCTACGGAACAAAAGGAAAATAAGACCAATATTTACAGTGCAGGCACTTTGAGCTTTTCTGAAGAGTTCAAGAACGCCTTTCAGAAAATGTCAACATGATTCAATGCTAAATATTGTGGTTTTAACAACTTGTTTATTTGCTTATATGTGGTTTTAAACGTCAAAGGTAAACACGAACGGAACAAGACACCCCCCACCCCTCCCCCACTCCCTCTCCCTACCCGCTCCCTCCCACCCACCCCCTCTACCCTCTCTCCTCACCTCCCTCTCCCACTTCCCACCCAACCCACCTCCCTACCCCTCCTCTCCCCTCCCCCACTCCTCTCCCCACCCCTGAAAACAAGCAAGAAAGGTGACAGGAGGAAAAGCAACACGTCAGAAGGAAGAGAGGGCAAAGTCGTTGAAATCCACCCACACTCTTCCCTCCACCCCGCCCCCATCCCCCTCTCCCCCCTCCCTCCCCCTCCTCCCCCCTCTCCCCCTCCCACCCCCCCCCTCCTCCCTCCCTCCAACCCCCCCTCCTCCACCCCCCCTCCTCCTCCCTCCCCCCCCTCTCCCCCACCCCCCCCTCCACCTCTCCCCCCTCCACCTCTCCCCTCCCTCCCCCTCCACCCCTTCCCCCCACCCCCCTCTCCCCTCCCACCACCCCCTCTCCTCCCCTCCCTCTCCCCCACCCCCTCCACCCCCTCCCCTCCCTCCCCCCACCCCCTCCCTCCCCCTCCCTCCCCCCCTCTCCACCCCTTCCCTCCCTCCCCCCACCCCCTCCCTCCCCCTCCATCCCCCTCCACCCCCCTCTCCCCCCACCCCCCCTCCCTCCCCCTCCTCCACCCCCTCCACCCCCCTCCTCCACCCCCCTCCACCCCCCTCCCTCCCCCCCTTCCCCCCTCTCCCCCACCCCCCTCTCCCCCCTCCCCTCCCTCCCCCCACCCCCCTCTCCCCCTCCCCTCCCTCCCCCCACCCCCCCCCTCCTCCTCCACCCCCTCTCCCCCCCACCCTCCACCCCCCTCCCTCCCCCTCCTCCTCCACGTGTGTGCGTGCAGGTGTATGCGTTTTGTGAATATTTTCTTATGATACAAACATTCTTTCTTTTTTTCTTTTTTCTTTTTTTTTTTTTTTTTTTAGAACTTTTCTTTGTTCTGTGTTGTCCTCAATAAGGGGAAATAGGGGGGGGGGGAGTCTCTTTGCTTGTGGGTATTTAGTGTTGTTGTTAGGTAATGACTTGTTTATTTTAATTATCTCATTACCCTGGTAAAAAATTGTTCATAATTTCTCTCTTTGTATCTGTCTGTCTGTCTGTGTGTCTGTGTGTCTGTCTGTCTGTCTGTCTGTCTGTCTGTCTTTCTGTCTGTCTGTCTGTCTGTCTGTCTGTCTGTCTGTCTGTCTGTCTCTCTCTCTCTCTCTCCTCTCCTCTCCTCTCTCTCATCCCTCTCTCTTCTCTCTCTCTCTCTCTCTTTACTTCAGCTGTTCGCCTATTATTTGAAAACAGGTATAATTGCATGATTAAGAATCAGGTTATGTACCCCCCCCCCCCCCCCCCAAATTGTTTCTCATTGTTATGATTTCTTTCCTCTTTTTTTTTTTTGTTATTGTTATAGAAGGCTGGATGTAAAAAAGCAATTGTCATGCTTACTCTATCACCTTCTGAAAATAAAATTAATTCAATTCAATTCAATTCCTCCACCCCCTCCCTCCCCCTCCTCCACCCCCTCCCTCCTCCTACCCCCACTCCCCCCTCTCACCCCTCCCTCCCCCTCCACCCCTTCCCTCCCTCCCCCCACCCCTCCCTCCCCCACCCCCTCCTCCTCCACCCCCTCCTCCTCCACCCCCCTCCCTCCCCCTCCCTCCCCCTACTCCACCCCCCTCTCCCCCCTCCTCTCCCCTCCCTCCCCCTCCTCCACACTCCCTCCCTCCCCCCACCCCCTCTACCCCCCCTATCATCCCCCCTGGCACAAACATGGGAAGACAGACAACACATCTCCTCCAAAGCTCGGAGGACTAGAAATCAGGGCAGATCCCCACAAGGATCTGCACTTCCTAACTCACACCTTAACTTCTTGCCTTCACATTTTTTAAACTTATTTATACACTAACAATTCCACAATTTAAAGGGGTCTTTTTCTATATCTCTAAACAATTTGAAAATTAAACTTTATTTTCAAACATTTTGGTCCACCATGCCCTTGTGT
>CM060344.1:34488613-34510524 GCA_030674155.1 Stramonita haemastoma | reverse complement strand
AAACCCCCCCCCCCCCCGAATTTTTTCCCTTCCCCCCCCCCCAAAAACCCCCCCCCCCCAACCCCCCCCCACTCCGCCCTCCCCCCCTCACCCTCTTCTCCCCTCCCTTCCACCCACCCCCCCTCCCTTACCCTCTCTCCCTCCCCCCTCTCCCCACCCCAAAACCCAATCGGGGAAAAGCAACACGTAAAGAAGAGCAACCTGAACCCCCCCCTTTCCCCTCCACCCTCCATCTTTTTCTCCTTTCTTTATTCTTATTACAAACATTCTTTCTTTTTCTTCTTCTTTTTTTTTTAAACTTTCATGTTCTGTCCTCAATAAGGGAAACGGGGGGGAGTTTTTTTTAATTTTTTCACGAAGACTTGTTTTTAATATCAACCTGTAAAAAAATTTCATATCCACTCCAGTCTCTTGGTCGGGCCCCTCCTCCTTCCCCTGCTCGTCTTCCTGTCGTCTGTCTCCTCTCTCTGTCCCTCCTCTCTCTCTCCCTCCCCTCTTCTCCCTACTCTCCTCTCTCTTTACTTCAGCTTTCCAATTATTGAAACAGATATTTATGATTAAAATCGTATACCCCCCCCCCCACCCCCAATTTTTCTCATTTATTTCCCATTTTTTTTTTTAAAAGGCTCATAAAAAAAGCATGCCACTTACTCCACCTTCTGAAAATAAAATATCAATTCTTCAATTCCTCCACCCCCTCCCTCCCCCTCCCCACCCCTCCCTCCTACTACTCCCCCTACTCCCCCTCCCCCCCCACCCCTTCCCTCCCCCCCCCATCCCCCCCTCCTCCCCCCCCCCTCCTCCTCCTCCACCCCCTCCTCTCCCCCCCTCCCTCCCCCCTCCCCCTCTCCCCCCTCTCCTCCCCTCCCTCCTCCCTCCCCCTCCCCCCCCTCCTCCCCCCACTCCTCTACCCCCCCTATCATCCCCCCGGCACAAACATGGGAAGACAGACAACACATCTCCTCCAACTCGGAGGACTAGAAATCAGGGGCGACCCCCACAAGGATTCTGCACTTCCTAACCACACCTTAACTTCTTGCCTTCACATTTTTTAAACTTATTTATACACTAACAATTCCACAATTTAAAGGGGTCTTTTTCTATATCTCTAAACAATTTGAAAATTAAACTTTATTTTCAAACATTTTGGTCCACCATGCCCTTGTGTCACAAATGTAACAGTACAGTCTACAATTTCACGTAAAAAGGGATGCTTTATTTCCATTACATACAGACTTTTCTCGGGATTTCTCAGTGACTTCGAACAATAAAATACAATATAACTCTTTTAATAGCCTTGGAAGGGGAGGTAATATTGACAAAATGACAGCATAAAAAAACATTTTTTTAAAAAGTATATCAATTTCTTTACATTACACAATGTACACTTGTAAATGACAACAAAGGAGTTTTCAAGAAATACCTGCCCATCTTAGGAATTTTTACAGACAGGAGAACTTTCCAACATTTACATTTCATCAGCCTTCAGAAATCATAACTGGACAAGGGTTCAAAAAATGCTGAGGATTAAGATCATGTTGTAAATGTTTAAAGTGGGGACATTCCATTATAATCAGGCACGTACAATGTGTCAAAAACTCTAAATACAGTTCAGCAACGTTCATACGCAGTATAACTTCACTTTTTCTCTTCATTCAAAAATTAAAATGCCATAAAGCTTCCAACAAAGCATTAACATTTTACACTCATTTCTCAGCAATCATTAACAGCTTGTTGAAATTGGGCCATGAAGATCGACCTCATTACCCGTGAAATATGGAAGTCCACAGGGATCAATACTAGAGCCACTTCTTTTCTCTATCTCTAATAATAACCTACCCCTGCATATTCCTTTTTTGTGTGATATGTTTGTTGATAATACATCAATTCAATGTAACAGCAGTGATCCAAACCAGCTTGTGAGTGATATACAGGCAGATCTCGAGAAACTTTTTGTATAGACAGAACTCAATCATATGTCTCTTATTTCAAACAAAACAGTATGTTTATAACCACTCGGCAAAAAAGGCAGATATTGCACTATCCACTGGCGCCACCACAAAATGAGTTCATCACAAAATGACCAACAAACAGCATTGAAAAACATTTTTTTTAAGTATATCAATTTCTTTACAATACACAATGTACACTTGTGAATAACAACAAATGAATTTTCAAGAAATACCTGCACATCTTATTAATTTTGAGAGACAGGAGAAGATTTGAGATTTACATTTCATCAGCCTTCAGAAATTATAACTGGACAAGGGTTGGAAAAAATGCTGAGGATTAAGATCATGTTGTAAATGTATAAAGTGGGGACATTCCATGATAAAATAAAATGAATCCCCTAAAACAGATATACTGTAGTTTGAACACATTCTTTATTCCTGTGGTATGTTATGGGAATGTCCAACCACAATTGGAAGCTTGTGACAGCTACAATAAAATTTTTATAAAAGCATAAACATATATATATATATCTGGAAGACAAGTTATATATTTTCATTACCAAAATCAATCTTTAAGTTTCTATAATAAAGGCATCTTCTGTTATCCCACAGCTGAGTTCTCCCTTCATTAACAAAATTTTCTATTAAGAAGGCTTTGATATGTGAACTTGTAGAATGAATACTTGAACAAAACCGTCTCTCCACAAACAGTCAAATCTGCTTTGTACTAATATATTTTTAAAAAAATCATATTTAGCCATGCAGATTGAATCAAAGATTTTTCCTATAAATCTTTCACCATGTGGTATACATACTTGATTGCAGCTTTTTCATACTGGAAGTTGAGTAGCTGCATCCAGAAACATACCATTTGAACAGAGACCAAATTAGACGAGGGATATCTGCCCGTCTCCCCATATACAAACAAAGTTGATGTTGTTAGCTTTAAATGAAAACTATATTTTAAAAACTTCAATGGAAATGTATCAAATTATTATTATATTTTCAAATCCTTAAATTTCACATCCATACAACAATACAGGTACAACAATTTTCTTGACTAAATCAAGTGTCACATGTGTACGTAGTTCTATTTGCCATGCGGTCTTTATCAAATACACATGACTTGAGTAGCTTTATCATAAGCATTTTTCTTGCATTACATTTTCATATGCCCGTAATTTCACATGAATAAACAAACCACGTACAATGATTTTTATGGAATACATCATGTGTCTCACGTATAGGTAGTTTTTTTGCCATGCAGTCCTTATCAAATAAACATGACAAGTAGCATTTTTCTTGCATTTTGCAAAACTACCACTCCTACAAAAGTCGATTCCTAAATATTTAAAACTGTTAGGAACTTCCAACGCTTTTCCGCAATTTTACATAATCATTACAAGATCTATTGTGGCTGAATATCCTGATTTTTGTTTTCACTAGATTCACATGTTTCTATTGAGAGAACAGTAAGTATTGAAATTGCCTAAAGCATCTTGTAAGCTTTCTATGTAGTGGAGAATACAATGGTATTATCCGCATAAAGTAAAAGTTGAATATAGCTGGTTAACATTTGCCAAGAGATGAAAGTTTAATATGCAGTGTTAACCAATTTGTGCTAAACATTGTTCCAAATCATTGAGAAAGTGTGTGTGTGCTACTTGATGTGAATATTACTTGGCAAAAAACAATACAGTGTACAATTTGAGGTAAAACTGGATGCTTGATTTCCATTCGATACAGACTTTCTGTGGATTTGTCAGCGACCTGAAAGACTAAAAAAGAATATAAGTGTTTATAATAGCCTTTGAAGGGGAGATAATATTGCCAAACTACTAAAGAATGTGAATATTACTTGCCCTTGACAGGCTATATATTGTTTGAAAGAGTTGCAGCCCTTTGAATTGTTTAAAAATGCTTAGTAGTGGAGGTGCCAGCTTTGAAGTGAAGGAAAAGAAGAGTAAATTTTGCTGTGAAATTGTAGAGTGTGCTGTTTAGATTTGTGAAAGAAGTAGAGGGTGAAAGTAAATGATTGCAGATGTAGATGTTTTTCAATTTGTGAAGATGTAGTAATGGACACTTGTAGAATTTGAAGTTGTTGGTTTAATGATAAGTTAAAAAAAAAAATGAAGAGAAGAAGTTTTGATTTTGAGTTAGGAAGTGCAGATCCTTGTGGGGATCTGCCCCTAATTTGTAATCCTCTGTGCTTTGGAGGAGATGTGTTGTCTATCTTCCCATGTTCGTGCGAGGGGGAGGAGGAGGGGGGGAGGAGGGAGAGGATGGTGGGGGTAGGGGAGGGAGTAGGGTTAGAGGGGGGGGGGGAGGAGGGGGAGGGGGTGAAGGGGGGGAGGTGGGTGGGAGGGGGGGAGAGGGGTGGGGGGAGGGGGGAGGGGTGGGTGGAGGGGGAGGGGAGGGTGGGGAGGTGTTGGGAGGGGGAGGGGAGGAGGGGTGGGGGGAGAGGGAGGGGAGGGGGTGGGGAGGGAGGAGGTGGGGAGCAGGGGGAAGGGGGTGGTGGGGGAAGGGGTGGTGGGGGAAGGGTGGGGGTGGGGGGAGAGAGGGTGGGGGTGGGAGGGGGAAGGGTGGGGGTGGGAGGGGGTGGAGGGGAGGGGGTGGGGAGGGGGGTGGGAGGGGAGGGGGGAGGGGAGGGGAGGGGGTGGAGGAGGGAGGGGGTGGGGAGGGGAGGGAGGGGGTGGGGAGGGGAGGGGTGGGGGGGAGGGGGTGGGGGGGGAGGGGGGAGGGGGGGGGAGGGAGGAGGGGGTGGGGGGGAGGGGTGGGGGAGGGGAGGGGGGAGGGGGGGTAGGGGGAGAGGGGAGGAGAGGGGGGTGGGAGGGGAGGGGTTGGGGGGTGGAGGGGGGAGGGGCGAGGTAGGGGGAGAGGGAGGGGAGGGGGGAGGAGGGGGAGGGGAGGGGGGAGTGGGGGGAGGGGAGGGGGGAGTGGGGGGAGGGGAGGGGAGGAGGGGGGAGGGGGGAGGGGAGAGGGGTGGGGGGGGAGGGAGGGGGGTGGGAGGGAGGGGGGGGGGTGAGTGGGGTGGGGAGGGGTGGGAGATGGGGTGGGGAGGGTGGGAGGGGGTGGGAGGGTGGGGGTGGGAGGGGAGGGGGTGGAGGGGGAAGGGTGGGGGATAGGTGTAGAGAAGGGGGGGTGGGAAAGGGAGGAGGTTAAGCGGGGAGTATTGTGGGATAGGTGTAGGAAGTTGGGGGAATAGTCTCTGTTTCTCTGTCTCTGTCTCTGTCTCTCCCTCACGTCTCTGTCTTGTCTCTCCCTCACATCTCTCTCTCCCCCTCACGTCTCTGTCTCTGTCTCTGTCTCTCCCTACATCTCTCTCTCCCCCTCACGTCTCTCTCTCTCTCTCTCTCTCTCTCTCTCTCTCTCTCTCTCTCTCTCTCCTTCTCATGCGCCACCCCTCCCCCTCCCTTTATCCCCAGAATGAGACAGCGGAGACGCGGCACAACACAATGTTACACAGACTTTTCTTGTCAGGAAAAATGAGTTGTGAGGGCACCAAATAATGAAATCATTAGTGCAAGCTTTACAACACGCAATGGTCGATCTGGTCATCTGACGATCACTCTGTCTCTGTCTCTCTTTTTCTTTCTCAAACACACACACACGCACGGACGCACGCACGCATGTGTGCACACTCACACACCCATACACATACACGCGCTTCTCTCTCTCTCCTACTCACACACACACACACACAACACACACACACACACACCACACTTCCCATCACTCCCTTCTCTCTCTCTCTCTCTCTCTCTCTCTCTCTCTCTCTCTCTCACACACATTTTTTTCTCTCTCGCACCCCCCCAAAAAAACAACAACACACACACATTTTATCTCTTTCTTTCATTCTTTCTCTCTCTCTCTCTCTCACACACACACGCACGCACACACACACACACCTACACACACACACACACACACACACACACACACACACACACACACACACACAATAACACACACACACACCTACACACACACACAATAACACACACACACACACACACACACACACACACAACACACACACACACACACACACACCACCACAATCCTTTCCATCCAACACACACGAACAGACAGAGTACAATCTAATTATTTCAATCTTTTCATGCTATCAGAAAAAGACTTTCGAAGGCGACAAAATAATGATAATTCATAGGATTGTAACACGCCACGTCAGTCTGATTAAACTGGTAGTGACAATCTGTCTGTCTATCTGTCTGTCTGTCTGTCTGTCTGTCTGTCTGTCTGTCTGTCTGTCTTCCCATGGTTGCTATACCCGTGGATGTGTGTCTGTATGTGTGTGTGTTATTGTTATTGTTCTACTTTTTTTCCTAGCTAGATTCCCGGATCAGGTCAAGGGCCGGATGAAAAAAAAAATGTAATACTTACTCTCAAACCCTTGAAAATTAACATTATTCATTCATTCATTCATTCACATTCATTCTCATTCATTCATTCAGTCTCTCTCTCCGTCCCCCCTTGTTTCTCTCTGTCTCCTATCTGTGTTTCTCTCCCTTCCTCTGTCTGTCTGTCTGTCTGTCTGTTTGTCTGTCTGTCTCTCCCCTCTATCTGTCTCTCCCTCTCCCTCCCTTTCCATTATCCTCCCTTCTTTTACCAGCCTGCTTGTCTCTGTCTGTATCCCTCTCTGTCTCTCCCTCTCTGTTTGTCTCTGTCTGTCTCCCTCTCTGTCTCTCCCTCTCTGTTTGTCTCTGTCTCCCTCTCTGTCTCTCCCTCTCTGTTTGTCTCTGTATCCCTCTCTGTCTCTCCCTCTCTGTTTGTCTCTGTCTCCTCTCTGTCTCTCCTCTCGTTTGTCTCTGTCTCCTCTCTGTCTCTCCCTCTCTGTATCCCTCTCTGTCTCTCCCTCTCTGTTTGTCTCTGTCTCCCTCTCTGTCTCTCCCTCTCTGTTTGTCTCTGTATCCCTCTCTGTCTCTCCCTCTGTTTGTCTCTGTATCCCTCTCTGTCTCTCCCTCTCTGTTTGTCTCTCTTTTCTTTCAGTTTTTCATCAATCATAACTCATTGTTTATTATGTCATTGTTTTGCTGATATTAACATCAGTGCAGACACCATTCTACCCCAAAATCCTTCGGATGAGACTATAAATCGAGGTCCCGTGAGCGATCGCATGCAGAGCATCTGGCGCGCACGTTAAATCCTGTCGCGCTTTTTGAAAGAGTAGGCCATTGTGTGCCATGTTGGGAACAGAATGATGACAAAATTGACAAAACTGCACATATATGGGGGATGGATGTATGAAAGCGAATGAGAGCTTATTCCATTATCCTCGAAATAAAATAACAACAACAACAACAACAACAATAATAATAATAATAATAATAATAATAATAATAATAATAATAATAATAATAATAATAATAATAATAATAATAAAAATGGAGGCTTATATAGCGCAAATTCCCCAAAACATGGGCTCATCGCGCTGTACATATGAACTTGAAAAATTTGACTAGCACGAAGAAAAAAATAAAGGAAAAATGCATGCACATACAATACACAGCATATTACATGGCCAGACAATAAAAGTAAAATAAAACCAATATCATCAAAGAATGTGCAGTGCAGTAAGATGCACACACACACACACACACACACACACACACACACACACACACACACACACACACACACACACACCATGTGCGCGCCAAACACACACACAAAACACATAAAAGAATAAATAAATAAGCAGATGAATAAATAAAAGAATAAATACATGAATCGATCAAGCTATTGTCTCCCCCCTCCCCCCCCCATGCCCAATCCTATGTACTGTGGCCCGGTGCCAATCTGCACTGAATCACTTCAGAGCTCTGAGTTCAGACCCTCCTCTCTTCTCTCTCTCTCTCTCTCTCTCTCTCTCTCTCTCTCTTCTTCTCTGTCGTGTGTGTGTGTGTGTGTGTGTGTGTGTGTGTGTGTGTGTTGTGTGTGTGTGTGTGTGTTGTTGTTGTGTGTGTGTGTGTGTGGTGTGTGTGTGTGTGTGTGTGTGTGTGTGTGTGTGTGTTGTGTGTGTGTGTGTGTGTTTATGTGTGTGTGTGTGTTGTGTGTGTGTGTGTGTTGTGTGTGTGTGTGTGTGTGTGTGTGTGTTTTGTGTGTGTGTGATTTGTATGTGCATTTGCCTGCGAGCGTGCATGCGTGAGTGAGTTGCGTATATGTATGTATGTATGTATGTATGTATGTATGTATGTATGTATGTGTGTGTGTTGTGTGTGTGTGTGTGTGTGTGTGTGTGTGTGTGTGTGTGTGTGTGTGTGTGTGTGTGTGTGTGTGTGTGTGTGTGTAACCTACGTGTAGGAGTGAGTTTTACGTGTATTATTATCATACTATTATCAATATTGTTGATATTATTCTTATTGTCATCATTATAATCATTGTATTATCTTTAGTTCCTTCTGAGTTCATTTTGTTGTTATGAGTTGTAACAATGTTGTAGCTGAGTATTTTTGGGTGGACTTTTCTTGGTTGCTAAGTTGTTTATTTCTTTATGTTTCTTTGGTTGCTCTTTATCTATGAACGCTTCTATTTTCTTTCTTTTATAATCAAAATCATTTTATTTTGGCTTCTGATTTTCGTCTTCTGAAAGTGTGCATTTTTATTATCTTATTATGTATAATGTCCTTATTCCTTTATGTTGTTTGGTACTACATATAGTTGTACTGTTTAGTATCTTTTTATCTTGATGTTTTCCCTGAAAAGGGCGGGGACTGGATGTAAAAAAGCACATGAGTGCTTATCTATTATCCTCGAATAAAAGAATTTTGCCTTGCCTTGCCTTGCCTTGCCTTGCCTTGCCTTCTCTCTCTCTCTCTCTCTCTCTCTCTCTCTCTCTCTCTCTCTCTCTCTCTCTCTCTCTCTCTCTCTCTCTCTCTCTCTCTTTCTCTCTCTATGTCTTACCTATTGTCTAAACATGTTTACCATCCATATTGAAAAATGTTTTATTCATATTTTGTACTATCTTAATAATCGTGTGTCGAATGTAATTATTTTTGTAAACCTTTTATTTAATGATCCTTTTATGTAAGCTGAATAACTATGTCCATCATAGTTATGATTTTGCTGTGAACGTGATCTATATCACTATAATCATAAGACTGATTAAGGTATTGGAGTATGTATATCCCAAAATATGTGCCTTACAGGGGGTAGATTCCTCTTGTGTACCGTTACATATTTTATTAAAAAATTGAAGCATTTACAAGCTGCCAGACACTCTCAGCTGCCTTCTTCTCTCTGTCATCTTCTGCCAATTTGGGGAGAGAGGGAGAAGGGAGAGAGGGGAGAAGGGAAAGGGGGAGAGGGGAGAGGGAGGAGAGAGAGCGGAGGTGGGGGTGGGGGTGGGTGTAGGGGGTGGGAGGGTGGTGATTTACAGGAAGGGGCGTTACCTGGAGGATGAAAAGAGACAGGAGTCTGAGACGTGATGGTGAGAGAGAGGGATTCTGTCAGTCTGTCCGTCTCTCTGTCTGTCTGTCTGTCTATCAGTCTGTCTGTCTGTCCGTCTATCAGTCTGTCTTTCTGTCTGTCTGTCTGTCTGTCAGGCCAACATAGAAGATGTGTGCAGCCGTGCGTGTGTGTGTGTCTTGGTACAATGGGGTCTTTTACCGTGCAAAAGTGGGGGTTGGACGGGGCTGAAAACGGCTCTTTCGGTGGCATCTTTGCACAAAACGGAACCTTTTTCTGGACGGGGGTGGGTACGCATGCGCGCACGCGCGCGCACGCTGGTGGTTATCAGTGTGTTTATTTGTGTGCGTGCATGTGGCGGGGACCCTGCAGTTTCCTGTGGTGCATCACATTGCTGGATATTGTGATCCAACTTGCGCACACTGCTTGTCTTTTTGTCGCGTACACTTCCCAGCTTTCCTTTCGACAAGCTACCTTTCTTAGCTCTTGGGGGCTGTGGTTTCGCCACAAATCCGGCGCCACGAATATCCAAGATGGTAGGAGAGAGTGTATGCATACAGTGTGATATTGTCTTGGTGCCGTGGGATCTTTGACCGTGCAAAAGTGGGGGTTGGACGGAGCTGAAAATGGCTCTTTCGGTGGCATCTTTGCGCAAAACGGCACCTTTTTCTGAAGGGGAGTGGGTACGCATGCGCGCGCGCTGGTGTTTGTCCGTGTGTTTGTTTGTATGCACACATGTGGCGGGGACCCTGCAGTTTGCTGTGGTGCATCATATTACAGTATGCCATTATCTTTGCACGCAATGCTTGTGTTTTGTCGGGTACAATTTCTAGTATTACTTTCGACAAACTAGCTTACTTAGCTTTTGGGAGCTATTGCGTTTCCACAAATCCGGCGCCATGCATATTGAAGATGGTAGGAGAGAACGTATGCATACAGTGCGATATTGTCTTGGTGCCGTGGGATCTTTGACCGTGCAAAAGTGGGGGTTGGACGGAGCTGAAAATGGCTCTTCCTGTGGTATCATTGCGCAAAACGGCACCTTTTGCTGGAAGGGGGTGGGTATGCATGCGCAAACGCTGGTGTTTGTCAGTGTGTTTGTTTGTGTGCGCGCATGTGGCGGGGACCCTGCAGTTTGCTGTGGTGCATCATATTGCTGTATATTGTCATTATTCTTGCGCGCACTACTTGTTTTTTGTCGCGTACACTTACTACCTTTCCGGCGCCATGCATATTGAAGATAGTGGGAGAGAGTGTATGCATACAGTACAATACTGTCTTGGTGCCGTGGGGTGTTTTACCGTGCAAAAAGGGGGTTGGACGGGGCTGAAAACGGCTCTTTCGGAGGCATCTTTGCGCAAAACGACACCTTTTTCTGGAAGGGGGTGGGTATGCAGGTGCGCGCGCGCTGGTGTTTGTCAGTGTGTTTGTTTGTGTGTACGCATGTGGCAGGGACCCTGCAGTTTGCTGTGGTGTATCAAATTGCTGTATATTGTCATTATTCTTGCGCGCACTGATTTTTTTTTTTGTCGCGTACACTTCCCAGCTTTCTTTCTGACAAACAAGCTTATTAGCTCTTGGGGGCTGTTGTGTTGCCAGAAATCCGGCGCCACGCATATCCAAGATGGTAGGAGAGAGTTAATGAATACAGTGTGATATTGTCTTGTTGCCGTGGGATCTTTTACGGTGCATATATGGGGGTTGGACGGGGCTGAAAACGGCTCTTTCGGTGCTATCTTTGTGCAAAACAGCACCTTTTTCTGGAGGGGTGTGGGTATGCATGCGTGTAGGTGCGCGCGCTGGTGTTTGTCAGTGTGTTTGTTTGTGTGCATGCATGTGGCGAGGACCCTGCAGTTTGCTGTGGTGCATCATATTGCTGTATATTGTCATTATTCTTGCGCGCACTGCTTGTTTTTTGTCGCGTACACTTCCCAGCTTTCCTTCCGACAAACAAGCTTTCTTAACCCATGGGGGCTGTGGTTTCGCCACAAATCCGGCGCCACGCATATCCAAGATGGTAGGAGAGAGTGTATGCATACAGTCCGATACTGTCTTGGTGCCATGGGATCTTTTACCGTGCAAAAGTGGTGGTTGGACGGGGCTGAAAATGGCTCTTTCGGTGCCATCTTTGTGCAAGACGACACCTTTTTCTGGATGTAAATGGGTATGCATTCGTGCACGCACGCGCGCGCTGATGTTTGTCAGTGTGTTTGCTTGTGTGTGCGCATGTGGCGAGGACCCTACAGTTTGCTGTGGTGCATCATATTGCTGTATATTTTCAGTATTCTTGCGCGCACTGCTTGTTTTTTGTCGCGTACACTTACTAGTATAACTTTCGACAAACTAGCTTACTTAGCTTTTGGGAGCTATTGCGTTTCCACAAATCCGGCGCCACGCATATTCAAGATGGTAGGAGAGAGTGTATGCATAGAGTGCCATATTGTCTTGCTACCGTGGGATCTTCAACCGTGCAAAAGTGAGGTTTGGACGGGGCTGAAAACGGCTCTTTCGGTCGCGTCTTTGCGCAAAACGGCACCTTTTTCTGGATGGAAATGGGTATGCATTCGCGCACACACGCGCGCACTGGTGTTTATCAGTGTGTTTGTTTCTGTGTGAGCATGAGGCGGGGACCCTGCAGTTTGCTATGGTGCATCATATTGCTTTATATAGTCATTATTCTTGTGCGCACTGCTTGCTTATTGTCGCGTACAGTTACCTGCTTCCCTTCCGACAAACTAGCTTTTTTAGCTCTCAGGGGCTGTGGTGTCACAAATCCGGAGCCACGCATATCCAAGATGGTAGGAGAGAGTGTATGCATAAAGTGCGATATTGTCTTGGTGCTGTGGGATCTTTTATCGTGCAAAAGAGGGGATCCAAAGGGGCTGAAAACGGCTCTTTCGGTGGCATCTTTGCGCAAAACGGCACCTTTTGCTGGAGTGGGGTGGGTATGCATGCGCTCACGCGCGCGCGCGCTGGTGTTTGTCAGTGTGTTTGTATGTATGCGCGCATGTGGCTGGGACCCTGCAGTTTGCTGTGGTTCATCATATTGCTGTATATTGTCATTATTCTTGTGCGCACTACTTGTTTTTTGTCGCGTACACTTAAAAGCTTTCCTTCCGACAAACTAGCTCTCTTAGCTCTTGGGGGCTGTGTCGTCGCCACAAATACGGCGCAACACATACCCAAGATGGTGGGGGAGAGTGTATGCATACAGTGCCATATTGTCTTGGTGCCCTGGGATCTTTTACCGTGCAAAAGTGGGGTTAGACGGGACTGAAAACGGCTCTTTAGCTGCCATCTTTGCACAAAAGGGCGGCTTTTTTGGGAGGGAGGGTGGGTATGCATTGACGCACGCACTCGCGCGCTGGTGTTTGTCAGTGTGTTGGTTTGTGTGCGCGCATGTGGAAGGGGCCCTGCACTTTGCTGTGGTGCATCATATTGCTGTATACTGTCATTATTCTTGTGCGCAGGGCTTGCTTTTTGTCGCGTACCCTTACCAGCTTTCCTTCCGAGAAACTAGCTTTCTTAGCTCTTGAGGGTTGTGTTGTCGCCACAAATACGGCGCCACACATATCCAAGATGGTGGGGGAGACTGTATGCATAGAGTGCCATATTATATTGGTGCCCTGGGATCTTTTATCGTGGAAAAGTGGGGTTATACAGGTCTGAAAACGGCTCTTTAGCTGCCATCTTTGCGCAAAAGGGCAGAGTTTTCGGGAGGGTGGTTGGGTATGCGTTGGCGCGCGCGCTCGCGCGCTGGTGTTTGTCAGTGTGTTGGTTTGTGTGCGTGCTTGTGGCAGGGGCCCTGCACTTTGCTATGGTGCATCATATTGCTGTATACTGTCATTATTCTTGTGCGCAGGGCTTGCTTTTTGTCGCGTACCCTTAACAGCTTTCCTTCCGAGAAATTAGCGTTCTTGGCTCTTGGGGGCTGTGTCGTCACCACAAATACGGCGCCACACATACCCAAGATGGTGGAGGAGAGTGTATGTATACAGTGCTATATTGTCTTGCTGTCTTGTGATCTTTTACCGTGTAAATGGCGGGTTATACAGGGCTGAAAACGGCTCTGTAGTTGCCATGTTTGCAGAAAAGGGCAACTTTTTCGGGAGGGGGGGTGGGTATGCGTTGGCTCTCGCGCTCGCGCGCTGGTGTTTGTCAGTGTGTTGGTTTGTGTGCACGCATGTGGCGGGGGCCCTGCACTTTGCTGTGGTGCATCATATTGCTGTATATTGTCATTATTCTTGCGCCCACTGCTTGTTTTTTGTCGCGTACACTGACCATTTTTCCGGGCGTAACACCGTAACTGAGACACCATTTACTTACTCTAACTGAAGATTGTTGCTTTTCAACTTCAGCGATGGTGTCTGTATATGTGACACCAGTGTGGATGCAGATTTGTTTTTTTCTTTTTTTTAAATCATTTCGTCATCTGTTTCCAACCAAGACGCAATGGCCTGCTCTACCGGAAGGCGAAACAGGGTTTTTAACGTGAGACTGAGTACAAGATGTTCTTGCATACGTTTGTTCACACACGGGACCTTGTTTTATAATTGAGTTGTGCCACAAATCTGGCGCCACGCATATCGAAGATGGTAGGAGAGAGTGTGTGCATACAGTGCGATATTGTCTTGGTGCATTGGGGTCTTTTACCGTGCAAAAGTGGGGGTTGGACGGGGCTGAAAACGGCTTTTTCGGTGGCATCTTTACGCAAAACGGCACCTTTTTCTTGAGGGGGACGGGTATGCATGCGCGCACGCACGAGCGCGGTGGTGTTTGTCAGTGTGTTTGTGTGTGTGGATGTGGCAGGGACCCTGCAGTTTGCTGTGGTGCATCATATTACTGTATATTGTCATTATTCTTGCGAGCACTGCTTGTTTTTTGTCACGTAAACTTACTACCTTTCCTTCCAACAAACTAGCTTTCTTAGCTCTTGGGGGCTGTGGCCTTGCCAAAAATTAGCGCCACGCATATCGAAGATGGTAGGAGAGAGTGTATGCATACAGTGCGATATTGTCTTAGTGCCGTGGGATCTTTTACCGTGCAAAAGTGGGTGTTGGACGGGGCTGAAAACGGCTCTTTCGGTGCGCGCGTGCGGTGGTGTTTGTCAGTGTGTTTGTTTGTATGCACACATGTGGAGGGGACCCTGCAGTTTGCTGTGGTGCATTATATAATATTGTCATTATTCTTTCGCAAATTGCTTCTTTTTTGTCGCGTACACTGACACCCCTTTTCCTTCCGACAAGCTAATTTTCTTAGCTCTTGGGGGCTGTGGTGTTGCCACAAATCTGGCGCCTCGCATATCGAAGATGGTAGGAAAGAGTGTATGCATACAATGCGATATCTCTCCTCACCCCCCTCTCCCACACCCACATGAATGCTTATTCCATTATCCTCGATAGAAAAGAATGAATGAATGAATGAATAAATAAATATGTAAATAAATACAAATAACTTTAACTACCACACAGCCGCAATGTTATTATGGTTTGTTTGGCATCAAAGGTAAACCCCTACAGAACAAAGGGAAAATAAGATCAATATTTACCGTGCAGGCACTCTGAGCTGTTCTGAAGAGTTCAAGAACGCCTTTCAGCCAATGTCAACATGATTCAATGCTAAATATTGTGGTTGTTACACCTTGTTTATTTGCTTATAATATGTGATTTTAACGTCCAAGGTAAACACGAACGGAACAAGACACCCCCACCCCTCCCCACTCCTCTCCCTACCCGCTCCCTCCCACCCACCCCCTCTACCCTCTCTCCTCACCTCCCTCTCCCACTCCCACCCAACCCACCACCCTACCCCTCCTCTCCCCTCCCCCACTCCTCTCCCCACCCCTGAAAACAGGCAAGAAAGAGGTGACAGGAGGAAAAGCAACACGGCAGAAGGAAAGAGAGGGCAAAGTCGTTGAAATCCACCGCCCCCTCTTCCCTCCACCCCGCCTCCATCCCCTTCTCCCCCAACCCTCTCCCTCCCTCCCCCACCCCTCTCCCCTCCCCCACCGCCGTCTCCCCCCACCCCCTTCATTCAAAAATTAAAATGCCATAAAGTTTCCAACAAAGCATTAACGTTTTACACTCATTTCTCAACAATCATTAACAGCTTGTTGAAATTGGGCCTTCAAGATCAACCTTATTACCCGTGAAATATGGAATTCCACAGGGATCAATACTGGGACCACTTCTTTTCTCTATCTCTAATAATAACCTACCCCTGCATATTCCTTTTTGTGTGATATGTTTGTTGATGATACATCAATTCAATGTAATAGCAGTGATCCAAACCAGCTTGTGAGTGATATACAGGCAGATCTCAATAAACTTTTTGTATAGACAGAACTCAATCATATGTCTCTTATTTCAAACAAAACAAAGTGTATGTTTATAACCACTCGGCAAAAAAGGCAGACATTGTGTTATCCACTGGTGCCACCACAAAATGAGTTCATCACAAAATGATAAACAAACAGCATTAAAAAAACATTTTTTATAAAAGTATATCAATTTCTTTACAATTCACAATGTACACTTGTGAATGACAACAAATGAATTTTCAAGAAATACCTGCACATCTTATTAACTTTGAGAGACAGGAGAACTTTTTGAGATTTACATTTCATTAGCCTTCAGAAATTATAACTGGACAAGGGTTGGAAAAATGCTGAGGATTAAGATCATGTTGTAAATGTATAAAGTGGGGACATTCCATGATAAAATAAAATGAATCCCCTAAAACAGATATACTGCAGTTTGAACACATTCTTTATTCCTGTGGTATGTTATGGGAATGTCCAACCACAATTGGAAGCTTGTGACAGCTACAATAAAATTTTTTATAAAAACATAAACATATATATATATATATCTGGAAGACAAGTCATATATTTTTCCTGACCAAAATCGGTCTTATAGTTTCTATAATAAAGGCATCTTCTGTTATCCCACAGCTGAGTTCTCCCTTCATTAACAAAATTGTCTATGAAGAAGGCTTTGATATGTGAACTTGTAGAATGAATACTTGAACAAAACCGTCTCTCCCACAAACAGTCAAATCTGCTTTGTACTAATATAATTTTAAAAAAAAATCATATTTAGCCATGCAGATTGAATCAAAGATTTTTCATATAAATCTTTCACCATGTGGTATACATACTTGATTGCAGCTTTTCATACTGGAAGTTGAGCAGCTGCATCCAGAAACATACCATTTGAACTGAAACCAAATTAGACGAGGGATATCTGCCCGTCTCTCCATATACAAAGTTGATGTTGTTAGCTTTAAATGAAAACTATATTTTAAAAACTTCAATGGAAATGTATCAAATTATTACTATAATTTCAAATTATAGAGGTGGGGAGGGAGGGAGGGAGGGAGGGGAGGGGGGTGGAGGGGGGGGAGGTGGGAGGGGGGTGGGGAGGGAGGAGGGGGGGAGGGGGTGGAGGGAGGGGGGAGGGGAGGGGGTGGAGGGGGTAGGAGGGAGGAGGGGGGAGGAGGGGAGAATGTCTGGTGGGGTGGGAGAGGGGGAGGAGGGGAGAGGGGGAGAGGGGAGGAGGGGAGAGGGGGAGGTGGGGAGGAGGGGAGAGGGGGAGGTGGGGAGGAGGGCGGTGAGGAAAGGGGGAGAAGGATGGGGAGGGAAGGGGAGGAGGGTGGGAGGAGGGGAGGGAAGGGGGGAGAGGGTGAGGGAAGGGGAGGGTGGGAGTGGGGATGGATGGGAGCTGGGGGAGGAGGGTGGGAAGAAGGGGGAGGGGAGCGGGAGATGGGTAGAAGGGTGGGGGAGGGGGAGGGTGGGGTGGGAGGTGGAGAGGGGGTATGGTGTGGGCGGAGGGTGGGGGAAGTGGAGTGGGAAGGAGAGAATGTTTATACGATTCAGATTGGGTGAAACAGAATTAAAAAAGCAACAAATTGCTGCAGTTGTTTGCATGATCTACCCATTGCTATCTCCTTTTTTTTCTCTTAAATCATAGCTCTCTCTCTCTATCTCTCTCTCCCTCCCTCCTCACCCCCCTCTCTCTCAGACGCCAAACCTTCCCCCTCACGTCTCCCTCTCTCTCTTTCACTCTCTCTCCCTTCCTCACCTCTCCCCCTCTCTCTCACGACGACACCCCTTCCCCTCACGCCTCTCTCTGTCTTCCTCTCTCTCTCCCTCTCTCTCTCCCTCACGTCTCTCTCTCTCCACCTCTCTCTCTCTCTCACCTCTCTCTCTGTCTCTCCCTCACGTCTCTCTCTCTCCCTCACGTCTCTCTCTCTCTCTCTCTCTCTCCCCCTCTCTCTCTCTCTCTCCCCCTCTCTCTCTGTCTCCCCCTCACATCTCTCTCTCTCTCTCTCTCTCTCTCTCTCTCTCTCTCTCTCTCTCTCTCTCTCTCCTCCACTCAATCTCTCTCTCTCCCCCTCACATCTCTCTCTCTCTCTCTTCTCTCTCTCTCTCTCTCTCTCTCTCTCTCTCTCTCTCTCTCTCTCTCTCTCTCTCTCCCTTCTCACGCGCCACCCCTCCCCCTCCCTTTATCCCCAGAATGAGACAGCGGAGACGCGGCACAATACAATCTGTTACACAGACTTTTCTTGTCAGGAAAAATGAGTTGTGAGGGCACCAAATAATGAAATCATTAGTGCAAGCTTTACAACACGCAATGGTCGTCTGGTCATCTGACGATCACTCTGTCTCTGTCTCTCTTTTTCTTTCTCAAACACACACACACGCACGGACGCACGCACGCATGTGTGCACACTCACACACCCATACACATACACGCGCTTCTCTCTCTCTCTCTCTCTCTCTCTCTCTCTTCTCTCTCTTCTCTCTCTCTCTCTCTCTCTCTCTCTCTCTTCTCTCACACTCACCTCTCTCTCTCTCTCTCACACACACTTTCTCTCTCTCTCTCTCTCTCACACACACACATTTTTTTCTCTCTCGCACACCCCCCAAAAAAACACACACACATTTTATGTCTTTCTTTCATTCTTTCTCTCTCTCTCTCACACACACACACGCACACACACACCTACACACACACACACACACACACACACACACACACAATAACACACCACACACACCTACACACACACAATAACACACACACACACAACACACACACACACACACACACACACACACACACACACACACACACACACACACACACAACACATATCCTTTCCATCCAACACACACGAACAGACAGAGTACAATCTAATTATTTTAATCTTTTCATGCTATCAGAAAAAGACTTTCGAAGGCGACAAAATAATGATAATTCATAGGATTGTAACACGCCACGTCAGTCTGATTAAACTGGTAGTGACAATCTGTCTGTCTGTCTATCTGTCTGTCTGTCTGTCTGTCTGTTTTCTCTCCATGGTTGCTATACCCGTGGATGTGTGTCTGTATGTGTGTGTGTTATTTTTATTGTTTTACTTTTTTCCTAGCTAGATTCCCGGATCAGGTCAAGGGCCGGATGAAAAAAAAAATGTAATACTTACTCTCAAACCCTTGAAAATTAACATTATTCATTCATTCATTCATTCATTCATTCATTGATTTCATTTCATTGATTCTTCATTCATTCATTCATTGTCTCTCTCTCCGTCCCCCCTTCTTTCTCTCTGTTTCCTATATGTGTTCTCTCCTCCTCCCTATCTCTCTTCTGTCTGTCTACCGTCTGTCTGTCTGTCTGTTCCCTCTCTGTCTCTCCCTCTCTATTGTCTCTTCCCTCTCTTCTTCCCGCCTGTTTGTCTCTGTCTCCCTCTCTGTCTCTCCTATCTGTTTGTCTCTGTTCCCTCTCTGTCTCTCCCTCTTTTGTCTCTGTCTCCCTCTCTGTCTCTCCCTCTGTTTGTCTCTGTCTCCCTCTCTGTCTCTCCCTCTCTGTTTGTCTCTGTCTCCTCTCTGTCTCTCCCTCTCTGTTTGTCTCTGTCTCCCTCTCTGTCTCTCCCTCTCTGTTTGTCTCTGTCTCCCTCTCTGTCTCTCCCTCTCTGTTTGTCTCTGTCTCCCTCTCTGTCTCTCCCTCTCTGTTTGTCTCTGTCTCCCTCTCTGTCTCTCCCTCTCTGTTTGTCTCTGTCTCCCTCTCTGTTCTCCCTCTCTGTTTGTCTCTGTATCCCTCTCTGTTCTCCCTCTCTGCTTGTCTCTGTCTCCCTCTCTGTCTCTCCCTCTCTGTTTGTCTCTGTATCCCTCTCTGTCTCTCCCTCTCTGTTTGTTCTCCTGTCTCCCCTCTCTGTTCTCTCCCTTCTGTCTCCCTCTCTGTCTCTCCCTCTCTGTTTCTCCTGTCTGTATCCCTCTCTGTCTCTCCCTCTCTGTTTGTCTCTGTGTATCCCTCTCTGTCTCTCCCTCTCTGTTTGTCTCTGTCTCTCCCTCTCTGTCTCTCCCTCTCTGTTTGTCTCTGTCTGTACCCTCTCTGTCTCTCCCTCTCTGTTTGTCTCTGTCTCCCTCTCTGTCTCTCCCTCTCTTTGTTTCCTCTCTTTTTCTTTTCCAGTTTTTCATCAATCATAACTCATTGTTTATTATGTCATTGTTTTGCTGATATTAGCATCAGTGCAGACTTCACTCTACCCCAAAATCCTTCGGATGAGACTACAAATCGAGGTCCCGTGAGCGATCGCATGCAGAGCATCTGGCGCACACGTTAGATCCTGTTCCGCTTTTTGAAAGAGTAGGCCATTGTGTGTCATGTTGTCGGGAACAGAATGATCTCAAAATTGACAAAACTGCGTATAGATGGGGGCTGGATGTATGAAAGCGCATGAGAGCTTATTCCATTATCCTGGAAATAAAAGTATAAATAAATAGATATATAAATAAAAGAATAAATAAATGAATCGATCGAGCTATTGTCTCCCCCCTCCCCCCCACGCCCAATCCTATGTACTGTGGCCCAGTGCCAATCTGCACTGAATCACTTCAGAGTTCTGAGTTCAGAGCTGTCTCTCTCTCTCTCTCTCGCTCTCTCTCTCTCTCCCTCTCTCTCTCTCCCCCCCTCTCTCTCCCCCCTCTCTCTCTCTCCATCAAAGCTTATGAAAAAAGGATCTAAATTTATCATGTAACAATGTTATGGCATCCATGACATGATGACCTTTTGGGTTGTAATTAAGGAAGTTCTCAGTACATGACATTTTGTGTGTGTGTGCCCAGCCCCCCTCCCACTGTCCCCTTGTTAATGGGCATCCTGCCTATAACAATAAACTTTTGTCATTGTCATTGTCATTGTTTCCATCTCTCCCTCTTCTCTCTCCCCCCCCCCCCTCTCTCTCTCTCTGATAAATCCACAATGAGGGAGGAGGGCTGTCTGCAGTATAAGGAGCAGCAAGCCGGCAGACACTAAATAAATAGATAAATAACTAACTAAATAAATACATAAGTAAATAAATAAATAAAGAAAGAAATGAATAAATACACAAACAAATAAATACATCAATGAAGTTATTGTTACCTTCCTATGCCCTATTGTATGTATTGTGGCTCAGTGCCAATCTGCATTGAATCATTTCAGAGTTCTGAGTTCTCTCTCTCTGTCTCTCTCTCTCCATCTCTCTCTCTCTCCCCCCTCTATCTCTCCTTCTCTCTCTCTCTGTCTGTCTCTCTCTCTCTCCTTCTCTCTCTTCTGTCTGTCTTCTCTCCTTCTCTCTCTCTCTCTCTCTCTCTCTCTCTCTCTCTCTCTCTCTCTCTCTCTCTCTCTCCCTCTCCCTCTCTCTCTCTCTCTCTACAACACTGATAAATCCACAGTGAGAGATGAGGGCTGTATGCAGTGTAAGGGGCAACAAGCCGCCAGACACTCTCCCCTGCCTTCTTCTCTCCGTCATCTTCTGCCAATTTGGGGAGAAGGGAGAGGGGGAGAGGGGGAGAAGGGAAAGGGGGAGAGGGGGAGAGACAGGGAGCAGGGGTGGGGGTGGGGGTGGGTGTAGGGGGTGGGAGGGTTGTGATTTACAGGAAGGGGCGTTACGTGGAGGATGAAAAGAGACAGGAGTCTGAGACGTGATGGTGAGAGAGAGGGATTCTGTCAGTGTGTGTGTTGTGTGTGTGGTGTGTTGTGTGTGTGTGTGTGTGTGGTGTGTGTGTGGTGTGTGTGTGTGTGTGTGTGTGTCTGCCTGTCCATCTGTCTGTCTGTCTGTCTGACTGACTGTCTGTCCGGCCAACTTAGAAGAACATCTGTGCAGCCGTGCGTGTGTGTGTGCACGCGGGTGCACATACACACCCACCCAATCCAATCCAATCCAATGATGTTGCTTAGAGCCCCGCCGACCGCACAGGCCATATCGGGGCTATCACCTCGTCACATTTTAAAACTCAGATTAATTAATTAAAACTGTGCTACTATGTACAGTTTAAAACGGGGTATAAAACCAACTCGACTGTCATACACACACACACACACACACACACACACACACACACACACACACACACACACACACACACACACACACAACAACACACAACACACACACACACACACACACACACACAAAATACACACACAAACACACACACGCACGCGCGAATAAACACATGCACGCATGCTCATATGTACACAATGC
>CM060344.1:34473613-34483613 GCA_030674155.1 Stramonita haemastoma | reverse complement strand
GCCCGAATTTCACGAAGAGAAATCTGCCGTGACTTAAAGTGATATACAATACGATACAATACAACACAACACAACACAATACAATACATTACATTAAAATAAAATACTTGACTTTGGAAACGATCTTCTTGTGCGTGCTCCATTCCTTTTTTAAGCGCATGCATCAGACTTAATGTCGGCAATTTTTGCCCAAACTCAATGACCTGTTTTGTTTTACAGGTTATTACATCCAGACTTGGAAAACGAATCAAGGTAGCTTGCCTTCCGACAAACTAGCTTTTTTTTAACTCTTGGGGGCTGTGGCTTCGCCACAAATCCGACGTCACGCATATCCAAGATGGTAGTAGAAATGTATGCATACAGTGCAAAATTGTCTTGGTGCTGTGGGATCTTTTACCGTGCAAAAGTGGGGGTTGGACGGGGTAGAATACGGCTCTTTCGGTGGCATCTTTGCGCAAAAAACGGCACCTTTCTCTGGAGGGAAGTGGGTACGCATGCGCGCACGCGCGCTGATGTTTGTCAGTGTGTTTGTTTGTGTGCACACATGTGGCGGGGACCCTGCAGATTGCTGTGGTGCATCATATTGCTGTATATTGCTAATATTCTTGCGCGCAGTGCTTTTTTTTGTCGCGTACACTTACTAACTTTCCTTACGACAAATTAGCTATCTTAGCTCTTGGGGGCTTTGGCGTCGCCACAAACCGGCGCCATGCATATCCAAGATAATAGGAGATAGTTTATGCATGCAGTGCGATATTGTCTCGGTGCCGTGGGATCTTTTACCGTGCAAAAGTGGGGGTAGGACGGGGCTGAAAACGGCTCTTTCAGTGGCATCTTTGCACAAAACGACACCTTTTTCTGGAGGGGGTGGGTATGCGTGTGCAAACGCACGCACGCGCTGGTGTTTGTCAGTGTGTTTGTATGCGTGCATGTTGCGGGGACCCTGCAGATTGCTGTGGTGCATCATATAACTCTATATTGTCATTATTCTTGCGCGAACTGCTTGTGTTTGTCGCACACTTTCTTAGCCATTTGTCCTTCCGACAAACTAGATTTCATACCTCTTGGGGGCTGTTGCGTCCCCACAAATCCGGCGCCATGCATATCCAAGATGGTAGAACAGAGTGTATGCATACAGTGCGATATTGTCTTGGTGCAGTGGGGTCTTTTACCGTGCAAATGTGGGGGATGGACGGGGATGAAAAACGGTTCTTTCGGTGGAATCTTTGGGAAAAATTGCACCTTTTTCTGAAGGGGGGTGGGTATGCATGCGGCATGCGCGCGCAAGCTGGTGTTTGTCAGTGTGTTGGTTTGTGTGCGCGCATGTGGCGAGGGCCCTGCATTTTGCTGTGGTGCATCATATTGCTGTATACTGTCATTATTCTTCTGCACAGTGCTTGCTTTTTCTTGCGTGCACTTACTAGCTTTCATTCCGATAAACTAGCTTTCTTAGCTCTTGGGGGCTGTGGCGTCGCCACGAATACGACGCCACACATACCCAAGATGGTGGGGGAGAGTGTATGCAGGTGTATATACTATCTTGCGATATTATCTTGGTGCCCTGGGATCTTTTACCGTGCAAAAGTGGGGTTAGACGGGGCTGAAAACGGCTCTTTAGCTGCCATCTTTGCGCAAAAAAGCGGCTTTTTCGGGAAGAGGGGTGGGTGTGCATTGGCGCGCGTGCTCGTGTGCCGGTGTTTGTCAGTGTGTTGGTTTGTGTGTGCACATGTGGCGGGGACCCTGCACTTTGCTGTGGTGCATCATATTGCTGTATACAGTCATTATTCTTGTGCACACTACTTGTTTTTTGTCGCGTACCCTTACCAGCTTTCCTTCCGAGAAACTGGCTTTCAAACCTCTTGGGGGCTGTGTCGTCGCCACAAATACGGCGCCACACATACACAAGATGGTGTGGAAGAGGGTATACATACAGTGCGATATTGTCTTGGTCCCTGGGATCTTTTACCGTGCAAATGTGGGGTCAGTTGGGGCTGAAAACGGCTCTTTAGCTGCTATTTTTGCGAAAAAGGGCGGCTTTTTCGGGAGGGGAGGTGGGGGGGGGGGGGGGGGGGGTGTGCGTTGGCGCGCGCGCTCGAACGCTGGTGTTTGTCAGTGTGTTAGTTTGTGTGCATGCATGTGGCAGCGGCCCTGCACTTTGCTGTGGTGCATCATATTGCTGTATACTGTCATTGTTCTTGTGCGCAGGGCTTGCTTTTTGTCGCGTACGCTTACCAGCTTTCCTTCCGAGAAACTAGCTTTCTTAGCTCTTGGGGGCTGTGTCGTCGCCACAAATAAGACGCCACACATGTCCAAGACGGTGGGGGAGAGTGTATGCATACAGTGTTATATTGTCTGTGTGCCCTGGGATCTTTTACCGTGGAGAAGTGGGGTAGACGGGGCTGAAAACGGCTCTTTAGCTGCCATCTTTGCGCAAAAGGGCGGCTTTTTCGGGAGGGGGGTGGGTATGCGTTGGCGCACGCGCTCGCGCGCTGGTGTTTGTCAGTGTGTTGGTTTGTGTATGCAAATGTGGCCGGGGCCCTGCACTTTGCTGTGGTGCATCATATTGCTGTATACTGTCATTATTCTTGTGCGCAGTACTTACTTTTTGTCGCGTACCCTTACCAGCTTTCCTTCCGAGAAACTAGCTTTCTTAGCTCTTGGGGGCTGTCGTCGCCACAAATACGGCGCCACACATACCCAAGATGGTGGGGGAGAGTGTATGCATACAGTGTTATATTGTCTGTGTGCCCTGGGATCTTTTACCGTGCAAAAGTGGGGTTAGACGGGGCTGAAAACGGCTCTTTAGCTGCCATCTTTGCGTAAAAGCGCGGCTTTTTCGGGAGGGGGGGTGGGTATGCATTGGCGCACGCGCTCGCGCGTGGTGTTTGTCAGTGTGTTGGTTTGTGTGTGCACATGTGGCGGGGGCTCTGCACTTTGCTGTGGTGCATCATATTGCTGTATACTGTTATCATTCATTTGCGCAGGGCTTGCTTTTTGTCGCCTACGCTTACCAGCTTTCCTTCCGAGAAACTAGCTTTCTTAGCTCTTGGGGGCTGTGTCGTCGCCACACATACCCAAGATGGTGGGGGAGAGTGTATGCATACAGTGCCATATTGTCTGTGTGCCCTGGAATCTTTTACCGTGCAAAAGTGGGGTTAGACGGGACTGAAAACGGCTCTTTAGCTGCCTTCTTTGCGCAAAAGGGCGGCTTTTTCGGGGGGGGGGGGGGGGGGGGGGGGGGGTATGCATTCGCGCACACATGCGCGCACTGGTGTTTATCAGTGTGTTTGTTTCTGTGCGAGCATGTGGCGGGGACCCTGCAGTTTGCTGTGGTGCATCATCTTGCTGTATATTGTCATTATTCTTGCGCACACTGCTTGTGTTTTTTGTCGCGTACAGTTACCAGCTTTCCTTTCGACAAACTAGCTTTTTTAGCTCTCAGGGGCTGTGGTGTCACAAATCCGGCGCCACGCATATCGAAGATGGTAGGAGAGAGTGTATGCATACAGAACGATATTACCTTGGTGCTGTGGGATCTTTTACCCTTCAAAAGTGGGGGTTCGAAGGGGCAGAAAATGGCTCTTTCGGTGGCATCTTTGCGCAAAACGGCAACTTTTCTCTGGATGGGGGTGGGCATGCATGCACGAACGCGCGTGTACGCTGGTGTTTGACAGTGTGTTTGTTTGTGTGCGCTCATGTGGCGGATACCCTGTAATTTGCTATTGTGGATCATATAACTTTGTATTGTCATTATTATTGCGGGCACTGCTTCTTTTTTGTCGCAAACACTTACTAGCATTACTCCCGACAAATTAGCTTAATTAGCTTTGGGGGGCTGTTACGTTGCTACAAATCGGGTGCCACGCATGGACGAGATGGTAGGAGAGAGTGCATGAACTGCGACACCACGTCGGGCGTAACCCTACCCTAACTGCGACACCACGTCCGGGCGTAACTTATCCTAACTGCGACACCACGTCCGGGCGTAACCCTACTCAACTGCGACACCACGTCCGGGTGTAACCCTACCCCAACTGCGACACCACGTCCGGGCGTAACTTACCCTAACTGCGACACCACGTCCGGGCGTAACTTATCCTAACTGCGACACACGTCCGGGCGTAACCCTACCCCAACTGCGACACCACGTCCGGGACGTAAATACCCTACCCCAACTGCAACACCACGTCCGGGCGTAACCCTACCCCAACTGCGACACCATGTCCGGGCGTAATACCGTAACTGAGACACCATTTACTTACTCTAACTGAAAACTGTTACTTTTCAACTTCAGCGATGGTGTCTGTATATGTGACACCAGTGTGGATGCAGATTTGTTTGTTTTCTTTTTTAAAATCATTTCGTCATCTGTTCCAACCAAGACGCAATGGTCTGCTCTACCGGAAGGCGAAACAGGGTTTTTAGCGTGAGACTGAGTACAAGATGTTCTTGCATACGTTTGTTCACACACGGGACTTTGGTTTATGATTGAGTTGTGCCACAAATCCGGCGCCACGCATATCGAAGATAGTAGGAGAGAGTGTATGCATACAGTGCGATATTGTCTTGGTGCCGTGGGATCTTTTACCATGTATATATGGGGGTTGGACGGGGCTGAAAACGGTTCTTTCGGTGGCATCTTTGCGGAAAACGGCACCTTTTTCTTGACGGGGTTGGGCATGCATGCGCTCATGCGCGCGCGCGCTGGTGTTTGTCAGCGCATTTGTTTGTGTGTGCGCATGTGGCGGGTACCCTGCAGTTTGCTGTGGTGCATCATATTGCTGGATATTGTCATTATTCTTGCGCGCACTGCTTTTTTTTGTCTCGTACACTTACCAGCTTTCCTTCCGACAAGCTAGATTTCTCAGCTCTTGGGGGCTGCTGTGTCGCCACAAATCCGGCGCCACGCATATCGAAGATAGTAGGAGATAGTGTATGCATACAGTTTCGATATTGTCTTGGTGCCGTGGGATCTTTTACCGTGTAAAAGTGGGGGTTGAGCTGGGCAAAAAACGGCTCTTTCGGTCGCGTCTTTGCGGAATACGGCACCTTTTTTCTGGAGGGGGTGGGTATGCATGTGCGAACGCGCGCACGCGCTGGTGTTTGTCAGTGTGTTTGTTTGTATGCGCGCATGTGGCGGGGATCCTTCAGTTTGCTGTGGTGCATCATATTGCTGTATATTGTCATTATTCTTGCGCGCACTACTTGATTTGTCTCGTACACTTTATTGATTTTAGTTTATTTAATACCACTTTATGTTACAGCAGATTTCTCTGCGTGAAATTCGGGCTGCTCTCCCCGGTGAGAGCGCGTCACCACAAGTGCAGCGCCTACCCTTTATTTGTATTATTATTTTTCTCGTCATGGATGGTGTCTAAACACGACACCTGCGTGTATGCTGCTTTTTTTATATAAATTTTGTTATCCGCTCCTACCAGCAGACGATGGCCTGCTCTTCCGAAAGGCGGAACGGGATTTTAACGTGTGCTCAAGATGTTCTGCGTGCGTTTGCACACGGGGCCTCGGTTTATAGATCTAGTTTCATCGGAATGACTTTGACATTCAGTTCGATTTTTTCGTCAAACTGGGAAGAAAGGGCGAGCTGGGTACGAACCCAGAAACTCGCGGTTTACATATTGGCAGGCGAACGTCTTAACCATCTTGCCACCGTCCTTTCTTACTACCTTTCCTTCCAACAAACTAGATTTCTTAGATCTTGGGGGCTGTGGGGTCGCCACAAATCCGGCGCCACGCATATTCAATATGGTAGGAGAGAGTGTATGCATACAGTGCGATATTGTCTTGGTACTGTGGGGTGTTTTACCGTGCAAAAGTGGGGGTTGGACGGGGCTGAAAACGGCTCTTTCGGTGGCATCTTTGCGGAATACGGCACCTTTTTCTGGAGGGGGATGGGTATGCATGCGAGCACGCGCGCGTGCTGGTGTTTGTCAGTGTGTGTTTGTTTGTATACGCGCATGTGGCGGGGACCCTGCAGTTTGCTGTGGTGCATCATATTGCTGTATATTGTCATTATTCTTGCGCGCACTGCTTGTTTTTTGTTGCGTACACTTACAAGATTTCCTTCCGATAAAACTAGCTTACTTAGCTCTTGGGGGCTGTGGCGTCGCCACAAATCCGGTGCCACGCATATTGAAGATGGTAGGAGAGAGTGTATGCATACAGAGCAATATTGTCTTCGTGCCGTGGGATTTTTCTGTAAATTTCCTGTTTCTCAATCAGTGAATTTATAAAATCCCCAGAAAAGCAGTAAATTTGTAAATTTCCTGTTGCTTAATTCGGAGTTTCACGCAGAGAAATCTGCCGTGACTTAAAGCGATGTACAATACAATACAACACAACACAATACAATACAATACATTACATTACATTAAAATAAAATACTGGACTTTGGAAACGATCTTCTTGTGCGTGCTCCATTCCTTTTTTAAGCGCATGCATCAGACTCAATGTCGGCATTTTTGCCCAAACTCAATTACCTGTTTTGTTTTACAGGTCATTACATCGAGACTTGGAAAACGAATCAAGGTAGATTTATTGATCAATGGGGGAGAGAGAGGGAGGGAGGGAGGGAGGGAGAGAGAGAGAGAGAGGAGAGAGAGAGAGAGAGAGAGGGAGAGGAGAGAGAGAGAGAGAGAGAGAGAGAGAGAGAGAGAGAGAGAGAGACAGACAGACAGACAGACAGACAGACAGACAGACAGACAGACAGAGAAACAGACAGACGGACAGACAGACAGAGACACAGAGACAGAGAGAGAGAGAGAGAGAGAGAGAGAGAGAGAGAGAGAGAAAGAGAGAGAGAGACAGACAGACAGACAGACAGACAGGCAGACGGACAGACAGACAGAGACACAGAGAGAGAGAGAGAGAGAGAGGAGAGAGAGAGGAGAGAGAGAGAGAGAGAGGAGAGAGAGAGAGAGAGAGAGAGAGAGAGAGAGAGAGGGAGAGAGGAGAGAGAGAGAGAGAGAGAGAGAAGAAAGAGGGAGAGGGAGAGAGGAGAGGGAGGGAGAGAGAGAGAGAAGAGAGAGGAGAGGAGAGAGGGAGGAGGGGAAAGAGAGAGAGGAGAGAGGGAGGATAGAGAGAGAGAGAGAGGGGGGGGATGGAGGTAGGTAGGGAGAAAGCGAGAGGGAGAGGGAGAGCGAGCGAGCGAGAGAGAGACACAGAGAGAGAGAGACATTTATTTATTTATTTATTTATTCTTTTATATCGAGGATAACAGAATAAGCAATCATATGCTTTTTTTTCATCCGGTCCCCGTGTGTATGCAGTTTTGTGTGTGTGCAGACAGAGACACAGAGAGAGACAGAGAGAAAGACAGAGACATAGACAGAGAGAGACAGAGACACAGAGACAGACAGTCAGACAGACAGACAGACAGAGACAGAGAGACAGAGACAGGAAGGGAAGCAGACGGACAAACAGAGTGTGCCCCTATGAATGCATGTCCGTGCCTTAAAACCTTGTTATTCCAATTCCAAATGAAATGAGTTTCACACAACAAAACAAATGAGAATCAAATCGATCTTGTCAACATTTTCATCTCCTCAGTCAAAGCGTAGCTCAAATGGCTTTGTTGAAGGATTCAGTACTGAATGAATGAATGAATGAATGAATGAATCGATCAATGAATAAATGAATGAATGAATGAATGATTTATAAAGCGCATACAAACACTATCACATCAAAAGGAATGCTGTCCTTCCCTCCTCCCCCTCCCCCCCTTCCTTCTCCCACCATCTCCTCCCCCCCCTCCTCCCATCATCTCCTACACCCCCCAGCCCCCCTCCTCCCCCACCCCCTCTCCCTCTATCCACCCCCCTTTCCCCTTACCCCTCCTCCCCCCACCCTCCTCCCTCCCCCCCTCCCCCCCACCTCCCCCCTCTATCCACCCCCTTCCTCCTCCTCCCCCCCTCTCCCCCTCCTCCTCCCCCCCTTCCCTCCTCCTCCACCCTCTCCTCCCCCACCCCCCTCCTCCCCCCACCCCCCTCCTCCCATCGTCTCTTCCCTCTCATCTCATCTTCCCCCTCCTGTCCTTCTCCTCCCTCACACAAACATGGGAAGATAGACAACACATCTCCTCCAAAGCACAGAGGATTAGAAGTTAGGGGCAGATCCCCACAAAGATCTGCACTTCCTAACTCAAAATCTTAAGTTGTTGTCTTCACATTTTTACAAGTTATCATTAAACCAACAACTTCAAATTCTACAAGTGTCTTTTACTACATCTTCACAAATTGAAAATCATCTACGTCTACAATCATTTACTTTCGCCTTCTACTTCTTTCACAAATGTCAACAGCACACTCTACAATTTCGCATAAAAATTTATTCTTCTTTTCCATTAGATGAAAGCTTGGATCTGGACTACAAAGCAGCCTTAAACAATTCAAAGGGGTGCAACTCTTTAAAACCATATATAGCCTGTAAAGGGGAAGTAATATTGACATCAAGTAGCACACACACACTTTCTGAATGATTTGGAACAATTTTTTTAATCACAAATTGATTAACACTGCATAGTCAACTTTCAGGATATTCGGCCACAGTAGATCTCGTAGTAATTATGTAAAATTGCGGAAGAGCGCTGGAAGTTCCTAACAGCTTTAAATATTTAGGAATCAACTTCAGTGGGAGTGGTAGTTTTGCAAAATGCAAGAAAAAATGCTTATGATAAAGCTACTTGTCATGTTTATTTGATAAGGATTGCATGGCAAAAAAACTACCTACACATGAGACACTTGATGTATTCGATAAAATCATTGTACATGGTTTGTTTATTCATGTCAAATTATGGGTATATGAAAATGTAATGCAAGAAAAATGCTTATGATAAACTACTCAAGTCATGTTTATTTGATAAGGACTGCATGGCAAAAAGGACTACGCACACATGTGACACTTGATGTATTCGATAAAATTGTTGTACATGGTTTGTTTATTCATGTGAAATTATGGGCGTATGAAAATGTAATGCAAGAAAAATGCCTACCATAAATACTAAAGTAATGTTTCTTTGATAAAGACTGCTCAGCAAATAGAACTACGTACACATGAGACACTTGATTTATTCGATAAAATTGTTCATGTTTTGTTGTATTCATGTGAAATTATGGGCGTATGAAAATGTAATGCAAGAAAAATGCTGATGATAAAGCTACTCAAGTCATGTTTATTTGATAAGGATCGCATGGCAAATAGAACTACATACACATGTGACACTTGATTTATTCGATAAAATTGTTGTACCTGTTTTGTTGTATGGATGTGAAATTTAAGGATTTGAAAATATAGCAATAATTTGATAAGTTTCCATTGAAGTTTTTAAAATACCGTTTTCATTTAAAGCTTACATCAACTTTGTTCGTATATGGAGAGACGGGCAGATATCCCTCATCTAGTTTGGTCTCTGTTCAAATGTTTCTGGATACAGCTGCTCAACTTCCAGTATGAAAAGCTGCCATCAAGTATGTATACCACATGGTGAAATATTTATAGGAAAAATCTTTGATTCAATCTGCCTGGCTAAATATGATTTAAAAAATACATTAGTACAAAGCAGATTTGACTGTTTGTGGGAGAGATGGTTTTGTTCAAGTATTCATTCTACAAGTTCACATATCAAAGCCTTCTTCATAGAACATTTTGTTAATGAAGGGAGAACTCAGCTGTGGGATAATAGAAGATGCCTTTATTTATGAAACTATAAGACCGATTTTGGTAATAAAAAATATATAACTTGTCTTCCAGATATTATGTTTATGCTTTTATAAAATTTTATTGTAGCTGTCACAAGCTTCCAATTGTGGTTGGACATTTCCAAAACATACCACAGGAATAAAGAATGTGTTCAAACTGCAGTATATCTGTTTTAGGGGATTCATTTTATTTTATCATGGAATGTCCCCACTTTATACATTTACAACATGGTCTTAATCCTCAGCATTTTTCCAACCCTTGTCCAGTTATAATTTTTGAAGGCTGA
>CM060344.1:34458613-34461113 GCA_030674155.1 Stramonita haemastoma | reverse complement strand
TCAAATACAGATATACATCCATAGCAATCAAGCAGGTACAGTGTGAATGACATATGTGAATGATATGCAGAGGCTACCATTTGAACTGACAACCTCTTGTAAACGACACAGGTGATAGAGCAATTAAGTGCGTAGAGTAAAAATGGCATTTTGTTACGCAGTAAATTGTACTGGGGGACAGGATAGCCAAGTGGTCAAAGCACTCGCTTTCCCCAAGCTAAGGTTGATCGTGGTTACCAAGTGGATGGGTGACTGTTTACACGCCTTGGCTTCAGTACAATCCCCCAGTTCACCCAGCCGTAAATGGATACCTGCCCTCTTTAGGGTCAGGGAAGGTAAAGCAGCGAGGGAGAGGAGATGGGCGCCGCCCTCAATATACTGGCTCCTGGAGAAGCTGTGATATCCGACATCTCGCTCCCCATCTACTGCATAGGTTATAGGAACGCCTTTACTTTTCTTTTTTCAGCCTGGATTTGAACGCAGAAGCTGGTGAAAACGACACTGGTGCTATAAGCAGTCAAAAAAAGGGCACAGACCTGACTTAGTGCTAATGATCTGCGGAGCTGACCAGACTGGAGCTGACCACTAATTGCCCTAATGATCGGCGTGGTTGTGTCACCCCTCTCTTCTGCTTTTGTCTTCACGAGAATGTATTGTACTGTTTCGGTGGTGATTATCAGATGCTACTTTGGGAGGGTTTAACCAGGGGGAGGGGGGAGAAACGCGCGTGCGAGTGTGTGCGCGCACGCACACACACATACACCCACACAGTGAGATAGAAAGAAAGAAAGAAAGAAAGAAAGAAGAAAGAAGTCAAGAAAGAAAGAAAGAAAGAAAGAAGAAGAGAAGAGAGGAGAGAGAGAGAGGAGAGAGAGAGAGAGAGAGGAGAGAGGAGAGAGAGAGAGAGAGAGGAGAGAGAGAGAGAGAGTAAGTGACAGACAGACAGACACACACACACAGGGAGACAAAGACAGAGGCGGAAAGAGACAAACAGTCAGAGACAGACAGACAGACACACACACACACAGACAGACAGACACACACACACACACAGACAGACATACACACACAGACACACAGAGAGACAAAGACAGAGGCAGAAAGAGACAGCCAGGAGACAGACAAACAGACAGACAGACAGACACACAAACACACACACACTATTTTATAAGTCAGCCTACAAGTCATCAAACGACTGATTATTATAATTACACTTCAAAAATCACACCAGTGTGATCTCTTCACTGGCTACCTGTTACACAAAGAGTGAAATACAAGATCAATTCCCTCTGCTACAAATGTGTGTGTGTATCTGTGCTTGAACATGCACGCGTGTGCGCTCGTGTACTTATGTATGTGACTACCATGTCTGTCTGTCTGCCTCCCTGCCTGCCTGCCTCTCTCTCTCTCATTCTCTCTTATTCTCATGTTTACTCTTTAATTATTGCGCTTTTTTATTATTCAAATCAAAATCATTATTGATTCTTACTTCTTATATTCGTTTCTGAATGAGTGCCTTTTCATATCATTACCTTATTATTGTATCTCTGTCTTATTTCTTACCTGTTGTTTGATACATATGGTTTCTTGATCTTGGTATTTGGATCATTATAATTGTTCTTGTTAATTGAGGTTATCTTTTTATCTTGATGTTATCCCTGAAAAGGGTGGGGACTGGATGTATAAAAGCACACGAGTGCTTATCTATTATCCTCGAATAAAAGAATTTGCCTTGCCTTGCCTTACCTTGCCTTTCTCTCTCTCTGTCTCTTTTCTGTCTCTGTTCTCTCTCTCTCTCTCTCTCTTCTCTCTTCTCTCATTTAATTCAGGATTTTAATCATGGCGCTTTAATCTGTCAACAGTCCACGCTTAACTTAAGCGGAGTTTCGGTTTCCCAGAGAGCTTGCAGCCCCGCTACGGCCTCTGCGGTCGGCTAGGGCCTATAAACAACATGATTGGATTTGGGGGGGGAGGAATTAAAAAGGGTTAAAAAAAAAAGAGAAGAAAAATCAAATCAAATCTCTCTCTCTCTCTCTCTGTCTTCTCTCTCTGTCTCTCTCTCTTCTTCTCTCTCTCTCTCTCTCTCTCTCTCTCTCTCTCTCTTCTCTCTCTCTTCTCTCTCTCCTTGCCTAATAATCCACTAATAGAGAGCAACCAATTCAGTTCATTTGCGGCCAGCGATAGCGTGTGATTTGTAAGCTTTCAAAATGAATTGGCTGAAATGAAGGCCGACAGGGAGGCAGATTCACAGCATGCAGTTGATTTCAAGGTAATCGAACCCCGCTAAATTCACCTGCACTGACAGTGAGGGGGGGGGGGGGGGGGTGGGGGGATAGGGTAGAAGGAGAGGAAGGAAGGAAGGAGAATGGGGGAGGGAGAGAGGGAGGAAAGGGGGGAGAGGGAGAGAGAGAGAGAGAGGAGGAGAGGAGAGAGAGAGAGAGAGAGAGAGGAGAGAGAGAGAGAGAGAGAGAGAGAGAGAGAGAGAGAGAGAGAGGAGAGG
>CM060344.1:34422575-34430075 GCA_030674155.1 Stramonita haemastoma | reverse complement strand
CCCCGCTGATTGGATTGTCCGCTTTTGAGTGATAACCATTATCACACCCCCCCCCCCCGTCCCCTCCCTCCCCCCCCCCACCCTCCAAAAAAGAAAGTTCCCCTAGAGCATCCAGACCCTAACGGCTTCGACACGATTCCCCCACAGCCCCCCAAAACAACAACAACAACAACAACACAAAACAAAACCAAAAAAAAGGAGAAAAAGGTGAACAGTGGAACTGTTGATACGTCTTGCGGGATCCCAATCCCTTCAGGATTGCTTACATAGAAATTTGAATTTGGTCTTTCGGAATTACTTCTCTTTTACCAAAAAAAAAGCAGATGAAGATATGCAACATATGCAAGATTCCATAATTCATAATTCCATGATTAAAAATAAAAATAAAAAATAAAAATTCCGAAAATTCCAAATTCAAAAAAAGTTCATTAATTTGAATTTTTTTTCTTTTACAAAAAAGCAGATGAAGATAATTATGCAACGTATGCAAGATCTTTTGTATGTGCTCACACACAGGACCTCAGTTTCCAGTCTCTCAGGGGCTTTCTCAAGGAAGTGGAGTCAGTACCGATGTTAACTCCAGGGAAGTTTTAACTCTCTCTCTCCCTCCCTCCCTCCCCCCCCCTCTCTCCCCTCTCTCTCTCTCTCTCCCTCTCTTTCTCTCTCCCTCCCTCTCTTCCCTAAAATCCCCTCAAACAGACACCTCAGTGGAGATTGGAACCCGTGCCCTCAGTGACCACTGTCAGATCAGGAGTACAAGGTTCTAAGCACGAGGCTGTCACTAAAAAAATCTCTGGCCAGGGTTGATGCCTGGGGATGATTGCTCCTCAAATGAACCGTGACACAGGCAGTGATCTTGCATACACACCAGTGTATCCTAGTGTGCGCACACACACATGCATATTCACCCAGAAGAGCCTGTAGGTATGCATGCGCCACCGATGCATGCACGCTGGCAAAAAACGCGTTCAAGAAATCAGTCACACACACATACAAAAACACACGCACAAAAACACACACAGAGATATGAATATTCAACCAGAAAAGCCTGTAGGTATGCATGCGCAATCAATGCATGCACTCTGGCAAAAATGCGTTCAAGAAATCAGTCACGCACACAAACACACACACACACAACACACACACACACACACACAACACACACACACACACACACACACACACACACACACTCTCTCTCTCTCTCAGGTGCTCGTGTACTTTGGTCTGCATACACGCAATCTCCTTCTCTCTCTTTCTCTCTGTCTCTTTTTCTGTCTGCCTAAATCCCCCCCCCTCTCTCTCTCTCTCTCTCTCTCTGTCTCCTCTCTCTCTCTCTCTTTCTCTTCATCCTACACACACACACACACACACACACACACACACACACACACACACACATATATATTATATATATATATATATAATATAATATATATATATATATATACAGGTGCTCGTGCAATTTGGTGTGCATACATGCAATCTCCTCTCTCTCTTTCTCTCTGTCTCTTTTTCCTGCCTGTCTACCCACCCTCTCTCTCTATCTCCACCCGTTTTCACACACCACACACACACACAACACACACACACACCACACACACACACCCACAACACACACCACACACACACACACACAACACACACGCACAAACACACACACACACAAACACACTCACACACAAACACACCAACACACCACACACAACACACACACCAACACACACACACACACACACACACACACACACACACACACACTCACACAACACACACTCAACACACACACACACACACACACAACACACACACACACACACACACACACACACACACATACACACACACACACACACACACACACACACACAACCAAACACACCACACACACACCACACACACGACACAACACACACACACACACACAACACACACACACACAACACACACACACACACACCACAACACACACACACACAACACACCACCCACACCAGACAAGCACGACCACACACACACACACACACACACACACACAACACACACAACACCCTGAAGTCCTTCAGAGCTTGATGGGGCACTGCCCAATGTGCAGTACTCTATTCCAACATGGCGACCTCACCCTTCTCAAAGCGTGTCTGATGTCAATATTGAATTGACTTTTTTTTTTTTTCAAATTACATTTTCAGAGAATGCAATGCTATTTTGCAAGTGCACAACTGCAAACAGGTTTTGAAGTCAGAAATTTAGAATCCATTCAACAAAATTAACTGTAAAAAATATGCAGAGTTTTTTTTCGAGTGCCACAACTGCTAACCTGTGTTGAAGTCAGAAATTTAAAATCCATTCGACAAAATTAGCTGTAAAAAAATACAGCTATTTTCTTGTGTTTGAAATCAATTTTATTATTTAAAAATCCAGCCTATTTTTTCATCTGATCATCACTGTTACTTCACATCTGAGTTGGGTTGTGCTTTTTTTTTTAAAGTGTAAGTATGTACAGTTAAATACAGACAAAAAAATAACAAAATGTGTAAAGGTGACCTAGATATCGACATGTACTGCCAGAAGAAAAGAAGAAAAAAAAAAACAAAAAAAACCAACAACTCAGCTACGTAGGAGTGAGTAGTGAAGTCCCATTTTAGGAAGCTGGTTGTGTACAGAAAACAATGTGGTGAAGTCCCATTTTAGGGGAAGTTGGATGTGTACAGAAAACAATGTCCGTGGCACTAAGACAGATCCTTGGGGAACACCGAGTAAACAAGACAAGATGTGACTGTGGATTTTAGCAAGACTTATCTGACTTTCTGATCTCTTAGCGGCTTTTTGTTTAATCGACCAGGTCTCGCACAGGAACCCTCTCTCTCTCTCTCTCTCTCTCTCTCTCTCTCTCTCTCTCTCTCTCTCTCCCTCTCTCTCTCTCTCCTCTCTCTCTCTCTCTCTCTCTCTCTCTCTCTCTCTCTCTCTCTCTCAAAACCTTAAACTCTATAAGTCCTCCGGGTGAGACTATGAGCCGAGATCCTGTGTGCGAATACACACAGAACATCTTACACACACGTAAACTTGTTCCACCTTTCTGAAGAGTAAGCCATTGTGTGCAGGTGAGAACGGATGAGAAAATTTATAAAACAGCATCCACACTGGGACTGGATGTTAAAAAAAAAGCACATGCGTACTTTTCTGCACAATCCTCGAAAGAAAAAACAACAATGAACAGATAAATATATATCTCTTTCTATTTCATTCACTTTCTGCTGTCCAACTATTAGATGAAGACATATGTTCCACGATTCCCCACAAAATGAGGTTTTGTGTCTTTTTTTATAATCTTTTTATATATATTTTTTTTATTAGAGTTTGCTTGTTTTTAAAATTTTTATTGAGGGCTGGATATAAAAAGCAGTTGTCATGCATATTTCATCACCTGAAAATAAAATTAATTCAGGTCAATTCAAGTCCCCCCTCCCTCCATCCCCCCTCCCCCTCCAGCCATCTTTTTTGTTCTTTGTTTTGCTTTGTTTTGCTTTGTTAACTATGATAATTTGCTGCAAATTGTGTATATATTTTATATTCATTTCCCCTTGTTTATGGACACCCTGAGTCTGAACAATAAACTATTGTCATTGTCATTGTCATTCTCTCTCTGTCTCTCTGTCTCTGTCTCTCTCTCCCTCTCTCTCTCTCTCTCTCTCTCTCTCTCTCTCTCCCTCCCTCCCTCCCTCCCTCCCTCCCTCTCTCTCTCTCTCTCTCTCTCTCTCTCTCTCTCTCTCTCTCTCTCTCTCTCCTTCCTTCTCATTCTTTGTGCCTCTGTGTCAGTCTGCCTTTATACTTATCTCTCCTCTTCCTCCTCCTCTATCCTCTTCCTCCTCCTTCTCCTCCTCTTTCTCTCTCTCTCTCTCTCTCTCTCTCTCTCTCTCTCTCTCTCTCTCTCTCTCTCTCTCTCTCTCTCTCTCTCTCTCTCTCCTCATCTTCATCTATCCTCCTCTTTCTCAATCCTTTTTCTGTTCTCTTTGGCCCCCTAAGCGGTGTTCTGGGCACCGCACAAAACTCCCCTGAGCTGCGGTGTGTGAGCTACAAGACCACCCACCCCAACACACCACAGTCCATTCTCTCTCTCTCTCCAGGTCAGATATTTTTGTTGGTTGAGCTTACCACCCTCACGCTGCATGCTGGGTATGTTTGTGTCATTATTATAATACCCCCTAGTCACACCTGGTCCAATCTCTCTCTCCAGGTCAGATTTATTGGTTGAGTTGACCACCTACATGCTGCATGCTGGGTATTTTTGAGTCATCATTATACCCCTTAGTCCCAGCTGGTCTATCTTTCAAAAGGAAAGTTGATTACGGTTTTAAAGGTGAAAAGGTTTATTTTATTTATTTATTTTATTATTTTATATCGAGGATAATGGGATAAGCACGCTTATGCTTTTTTACATCCAGTCCCCGTGTGTATGCAGTTTTGGAACTGTGATCTGTTCTCACTGGCACACGATGGCCTACTCTTACGAAAAGCGGAACAGGATCTAACGTGTGCGTAAGATAGTCTGCGTTTTCTTCGTCTGCGCAAGATCTTACGCTTGTAAAAGTGGAATAAGTTTTCAAAGGGCGCACAAGACGTTCAATGCTTGTTTGTAAAACGGGACCAAGGATTTACATTCTTAACTGAAAAAAAATATTGTAAAGAAATGAGTTGGTAACCGTTGTAATTCGGGGGGGGGGGGGGGAGGTGGGGTTAATATACACCTCTGTGGAGGTTCGAATCTACGTGCCCAGAACTCGAGTCTGACGCTCCAACCACTAGGCTCGCAGAACATCTTGCGCACACGTTAAATCCTGTTCCGCTTTTCGTATCAGTAGGCCATCATGTGCCAGTGAGAACAGATGACATCTACAAAAAAAACTGCATACACACGGGGACTGGATGTAAAAAAAAAAGCACAGGAATGCTTGTTCCATTATCCTCAATGTAAAAGAATAAAAGAAAACAAAAGAAAAAAGACTACTCCGACCTGGAGCATAACTTTTATCAATGCTCTCCAAAAACCTAACTCTCTGTTCAGAGGATGACAGCCGAGCCTCCCTGACCTTAGGACTGAAGAGAGATCAGGACAAAACAGATCCCTTGTACATCACTTGTTACTGGCGATGTATGTCTCGAACAATACGAAGTATGGGGTAAAACCTGTTTGGAATCATCATCATCATCATCATCATCATCATCATCTCATTCATCATCATCCTTTACACCCATTACACAACAAAGTCTTTCCAACCCTGCCTATCCTGGTATCAGAGTACTTGGAATACTCTGTATTAATTAATGTTATTATATACCCCTTGCAGTTGCAGCAGATTTCTCTACGTGAAATTTGGACTGCTATAATTATTCCAGGGAAAGCGTGTTGCAAGAGCTGCGCTGCGCCACACTTTTGTTTCTTCTTTTTTATTATTATTAAAAAAAAAAATTCTTTTATATTTTATTCTTTTATATCGAGGATAAAGGGATAAGCACTCATGCGCTTTTTTTATCATCCAGTCCCCGTGTATTGTCATCTGTTCCCACCGGCACACAATGTCTGTGTGTGTATCATCCCCCCCCCCCCACCACACACACACAGCCATAGGTGGTCTACTCTTCAACAAAAGTTGGTGACATTTCTAAAGGTGAATAGGTTTTTGAAGTGTACATATGAGCTAGTCTACAGGGATGGCCAGTAGCCTCTGGCAATGCAGCACTCCCCTTGAAGACCCCATCTATTTTGCATGTACCTGCCTGAAGCTAGTGACACACAAGCCTTTTCAGTCTATACATTCAGAGGGACTGTTGGATCATGTTTGTTTGCACCTATCCAGTCCGTATAAACAGTAAGAACTGCCACACAGAATGTTTGAAAAATCTGAAAGAAAAAAAAATCGCTCTGGCATGGGAAAAGTTCTGACATCCTCTGCCTGACACAGACCAAGGCATGGGCAAGTTGTGACTAACTAGGGGGGCAATATGGGGCAAGTTGTGACTAACTAGGGGGCAATAATTAAGGGGCAAGTTGTGACTAGCTAGGGGGCAATACGGGGGAAGTTGTGACTAACTAGGGGGCAATAATTATGGGGCAAGTTGTGACTAGCTAGGGGGCAATAATTATGGGGCAAGTTGTGACTAACTAGGGGGCAATACGGGGGAAGTTGTGACTAACTAGGGGGCAATAATTATGGGGCAAGTTGTGACTAACTAGGGGGCAATAATCATGGGGCAGAGGCCATGATGGATGACTGCTGAGCCACACAGAGAAGACACGTCCTTGCTCTGAGATGATGAGGTTGACCTTTTAGCCCCATCACTCTCGCTTCCTGCTTCGTCCCTTGTCTGTCTGTCTGTCTGTCTGTCTGTCTGTTTGTCTGTTTGTCTGTCTCTCTGTCTGGCTGTCTGTCTTTCTGTATGTATTCAGCCTGTCTGGCTGGATGTGTGCCTGTCTGTCTGTCTGTCTGTGTCTGTCTGTCTGTCTCTCTGTCTGTCTGTCTGTGTGTCTGTCTGTCTATCTGTCTGTGTGTCTATCTATCTATCTATCTGTCTGTCTGTCTGTCTATCTATGTCTGTCTGTCTGTCTGTCTGCTTGGCTGTCTGCCTGTCTGGCTGGCTGGCTGGCTGCGTGTCTGTCTGTCTGTCCTGTCTGTCTGTCTATCTATCTGTCTGTCTGTCTGGCTGGCTGTCTGGCTATCTGTCTGTCTGTCTGTCTGTCTGCCTGTCTGACTGTCTATCTGTCTGCCTGTCTGTCTTTCTGTCTGTCTGTCTGGATAGATGCTTGCTTGCTTGTCGGTCGGTGCATCTGTCTGTCTTTTCCATTTACTCCACCTTTCATCTTTTCACGTATTGTGACGGCGGTGTAAATGCACGGACTAAAAGGTTGGTATAGTACGGTAGTCCCTCAAGGTTTGAAGTTGTGCACGTGCGCATGAATCCGTCCACTTAGGTATTTATCCACCCACACATCAGAAAAAGAAAGAAAAGAAAGAAAGAAAGAAAAATAAACGAAAAGAAGAAAGAAAAGAAAGAAAGAAAGAAAGAAAGAAAGAGAGAAAGAAAGAAAGACAGAAAGAAAGACAGAAAGAGAAAGAAAGAAAGAGAGAAAGAAAGAAAGAAAGAAAGAAGAAGAAGAAACAAATAAACAAACAAAGAGAGATAGACAGAGAGAGAGAGAGAGAGAGAGAGAGAGAGAGAGGGGGGGGGGCCCTTTTGATCTTTTTTCTCTGTCTGCTGGTGTATTTGTCTCCCAACGAGAATGACTTTTTCTACAGAATTTCACCGCCGTGATTTCTTTTACGTGCACTAAATTGTGTGTCGCACAGGGAACTTCAGTTTATCGCCATATCCGAAAGACTAGCACCCAGACCACGATTCGTGATCAAATGGGTGGGGCTAGACAACTGGCCGCCGTATACAGACAGACGTTTCACACACTAAGTGGTCTGCCATATGTCTCCTCTTTAAGTCTTGTATAGCAAC
>CM060344.1:34407575-34417575 GCA_030674155.1 Stramonita haemastoma | reverse complement strand
TCTTTTACTGTGCAAAAGTGGGGGGTGGAAGGGGCTGAAAACGGCTGTTTCGGTCGTATCTTTGCGCAAAACGGCACCTTTCTGGAGGGGGTGGGCATGCATACGAGCACGCACACGCGTGCTGGTGTTTGTCAGTGTATTTGTTTGTGTGCACGCATGTGGCAGGTACCCTGCAGTTCGCTGTGGCGCATCATATTGCTGTATATTGTAACTTGTCTTGCGCGCACAGCCTGTTTTTTGTCGCATACACTTACCAGCTTTCCTTTCGACAAACTAGCTTTCTTAGCTCTTGGAGGCTGTGGCGTCGCCACAAATCTGCCGCCACGCATATCCAAGATGGTAGGAGAGAGTATGTGCATATAGTGCGATACTGTCTTGGTACCGTGGGATCTTTTACCATGCAAAAGTGTGGGTTGGACGGGCTGAAAGCGGCTCTTTCGGTGGCATCTCTGCCCAAAACAGCACCTTTTTCTGGAAGGGAATGGGTATGCGTACGCGCACGCGTGCGCACGCTGGTGTGTGTCAGTGTTTTTGTTTGTGTGCACGCATGTGGCGTGGACCTGTACCTGCACCTGCAGTTTGCTGTGGTGCATCATATTGCTGTATATTGTCATTGTTCTTGCGGGCACTGATTGTTTTTTGTCGCGTACACTTACCAGCTTTCCTTCCAACTAGCTTTCTTAGTTCTTGGGGGCTGTGGTGTCGCCACAAATCCGGCGCCACGCATAACCAAGATGGTCGGAGAGAATGTATGCATACAGTGCAATATTGTCTTGGTGCCGTTGGATCTTTTACCTTGCAAAAGTGGGGGTTGGACGGGGCTGAAAACGACTCTTTCGGTGGCATCTTTGCGCAAAACGGCACCTTTTGCTGGAGGGGGGTGGGTATGCATGCGCGCGCGCGTGCGCGCGCTGGTTTGTGTCAGTGTGTTTGTTTGTGTGCACGCATGTGGCGGGGACCCTGCACTTTCCTGTGGTGCATCATATTGCTGTATATTGTCATTATTCTTGCGCGCACTGCCTGTTATTTGTCGCGTACACTTACCAACTTTCCTTCCGACAAACTAGGTTTCTTAGCTCTTGGGGGCTGTGGCGTCTCAACAAATCCGGTGCCATGCATATCCAAGATGGTAGGAGAGTGTGTGTGCATACAATGCAATATTGTCTTGGTGCCGTGGGATCTTTTTCCGTGCAAAAGTGTGGGTTGGACGGTGCGAAAACAGCTCTTTCGGAGGCATCTTTGCGCAAAACGGCACCTTTCTCTGGAGGGGGGTGGGTATGCGTGCGCGAATGCACACGCGTGTTGGTGTTTGTCAGGTGTGTTTGTTTGTGTACGTGCATGTGGCGGGGACAGTGCAGTTTGCTGTGGTGCATCATATTGCTGTACATTGTCATTATTCTTGCGCGCACTGCTTGTTTTTTGTCGCGTACACTTACAGGGCTGAAAACGGCTCTTTCAGTCGTATCTTTGCGCAAAATGGCACCTCTTTCTGGAGGGGGGTGGGTATGCATGCGCGCAAGCACGTGCGTGCTGGTGTTTGTCAGTGTGTTTGTTTGTGTGCGAGCATGTGGCAGGTACCCTGCAGTTTGCTGTGGTGCATCATATTGCTGTATATTGTAATTTATCTTGCGCGCACAGCTTGTTTTTTGTCGCCTACACTTACCAGCTTTCCTTCCCACAAACTAGCCTTCTCAGCTCTCGGGGGCTGCGGCATCTTCACAAATCCGGCGCCACGCATATCCAAGACATTAAGAGAGAGTATATGCATACAATGTAATATTGTCTTGGTGCCGTGGGATTTTTTACCGTGCAAAAGTGGAGGTTGGACTAGGCTGAAAACAGCTCTTTCGGTGGCATCTTTGCGGAAAACGGCACCTTTTTCTGGAGGGGGTGGGTATGCATACGCGCATGCACCCGCACGCTGGCGTTTGTCAGTGTGTTTGTTTGAGTGCGCGCATGTGGCGGGGACCCTACAGTTTTCTCTGGTGCATCATATTGCTGTATATTGTCATTATCCTTGCGCACACTGCTTGTTTTTTGTCGAGTACACTTACCAGCTTTCCCTCCTACAAACTAGATTTTTTAGCAGCTTTCTCACTTGGGGGCTGTGGTGATCCACAAATCCAGCACCAGCATATCCAAGATGGTAGGAGAGTGTGTTGCATACAGTGCAATATTGTCTTGGTGCCTTGGATCTTTTACCGTGCAAAATGAGGGTTGGACGGGGCTGAAAACGGCTGTTTCGGTCGTATCTTTGCGCAAAACGGCACCTTTCTCTGGAGGGGGTGGGTATGATGCGGTTTCGCACTCGCGCGCTGGTGTTTGTCAGTGTGTTTGTTTGTATGCACCATGTGGCAGGTACCCTGCAGTTTTCTGTGTTGCATCATATTGCTGTATATTGTCATTTTCTTGCGCGCACTGCTTGTTTTTTGTCGCGGGTACTTACCACCTTTCCTTCCCACAAACTAGCTTTCTTAGTTCTTGGGGGCTGTGGTGTCGCCATAAATCCGGCGCCACGCATAACCAAGATGGTCGGAGAGAATGTATGCATACAGTGCGATATTGTTTTGGTGCCGTTGGATCTTTACCGTGCAAAAGTGGGGACTGGACGGGGCTCAAAACGGCTCTTTTGGTGGCATCTTTGCGCAAAACGGCACCTTTTTCTGGACGGGGGTGGGTATGCATGCGCGAACGCACGTGCGCGCTGGTGTTTTTCAGTGTGTTTGTTTGTGTGCACGCATGTGGCGGGGACTCTGCAGTTTGCTGTGGTGCATCATATTGCTGTATATTCTCATTATTTTGCGCGCACTGCTTGTTTTTTGTCGCGGGTACTTACCAGCTTTCCTTTCCACAAACTGCTTTTTTAGCTCTTGCGGGCTGTGGCCTCAGCAACAAATCCGGCGCCACGATATCCAAGATGGTAGGAGAGAGCGTATGCATACAGTCGATATTGTCTTGGTGTTGTGGGATCTTTTACCGTGCAAAAGTGCGGGTTGAACGGGTCTGAAAGAGAGAGAGAGAGTCCTTCGAAATTTTATTTCCAGATGGCACATTGAACAAGCAGTATACTTTGTGTGTGTGTTGTGTGTGTTGTGTGTTGTGTGTGTGTGTGTGTGTGTGTGTGTGTGTGTGTGTGTGTGTGTGTGTGTGTGTGTTGTGTGTGTGTGTGTGTGTTAATGTGTGTGTGTTGTGTGTGTGTGTGTGTGTGTGTGTGTGTGTGTGTGTGCGTGTGCGTGTGCGTGTGTATGCGCGCGCGCTTTTCATCTCCAAAGCGGCACCTAAGACAAACCATGGCGACAAAAGAAATATCCCTGATGCAATATGTGACCGAAAATGAGATGCTATTAAATGAAAGAATATCAACATGGCAGAACCATTTTGTTTCCCCTGCTACTACTGTTAAGTGTTGCACATGTCTGAGACAAAAAAAAAAAAAAGACAAAATGTGTTAATCATGACAAAAAAAGGAATTGCAAAGAAAGCATAAAAACCCCAGTTTATTGACAAAAGAGAAAAAAAATCAAATGAATGAATTGATAATTGAACCTGAGAGCCAGAATGAGAATACGATGTATCAGTTAAAAACGAAATTAGCGACAGGAAAATGACCGTACAACTGCGACACCACGTCCGGGCGTAACCTACCCCAACTGCGACACCACGTCCGGGCGTAACCCTACCCAACTGCGACACCACGTCCGGGCGTAACCTACCCCAACTGCGACACCACGTTCGGGCGTAACCTATCCCAACTGCGACACCATGTCCGGACGAAAACCTACCCCAACTGCGACACCACGTTCGGGCGTAACCTACCCCAACTGCGACACCACGTTCGGGCGTAACCTACCCCAACTGCGACACCACGTTCGGGCGTAACCTACCCCAACTGCGACACCACGTTCGGGCGTAACCTATCCCAACTGCGACACCACGTTCGGGCGTAACCCACCCCAACTGCGACACCATGTTCGGGCGTAACCCACCCCAACTGCGACACCACGTTCGGGCGTAACCTATCCCAACTGCGACACCACGTTCGGGCGTAACCTACCCTAACTGCGACACCACGTCGGGCGTAACCTACCCCAACTGCGACACCACGTTCGGGCGTAACCTACCCTAACTGCGACACCACGTTCGGGCGTAACCTACCCCAACTGCGACACCACGTTCGGGCGTAACCTACCCTAACTGCGACACCACGTTCGGGCGTAACCTACCCCAACTGCGACACCATGTTCGGGCGTAACCTACCCAACTGCGACACCACGTTCGGGCGTAACCTACCCCAACTGCGACACCACGTCCGGGCGTAACCCTACCCTAACTGCGACACCATGTTCGGGCGTAATTACCTGTAACTGAGACACCACTTACTTACTCTAACTGAAGATTGTTACTTTTCAACTTCAGCGATGGTGCCTGTATATGTGACACCAGTGGAGATGCAGATTTGTTTTTTTTTTTTTTTAAATAATTATTTTGTCATTGTTCCAACCAACACGCAATGGCCTGCTCTTCCGGAAGGCGAAACAGGGGTGTTTTGTTTTTACGTGAGACTGAGTACAAGATGTTCTTGCACACGTTTGTTCACACACGGGACCTTGGTTTATGATTGAGTTGAGTCTATTCGATAAGTTTCTGGATATCTGCCTGCATATCACTCACAAGGGGGCGGGTGGAGGGGACGGAGGGTGTTAGGGGGGATGGGGAGGGGGAGGGGGAGGGAGGGAGTGTGTTGTGGGGATGAGGGAGGGGGAGGGGAGTCTATTGTTTTGATGTCTGCAGCCGTTTGTTCTCCTTTTCATTAACGAGCTAGTGAGGATATTGTAGGAAGGAAAGCATGGGGGTATTTTTCTCGACGTTTGGAAGAGAAGATATCTTAATATCTTTTGCTGATGATGTTGTTTCATTTATCTGAAATGCTGTGGGATTGGCAAAACAACACTAAAACAATCTTGGTTATACTGCTGCTAAAGATCTTCAATTGAAGTGTAAATATGAACAAAAAGTAACATCATGGTATTTCGGAAAGGAGGATTCTTGGCAAGTCATGAAATGTGGTACTATGGTAATGCAAAGGTCTCTGTTGTAAATTCATACAAATATCTTGGGATCCACTTGACAACTAAACTTAGCTTCAATTATACGTGCCAAGATTTACCCTCAGAAGCTAAGAAAGCTGTTCTGGGTATTCTGAGTATCTTATACAAGTTTGAAAATAACTCTGTAAAAGTCTTCATGAAACTGTTTGATACGCGGTACAACCTATTACACAATACGGGGCTGAGTCTGGGGAACAGAAAATTTTGGCCAAAAGAAAAAATTACATTTGTTTGCATTAAAGAGATTTCTTGGTGTAAATTGGCGCACTCCAAATGACATGGTCTATGGAGAACTAGGAAGGTTCCATTGTTTATAAATTCTATAGGTAAAATGCATAATATTGGCTTAAGATAACTCGTATGGAGGATAAGCGATTGCCATCTAAAGCTTATAAGATGTTCTACCAACTTGATTGTAAAGGCAAGCATACTTGGGCCATCTAAAATACGTACGTATTTGTGTCAGTATGGCTTTGGGTTTGTCTGGCACAATCAAGGAGTCGAAAACGTAAACGCATCCATAAACTCTTTTAAGCAGAGAACTTGTTGATTGCAGATGGCAGGAGGTGGAATGCTCACATTCATAGAGTGATCGATTTTTTCTGTATGCAAGATTAAAACGTCATTCTGTATTGAACAGTACACAGGGATAGAAGTGAATAGGTATGTTAAGCAAGCATTATCAAAATTTAGATGTGGTGTATCAGATATTGCTGTACATTTGAAACGATATGCAAAAGACAACAGTGATAATCTGGTTTGTAATTAATTTTGTTGGCAACTCAGGGTGAAATGCATCTTGTTTTGGAATGTCCAGTTCTCCGTCACTTACGAAAAGAATTAGTTTTGCCAATATACTGGATTTACCCATTAATGGTCAGGCTAGCTTAGCTTATGGCATCTGAAAATGAGCAAACTGTTAATAATTTTGCAATTTTTCTGTACAAATCTTTGAAGAAAATAACAGATGATAGGCTAATGTAATTTTTCTTTTTCGCGAATGTTAAAAATGTTAAGTCAAAATCTTATTAAATAACTTGATGTTTCATCGAAAAAATGACAGTGACTGGCTGTTTACTAGTACTTTTGTATGTTTTTCACCCTTAGAAGGAGCTATGACCTATCTGAATAAACCACCTGAAGTCTGAAGTCTCTCTCTCTCTCTCTCTGTCTCTGTCTCTGTCTCTGTCTCTCTCTCTCTCTCTCAATCTCATTAATAAAAGGAATAGCACTCATTAAGGTGAAAATAATATGGCCCTAACCAACAAAAATTAATTAAAAATCTATCACTCAGCAAACGACAAATTGACAGACAAACAGACGGATACACACACGCACACACTCACACAAAAACACTGGCACACAGACAGACAGACAGGCAGACAGACAGACAAAACAGACAGACAGACAGACAGACAGACAGACAGACAGACAGACAGACAGACAGACTCTCTCTCTCTCTCTCTCTCTCTCTCTCTCTCTCTCTCTCTCTCTCTCTCTCTCTCTCTCTCTCTCTCCACACACGACAAATGGACAGACACACACAAACACACACACATACACACGCACTTGCACACAAACAGACAGACAGACAGACATCTCTCCACCTTTACACATGAGCGCCCCGTCTTTCCCCGCAGCAGTATCACAGTTCTTGTGTTCCTGCAAGCACACGAGTTCTAATTCCATTATCTTGGAAATAAACAGAAATAAATCATTCAAAAATAATAAAATCCTTGTAGAATGAAGAACATAGCACGCATTACAGCGTAAACAATGCAACTCCTTTCACACAAAATGCTATAGAATCTCATTGTTTTGTTTTTTTTTTTTTTACTGAAATGTCTCTAAAAAGTTGTTTTGTTCATGCAATACCTGAAACAACTTTCCCTGACAGGACTTGAATTCTCTTTAACTCCTTGAGAGGGTTTTTTGGGGGGGTGGGGGTTGGGGGATGGAGGTTACTGCTGTGAAGTGTTTCAGGCGGTGGTGTGTGAGGGGCAAGTTTGAACCTGGCAGCGGAGCTCATCCCTCTCCAGGGGAATGATGACTGACACCTGTCACCTGTCACCATTCACCTGTCACCATTCACCTGTCACCATTCACCTGTCACCATTCACCTGTCACCAACCACCTGTCACCAACCACCTGTCCACCATTCACCATCCGCATGTCACCATTCACCTGTCACCATTTCACCCCTGTCCCCAACCCCACCTGTCACCATTCACCTGTCACCATTCACACTGTCACCATTCACTGTCACTCATGTCACCATTCCCTGTCACCATTCCACTGTCCATCCACCATTCCATTGTCACCTTTCACATGTCACCTTTCACCTGTCACCATTTCACTGTTCTCCATGAAGGATGTGTGTTCCTCTCCTGCCTTCCTTGCTACTTTCTCCCTGCCCTGACTCTCTCTCTCTCTCTCTCTCTCTCTCTCTCTCTCTCTCTCTCTCTCTCTCTCTCTCTCTCTCTCTCTCTCTTCCTTCGGATGAGACTTTAAACCGAGGCCCAGTGTGCGAACGCACGCAGAACATCGTGCGCACACATTAAATCCTGTTCCGCTTTTCGTAAGAGTAGGCCATCGTGTGCCGGTGGGACAGATGACATTTACGCAACTGCATACACACGGGGATGGATGTAAAAAAAAAAAAAGCACAAGAGTGTTATTGCATTATCCTCGATATAAAAGAATCAATCAATCAATCAATCAATCAATCAATCAATCAATCATCACTCATCTCTCCCCCCCTCTCTCTCTCTCTCTCCTCCTCTCTCTCTCTCTCTCTCTCTCTCTCTCTCTCTCTCTCTCTCTCTCTTCTCTCTCTTCTCTTCCATGTGCAGTAGAATAACGGTTCTATGTTTCTGTTTATATGTGGATAGTGGGAATTTATATATCAACTTTTCAGTGGGTGTGAATGCTTTATGAATTCCAGTAAAATGGGAAGGGACAGGGGGAGGGGGGGTGGTGTTTATGAGAGCAAGGAGAGAGGGAGGTGGGGGGTGTTTTGGGAGAGTGGTGAAAAAGGACAAAGAGGGGGATGGGGGGGGGGGGTAGAAAATCCCTGAGTCAGTGAAGCGGAGATGATGTAACGAGGCATCTTCTGGCGATCATTAGCAAAACACTCCATCCGCCGCCCCACATTTTTTTGAAACAGTTGTGCGCACACACACGTGCGTGAACACGCACACATACATAATAAATATCCATGCACTCTCTCTCTCTTTCTCTGTCTCTCTCTCACACACACACACACACACACACACACACACACACACACACACACACACACACACACACACACCAAAAAAAAAAACAAACACACACACACAACACACAGCACACAGACACACACAACACAGACACAGACACACGCACGCACGCACGCACAGATGACAAAATTTACAAAACTGCATAAACACGTGGACTAGATGTTTAGAAAAAAAAAAACACACGAGTGCTTCTTCCATTATCCTCGAAATAAAGGAATAAACAAATAGATAAATAGATACACACGCAACACACACACACACACACGCACACGCACGCACAGCACCACGCACCACACACACACGACACACACCGCCCCACACGACCACACACACGCAGCACACGCACACCGCACACGCACACACACCACACACACACCACACACACACACGTGTGTCACCGCTATTTTTTACACACTAAGATGACCAGCAGTGATGGGGATGATAATGATGTTGCCATAGAGAAATTCCACTTCGGCTCAAGACCGCTTCACAGGGCTTTGTACTCCACGATTCCAATCATGACATTTCCTGACATCAATCGGACCGGGAGATACAGACACCTGCAGTGTCTTCTAATAGTGTGACAGAAAATTATCATTAGATACATTGTCTGAATTTTAACAAGGAACAGATGTGCGTTTTTGTTTGGCTTCCCTCTCATCTTGGATTTTTATCATAACGAGCGGGCTGAATGTGTTGCCGAAAAGGGAAGCGAATATGACAAAGGATCAATGATTTCAATGTATCCACTCTCAATATCCGAGATTTACACTATCTTGGAAAAAGAAACCCAAGATCAAATGAAATTATCAGTTAAAGATTTGGGTAGCATTTCTAAAGATCATGTTGTAAAGATCTATAACATTATTTAAAATGTAGTTTCAAATTTCCCCATGGCAAAGCTCAGACAAATTATCTCGTTACTTTATAGATAAAGCTAAATCTATTCGAAGTAAATTTGTGGGAGGTGTTACGTTCTACTGTGATGAAAACATTCACGAATTATGAATATTTGTAAAAGTCACTGAAAACATTTTTAAATGAACAATCAGGAATATCTGGCAAAACTGTTTCTTTGAATATTTATAAAAGTCACTGAAACATTTTTAAATGAACAATCAGGAATATCTGGCAAAACAGTTTCTTGGAATATTTGTAAAAAGTCACTGAAAACATTTTTAAATGAACAATCAGAAATATCTGGCAAAACTGTTTCTTTGAATATTTGTAAAAGTCACTGAAAACATTTTTAAATGAACAATCAGGAATATGGGGCAAAACTGTTTCTGTAAGATTTTACATGAAAAAACTAACTGAAAACTCGAGGATGGAATAAATAAAGTTTCAGAGACGAGTTGGAAAAATAATTTTAAAGGAAAAACTGCTCCAAAGTTAATGATCTGAGATCGTTCAGTATACAACTTTTTGCAAAATCAATAGCAACTCACGCTGATTGATATATTAAAAAAGTGCCACTATCGTCAAAAGTTCTCTTTTTTCTACCTTTTCTCACTCCCTCCCTCGACCTTCAAACTCTCTCTTCCTCAATCATTCCATCGCTTCTGTCCATCTGTCTGTCTCTTCTCTCTCTGTATCTCTGCTTTTCTCTGT
>CM060344.1:34376821-34386821 GCA_030674155.1 Stramonita haemastoma | reverse complement strand
AACAGTGAGCAATATGGAAAAAGATGACCTCTCTGCCAAGCTGAATTTGCCCGTGACATGTTGTCTGGAAGAATCGGTGCAGGGATGCAAAAACTTCCCCGGCAGTCGCCAGAGAAGTCATAATAAGTTAAATATTGAATTCTACAATAACTGATCGCTTTGACTTTGTCAACATGGGTAATTCTGTTCCAAATTGTTGCAGCTGTCAAATTTAGGCCGAGCACTTACAGAGGGTTTTTTCGCTGAGAAAACTTTTTTGGAAAGCATTGCAAATTTGCCATGGATGTATATGACAAAGAAAGAAAGAGAGAGAGAGAGAGAGAGAGAGAGTAGAGATGGAGAGAGAGAGAGAGAGAGAGAGAGAGAGAGAGAGAGACAGAGACAGAGACAGAGACAGAGAGACAGAGAGACAGAGAGACAGAGAGAGGGCTGCATATTTTGACATCCTGAACACATTAAACCAGGCTTGAAATTCGTTGCGCTTTTTAAGGTTTTCCAAGAACATTCGTGGTCAATATTTCCATAGCAGATTTCGTCGAGAGTTTCGCTATATTAAAGTCATCGCACAAGCAGAAATCATCCATTTAACATTGCGAGACTGTCAGAATGTGTCGTCCAGTTTAAGCTCTCTTCGAAAAAGAAAAGTTCCAACTTTCTGGACTGAACATTATTAAGCAAGACCCGTTTTTCGGTCAATGTTTTCACCACAAAACTTGACCAAAGATCGCCTCGGGCCAAACCCGTATCATGTATTGAAGACGAGCATTTTAACCCTTTGGAAACCACCAATTTAACCCTTTGGAAATCAGCAATTTAATTAACACTTTGGAGATCAGTAGTGTTACACTTTGGAGACTGTATGTTAATTATTTTCAGACCACCAATTTAACTCTTAGAGATCAGCAATTTTACGCTTTGAAGATCAAAAGTTTTACGCTTTTGAGACCACCAATTTCTTACTTTGAAGATCCCCCATTTTTAACACCATGGAGACCAATAACTTAACCTTTTTGTGACCATAAATCAGCACTTTGAAGGCCAGATATCTAACACTTGAGACCATCAAATTAACACTTTAGAGACCAGCAATTTTAACACTTTGGAGACCAGCAAGTTAACATTTTGGAGACCAACAATTTAACACTTTGTAGACCAACAATTTAACACTTTGTCGACTACCAAGTTAAGTCTTCGGGATATTAGCACGTGTTAAATCAAACACTTTGGAGACTGGCCAGTCTTAACATTTTCCTGACGACAGTATTTGCAAGCCTAGGTCTGAAAAACTGAGACTTTGCCTGCCTGAAACACGTTAGATGTGTTTCGGGCAGTTCCTTTCTGGACCAGACAGTTTTACTGGTGCGGGACAAGAGAATTGAATTTTCAGGAGAGTGTTTTGACTGCTGCGAGCAGACGAGCTGGACGGACACTCGTCTACATGACTGACTTTCTGAAGACTTTCAAAACCTTCCCTGCAGACTCCATAAACATCCTGGTTCCACGTGCACAGAGAAAGAAAGAGATTGGGAGGGGGGGAGGGAGAGAATGCATAGAGAGACAGGGGGATGAAGAGGCAGGGTGGTGAGAGAGCGAAAGGAGGAAGAAAGAGAGAGAGAAGGCAAAGAATAGAGAGAGGATGGAACAGAGGGAGTGAAAGTGAGAGTTGGTGGGGAGGGGGAAGAGAGAGAGAGAGAGAGAGAGAGAGAGAGAGAGAGAGAGAGAGAGAGAGAGAGAGAGGAGAGAGAGAGAGAGAGAGAGAGAGAGAGAGAGAGAGAGAGAGAGAGAGACAGAAGAGAGAAAAAAAAAAAAGAGAGAGAGAGAGAGAGAGAGAGAGAGAGAGAGAGAGAGAGAGAGAGAGAGAGAGAGAGAGAGAGATAGAGAGAGAGAGAGAGAGAGAGAGAAAGGAGAGAGAGAGAAAGAGAGAAAGAGAGAGAGAGAGAAGAGAGAGAGAGAGGAAAAAAGAAAGAGAGAAAGAGAGGAGAGAGAGAGAGAGAGAGAGAGAGAGGAGAGAGAGAGAGAGAGAGAGAAGAGAGAGAGAGAGAGAGAGAGAGAGAGAGAGAGAGGAGAGAGAGAGAGAGAGAGAGAGAGAGAGAGAGAGAGAGAGAGAGAGAGAGAGAGAGAGAGAGAGAGAGAGAGAGAAGAGAGAGAGAGAGAGAGAGAGAGAGAGAAGAGAGAGAGAGAGAGAGAGAGAGAGAGAGAGAGAGAGAGAGGAGAGAGAGAGCAGAGAGAGAGAGAAGAGAGAGAGAGAGAGGAGAGAGAGAGAGAGAGAGAGAGAGAGAGAGAGAGAGAGAGAGAGAGAGAGAGAGAGAGAGAGAGAGAGAGAGAGAAGAGAGAGAGAGAGAGAGAGAGAGAGAGAGAGAGAGAGAGAGAGAGAGAGGAGAGAGAGAAGAGAGAAAGAGAGAGAGAGAGAAAGAAAGAGAGAAAGAGAGAGAGAGAGGGGGGGGAGGAGGGGGAGAGCTAGGAGGGAAGGAGGGGGAAGGTAGAAAGAGGAAATGACAGACCGGCACTCCCTAGATAAAAATTTTGTGGTGATACAAACACCAGCAGCACTGTTTAAGTAGTTTGAGCAACATTCTGATAATCACATCCATAACGTAAATGATACCCGACTGTGTGGTCCTAATCTTCCCGATGAGCTCATAGCAACAGGGTTCGCGCTAGGATTTTTTAAAACCGGTACAGCGAGTTGCCATTTCAGAGATATCTTGACCAACTCCCCCAAAATCGGTCCCTAGAAAATAAAATCCGGTACGTACTGTGAACAAAACGAAGCTATTCAGTGAGGGGGTGGGGGAGGGGGGGATTGTTGGGCAGCAAAACTAAATCTAAATTGAACGCAAATCTCTCAGACTTTGACTGCCGTGCTGCTTGCTGCCACTCGCTTCTTGGGCATGAAGCCACGAAGGAAATAGGATTTTTTTTTCTAGCGCCTGTGCCACTGTCGTGTCAGTCTGTTGTTTTGCATGGCATCATTCGTGTGGCATATTCTTCTTTCTTTTTCTATGCTTAGCGCTCATCTAGATCTTTGTTCAATTTAAATTTGGTTTTCGACTCTTCTCTCTGAAAGCAACGCGCAAATTCATAGTCATAGACCCTCGCTTGCAGGCGGTCCTGTGCCGGTGGGAACGGATGACATTTATAAAAACTGCATACACACAGGGACTGGATGTGAAAAAGCACAGGAGTGCTTATTCCATTATTCTCGATATAAAAGATTAAAAGAATACAGAATAAATAAATCTAGGCCCCATTTACTCGATGTGAATGGAAGTCGCTGTCATGCCGAGAAGAGCGCGAAGCTCTATTCTTTCACAGTAAAGCTTGCTGTTCTGCGTGCTAGGCTAATGAGGCTGGCGCTAAAGATGTTCGTCGGAAGGGGTGGGAAGGGGTAGGTGCGGTAAGCGCAGTACAGGCCCATGACAGACTGTCAGAAAATGTCACTTCAGACTTTTTTTTTTTTTTAGACGGAAATCTAATCGGTCACAGGCAAACAGAACCGGTACGCGGTACCGGCTGCGTCGAAAATTTCCGGTATTCCCTGTTTACAATCGGTAAAATACCGACAATTACCGGTTATTCGCGAACCTGAACAAACTCACTTATTTATTTTATTTTATTTCATTCTTTTATATTGAGGATAATGGAATAAGCACTCATGTACTCATTCTGGGTAGGAGCTAGCAAGAGTCCGAAAAAACCCAAACTCTATGACTTTCATGGGATTGGAACCCACCACTTTCCAGCCTAGACTCTTACGCACTGACCACAAAAACATGGCGGCTGGTGTGTTCCATTTTTCTAGGTCAGTAGGACAGACGGTGTCATGGGACTGTTGCGTTACATGAGAACCATAAAATAAATTAATATACAAATAAATAAATAAATAAATAATAAATAATAAATGAGATTGGAACCCACTACTTTCCAGCCAAGACTCTCACGCGCTGACTACAGAACCACAGCGGCTGGTGTGTTCCATCTTTCTAGGTCAGCAGAACAGATGGTGTCACGGGACTGTTGCGTTACATGAGAACCATAAAATAAACAAATAAATAAATAAATGAGATTGGAACCCACAACTTTCCAGCCAAGACCCTTTACGAGCTGACAACAGAACTACGGCGGCTGGTGTGTTCCATCTTTCCAGGTCAGCGGGACAGACGGTGTCACGGGACTGTTGCGTTACATGAGAACCGCACAGGGACAATGCAGGATGCAATGTCTCTGTCCAGACAATGAAATGAGAGTTTTTTCCCCTCTGGCCCAATTGACCGCTGAACTGTTGAAACTGTGCTTTGACTTTGGTGCACACGTCTTGGTGATGAATGAATCATATAAAATCTAGAATCTAGGATGCAAACACACGGATACCATTTTTCGCACATGATAAAAACCCTTATCCATTTTTTCGTTGAAGAGTAGGTCAACTATAACTTGTAGCATGGATGACGGAACATACCCAGCATGCAACCCACGACCTGAGAGAAGGATGGGCTCCACTGGGTTCCACTTGCCCGAGACACGAATGAAGGTTTTTAGTATAGCACTCCGATGACTTCCTAGGGAGTTAAGGAGAAGTCAAGTCGAATGACTGGTAAACAGTTCAAACAGAAACACTACACTTGAGCAATATGTAAAACGGTGACTTTTCGATGTTACCCTGAAGACATTGACAAGAATACACTGACATGTGTATTGCTAGTCTCAGATACACCTGCAGTATGTGCGAAGGTCTGTAGTCTTTCGATGATGGCTCGGGTTAAGTGTTTCAAGAACGCCATCAGAATGGCAAAATAGAGACAGATCTCGGCCAAATGTTGAAAAATAGAGACCAGACAAATCTAGGCCAAGTATGAACATAATTATCAAGGCCCTTACAGACAAGACAAATCCTGGATAAACATCGACAAATCTAGGCCATATGTAGACAAATCTTGGCCGATAGTCGGAAAATCTAAGCCAAAATATGTAAACAAATCTTGGCTATACGAGAGAAATTTAGGCCAAATGTAGACAAATCCAGCCAAGTATTGACAAATCCAGGCCAAAATATCGACAAATCTGCACAAATAACAGACAGGTCTAAACAGGAAAAACCAATCAGCAACGATGTCTAAAATCCATTTATCTTTTATAGCAAAGTAGGGTCACGTCTCTTATTACCAGTGGTATGGACGGTAAAAAAAAAAGGTACCCAGCATGCAACCTGCCACCTGAAATGATAGACTCCACCAGGTTTAACTTGCTAAGACACACTGCCTGTGAAGTTCGTAGCTGTGTCGCAACAACGACTCACAAGGAAGTTTGAAGAAAGAACTAATAAAGGAGAAGTGACGAGAGATGTTAAGAGAAGAGAAGTGACGAGAGATGTTAAGAAAGAGAAGTGACGAGAGATGTTAAGAGAAGAGAAGTGACGAGAGATGTTATGAAAGAGAAGTGACGAAAAGATGTTAAAGAGAAGTGACGAGAGATATTAATAATAGAAAGAAAAGAGAAGTGACGAGAGATGTTAAGAAAAGAGAAGTGTCGAGAGAATGTTAAGAGAAGAGAAGTGACGAGAGATGTTCAGAAAAGAGAAGTGACGAGAGACGTTAAAAGAAAAGAGAAGTGACGAGAGATGCTAAGAAAAGAGAAGTGACGAGAGATGTTAAGAGAAGAGAAGTGACAAGAGATGTTAAGAAAGAAAGTGACGAGAAGTGACAGAGAGATGTTCAGAAGAGACGTTTACAAGATTTTAACAAGAGAAGTTTCAGAGAGACAAGAGGAATATGTTACGAGAGATGTTAGGAATTGTTACGAGAGATGTTAAGGGAATTGTTACGAGAGATGTTAAGGGAATTGTACGAAAGATGTAAGGAATTGTTACGAGAGATGTTAAGGGCATCGTTACGAGAGATGCTAAGGGATTGTTACGAGAGATTCTAAGGGAAGTGTTACAAGAGATGCTAAGGAATTGTAACGAGAGATGCTAAGGGAATTGTTACGAGATTGCTAAGGGAATTGTTACGAGATATTCTAAGGGAATTGTTACAAGACATGTTAAGGGAATTGTTACGAGAGATGCTAAGGGATTTGTTACGAGAAATTGTAAGGGAATTGTTATGAGAGAATAAGAAGGGAATTGTTACGAGAGATGCTAAGGGAATTGTTACGAGATATGCTAAGGGAATTGTTACGAGAGATTGTAAGGGAATCGTTACGAGAGATGCTAAGGGAATTGTTACGAGAGATGTTAAGGGAATTGTTACGAGAGATGCTAAGGGAATTGTTACGAAAATTGCTAAGGGAATTGTTACGAGAGATTGTTAAGGGATTTGTTACGAGAGATGTTAAGGGAATTGTTACGAGAGATGTTAAGGGAATTGTTACGAGAGATGTTAAGGGAATTGTTACGAGAGATGCTAAGGGAATTGTTACGAGAGATGTTAAGGGAATTGTTACGAGAGATGTTAAGGGAATTGTTACGACAGATGCTAAGGGAATTGTTACGAGAGATGTTAAGGGAATTGTTACGAGAGATATTCTAAGGGAATTGTAACGAGAGATGCTAAGACGGGAGATGTTACGACAGATGTTAAGGAGTAAGAAGTTACCAGGGGTTTTAAGGAGAAAGATGTTACGAGGAATATTATGAAGGGAGCTGTAACCAAGGAGAAGTTCACAACAGATGGTAAGAGGGAGAGTTAGGAGAGATGTAAACACGGAAAAGTGACAGATGTTGAGAAAGTAGAGAGATGCTATGAAAGAAGTGACAGAGATATCGAGAAGAGAAAGTTACTAGAGATGCTGAGAAAGTAGGAGATGCTATGAAAGAAGTGACTAGAGATGTTGAAAAGAAATAAGTGACTAGAGATGTTGAGAAGAGATAGTTACAGAGATGCTGAGAAGAAATAAGTTACGAGATGTTGAGAAGAGATAAGTGACTAGAGATGTTGAGAGAGATAAGTGACTAGAGATGTGGAGAGGAGATAAGTGACTAGAGATGTTGAGAAGAGAGAAGTGACAGAGATGTTGAGAAGAGAGAAGTGACCAGAGATGTTGAGAAGAGATAGTTACAGAGATGCTGAGAAGAAATAAGTTACAGAGATGTTGAGAAGAGAGAAATGACCAGAGATGTGAGAAGAGATAAGTTACAGAGATGTGGAGAGGAGATAAGTGACTAGAGATGTTGAGAAGAGGAATGACCAGAGATGTTGAGAAGAGATAAGTACAGAGATGCTGAGAAGAGATAAGTGACTAGAGATGTTGAGAAGAGAGAAATGACTAGAGATGTTGAGAAGAGAGAATGACTAGAGATGCTGAGAAGAGAGAAGTGACCAGAGATGTTGAGAAGAGAGAAGTGACCAGAGATGTTGGGAAGAGATAAGTTACAGAGATGTTGATAAGAGATAAGTTACAGAGATGTTGGGAAGAGAGAAGTGACTAGAGATGTTGAGAAGAGATAAGTTACAGAGATGTTGAGAAGAGATAAGTTACAGAGATGTTGAGAAGAGATAAGTTACAGAGATGTTGAGAAGAGATAAGTGACTAGAGATGTTGAGAAGAGATAAGTGACTAGAGATGTTGAGAAGAGATAAGTGACTAGAGATGTTGAGAAGAGATAAGTTACAGAGATGCTGAGAAGAGATAAGTTACAGAGATGTTGAGAAGAGATAAGTTACAGAGATGTTGAGAAGAGATAAGTAACTAGAGATGTTGAGAAGAGATAAGTCAGGAGAGATGTTGAGAAGAGATAAGTGACGAGAGATGTTGAGAAGAGATAAGTGACAAGACATGCTGAGAAGAGATAAATTACGAGACATGTTGAGAAGAGACAAATTACGAGACATGTTGAGAAGAGACAAATTACGAGACATGTTGAGAAGAGATATGCTACGAGACATGTTGAGAAGAGATAAATTACCAGACATGTACAGAAGAGATAAATTACCAGACATTTTGAGAAGAGAGAAATTACGAGATATGCTGAGAGAGAGATAAATTACGAGACATGTTGAGAGGAGATAAATTACGAGACATGCTGAGAGAGAGATAAATTACGAGACATGCTGAGAGAGAGATAAATTACGAGACATGTTGAGAAGAGATAAATTACGAGACATGCTGAGAAGAGATAAATTACGAGAGATGTAACGAAACGAGAAACTACGAAAAACGTGAAAAAAGTAGAAGTCAAAACGGGAGAAGTTAAAGGAAGAAGAAGTCAAAACATCCGTCCACGCCAGACGATCTCGGACAGTGATCTAGATGCAAAGTGGCTAAATGTGTTGCTGTTCAGCTTTCAAACAACTTCTTTTTTTTTTTCTTCACCAACTTTTAATGACATTTTCTGGGCGACTTTTTCAAAACCTCGTGGGAAATAGACTTTCTGGGTTGAAAATCAGGGGAGCAAACTCCCTGTAGAGTGAGCGAAACAGACAGCCTTAGAAACATGGTGGAGCGGTGGTCTAGAGGTAACACATCTAAAAAGTGAGAGATTGTGGGTTCGATTCCAGTTTGAACTCGACATTTTTTCCCCATTCATAAGAGGTGGTCTGAGTGCTAGTATTTCGGATGAGACGATAAACGGCCCCGTGTGCAACATTTATTTAGCACATACAAAAGAGCCCAAACGACAATAAATCTTTTCCTGGCAAAATGTTAAAAAAACCTGTTATTTGGAGACAAAATGCATATACAGACTGGAAATTCAATATATATATTGGTGGTGCTGCTGCTGCTGTGGAAATGCACTCTCAGTAGAGAGAGCAACCTGAATTGGACGCTGAGAAATCTGTGACTAAACAATGTTGTACAAAAACCCCAACAACACATTAAGAGTAAATAAGATCAAATGAAGCAAAACACACCAAAACACAATCAAATCCAAGTTTACTTTGTATCATACAGTAATGTACTGTATCATACTGAACCCCACTGTTTTGTATAGTATTCCACTTTCAGTCACAACAGATTTCTATGCACGGGATTCAGACTGATCTTCCTGGATAAGCCGCGTCGCCACAAAAGCAGCGCCACTTAAAAAAATCTGGTCTGCATATGTATATGTTTATAAGAATTTTTACTTCTGCAAAATGTTATCACTTAATAGTTTTGTTGTTGATTTTCTTCCATCCAAAATATGCATGTAGTAGTACAATTTATTGTTTCATACGAAATACTAGCACACAGACCGCCGATCCTGATCCCGTGGAGGGGGCAAAAGGTCAAGTTCTAAAGGGCATCAGAGTGGGGACCACGCTATTTCCAGACAAGTGAGGTAACTCTAGACCACTGATCCACTTTCAAAGAAATTGGGGGGGAAACAGAATTTCGTAACAACGATAAAGCCATTTATCTTGCGTGATGTGTGTGTGTGTGTGTGTGTGTGTGTGTGTGTGTGTGTGTGTGTGTGTGTTGTGTGTGTGTGTGTGTGTGTGCGTGTGTGTGTGTATGTATGTGTGTGTGTGTGTGCTGTGGTCGCGCGTGTGTGTGTCGTGTGTGTGTGTGTGGTTGTGTGTGTGTGTGGTTGTGTGTGTGTGTGTGTGTGTGTGTGTGTGTGTGTGTGTGTGTGTGTGTGTGTCTGTGTGTGTCTGTGTGTGTCTGTGTGTGTCTGTGTGTGTGTGTGTGTGCCTGCTTGCCTGCCTGCCTGCCTGCCTGCCTGCCTGTCTGTCTTTCCGTGTGTCTGCCTGCCTGTATGTCTGCATATGTATATCTTGTCAAGGACAGTCCTGTGTGTGTGCGTGCGTGCGTGCGTGCGTGTGTGCGTGCATGCGTGTGTGTGTGTGTTGTGTGCATGCGCGCGCGCGTGTGTGTGTGTGTGTGTGTGTGTGTGTGTGTGTGTGTGTGTGTGTGTGTGTGTGTGTTGTATGTGAGCGTGTGTGTGTGTGTGAGAGTGTCTGTTTGTCTGTCTGTCTTCCCGTGTATGTTTCTGTTTGTCTGCCTTGCCCGCCTGTCTGTCTGTCTGTCTGTCTGTCTGTCTGTCTGTCTGTCTGTCTGTATGTATGTATGTATGTATGTA
>CM060344.1:34364321-34369321 GCA_030674155.1 Stramonita haemastoma | reverse complement strand
ACAAAACACACACAACAACACACAGACACAAGACACTCACACACAACACACACACACACACACACACACACACACCACACACACACACACACAACACAACAAAACACAACACAACACACACACACACACACACAACACAACAACACAACACACACAACACAACACAACACACACAAAACACACACACACACAACACAACACAAAACACACATACACAACACACACACAACAACAAACAAACAACAAACAACAACACAACAACAACAACACACACACACATCGACTCCTCAAGAACGCAAACTAGACATCAAACCACTCAGTCAAGTGTTAACAAGCCACGAAAGGCCATCTCACGATCAATGACGCACGTTAAAGAACCCACGCTGCCCATACTAGGGAAAAAAGGGATACTGCAAATAATGGACAGATAATTATTCGGTCAGTGGCCGCCATACCCTCCTCACGATGCTTAAAAGCTTCAACCTTTTCAACCTCTTTCTCCATTTTCAACATCTTTACGAACATTGCCATGACAGCAAACAAAGCACAAACATTGCCGTTTTAGTTCATCGTCTGGAGAACACTGGGATAATGAGGTATAAAAGAAAGGGCAAGTATTCGAAGATGGAGAAAGAAAAAAAGAAAAAAGAAAGAAAAGAAAGAAAGAAAGAAAAAAAAAAGACAGAGAAAGAAAGAAAGAAAGAAAGAAAGAAAGCAAAAAGAAGAAAGAAAGAACGAGAAAGAAAGAAACATAGAAAGAAAGAAGAAAGAAAGATAGAAAGAAAGAAAGAAGAATGCAAAGAACGCAAAGAGAAAGAAGACTGTGAGGAAGAAATAAATGCACAGAATAACAAAAAACGCGAAGAAAATGTAAATAAATAAATAAAACAATAATAATAATAATAAAGTCAAAACCTGGGAAGAAATCAATGCAAAAAAAAAGAATGCAGAGAAAAAGGGTACAAAGAAGAGGAAAGATTGCAAAGACGAAGAAGAATAGCAAAGAGGAAGAAAATGCAAAGATGAAGGTGGACGAGGAGGAGAAAAGAAGAAAAGGAGAAAGAAAAAGGGAGAGGCAGACAGAAAAAAAGAAAACAGGTATAATTAACACAAGAAAAAAAATGACAACAACAAACGGAAAGGGGCCGAGACCGACAGACATTCAGACAGACAGATAGACAGAGAATTCAGAAAGATACATGAAAAGAAAAAAACCAATCTACGCAGACTGAAATAAATATATAACAAAATATGTCGAGAATATAGAATCAAGAACGAAAAGGAAGAAGAAACGAAAGAATCTAGCAAAAAAAGGAATGAAAGAAATTAAAGAAATAAAGGCAGAGGGGAGTGAGGATGAAGGAAACACACATAGTAAACAAATGAGCAGGGAGGAAAGGGGAAAAAAACATAACAAAGAAATGAACAGGAAGGAAGGGAAAATACATAACAAAGAAATGAACAAAAATTAGAAAGTAAAAAAAATATTATGCTAGAAGGGACAAAATGAGCAATTAAACCAACAACAAAAAACCAGAACAAAATAGAAAACTTTGGAACCTCCCCACCCCCCCAACACACACACACACATACACACACACGCGCGCGCGCACACACACACACACACACACACAACACACACACACACACACACACACACACACACACACACACTACTCACTACTCAGTACACACAACATACACACTACTACACACATACACACTACCCCACTACACTACATCACCACTCACACAACACCACACCACACCACACACACACACACACACCCCACACACACACACACACACCACACACACACTGAGTTCAACTATTGAAAACAATATTGCATTGGAAACTACAATCAACTGACTCAGATTTCCCCAAAAGAGCTAAAAATATTTCTTCTCTTGCTACAATTGGTACTTACACTGCCGATCTTCTCAAAGAGTCAAAAATCAATATTAAACAATGGCAAAATTCTACACCTCCTTTATCACCGTGTCCAAATTGGGAACTTCAGAGGGCAAATTTTGATATCAATTATTCATCTTTAAAAACAGAGGATAATGAGCTTATCCTTGGTTCGTATGTAAAGGTGCATCTAGAAAACACATACCCTTCTCATGTTAAAGTTTACACTGATGGATCTCTTCTTGAAAATAAGGAAGCAGGGGCTGCTTTCATTATTCCTACTTTAAAGGTTGAAAAATCCTTTTATATCAGCAAACATCATTCCATTTTTACAGCTGAACTTACAGCTATTTTAATGGCTTTGTACTTCCTGCTTGATTTCCCTAAAACTATTTTGCAGGTTTTGTTCGGTGTTGACTCGAAATCTGTTTTACAGTCACTTTGTAACTCAGAATCTAATGCTAGACAGGATCTTATAACTAAAAATCAATCATTTAGTACACTTTTTAATTCTGAGAGGATCTAATATTACTTTCTGCTGGGTTCCATCTCACTGTGGTATTTATGGTAATGAAAAGGTTGACAAAGTAGCCAAATCAGCAGCAAATCATTCTTGCTGTTCTACTGTCGTCATGTTCCGCTTTCTCTTCGTGAGGGTTATGCACTGCTTCAAAATGTTTGCTGGAAACATGTTAAACAGAAACAGGAAGAGGCTGGATATCCCCTGTATAACTGTTCATATCTAGATTTTGAGAACATTCTTTGTACTCAGTACGGTTATCAAAAATCTGTACCAGAAAAACTGTTACTCTAATCTACAGATTTGAAACTAAATGCTTTTCGAGCAAAATTTGCAAAAAATATACAATGTATATGCGGTGAAAAACTTTCAAATATTCATGTTTTGTATCACTGTTCAGGTTTTAAAAAAGTTCCTACCATCATTTCAAAATAAGTCCCTACACGAGGTTCTTACGAATCCAAGGCTATTGTGTGAGATAGCATTATCCCTGATGCGATCCCCAGTAGCTTCATTTTTGTACAATTTGACAATGCGTCTGCTACAGGTTTGAAATCAGAATGATTCCAAATGTTCAGGTTCTGCTTTTAGCATAGTTTTGTTGCTGTTGTTGTTGTTCTGAGGGTTGTTCTTTTGTGTTTTTTTGCCTTGTTTTATTTTTTATTTTTTGTATTGTTTGGAATTAGTATCTTGCTACATCTTCCATCTCATCCCCCCTCCCCTCCCCCCCCCCCCTCTCCCCGTCTAATATCACATTAAGTGAACAGACGTAAAATTGAAGACAGACAGACAGACAGACAGACAGACAGACAGACACACACACACACACACACACACACACACACACACACACACACACACACACACCACAGAGAAGAAAGAAAGAAAGAAAGAAAGAAAGAAAGAAAAAGAAAGAAAGAAAGAAAGAAAGAAAGAAAGAAAAAAGAAAAAAGAAAAAGAAGAGAGAAAGAAACTGAGTAGAACAGAAAAAGAAAGAAAAGAAGAAAGAAAGGCAGGCAGGCTGGAAAAAAAAAAACCAGGCGGGACGGTGGGCGGGCAGGCAGGCAGATTGACAGTAAGAAAAAGAAAGAAAGAAGAAAGAAGAAAGGAAAGAAAGAGAGAAAGAAAGAAAGAAAAGAGAAAGAAAGAAAGAAGAGAAAGAAAAGAAAGAAAGAAAGAAGAAAGAAAGAAGAAGAAAAGAAGAGAAAGAGAAAAGAAAGAGGAAAGAAAGAAAGAAAGAAAGAAAGAAAGAAAGAAAAGAAAGAAAGAAAGAAAGAAAGAAAGAAAGAAGAAACGAAAAACAGTATAGAACAGAACAGAAAAGACAGAAAGGTAGAAAGAAGAAATGAAGGATAGACAGATTTTAAAAAAGAAGAAGAAGAAGAAGAAGAAGAAGAAGAAGAAGAGAAAAAAAAAGAAAAAAAAGACAAAATAAAACAAAAAGAAATGAAGACAGAAAAACGAAAGGGCAGGTGGAGGGGAAAGAGACAAAGAAGAAAATAATGAAAAAGAAAGAAACAAACAAACAAAAAAACCCGAGAGAAACAAAGCAGGAGCAAAAATAAAACGAAGAGAAAAGAAAAGAAAGGGAAAACAAGAAAGAAGGAAAAAAAAAAAAAGAAGGAAGAATAAAGGAAATACATAAAAAAGAAAAGAGAAAATGAATGAAAGAAGGAAGGAATAAAAATAAGAAAGGAACGAAAGAAAAACAGACAGAACAGACCGAAAAAAAACAGAGCTAAAGAGAACAATAGGTGACAGACAGACGAACGGACAAAAAGAAAGAAAGAAAGAAAGAAAGAAAGAAAGAAAGAAAGAAAGAAAGAAAACAAAAGAAAAGGAAAGGAAAGGAAAAAAAGAAAGAAAGAAAAAAAGAACAAAGAAGAGCCAAAAAAGATAGAAAGAAACAAAACAGAAAAACGGAAGACATACAGAAAGAAAAAAGCATAAAACAAATCAAAAACAAAAAATTAAAAGAGAGGAATAGCAAGCATGACATAGAAGAAAGAAACAAGAAAAAGACAGACAGAAAGACAGAAAAGCAGACTACAGACAGACGGACACACAGACAGAAAGACAGAAAAGTAAGACTATTGACAGACACAGAGACGCATAAACAGACAGAAAAACATAAAAATAGACTTTAGACAGACAGACAGACAGACACCGACCGACAGACAGAAAAGCAGACTTTAGACAGGAAGACAGAAAAACAGACAGTAAACATATAGACAGAGAGACAGAAAAGCAGATATAGACAGTCAGGTCGACAGACACAGGGACAGAAAAGAACACAGGAAACATTAAAAAAAAAATTTCTTCATATCTTCTACAACTTCGGATTTTCTTTTTCTTAGACAGCAACGGAAACACCAAAAAAAAAAAAAAAAAACCAACGCCAAAGAAATAAGCAAACAAACTCACTGGCCAGAAAAAGGAAAGAAAAAAATCAGTTCTGGGCAAAATGATATAAAAAAAAAAAAAACATAAAAAAAACCCTTATCCGCCCATCTATTTCTTCAAGTTTAGAAATTTCCAACTGACCTTGATTCACCAAGAGGAAATCCG
>CM060344.1:34354321-34356821 GCA_030674155.1 Stramonita haemastoma | reverse complement strand
AGTTTATCAATACAGTACTATTCCACAAAACTAAAAGAGGCGGTTCTTTATCGTTTGAAAATCAGCCTTTCTTCAATATTCACACACAACACACACACACACACACACACACACACACACACACACAACACACCACACACACACACACACGCATGCATGCATGCATGTACACATACACGTACACGTGCGCTCCCGCACGTGTAAGAACACAGAGAGAGAGAGAGAGAGAGAGAGAGAGAGAGAGAGAGAGAGAGAAGAGAGAGAGAGAGAGAGAGAGAGAGAGAGAAGAGAAGAGAGAGAGAGAGAGAGAGAAAACACAGACAGATAGGATGATACATAGACAGACAGACAGAAAGACAGACAGACAGACAGACAGACAGAGATAGAGAGAGAGAGAGAGAGAGAGAGAGAGAGAGAGGAGAGAGAGAGAGAGAGAGGAGAGAGACAGAGAGAGACAGAGAGAGAGAGAGAGAGAGAGAGAGAGAGAGAGAGAGAGAGAGAGAGAGAGAGAGAGAGAGAGAGAGAGAGAGAGAGAGAGAGAAGAGAGAGAGAGAAAGGCAAGGCAAGGCAAGGCAAGGCAAGGCAAATTCTTTTTATTCGAGGATAATAGATAAGCACACATGTGCTTTTTTACATCCAGTCCCCGCCCTTTTCAGGGATTAAATCAAATAAAAGATATTAAACAATAAAACTATACGCAGTACCAAACAACATACGGAAATAAGTACACTGCATATAATAAGTAAGAGAAATGCGACAGTACACTACATATAATAAGGTGAGAAAGGTGCACTCATTCAAAAAGAAAATCAAAGTCACAATAAAAAAATTTGGATTATTAAAGAAAAGAAAAGAAACGAAAAAACAAAACAAACAAAAAACAAACAAAACAAACAAACAAAAAAAATAAACAAACAAAAAAAAAAAAAAACCCAAAAAAACAAAAAAAAACCCAACAAACAAACAAACAACAACCCCCCCAAAAAACAAAAAACAAAACAAAACAACAACAACAACAACAACAACAACAACAACAACAAAAAAACCGCAAAATAAACAAAGAGCCAGCAGAGCCAGCAGGAAACTTATAATAAACAACTGAAACACAGTCTACTCCATATGTCTAAAGTTATACAAGTCATTTAAATCATACATTTTGGATAAAAGGGGGAAAAAAAAAATAAAATTCTTATTTGAAGGGGCGGGCGGAGAATACTAAATAAAAAAAATAAAAAAATAAATAAATAAATAAAAAATAATTAAAAAGAAAAAAACATTCCCAGATGTTTATAAATTAGCAAAAACTTTTTTAAAGAAATTGGAAAAAGATTTCCCAAACTCACATACTCTCACACACAGACATACAGACACACAGATAAAATTACACCAACACACATCCAAAACCCATCACAACAACAAGGGTAGAGAGGGGGAGGGGGGAGTGTGGTTTGTTGTTTTTAAGCATCAAGGTTTAGAAGTAAAAATTTTTTAAGTTGTTTTAAAGATTGGTGCGTTTAATTGAATCAGGAAGGGAGTTCCACAGTGTAGGCCTGAGTAATAAACTAATTTAAGCAGTTCTATTCTTGGGATTGGGACACTTGGCTTTTCCATACTTCTGGAATATTTATTGGGAATTTATCTTTTTAAAGGGGTGGGGACATTTCCTGTCATCATCAGAGAGAGAAGAGAGAGAAGAGAGAGAGAAGAGAGAGAGAAGAAGAGAGAGAGAGAGAGATGAGAGAGAGAGAGAGAGAGAACTGAATTGAATTGAATTGAATTTGAATTAATTTGTCTTTATTTTTCAAGGTAACGGAGTAAGCATTTACATACTTTTTTTCATCTGCCCTTGTCCCGAAATAGGGGATATATTTAAAAAAAACAAAACAAAAACAAAACAAACAAAAAAAACCAAAACAGGAGAAAAAAAGAGGGGAGAACGAAGAGAGAGAGGAGAAGAGGGGAGAAGAGAGAGAGAGAGAGAGAGAGAACAGAGACAGAGACAGAGAGACAGAGACAGAGAGAGATTCATTCTTTCATTCTTTTATATCGAGGATAATGGGAATAAGCACTCTTGTGCTTTTTTAAACGCCCTCCCCCCGGGATATGCAGTTTGTAAATGTCATCTTGTGTGTGTGAGAGACAGAGAACAGGACAGAGACAAGAGAGAGAGAGAGCCTTCGAAATTTTATTTTCAAAATGGCACATTGAACAAGAAGTAAACTTTGTTGTGTTTTGTGTGTGTGTGTGGTGTGTGTGTGTGTGTGTGTGTGTGTGTGTGTGTGTGTGGTGTCCCGTGCGTGCGCGCACGCTTGCTTTTCATCTCCAAAGTGGCATCCCAACTGCGACACCACTCCGGGCGTAACCATACCAACTGCGACACCCCGTCCGGGCGTAACCCACCCCAACTGCACACCCACTCCGGGGGGAACCCTCCCCCAAATGCGACACCATCCGGTCTAACCCTACCCCCAACTGCGACAAACCCCGTCCGGCGTAACCC
>CM060344.1:34335147-34340147 GCA_030674155.1 Stramonita haemastoma | reverse complement strand
TGGGATGGGTGACACGAATATACCCAGCATGCATCCTGCAACCTGGAGAAGGATGGGCTCCGCTAGTTTCAACTTACTCTCGACGCTATCTGAACAATCCAACGACTCCTCAAGGAGTTAGGGAAAAAGTCGAATGAAGCCAAGTCAAGCCAAATGTTATTAACCCAAGCCAAGCCAAGCCGAGCTAAATCAAGCCAAAACGGAGCAAGTCAAGTCAACTACAGATGAAAATGAACCAACTTGTAGCGTGTGTGTGTGTGTGTTGTGTGTGTGTGTGTTGTGTGTGTGTGTGTGTGTGTGTGTGTGTGTGGTTGTGTGTTGTGTGTGTGCGTGGGTGCATGTTGCGTGCGGTGTGGTTGTGTGTTGTGTGTGTGTTGTTTGTGTGGTATGTTTGTGTGTGTGTGTATGTGAGAGAGAGATAGTTTGTGGGCGCGCGCGCGTGTGTGTGCATGTGTGCGTGCGTGCATGCGCTCGTGCGTGCGTGTGTGTGTGTACGTGCATGCGCGCGTGCATGCGTGCGTGTGTGCGTGCGTGTGTGTGGCTAGGGCGAAGTGTCATTGACACTTAGAACGGCTTAGCTACACTGCATGCTGTGAGGTTCGTCCAGACAGGCTAAATGTGGGGTGGGAGGGGGGAGGGGGGCTTCTTTCGGAAATGAACTGTCACTTCCCACAAAGCTATGATCGTAGAGAGTAGAACGTTGCCTTCTGTCAGACCACCACCAGCTTATAGAGACCCTGCGTAGTTCCGAACTGTTCTGAAGATGGAGGTGGTGTTATGGTTGTTATGTTATGTAAGCATGGTAACAGTTGCTATATATATAATAGCGGGTAGATGCTGACTTGGTGTGTAAACGATACGATTTTTTTTCATTTTAATTTTTTTTTTTTTTTTTTAGGATTTATTTGAGTTTTGGTGCTGGTTACTGTGGCTTTGCTATGGTATTATTTATAGATAACTGGTTACTAGACTAGGTTTTTCTCAGAACAAATTTTTTGAGCTTTTTATTTCTCTTTTCTTTTTTAGTATCTTTCCAGAAACACAGTCGTGCAGGTGCACATACGCGCACAACGCAGAACAGACAGGCACGCGCTCACACACGCACGCAAATCTGTGGCACAGGCAAGTTTAATGTATAGCAAGTATAGCAAGTACAAGTGCAAAGTATGAATGCACAGGTGCGCCGCGTGCGCAACACGTAAGACATATAGATAGATAGATAGATAGATAGATAGATAGATAGATAGATAGATAGATAGATAGATAGATAGGTAGTAGTAGAGTAGGTAGGTAGTAGGTAGGTAGGTAGGTAGGTAGTAGGTAGATAGACGACAGACAGACAACAGACAGACAGACAGACAGACAGACAGACAGACAGAGACAGACAGTACAGACGATAGATAGATAGATAGATAAGATAGATAGATAGATAGATAGATAGATAGATAGTAGATAGATAGATAGATACAGAGAATAGAGATATAGAGACATAGCGACATAACAGACAGAGAGAGGAAGATGTAGAGGGAGACAGAGAGAAGAGAGAGGAGAGAGAGAGAGAGAGAGAAGAGAGAGAGAGAGAGAGAAGAGGAGAGGAGAGAGAGAAGAGAGAGAGTAGTGTGTGTGTGTATCCTCTCTCTACTCCCTTCCCCTCTCTTCCCTCTCTCTCCTCTCTTCTCTCCTCTCTCTCTCCTCCCTCTCTACCCTCCCCCCCCTCTCTCTCCTTCTCTCTCTCTCCTCCCTCTCTCCTCTCCCTCTCCTCCTCCCTCCCTCTCTCTCTCTCTCTCCTCTCTCTCTCTCTCTCTCTCTCTCTCTCTCTCTCTCTCTCTCTCCTCTCTCTCTCTCTCTCTCCTTTCTCTCCCACAGACAAAAGACAGACAGACAGAGAATGAGCCCAGACTTGGCCAGTCCAGGCCAGTCCGGTCTATCTAAATCCCCTGCTGGGGAGCGAAGCCAAGCAAACAAAGAGAGAAAAATCCCCCCCACACAGAGAGAGAGAGAGAGAGGAGGGAGAGAACTGTCTAAGGGGACACACAACCAATACACGGGTAGAATGGACGACGGATAGAGGAAAAAGACAAGAGAGAGGTATTTCGGGTTGGGACAAAAAAAAGACCCCCAAAGTTCATTTCTTCATGCAAACACCGTATTCACAAACGTGTCGTCGAGAGGGGAAAAAAACTTCATACACCAAGCAAGCATCGTTGCTAGACGTACACACACATATGGACGCACGCGCGCACGCGCGCACGCGCGCGCACGCACACACACACACACGCACGCACGCACGCGCACACGCACACACACATATGCGCTTGCACACACACAATCTCTCTCTCTCTCTTTCTCTCTCTCTCTCTCTCTCTCTCTCTCTCTCTTCTCTCTCTCTCTCTCTCACACACACACACACACACACACACACACACACACACACCACAAACGCGCGTGCGCGCGCGCGCACACACACACACGCACACACAAACACACAACAAACACACACACACACACACACACACACACACACACACACACACACACATCCCACTTCCCCCCCCCCCCCCTGTCAGCAGGTAACTACAGCCCAGAAAACAACAGACGTCCACGAGTCCATGCTCATTTCTGTTTCTTTTTCTTCTGTTGTGTTGCTCTGGCCTTGAATAAGCTAAAGATTACAGCACTGTAGGAGATGGGTTTGTTTGTTTTTTGTCCTTCTTTTTCTTGGTTTGTTTGTTTCTGTTGTTTTCGTTCCTCAGCTTGAGCTCCGAGGTTCGCCAATGATGGGATTTTTTTTTTTGCGTATGCGACCGTCTTTGCCCACCATTAGGGTCAGCCTCATTCCGACTTCGGGAATGATGTCTACACACGAGCCTAGTATGCATGCGTTGGTTTGGGGTTTTTTGGTAACTTTTATCATTCATTCCCACGCATAGACAATGACCCACTCCTCCTAAAGAGAGAACGAGTTTTCACGCGTGTGGCGCAAGATGTTCTGCGGGACCTCGGTCTATAGTCTCATTCGAAGGACTGACAGGGGAGTGGAGTCGGCACTGATGTTAACTCCAGGGGACAAAATCCCCTGAAACCGGTACCCTAGTGGTGGCTCGAGCCCCGGCTCGATCCCATGCCGTCAAACCGTGAACACAACGTTCTAACCACTATGCTATCCCGTCCCCCAGTGGAAGATTATGAAAACATGAAGAATAAAAAGGTGAAAGGTAAAGGTGTCCCATAACCTAGGTGGTCGTAGGGGAGCAAGGCATCAGAAATCTCAGCTTTTCTAGGGGCCAGCATATTGAGGGCGGCGTCCATCTCCTCTCCCTCGCTACTTTACCTTCCCTGACCCTGAAGAGGGCAGGTACCCATTTACAGCTGGGTGAACTGGGGGACTGTACTGATGCCAAGGCACGCAAACGGTCACTCATCCAACTGGTAACCACGCTCGACAGCTGCTTAACTTGACTTGGGAAAGCGAGCGCTCTGACCACTGAGCCATCCGGCCCCGTGGAGAATATGCAATAAATAAATAAAAAGATGAAATAAATCGGAGGCCGGTCGGTACGTTTTGACAGACAATAATAACAAAAAACAGCAAATAACCACACAAATCCCTCTTTCGCTCTAGAGTCGCACACGGCCAAGATATCCCACCCGAGATGGTATTTCAATATCGCTGTTACATTTCTGGCCAGGTCAATTTCCGGCACTTTCGGAGTCCTCAGATTTCTGGTCATGCCATGCCATCTCTGGCACATTCAGTGCCCTCAGATTTCTGGTCATGCCATCTTTGGCACATTCGGAGCCAGTCAGCCGTGGCTCTGTCAGCCTTCTTGGCTGATGCTGACTCGGAAATTTGGAGGCTGAGGTTTCTGAGGTCTTTTAAGTATGGAGGAATCTGAGGAGAGCTTGACTGGAAGATTATTGTGTTGGATGTTTGTATGTTAGTTATTGATGGTGGTGGTGGTCGTCGTGGTCGTGGTTATCAATGCGTGTGTGTGTGTGTGTGTGTGTGTGTGTGTGTGTGTGTGTGTGTGTGTGTGTGTGTGTGTGTGTGTGTGTGTGTGTGTGTGTTTATTGGTGGTGGTGGGTGGTGGTGGTGATGCACACTGGTGGTGGGTGGTGGGGGTGGGGGTGGTTTTGCTGGTGATGGTAGTGGTGGCGGTGATAATGGTGCACGTGGATTTGTGGTTTATTTAGAGATGGTGATTGTAATTGCACTGATGTACTGGTAGTGTTGAGAAAGATGAGGGGGTGGTCATGGTAAGGAATCTAAAGAAAAGGAGGAATACGCAGCAAAAGAATGTGAAGAAAAAGAATGCGAAGGGAAAAGATTGCGAAGAAAAGGAATGCGAGGAAAAAGAAGAAGAAGAAGAAGAAGAAGAAGAAGAAGAAGAAGAAGAAGAAGAAGAAGAAGAAGAAGAAAAGGAAAAGGAATGCGAGAAAAAAAGAAGAATTTGAAGAAGAATGCGAAGAAGAAGAATGCGAAGAAGAAGAATGAGAAGAAGAAGAATGCGAAGAAGAATGCGAAGAAGAAGAATGCGAAGAAGAAGAATGCGAAGAAGAAGAATGCGAAGAAGAATGCGAAGAAGAAGAATGCGAAGAGAAGAATGCGAAGAAGAAGAATGCGAAGAAGAATGCAAAGAATAAGAATGCGAAGAAGAAGAATGCGAAGAAGAAGAAGAAGAATGCGAAGAAGAAGAAGAATGGAAGAAGAAGAAGAAGAAGAAGAAGAAGAAGAAGAAGAAGAAGAAAAAGACAAACAACAACAACAACAACAACAACAACAACAACAGCAACAGCAACAAGAAAGAAAGAAAGAAAGAAAGAAAGAAAGAAAGAAAGAAAGAAAGAAAAGAAAAAAAAAAAGAAAGAAAAAGAAAAAAAAAAAGAAAGAAGAAAACAACAATGAAGCAAAAACAACAATCGACGACGACGACGACACATGACAAAGAAAAGAAGGAAACCTGTTATTTTACTCCAAATCATGTGTCATTTTGTCTAAG
>CM060344.1:34317647-34320147 GCA_030674155.1 Stramonita haemastoma | reverse complement strand
GCATACTTTGAGAGGGGCGAGGCGAGAGCGAGGGGTATAGCGTACATCTTGTACAAATCGCGATTGTAGAGGAAGTGAATTTTTGTATCAAAAGGGTTTATTTCATCGCGAGATATCAGCATTCACCTTCACCAGTCCCTTAGTCCTGCGGACCATGGGGGCACTACTGAAGATTTTGCTACCAGCTTCCTCCACTCGCTACGGTCGTCCACCCTCCGTAGCAGATCGCTCCACCCAAGGCCTGTCCACTCTCTGTTGTCTTCCCATCGTTTTCTCTGTCTGCCTCGTCGTCTCCCTCCCGTTACTGTTCCCTGCAAGACAGTCTTGGAAAGTCTAGATGTTCGTGTGACGTGCCAGCACCACTTTAGCTTGCGGGGTACTTATTTTATTTTATTTTATTTATTTTTTACTGAAGTCAGGAGCTCTTCATATCATCAATGGCATTTTTTATTTTGGTTTTCACATGTTCAGTACATTAGTGACGTGATCTCTGTATGAAATACCAAGGAGTCTGCGAAAGCACCTCATTTCCACTGCCTGTATCCTTTTTTCAATGTCTGCTGTTATGGTCTATGTTTCACGCGATATCAGCGTTTCAACAGCAAATGTCCAACATGAGGATGGCCCAGGAGGGCGTTAAGCCTAGATACACTTCATTGCCCCTAATTCAGAAAATAACCAGCGAATGTCCCACATGGGGCGACCTCGGAGGTTATTAAACCCTAAACAACCTTATGTCAGCAGGAAAACATAGCACACCCACAAACAAAACAATATGCTTGGAAAAGACAAAATTATAAAAATTCCGATTTTTAAACTGTTAAATCAGAAATCTCCCATGGGCCGTATGCTAAATACATTCACACCAACGTGTGCATAAAACAGTCCCAAAATCGGAAAGCGCCGCAGTCCCTAACGCAATCAAGTACAAAGAAAACGTGTGCAATTATAGGCTAAGCATTCTGCTTCTTTGAACGAGAGAGTTAAATGCGTCAGAGAGTAATAGGCCTAATGCACACATGTGGGTCAGCCCTTTAGAGATAACCCCCCCCCCCCCCCCCCCCCCCCCCCCCCCTGTAAAAAGTGAAAGGTTAAAGGTTCAACATCATCATCATATTACTATTACTGGTGAGGGTTCGTGCACAGATGGTGCTTGTGTGATGAGAGGAAGGAGGGAAAATAGGGAGGGGGGGGGGGGGGGGGGGGGGGGGTAGGGACGTAAGCCTAGAGCAAACTGCATGCATCAACACACTTAAAAAATTGGTGAACAAACGCCCCAACGACAAGTCACGAGTTCGATCCCCGTTTCAATCCAAACTTTTTCAGATCCGTCATGTCACTCCTTATTTAAATTAAGGGGTCGTCTGAGTGCTAACGGAAACAAAGTGCTATCCTTGTGAAAATTATAAACACACACACACACACACACACACACACACACACACACACACACGCACGCACGCACACACACACACACACACCACACACACACACACGCACGCACGCACGCACGCACGCACGCACACACGCACGCGCGCGCGCGCGTACACACACACACACACACACACACACACAATACACACACACATTATCCTCGATATAAAAGAATAAATAAATAAATAAATAAATAAATACATACATACATACATACATACATACATACATACATACATACATACATACATAAACACACACACACACACACACACACACACACACACACACACACACACACACACACATACATACATACATACATACATACATACATACATACATACATACATACATACATAAATATACACACACACACACACACACACACACACCACAACACACACACACACACACACACACACACACACAACACACACACACACACACACACACACACCAATCAACCAAACAAACAGCAACAACAAAACTCACCCTGATGAATAAACAAATACGCACACTGACAAGAAAAGTGAGAAAAAAAAAATCATGGATGGGAGGTATTCTCCCCGGGGTAAAAGCAGCCCCGAATTTCACGACGATAGATCTAAAAGCTACCAAACGAAATTTGTAATGCTTGCCTTTGGAGCAGGCTATATAAGACGTCGGACTTTTTTTGTGTTGTTTTGTTTCGGATATCTCCGCTGGGACATTAATTTAATCACAACACAACACTGTTGTTTTATTGTTGTGTTTTGTTAAAGTTTGTTTATAATGCTTACGTGTCTTATGACGGATTTTTTTCCTTCGCAATAAACATCTCTTTAATGGAGAGTGCAGGTTGTTATGTTAAGAGCTTGTCATGTCTGAAGGCTATCTCACCCTGACATTCCAGATTGTGACATTTTAACATTAGCTTTGACACAAGTCGCTAATAATGCTTTCACCCTCATCCAATTTTATTTTCTGTTTTCTCCAAACATGTTGAATCTTGTTTTTAAAAATCCCAAGCTCTTTGAAACTAAACAGGATTTACGGGAACGCTTTTTTTTTCTTTTGATTTCAG
>CM060344.1:34300572-34307547 GCA_030674155.1 Stramonita haemastoma | reverse complement strand
TTTCCCCTTTAAACTGTTAAGTATGACCTGCTCCAGATGTCAACATTGTATAGTGATTTAAACCGTCTAAAAAAAAAAATGTGCCCCTGTCAGTTAGTGTAGACCTAGATATTATGTTTAGGATTTAGAAGAGCTTTCTACCTAATCAGTTGACCTGTTTTAAATTCTTTTTTTCCCCCCTATTTCTGTGAAATAACTGATTTTACCAAATAGATGTTGTCAGTTTATCATGTTGAGAAATTTTTTTCTCATCTTCTTTATACTGAAGAACTTTAGAAAAACTTTCTATCTAAATCAATTGACCTGTATTAAATGCTTTAAAAAAAATATGTGAAATAACTGATTTTACCTAAAAAATGAATAAGATGTCAGTTTATGATGTTGAGATTTTTTTTTTGGATTCATCTTCTTTATACTAAAGCTTCAGATTTGCACTTGTTAGCTCAACTAGTTTGTAGAATTTTTTTTTCCTCAGAAATGTGAAACTTTAAAAAAAAAAACCCCGAAAAATAAAATAGCCGACCATTTGGACAGTTGACATAGCAACAGAAAAAAAATTACATCTCAATTTTAACCATGAAAAATGTTCCTTGAGTCCGTTTGCATTGATAGTCTAGATTGATCAGCAAATTCTGCACTTAAGTTACTTAAAAAGTAATTTCAGTAGAGAGCATGGACTTCAGTGCATGTGGGTCACATGTTGATTGGTAATTTTGTATGATTTGTTGTCAGTAAAGTTTGCTTTTAATAATAAAATGTTGTTTGTTTAGTATTTGTTGATTGGTAATTTTGTATGATTTGTTGTCAGTAATGTTTGCTTTAAATAATGAAATGTTTTTTTGTTTAGTATTTGTTAGTCTGAGCAGAGAGAGACAGAGGAAGAGAGAGAGAGAGAGAGAGAGAGAGAGAGAGAGAGAGAGAGAGAGAGAGAGAGAGAGAGAGAAGGTAGAAAGGATGTTTTTCTGATTTGCTGTGGTAGTCTATTTAGTATCATTTAAACTGTAGTTCAAGCAACATAGTTACATGCTGTTGAGGGATCTGTGTGTGTGTGTGAGTGTGTGTGTGTGTGAGTGTGTGTGTGTGTGTGTGTGCGCATGTGTGTGTGTGTGTGTGTGTGTGTGTGTGTGTGACTCTGTGTGTGGTGTGTGTGTGTGTGTGTGTGTGTGTGTGTGTGTGTGTGTGTGTGTGTGTGTGTTTGTGTGTGGTTGTGTGTGTCACTGTGTGTGTTGCACACTGTATACTAATTACTGTATTATATGACACAGTCACACACACACACACACACACACACACACACACACACACACACACACACACACACACACACACACACACTCACACACGTGGATGCACACTGTATTATTTATAGTGTATACTAATTTAGTAATTATTATATTATATGACACACATGTGCACCCACGCATGCACACATGTACGCACACACACACACTGTACACCAATTTAATAATTACTATATTGTATCACACACACACATGTGCATGCACACTGTATACTAATTTAGTATAAATTTATTAAATGACGCAGTCACACACACACACACACACACACACACACACACACACACACACACACACACACACACACACACACACACACACACACACACACACACACACACACACAGAGTCTGTCTTTCTTTAAGGTTGATAAATGTTTTCCCCCTCAAGTCAGTACTCAATGTATAAGATTTCTCTTGTCACACCACACACACACACACACACACACACACACACACACCACACACACACACACACACACACACACACACACACACACACACACACACACACACACACAACAGTATGTCTTTCTTTCAGGTGTATGACTGTTTTTTCCCCCTCAAGTCAGTACTCAATGTATAAGATTTCTCTTGTCACACACACACACACACACACACACACACACACACACACACACACACACACACAACACACACACACACACACACACACACACACACACACACACACACACACACACAAACAGTATGTCTTTCTTTCAGGTGTATGACTGTTTTTCCCCCTCAAGTCAGTACTCAGTGTATAAGATTTCTCTTGTCAATGTCAGGCAGGTCCTCCCTCAGACAGGAGGGCAGTGGAAGCAGCCCTAGTCTTCTGGCCACAGTCTGAAGGAGAGAGTTTGGGGGGGGGGGGGAGGCAGTGCCGTTGTCAGCATCAACAGTGGAGGTGAGATATAATGTATATCAGTGTCGTCAACTGGTGTGTGTGTTGTCTTTGTGTGATTTTTCTGAGTTTTTGAACATGACTTTTTTGACTGTTTTTTCTACTTTTATTTAAAATTGCTACAGTTTTTACTTAAATTACTTTAGGTAGCAATTTATCAAGATGTGGTAGTCAGATTGTAACCAAATTTTGCATACTGCTGCTAGAGTGGCATATATTACACAGGGATGATAAATGTATGTCAGTCACTGTAGTGTGAATTTTTTTTTTTCCATTTAAACTGCTGAAGTCTGACCTGCTCCAGACATCAACCTTTTATAGTAATTTAAACTGTCTAAAAAAAAAAAAAAGTGCCCTTGTCAGTAAGTGTAATTAAACCTAGATATTTTGTTTAGGATTTAGAGGAACTTTCTATCTAATCACCTAGATGTTATGTTTAGGATTTAGAGGAACTTTCTATCTAATCACCTAGATGTTATGTTTAGGATTTAGAGGAACTTTCTATCTGATCACCTAGATGTTATGTTTAGGATTTAGAGGAACTTTCTATCTGATCACCTAGATGTTATGTTTAGGATTTAGAGGAACTTTCTATCTGATCACCTAGATGTTATGTTTAGGATTTAGAGGAACTTTCTATCTGATCACCTAGATGTTATGTTTAGGATTGAGCTAGCTATCTACTCACCTAGATATTCTGTTTAGGATTTAGAAAAGCTTTCTATCTGATCAATTGACCTGTTTTCATTTCTTTTTCTCTATTGATATGAAATAACTGATTTTACCAAATAGATGTCAGTTTATCAAGTTGAGAATTTTTTTTTTAAATTCATCTTCTTTATACTGAAGAACTTTAGAAGAACTTTCTGTCTAATCAATTGACCTGTTTTAAATTTTTTTTCTCTAGATTTATGTGAAATAAATGATTTTACCTAAAAAAAAAATCATTTAGATGTCAGTTTATCAAGTTGAGAATTAAAAAAAAAATTCATCATCTTTATACTGAAGCATCAGATTTGCACTTATTAGCTCAACTAGTTTGTAGAATTTTTTTTTTAATAGAAATGTGAAACTTAAAAAAAAAAACCAAAAAACCCCCGAATAATGAAATAGCCAACCATTTGGACAGTTGCCATAGCAACAGAAAAAAATTACATCTCAATTTTAACCATGAAAAATGTTCCTTGAGTCTGTTTGCATTGATAGTCTAGATTGATCAGCAAATTCTGCACTTAAGTCACTTAAAAAGCAATTTCAGTGCAGAGCATTGCTTTCACTAGTGCACGCGGGGACATGTTGATTGGTAATTTTGTATGATTTGTTGTCAGTAATGTTTGCTTTTAATAATAAAATGTTGTTTGTTTAGCATTTGTTTGTCTGAACAGAGAGAGAGAAGAGAGGAGAGAGAGAGAGAGAGGGAGAGAGAAGAGAGAGAGGTAGAGAGAGAGAGAGAGAGAGAGAGAGAGAGAGAGAAGAGAGAGAGACAGAGAGATTTATTCTTTTTTTATTCTTTTATATCGAGGATAATGGGATAAGCACTCGTCTACTTTTTTACATCCAGTCCCCGTGTGTATGCAGTTTTGTAAATGTCATCTGTTCCCACCGGCACACGATGGCCTACTCTTACGAAAAACGGAACAGGATTTAACGTGTGCGCAAGATGTTCTGCGTGCGTTCGCACACGGGGCCTCGGTTTAAAGTCTCATCCGAAGGACTTGTGGGGAGAGTGGAGTCAGCACTGATGTTAACTCCAGGAGAAAAATCTCCTCGACCAGATTCGAACCCGGGTCTTCAAATTGCGAGCGCAATGTTCTGACCACTAGGCTATCCGTCCCCCAGAGAGAGAGAGAGAGAGAGAAGGTAGAAAGGATGTTTTTTCTGATTTGCTGTGGTAGTCTATTTTGTCAGTGTCATTTAAACTGTAGTTCAAGCAACATAGAATTTTACATACTGTTGAGGGATCTGTGTGTGTGAGTGTGTGTGTGTGTGTGTGTGTGTGTGTGTGTGTGTGTGTGTGTGTGTGTGTGTGTGTGTGTGTGTGTGAGTGTGTGTGTGTGTGTGAGTGTGTGTGTGTGTGTGTGTGTGTGTGTGTGTGTGTGTGTGTGGTGTGTGTGTGTGTGTGTGTGTGTGATGTGTGTGTGTGTGTGTGTGTGTGTGTGTGTGTGTGTGTGTGTGTTGTGTGTGTCTGTCTGTCTGTCTGTCTGTCTGTCTGTCACTGTACAGTGTACTGTGTGTGTGTGTGTGTGTGTGTGTGTGTGTGTGTGTACATATTAAATAAAGATCTATGATCATGTGTACATATGTGTCACTGTGTGACTCTGTAGTGTGTGTGTGTGTGTGTGTGTGTGTGTGTGTGTGTGTGTGTGTGTGTGTGTGTGTGTGTGTGTGTGTGAATGTTTGGAGAACATTCTGAACAGGTAATAATATTTACTTAATCAGTTACTGTACATGAGATTTTTAGACTAAATTTCATTGTTGTGCCACAATTACTTTTTAAAAACTAAAAAAGAAAAATTGTCTTCTGTTTTGAGCATTTTAGAGCAAATGGGCCTTTAATTTTTTTTTTTTTTAAACGAGATTTTATCAATCATTTTCATGTAGACCTAACTTCATTCTCAGATAGATTTTTCTTGAGCATTTTCTTTTTCTTTCAATCTCAAACTAACATTAACATTGTAATGACAGTTTGAGTTTTGGAAGGTAACAGCACTGCACAGTTTTATTCCAAACACATTGACACAATTTTTTTTAATGCACATTGTCTCAGTCTCAGCTGCCAGGGAAGAGGGGGGAAAAAAATCCACAGTTACTTTGCTAGGCACTGCTGAATCCCAGTGAAAAATTAAAAAAACAAAACAAAACCCAAAACCAGCATGCACACAGGTGTCGTGTTTAGACACCATCCCTGATCTGAAGGGACAACAAAAAAAAATAATGGGTAGGTGCTGCACTTGTGGCGACGCGCTAGCGCTCTCCCCAGGGAGAGAGAGAGCAGCCCGAATTTCACGCAGAGAAATCCGCTCTGACATAAAGTGGTATAAAATTAAAAAAAAAATAAAAATAAATGACCCAGCAGCAGTGCAGGGCCCTTCCAATCGGTGGCCTTACAGCGGCCTTGCATGAACAACAAGCTCCCTGTAAACTTCTAGTATATTGTAATCCTGAGGATGCGGCATGTAACATAACAAGCCAGGTCAGGGCTGGCATGGAGGGTTGGGATTGAGAGATGTGGGAATGTTCAGAAAACTTACGTCACGGAGGATAAGAGTTGAACAGCGTTAGATAAGAAATACACATGCACGCACGCACGTGTGCACACACACACACACACACACACACACACACACAACACACCACACGCTCATGCATGCGCGCGCGCGCGCACGCACACACACACACAGAGTCACACACGCACAATCTCTCTCTCTCTCTCTCTCTCTCACTCTCTCTCTCTCACACACACACACCACACACACACACACACACACACACACACACACACACACACACACACACACACACACACATACACACACACACAGTCTCTCTCTGTGTCTCTCTCTCACACACACACACACACACACACAGCACACAGCACACACACACCTACATGATACACACACACACACACACACACACACACACACACACACACACACACACACACACACACACACACACCACACACACACACACTCACACACACACTCACACACACACACACACACACACACACACACACACACAGACACACACACACACACGCACACGACACACGCACACACACACGATACACACACACACACACACACACACACACACACACACACACACAACACACACACACACACACACAACAGATTTAAGCTAAATGCCTTCAAGACGAAATACTCAAAGGATGTAAACTGTATTTGTGGTGATAAGATAACGAACAGTCATATTCTTCTTTGTGGATATCTAAAACCACTTTTACCTGTTGTGCCTAATTTATCACTGGACTAGTTGTTGTCTGAACCATCGCATTTGTTGGACATTGTGTTAGCACTAATAAGTAGTCCGATAATTCAGTATTTATAGTTTTAAAGTTAGCTTTATATTTTAACTTTGTTATCTGGCATTGGTTTCAGCTATTTTTCTATTTTTCTGTTCAGGTGTTTTTGTTTTTTTTTGCTGTGTTGTTTTTTTGTGTCTAAAATCACTTAATGTGAATAGACGTTAAACTGAAGAACAACACACACACACACACACACACACACAACACCACACGCTGCAGAATAAATTATTCTCTTCACTTCAGAAGATTTCCAATTCGCCCAATAAAAGGCTTTAAACATGTTTTACGTTTAAAGAAAAAAAAGAAAGAAAAAACTTTCAGAACCTTAATCCATTTTGTTAAGGCATTATAAATTTTAAAATGTCTTTAAATTTTATCAGGATAGTGAAAGAACTTCTTCAGTGGTCACTGGCCTTGTATATTTCTTCATTGCCATTAAAGGTGCCCAGTGAATTATCAGACTATTTTATTACAAAGTGCACTTTAAGAATTGTAACGAAAGTAGGTCATGGACAAGAAACGATATTAGTTTGATGTGGTCCCAGATTGGTTTGAGCACTGTGATGTTGTTTCTCAGATTTTCTTTCCTGATTGATTGATTGATTGATTGATTGATTTTGTTGTTGTTGTTGTTGTTGTTGTTGTTGTTGTTGTTGTTGTTGTTTTCTTCTTCTTCTTCTTCTTTTCTTCTTTCTTTTCTTCTTCTTCTTCTTCTTC
>CM060344.1:34293072-34295572 GCA_030674155.1 Stramonita haemastoma | reverse complement strand
GACATAAGTGAAATGAAAAAAAATCAAAACATTTTTCTGTTTTCCGGTTACTTGAACAATTTGCTGTCAAACTATGTTGTGCTTTATTGTTAATCTGAAAATGAAAATTGAAATGACATGTTTACAAATTCAGATGTGGAACACCTGGCCACTGTTTGGCTTTGAAACTGGTGTAAATTGTACCCCCTTCAGTAAGGGGCCATAGCCTATACTGAATAAACCTTTCGAGTTCGAGTTCGAGTTCGAGTTCGAGTTCTCTCTCTCTCTCTCTCTCTCTCTCTCTCTCTCTCTCTCTCTCTCTCTCTCTCTCTCTCTCTCTCTCTCTCTCTCTCTCTCTCTCTCTCTCTCTCTCTCTCTCTCTCTCTCGCTCTCTCTCTCTCTCTCTCTCTTTTGTTCCCCCTTTTTCAGACCTCATTTGAAAAAAAAACAAACCCACCCAGAATTTAAATAAAAATAAATGTACACATGTGTCACAATAATCTGAAAATTGATCAGTAACTGGATAGTTAATTTCTTAATTATAAGGATTGGCATGTCATAAACAATGAATTCATTTTAAACAGGAGTAAGTAGTAAAACAACAACAACAAAACAACCCAACCACAACAACAAACGAAGGAATGCAACAAACTTAAGCAATCAATCAGTGAATCAAGCAATGTTATTCAAAGCAAGAGCAATTACCCGCGAAACAAGAGCAATTACCCGTTCGGAATGATCACAAACAGTACAATTACCTAAACCGAATTCTGCTCTAGAGGACAAAAAGTAGGGACAACAGCAACGTCACCTAGAAGACTGAGCCGTGGAATCAGCTTCACAATAGAAGCTGTAATCAAGCCAAGGACACACACAGCTAGCAGAAATGGACCAGTGATAGATATTACCGGCGCGCGAGACATGGCAAATTATCACTAAATATCAGTCGAACCAACCATCGCTAATGATCAGTTAATTGATGACGAGAATCTGTTGTTGTATATATTTAACATTAACGAGTAGGCTACTCTCCTGGTTCATAATCGTAATCTGTACATGTGATGTATCATGACATCAGTTGGGCTGACTCTTTTTTTTCCCCTCCCAAGGACGTTTGTGTGGTGGTGATGATTGATGATGATTGATGATGATTGATGATGATGTTGATGATGTTGATGATGATGATGTGTGTGTGTGGGGGTAGGGGGTGGGGGGGGGGGGCGTGTGTGATGATTGATGATGATGATGATGATGATAATGATGATGTGTGTGTGTGGGGGGGGAGGGGGGCGTGCGTCCGTGTGTGTGTTTACGTGCGCGTGCGTGCGTGTGTGGGTGTGTGTGTGCGCGCGCGCATGCGTGTGTGTATGTGTGTGTATGTGTGTGTGTGTGAGTGTGTGCGCGCGCGCATGTGTGTGTATGTGTGTGTGTGTGTGTTGTGTGTGTGTGCGCGCGCGTTCACGCATGCGTGCGCGTGCCTGCATACATGTGTATGTACATGTGGGCGTGTGGGTGAGTGGGTGGGTGGGGTGCGCGCATGCATTCATGCGCGCGCACGGGATAATAACTGCTATAAACTACAAGAAGCCCCGTTCAAAGCTCTTCTGCAGTCAGGGTGTGTTAAAGTCTGTCCCCAGCCTAAGGCTCATCAGGCCGGTGCTTATCCGGTTTCTGTGGCGTTAAGCGACTGAGAGTCATAGACTCCCCCCTGGATAGGACGCCAGTCTATCGCAGGGTTAACCCCCAACACAAGGTTGGTACCCCTTTTACACCTGGGTGGGGTGAGAAAATAGCCGTAAAGTGCCTTTTCCAAGGCACAACGCCATAGCCGAAAGCTGGGATCGAACCCGCAACCTTTAGATTACGAGTCCAACGCCCTAACCACTTGACTACAGCGGCGGCTAGTCAGGGTGTGTGCATATTATATTTATTCATCTCTTCAAAAAAGGGTTTTAATATGAAATCCATCATCCCATCATTTCATGAGATCTTTACCGTTTGTCCATTTGAGTTCTGAGGGTCTTCCCTTTACCCTGTTTTTTTGTTTTGTTTTGTTTTTGTTTTTGGATGCCATTTCCTCGTGAGTTGGAAGACTTTTGTCTGTCTCACTGTGTGTTGTGTGTGTGTGTGTGTGTGTGTGTGTGTGTGTGTGTGTTGTGTGTTGTGTGTGTGTGTGTGTGTGTGTGTCTGTCTGTCTGTCTGTCTGTCTGTCTGTCTGTCTGTCTCAGTGTCTGTCTGTCTGTCTGTCTGTCTCAGTGTCTGTCTGTCTGTCTGTCTCAGTATCTGTCTGTCTCAGTGTTTGTGTCTCAGTGTCTGTGTGTCTGTTTCAGTGCCTGTTTGAGTGTCTCTCTCTGTCTCCCCCTTCTGTCTGTCTCTGTCTCTCTCTCTTTGTGTGATGGTGATGTAATTGTTGAAGAGGATTATTCCGATGGTGTAAATGTTGAAGAGGATGATGCTGGTGATGTAAATGTTGAAGATGATGGTGATGTAAATGCTGTAGATGATGGTGATGTAAATGTTG
>CM060344.1:34265311-34277972 GCA_030674155.1 Stramonita haemastoma | reverse complement strand
GGACAGTATCGTACTGTATGCATACACTCTCTCCCACTATCTTGGATATGCGTGGCGCCGTATTTGTGGCAACGCCACGCCCCGAAAAGCTAAGTAAAGTATTTTCGGAAGTAATGCTAGTAAGTGTACGCGACAAAAAAAAAATAAAAAGAGTGCGCAGAAGAATAATGACACTATACAGCAATATGATGCAGCACAGCAAGCTGCAGCGTCCCCCGCCACATGCACTCACACAAACAAACGCACTGACAAACACCAGCGCGTGCGTGCGTTCTTGCATATGCATACCCTCACCCCCTGCAGAAAAAGGTGCCGTTTTGCGCAAAGATGCCACCGATAGAGCCGTTTTCACCTCCCTCTCCTCCCCCACCCCCATCTCCCCCACTCTCCCCCACCCCCACCAACCCCCCACTACCCCCTCCACCTCCCACCTCCCCCCTCTCCCTCCTTTCCCTCTCCCACCCCCACACTCCCCCTCAACCACCCTCTCCCCCTCTCCCTCCACCCCACCCTTTCATTGAAATCCCCTTTTTTGTACAATGGCAACAACATTCTCTCCTCCCCCCTCCCCCTCCCCCTCACCCCCCTCCCCTCTCCCCCACCCTCCCCTTCCTCTCCCCCCCCCCCTTTATTTCCCCCCTGACATTTCCTCACTGATGTTAGACAAAGAAATCCCCTATAGTTATTTGTTTCAATCAAATCCCCTTTTTTGTACAATGCCAAAAAATAGATTCCCCACCCCCCTCCACCCCTTCCACTCCATTCCTTCCCTCCCCTCCCCCACCTCCCTCCCCCCTCCCACTTCCCCTCCACCCCGAACCATCCCCTCCCACCTCCCTCTCCCCTCCCACCTCTCCCCCACCCTCCCTCTCCCTCATCCTCTCCCTCCACCCCTGTCCCACTTCACTGATATTTTTTTAAACTGCATAAACTCGGGATTAGATGTAAAACAGCACGCAAGTCCAACGCAATCCAATCCAATCATGTTGTTTATAGCCCCACCAACCACACAGGCCCTATCGGGCTGTCACGCCAGTGCTTATTCCATTACCCTGGAAATAAAAGAATACGTCATGTTAGAGAGTTGACTTTGCCATTATCTGATGGTAACCTGTAGCCCTGTTTGATTTAGATTTTTTTTGGGGGGTGGGGGTGGGAGTAATTCTTTTTCTCCACTGGAGTTGACACCATCAGTCCGGACTCCATCCACTTGACCCGGATTCCGTGGTGTAGGAAGAGACGATAAACCAAGGTCCCGTGTGTGAACACACGTAGGCAAGAACATCTTGTACTCAGTCTCACGTTAATTAAAAACCCTGTTTCGCCTTCCGGAAGAGCAGGCCATTGCGTCTTGGTTGGAACAGATGACAAAATAATTAATAATAAAATAATAATAATAATAATAATAATAATAATAATAATGTTTTTATTATCATCTAAAAAAACACACACAAAAAACAAATCTGCATCCACACTGGTGTCACATATTCAGACACCACCGCTGAAGTTGAAAAGTGACAGTCTTCAGTTAGAGTAAGTAAGTGGTGTCTTAGTTACGGTATTATGACCGGACGTGGTGTCGCAGTTGGGGTAGGGTTACGCCTGGACGTGGTGTCGCAGTTGGGGTAGGGTTACGCCCAGACGTGGTGTCGCAGTTGGGGTAGGGTTACGCCCAGACGTGGTGTCGCAGTTGGGGTAGGGTTACGCCCAGACGTGGTGTCGCAGTTGGGGTAGGGTTACGCCCAGACGTGGTGTCGCAGTTGGGGTAGGGTTACGCCCAGACGTGGTGTCGCAGTTGGGGTAGGGTTACGCCCAGACGTGGTGTCGCAGTTGGGGTAGGGTTACGCCCAGACGTGGTGTCGCAGTTGGGGTAGGTTACGCCCAGACGTGGTGTCGCAGTTGGGGTAGGGTTACGCCCAGACGTGGTGTCGCAGTTGGGTAGGTTACGCCCAGACGTGGTGTCGCAGTTGGGGTAGGGTTACGCCTGGACGTGGTGTCGCAGTTGGGGTAGGGTTACGCCCAGACGTGGTGTCGCAGTTGGGGTAGGGTTACGCCCAGACGTGGTGTCGCAGTTGGGTAGGGTTACGCCCAGACGTGGTGTCGCAGTTGGGGTAGGTTACGCCCAGACGTGGTGTCGCAGTTGGGGTAGGGTTACGCCCAGACGTGGTGTCGCAGTTGGGGTAGGGTTACGCCGTTTTCAGCCCCGTCCAACCCCCACTTTTGCACGGTAAAAGACCCCACTGCACCAAGACACACACACACGCACGGCTGCACACATCTTCTAAGTTGGCCGGACAGACAGACAGACAGACAGACAGACTGATAGACGGACAGAAGGACAGACTGACAGAATCCCTCTCTCTCACCATCACGTCTCAGACTCCTGTCTCTTTTCATCCTCCACGTAACGCCCCTTCCTGTAAATCACCACCCTCCCGCCCCCTACACCCACCCCCACCCCTGCTCCCTGTCTCTCCCCCTCTCCCCACTCCCCCTCTCCCCTCTCCCCCTCTCTCCCTCTCCCCTCTCCCCCTCTCCCCTCTCCCCCTCTCCCTTCTCCCCAAATTGGCAGAAGATGACAGAGAGAAGAAGGCAGCGGAGAGTGTCTGCCGGCTTGTTGCCCCTTATATACTGCATACAGCCCTCCTCTATCACTGTGCTTTTATCAGTGAGAGAGAGAGAGGGAGAGAGAGAGAGGGAGGGAGGGAGAGAGAGAGAGAGAGAGAGAGAGAGAGAGAGAGAGAGAGAGAGAGGGGGGGGGGACAGAGAGAGAGGGGGGGAGAGCGAGGGGAGAGAGAGAGAGAGAGAGAGGGGGGGGGGTACAGAGAGAGAAGGAGAGAGAGAGACAGAGAGAGAGAGACAGAGAGAGAGGGGGAGAGAGAGGGGGGAGGGGAGAGAGAGAGATGGAGAGAGAGAGAGAGACAGAGAGAGAGAGAGAACTCAGAACTCTGAAATGATTCAAAGCAGATTGGCACTGAGCCACAATACATACAATAGGGCATAGGAAGGTAACAATAACTTCATTGGTGTATTTATTTGTTTGTGTATTTATTCATTTCTTTCTTTCTTTATTTACTTATGTATTTATTTATTTAGTTATTTATCTATTTATTTAGTGTCTGCCGGCTTGCTGCCCCTTATACTGCAGACAGCCCTCCTCCCTCATTGTGGTTTTATCAGAGAGAGAGAGTGGGGGGGGGGGGGGGGAGGAGAGAGGAGAGGGGGGGGGGGAGAGAGAGAGAGGGAGAGTTGGAGAGAGAGTCAGAGAGGGAGAGTTGAGAGAGAGGGGGGAGAGAGAAGAGGGAGAGAGAAGAGAGGCGAGGCGCCAGATTTGTGGCAACACCACAGCCCCCAAGAGCTAAGGAAGTTAGCTTGTCGGAAGGAAAAATGGTCAGTGTACGCGACAAAAAAGAAGCAATGTGCGAAAGAATAATGACAATATACAGTTATATATAATGCACCACAGCAAACTGCAGGGTCCCCGCCACATGCGCGCACACAAACAAACACACTGACAAACACCAGCATGCGTGCATGCATAACCACCCCCTTCCAGAAAAAGGTGCCGTTTTGTGCAAAGATGTCACCGAAAGAGCCGTTTTCAGACCCGTCCAACCCCCACTTTTGCACGGTAAAAGATCCCACGGTACCAAGATAATATCGCACTGTATGCATACACTCTCTCCTACCATCTTGGATATGCGTGGCGCCGGATTTAAGGCAACACCACAGCCCCCAAGAGCTAAGAAAGCTAGTTTCTCGGAAGGAAAGGTAGTAAGTGTTCGCGACAAAAAACAAATAGTGTGCGCAGGAATAATGACAATATACAGCAATATGATGCACCACAGCAAACTACAGGGTCCCCGCCACATGCGCGCATACAAACACACTGACAAACACCAGCGCGCGCGGGCGTTCGCACATGAATACCCACCCCCCTCAAGAAAAAGGTGCCGTTTTGCGCAAAGACGCGATCAAAAGAGTTATTTTTAGCCCTGTCCAACCCCCACTTTTGCACGGTTGAAGATCCCACGGCACCAAGACAATATCGCATTGTATCCATACACTCTCTCCTGCCATCTTCGATATGCGTGGCACCAGATTTGTGGCGAGGCCACAGCCCCCAAGAGCTAAGAAAGCTAGTTTATCGGAAGGAAAGCTAGCAAGTGCTCGCGACAAAAAACAAGCAGTGCGCGCAAGAATAATGAAAAGATACTGCAATATGATGCACCACAGCAAACTGCAGGGTCCACGCCATATGCACGCATACAAACGAACACACTGACATACACCAGCGCGTGCGCGCGTTCGCATATGCATACCCACCCCCCTCCAGAAAAAATGTGCCAATGTGCGAAAAGATGCCACCGAAAGATCCGTTTTCAGCTCCGCCCAACCCCCACTTTTGCACGGTAAAAGATCCCACGGCACCAAGACAATATCGCACTGTATGCATACACTCTCTCCTACTATCTTCGATATGCGTGGCGCCAGATTTGTGGCACAACTCAATCATAAACCAAAGTCCCGGGTGTGAACAAACGTATGCAAGAACATCTTGCACTCAATCTCACGTTAAAAACCCTGTTTCGCCTTCCGGTAGAGCAGGCCATTGCGTCTTGGTTGGAACAGATGACGAAATGATTTAAAAAAAGAAAACAAACAAATCTGCATCTCCACTGGTGTCACATATTAATACACCATCGCTGAAGTTGAAAAGCAACAATCTTCAGTTAGAGTAAGTAAATGGTGTCTGAGTTACTGTGTTACGCCCGGACGTGGTGTCACAGTTTGGGTAGGGTTACGCCCGGAGGTGGTGTCGCAGTCGGGGTAGGGTTACGCCCGGACGTGGTGTCGCAGTTGAGTGGGGTTACGCCCGGTCGTGGTGTCGCAGTTAGGGTAGGTTACGCCCGGACGTGGTGTCGTAGTTGGGGTAGGGTTACGCCCGGACGTGGTGTCGCAGTTAGGGTAGGTTACGCCCGGACGTGGTGTCGTAGTTGGGGTAGGGTTACGCCCGGACGTGGTGTCGCAGTTAGGGTAGGGTTAGCCCGGACGTGGTGTCGCATTTGGGGTAGGGTTAGCCCGGACGTGGTGTCGCATTTGGGGTAGGGTTACGCCCGGACGTGGTGTCGCATTTGGGGTAGGGTTACGCCCGGACGTGGTGTCGCAGTTAGGGTAGGGTTACGCCCGGACGTGGTGTCGCAGTTTATACACTCTCTCCTACCATCTTGCCCATGCGTGGCACCCGATTTGTGGCAACGTAACAGCCCCCAAAAGCTAATTAAGCTAATTTGTCGGAAGTAATGCTAGTAAGTGTACGCGACAAAAAAGAAGCAGTGCGCGCAAGAATAATGACAAAATAAAGTTATATGATCCACAAAAGCAAATTGCAGGGTATCTGCCACATGAGCGCACACAAACAAACACACTGTCAAACACCAGCGTACACGCGCGTTCGTGCATGCATACCCACCCCCCTCCAGAGAAAAGGTGCCGTTTTGCGCAAAGATGCCACCGAAAGAGCCGTTTTCTGCCCCTTCGAACCCCCACTTTTGCACGGCAAAAGATCCCACGGCACCAAGACAATATCGCACTGTATGCATAACACTCTCTCCTACCATCTTGCATATGCGTGGCGCCAGATTTGTGGCAACACCACAGCTCCCAAGATCTAAGAAAGGTAGCTTGTCGGAAGGAAAGCAGGTAACTGTACGCGACAAAAAACAAGCAGTGTGCGCAAGAATAATGACAATATACAGCAATATGATGCACCACAGCAATCTGCAGGGCCCCCCGCCACATCCCGCCACAACAAACTAACACACTGAAAAACACCTGCGCGCGAGTGCGTGCGCCAACGCATACCCACCCTCCTCCCCAAAACGCCGCCCTTTTGCGCAAAGATGGCAGCTGAAGAGCCGTTTTCAGCCCCGTCAAACACCACGTTTCCACGGTAAAAGATCCCATGGCACCAAGACAATATGGCACTGTATCCATACACTCTCCCCCACCATATTGGGTTTGTGTGGCGCTATATTTGTGGCGATGACACGGCCCCCAAGAGCTAAGAAAGCTAGTTTCTCGGAAGGAAAGCTGGTAAGGGTACGCGACAAAAAACAAGCCCTGCGCACAAGAATAATGACAGTATACAGCAATATGATGCACCACAGCAATCTGCAGGGCCCCCGCCACATGCGCGCACACAAACCAACACACTGACAAACGCCAGCGCGCGAGCGCGCGCGCCACCGCATACCCACCCCCACCCCTCCCGACAAAGCCGCCCTTTTGCGCAAAGATGGCAGCTAAAGAGCCGTTTTCAGCCCCGTCTAACCCCACTTTTGCCGGTATAATATCCCAGGGCAACAAGACCATATGGCACTGAATGCAAACACTCTCACCCACCATCTTGGGTATGTGTGGCGCCGTATTTGTGGCGACGGCACAACCCCCAAGAGCCAAGAAAGCTAGTTTGTCGGAAGAAAAGCTGGTAAGGGTACGCAAAAAAAAGCAAGCCCTGCGCACAAGAATAATGACAGTATACAGCAATATGATGCACCACAGCAAAGTGCAGGGCCCCCGCCACATGCCCGCAGACAAACCAACACACTGACAAACACTGGCGCGCGAGCGCGCGCGCCAACGCATACCCCCCCCCCCCCCCCCTCCCGAAAAAGCTGCCCTTTTGCACAAAGACGGCAGCTAAAGAGCCGTTTTCAGCCCCGTCTAACCCCACTTTTGCACGGTCAAAGATCCCAGGGCACCAAGACAATATGGCACTGTATGCATACACTCTCTCCCACCATGTTGGGTATGTATGGCGCTGTATTTGTGGCGACGACACAGCCCCCAAGAGCTAAGAAAGCTAGTTTCTCGGAAGGAAAGCTGGTAAGGGTACGCGACAAAAAGCAAGCTCTGCGCACACGAATAATAACAGTCCACACCAATATGATGCACCACAGCAAAATGCAGGGCCCCTGCCACATGCGCGCACACAAACCAACACACTGACAAACACCAGCGCGTGTGCGCCAACGCATACCCAACCCCCTTCCCCGAAAAAAGTCGCCCTTTTGAGCAAAGATGGCAGCTAAAGAGCCGTTTTCAGCCCCGTCACACCCCACATTTGCACGGTAAAAGATCCCAGGGCACACAGACAATATGGCACTGTGTGCATACACTCTCCCCCACCATCTTGGGTATTTGTGTGGCGCTGTATTTGTGGCGACGACACAGTCCCCAAGAGCTAAGAAAGCTAGTTTTCTCGGAAGGAAAACTTGTAAGGGTACCCAACAAAAAGCAAGCACTGCGCACAAGAATAATGACAGTCCACACCAATATGATGCACCCCAGCAAAGTGCAAGGCCCTCGCCACATGCGCGCACACAAACCAACATACTGACAAACACCAGCTTGCGAGCGCGTGCGCCAACGCATAACCCCAACCCCCTTTGCAAAAAAGTCGCCCTTTTCCACAAAGATGGCAGCTAAAGAGCCGTTTTCAGCCCCGTCAACACCCCACTTTTGCACGGTAAAAGATCCCAGGGCACCAAGACAATATGGCACTGTATATAAAACACTCTCACCCACCATCTTGGGTATGTGTGACGCCGTATTTGTGGCAACGACACAGCCCCCAAGAGCTAAGAAAGCTAGTTTGTCGGAAGGAAAGCTGGTAAGGGTACGCGACAAAAAACAAGCCCTGCGCACAAGAATAATGACAGTATACAGCAATATGATGCACCACAGCAAAGTGCAGGGCCCCCGCCACATGCGCGCACACACAAACCAACACACTGACAAACACCAGCGCGCAAGTGCGCGCCCCAACGCATACCCCCCCGTCCCGAAAAAGCCGCTCTTTTGCACAAAGATGGCAGCTAAAGAGCCATTTTCAGCCCCGTCTAACCCCACTTTTGCACGGTCAAAGATCTAAGGGCACCAAGAAAATATGGCACTGTATGCATATAATCTCTCCCACCATCTTGGGTATGTATGGCGCCGTATTTGTGGCGACGACACAGCCCCCAAGAGCTAAGAAAGCTAGTTTCTCGGAAGGAAAGCTGGTAAGGGTACGTGACAAAAAGCAAGCCCTGTGCACAATATTGACAGTATACAGCAATATGATGCACCACAGCAAAATGCAGGGCCCCCGCCACATGCACGCACACAAACCAACACACTGACAAACACCAGCGCGCGAGCGCGTGCGCCAACGCACACCCACCCCCCGCTCCCGAAAACTCCGCCCTTTTGCGCAAAGATGGCAGCTAAAGAGCCGTTTTCAACCCCGTCACACCCCACTTTTGCACGGTAAAAGATCCCAGGGCACCAAGACAATATGGCACTGTATGCATACAATCTCTCCCACCATCTTGGGTATGTATGGCGCCGTATTTGTGGCGACGACACAGCCCCCAAGAGCTAAGAAAGCTAGTTTCTCGGAAGGAAAGCTGGTAAGGGTACGTGACAAAAAGCAAGCCCTGTGCACAATATTGACAGTATACAGCAATATGATGCACCACAGCAAAGTGCAGGGCCCCCGCCACATGCACGCACACAAACCAACACACTGACAAACACCAGCGCGCGAGCGCGTGCGCCAACGCACACCCACCCCCCCGCTCCCGAAAACTCCGCCCTTTTGCGCAAAGATGGCAGCTAAAGAGCCGTTTTCAACCCCGTCACACCCCACTTTTGCACGGTAAAAGATCCCAGGGCACCAAGACAATATGGCACTGTATATATACACTCTACCCCACCATCTTGGGTATGTGTGCGTCGTATTTGTGGCGACGACACAGCCCCCAAGAGCTAAGAAGGCTAGTTTCTCGGAAGGAAAGCTGGTAAGGGTACGCGACAAAAAACAAGTAGTGTGCGCAAGAATAGTGACAATATACAGCAATATGATGCACAGCAGCAAACTGAAGGGTCCCCACCACATGCGCACACACAAACAAACACACTGACAAACACCAGCGCGTGCGCGCGTGCGTGCATGCATACCCACTCCCCTCCAGAAAAAGGTGCCGTTTTGCGCAAAGATGTCACCAAAAGGGCCTTTTTTAGCCCCGTCCAACTCCCACTTTTGCACGGTAAAAGATCCCACGGTACCAAGATAATATCGCACTGTATGCATACACTCTCTCCTACCATCTTGGATATGCGTAGCGCCGGATTTGTGGCGACACCGCAACCCCCTAGAGTTAAGAAAGCTAGATTGTCGGAAGGAGAGCTGGTAAGTGTACGGGACAAAAAACAAGCAGTGCGCGCAAGAGTGTTGACAATATACAGCAATATAATGCACCACAGCAAACTGAAGGGTCCCCGCCACATGTGCGCACACAAACAAACACACTGACAAAGAGCAGCGCGTGTGCGAGTGCCTATGCATACCCACCCCCGTCCAGAAAAAGGTGTTTTGCGCAAGGATACGACCGAAAGAGCCGTTTTCCAGCCCTGTCCAACCCCCACATTTGCACGGTAAAAGATCCAAAGGCACCAAGACAAGATCGCACTGTATGCATATATTCTCTCCTACCATCTTGGATATGCGTGGCGCCGGATTTGTGGCGACGCAACAGCCCCCAAGAGGTATGAAATCTAGTTTGTCGGAAGGACAAACGGCTAAGAAAGTGCGCAACAAAGCCCAAGCAGAGCGCGCAAGAATAATGACAATATAGAGTTATATATGCTACCACCGAAAGAGCCGTATTCAACCCCGTCCAACCCCCACTTTTGCAGGGTAAAAGATCCCACAGCCCAAGATAAATTTGCACTGTAATGCATACATTTCACTACCATACTTGGATAGCTGACCCTTCCGTCCCCCCCCCTCACCTTCCCACCTCCCCTCTCTCCATAACCCTCCCCCCCTACCCTTCCCTCCCCCCCCCCCCCTCCCCACCCACCCCACCCCCCCCCTCCCCCCCTCCCCCCCCCCCCCCTCCCCTCCCCCCTCCACCACCCTCCCCCTCTCCACCCCCTCCACCCCTCCCCCCTCCACCCCCTACCCTTCCCTCCCCCCACCCCCTCCCCACCCACCCTCCCCCTCCCCCTCCCCCTCCCACCCCCTCCCCACCCCCCCCCCCACCCCCCACCCCCCCCTCCCCCCCCCCCCCCCTCCTCCACCCCCCTCCACCCCCTCCCTCTCCCCCCACCTCCTCCTCCCCCCCTCCTCCCCCCCACCCCCCCTCTTCAACCCCCTCCCCCCTCTCCCCCCTCCACCCCCCTCCTCCCTAAACCTCCCCCCCTCCCCCTCTCCCCCCTCCTCCCCCCACCCCCCTCCCCCCTCCTCCCCCCACCCCCTCCCTCTCCCCCTCCTCCCCCCACCCCCCTCCCTCCTCCCCCCACCCCCCCCCCCTCCTCCCCCCCACCCCCTCCCCTCTCCCCCTCCCCCCCCACCCCCTCCCTCTCCCCCTCCTCCCCCCACCCCCTCCCTCTCCCCCCTCCTCCCCCCCTCCCCCTCCCTCTCCCCCCTCCTCCCCCTCCTCCCCCTCCCTCCCCCCCTCCCCCCCCTCCCTCTCCCCCCTCCTCCCCCTCCCTCTCCCCCCTCCTCCCCCCCTCTTCACCCCCCCCTCTTCACCCCCCCTCTTCAACCCCCACCCCCACCCCCCTCCCCACCCACCCTCCCCCTCCCCCTCTCCACCCCTCCCCTCCCCCTCCCCCCCTCCACCCCTCCCCACCCCCTCCCCCACCCCCTCCCCCCTCCTCCCCCCCTCTTCACCCCCCCTCTTCACACCCCCCTCTTCAACCCCCACCCCCCACCCCTCCCCTCTCCCCCCACCCCTCCCCCTCCCCTCTCCCCCTCCCCTCTCCCCCACCCCCCTCCCCCCGCCCCCCCCCCCGCCCCCTCCTCCACCCTCCCCTCCTCCACCCTCCCCTCCACCCTCCCCTCCTCCACCCTCCCCTCCACCCCCCTCCTTCCACCCCCCTCCACCCCCTCCCTTCCAACCCCCTCCCCCTCCACCCTCCCTCCACCCCCCTCCACCCTCCCCCCCTCCCCCCACCCCCCCCCTTCCCCACACCCCTCCCTTCCCTCCACCACCCCCTCTCCCCTCCACCCCCCTCCCCCACCCCCTCTCCGCTCCACCCCCTCCCCCCACCCCCTCCCCCACCCCACCCCCCTCTCCACCCCCTCTCCCCCCACCCCCTCCCCCACCCCCTCCCCCCACCCCACCCCACTCTCCACCCCCTCCCCACCTCCACCAGCCCCCCCCCCTCGCACAAACAAGGGAAGATAGACAACACATCTCCTCCAAAGCACAGAGGATTACAAATTAGGGGCGCATCCCCACAAGGATCTGCACTTCCTAACTCAAAATCAGAACTTCTTCTCTTCACATTTTCACAACTTATCAAACTAACAACTTCAAATTCTACAAGTGGCCATTACTACATCTTCACAAATTGAAAAACATCTACGTCTACAATCTTTTACTTTCACCCTCTACTTCTTTCACAACTGTAAACAGCACACTCTACAATTTCACAGCAAAATTTACTCTTCTTTTCCATCACTTCAAAGCTTGCACCTCCACTACTAAGCACCTTTAAACAATTCAAAGGGCTGCAACTCTTTCAAACTATATATAGCCTGTCAAGGGCAAGTAATATTCACATTCTTTAGTAGTTTCCCAATATTATCTCCCCTTCAAAGGCTATTATAAACACTTCTATTCTTTTTTAGTCTTTCAGGTCGCTGACAAATCCAGAGAGAAGTCTGTATCCAATGGAAATCAAGCATCCAGTTTTACCTCAAATTGTACACTGTACTGTTTTGGGCAAGTAATATTCACATCAAGTAGCACAACACACACTTTCTCAATGATTTGGAACAATGTTTAGCACAAATTGATTAACACTGCATATTCAACTTTCATCTCATGGCAAAATGTTAACCAGCTCAACTTTTACTTTATGCGGATAATACCATTGTATTCCCCACTACATAGAAAGCTTACAAGATGCTTTAGACAATTTCAATACTTACTGTTCTCTCAATGGAAATGGGAATCTAGTGAAAACAAAAATCAGGATATTCAGCCACAATGGAGCTTGTAATAATTATGTAAAATTGCGGACAAGCGTTGGAAGTTCCTAACAGTTTTAAATATTTAGGAATCAACTTCAGTAGGTGTGGTAGTTTTGCAAAATGCAAGAAAAAATGCTTATGATAAAGCTACTTGTCATGTTTATTTGATAAGGACTGCATGGCAAAAAAACTACCTATACATGAGACACTTGATGTATTCCATAAAAATCATATTCATGTGAAATTACGGGCATATGAAAATGTAATGCAAGAAAAATGCTTATGATAAACTACTTAAGTCATGTTTCTTTGATAAAGACTGCTCAGCAAATATAACTACGTACACATGAGACACTTGATTTATTCGATAAAATTGTTGTTCATGTTCATGTTTTGTTGTGAATTTATGGATATATGAAAATGTAATGCAAGAAAAATGCTTATGATAAAGGTGCTCAAGTCATGGTTATTTGATAAGGATCGCATGGCAAATAGAACTACGTACACATGTGACACTTGATTTATTTAATAAAATTGCACCTGTTTTGTTTTGATAAACACCAGCGCGCGTGTTCGTGCTCGAAAGTATACACACCCGCAGCCCGAAAAAGGGTCCGTTTTGAGCAC
>CM060344.1:34242811-34257811 GCA_030674155.1 Stramonita haemastoma | reverse complement strand
TTTCTGGATGCAGCTGCTCAACTTCCAGTATTAAAAGCTGCAATCGAGTATGTATACCACATGATGAAAGATTTATAGGAAAAATCTTTTATTCAATCTGAATGGCTAAATATGATTGTTTAAAAATGTATTAGTACAAAGCAGATTTGACTGTTTGTGGGAGAGACGGTTTTGTTCAAGTATTCATTCTACAAGTTCACATATCAAAGCCTTCTTTATAGAAAATTTTGTTAATGAAGGGAGAACTCAGCTGTGGGATAATAGAAGATGCCTTTATTATAGAAACTATAAGACCGATTTTGGTCAGGAAAAATATATAACTTGTCTTCCAGATATATATGTTTATGCTTTTATTTTTAAAAAAATTTGTAGCTGTCACAAGCTTTCAATTGTGGTTGGACATTTCCATAACATACCACAGGAATAAAGACTGTGTTCAGACTGCAGTATATCTGTTTTAGGGGATTCATTTTGTTTTATCATGGAATGTCCCCACTTTATACATTTACCACATGATCTTAATCCTCAGCATTTTTTTCATCCATTGTTCAGTTATGATTTCTGAAGGCTGATGAAATGTAAATCTCAAAAAGTTCTCCTGTCTCTCAAAATTCATAAGATGTTCAAGTATTTCTTGAAAATTCGTTTATTGTCATTGACAAGTGTACATTGTGTTTTGTAAAAAAATTCATATACTTTTATAAAAAATGTTTTTTTAATGCTGTTTGTTTATCATTTTGTGATGAACTCATTTTGGGTGGCCCCCAGGGGGTAAACAAATGTCTTATGATTGATTCTGTCTATAAAAAAAAGTTTTTTCAAGATCTGCCTGAATATCCCCTCACAAGCGGTTTTTGGATCGCTGCTGTTACATGAACAAACATATCACACAAAAAAAGAATAACCCAGGGAAAGGTTATTATTAGAGATAGAAAAAAGAATTTGGCCCCCATATTAAACCCTGGGGTTTCCCCATATTAAAGGTAATGAGTCGATTTTAAAGGGCCAAATTTCAACAAGCTGTTAAATGATTGCTGAGAAATGAGTGAAAACCCGTTAATTTTTTAGTTGGAAACTTTTTGCATTTTAATTTTTGAATGAAGAGAAAAAGTGAAGTTAAAACTCTTATGAATTTTGGGCACAACTGCATTTTGAGTTTTTGACTCATTGTACGTGCCTAAATTATCACGGAATGTCCCCACTTTAAACATTTACAACATGATCTTAATCCTCCGGGTTTTTTCAATCTTGTTCACATTATAATTTTGAAGGATGATGAAATAAAAAAATCTTTGGAAATTTCCATGTCTCTAAAAATTTCCTAAGGTGTGCAGGTATTTCTTGAAAAACTCCCATTTTTTGTCATTTACAATTAAAATAATGTGTAACGTAAAGAAATTGATATACTTTTTGAAAAAAAAGTTTGTTTTAATGCTGTTTGTTATCATTTTGTCAATATTACCTCCCCTTCAAAGCCTATTATAAAAAATTTATTCTTTTTTATTTTTGGAAGCCCGCGAGAAATCCCGAGAAAAGTGTGTATCAAATTTGGAAATGAAGCACCATTTTGACGTGAAATTGTAGACTATCCCTTTTTTATGCTTCTGAAAGAAGGGCGTGGTGGCCAAATTTTTTTTTTTTTAAAAAAATAAAGTTTTCTTTTCAATTTGTTAAGAACATAGAAAATGACCCCAAAAAATTTGTGGAATTGTTATTGTATTAATAATTTAAAAAAATGTGAAGGTAAGAAGTTAAGGTGTGAGTTAGGAAGTGCAGATCCTGGGGGGAACTGCCCCTAATTTCTACTCCTCCGAGTTTTGGGGGAGATGTGTTTCTGTTTTCCCTTGTTTGTGCCAGGAGCATAGGGGGGGATAAGGGAGGGGGTGCAGGATGGGGAGGGGGGAGGAGAGGAGGGGGGTGGGGGAGGGAAGGAGAGTGAGGGGACAGGGGGTGGGGAGGAGGAGGGTGGGTAGGGGGGGGGTGGGGGGGGGAGGGGGGGTTGGGGGAGAGAGGGGGGAAAAGGGGGGGTCAGGTGGGGTTGGAGGAGGGGGGTAGGGGAGGGAGGGAGGGGGGGAGAGGGGGGGGGAGGGGTGGGGAGGGGTGGGGGAAGGGGTGGGGGGGGAGGGGGTTAGGGGAAGGGGTAGGGGGTAGTGAGGGAGTTTTTAACCGTTAGGTTTTGGGGGGGGTGGGGGGTTAAGGGGTTTTAGGGTGGAGGGAGGGGGCGTGCGCGTGCGCGCTTGCGCACACACACACACACACACACACACACACACACACACACACACACACACACACACACACACACACACAACACACACACACACACACACATAACAGGCCCCAAGAGCTAAGAAAGGTTGTTCGTCGGAAGGAAAGCTGGAAGCTGGAAAGTGTACGCGACAAAAAACAAGCAGTGTGCGCAAGAATAATGACAATATACAGCAATATGATGCACCACAGCAAACTGCAGGATCCCTGCCACATACGCGCACACAAATAAACACGCTGATAAACACCTGCACACGCGTTTGAGCGCGCATGTATACCCACCCCCCTCAAGAAAAAGGTGCCGTTTTTGCGCAAAAGATAGCACCGAAAGAGCCGTTTTCAGCCCCGTCCAACCCCCACTTTTGCACGATAAAAAATCCCACGGCACCAAGACAATATCGCACTGTATGCATACACTTTCTCCTACCATTTGGGATATGCGTGGCGCCGGATTTGTGGCGACGCCACAGCCCCTAAACGCTAAGAAAGCTAGTTTGTTGGAAGGAAAGCTGGTAAGTGTACGCGACTCGACAAAAGAAAAGCAGTGTGCGCAAGAATAATGACAATATACAGCAATATGATGCACCACAGTAAACTGCAGGTCCCCGCCACATGCGCGCACACAAACACTCTGACAAACACCAGCACGCGTGCCTGTTCGCACATGCATACCCACCCCCCTCGAGAAAAACGTGCCGTTTTGCGCAAAGATAGCACCGAAAGAGCCGTTTTCAGATCGTCCAACCCCCAGTTTTGCAAGGTAAAAGAACCCACGGCACCAAGACAATATCGCACTGTATGCATACACTCTCTCCTACCATCTCGGAAATGCGTGGCGCCAGATTTGTGGCGACACCACAGCCCCCAAGAGCTAAGAAAGCTAGTTTATTGGAAGGAAATCTGGTACGTGTACGCGACAAGAAACAAGCAGTATTCGCAAGAATAAAGACAATATATAGCAATATGATGCACCACAGCAAACTGCAGAGTCCCCACCACATGCGCGCACACAAACACACTGACAAACTCTAGCGTGCGCACGTGTGCGAACACATACCCACCCCTCTCCAGCAAGAGGTGCCGTTTTGCGCAAACAAGCCACCGAAAGAGCCGTTTTCGGCCCCTTCCAAACCTCGCTTTTGGACGGTAAAAGATCCCACAGCACCAAGACAATATCGCACTGTATGCATACACTCTCTCCTACCATCTTGGATATTCGTGGCGCTGGATTTGTGGCAACACCACAGCCCCGAAGAGCTAAGAAAGCTAGTTTGTGGGAAGGAAAGCTGATAAGTGTACGCGACAAAAAAGAAGCAATGCTCACAAGAATAAATACAATATATAACAATATGATGCACCACAGCAAACTGCAGGGTCCCCGCCACATTCGCGCACACAAACAAACACACTGACAAACACCAGTGGCGCGCGAGTTCGCGCATGCATTCCCATCCCCCTCCAGAAAAATGTACCGATTTGTACAAAGATGCCACCAAAAGTCCTGTCAGGGAAAGTAGTTTTAGGTTGTTGCATTAACGTAGATTTTTGTCTTTTTAAAGATACATTTCTTTAAAAAAAAAGAAAAAAAAAAGAGACTTTCATAGCATTTTGTGTGCAAGGAGTTGCAATGTTACGCCGTAATGCGTGCTATGTTCTTCATTCTACAAGGTATTTATTATTTTTGAATGATTTATTTATTTCTGTTTATTTCCAAGATAATGGAATTAGAACTCGTGTGCTTGCAGGAACACAAGAACTGCGATTTCGCTGCAGGGAGGCGACAGGGGGGCACTCATGTGTAAAGGTGAGAGAGAGAGAGAGAGAGAGAGAGAGAGAGAGAGAGAGAGAGAGAGAGAGAGAGAGAGAGAGAGAGAGAGAGGAGAGAGTGTGTGTCTGCTGTCTGTCTCTGTATGTCTGTCTGTCTGTGTGCCAGTGTGTGTCTGTCTGTCTGTCTGTCTGTCTGCGTTTTGCGCAAAGATGCCACCGAAAAAGCCGTTTTCAGCCCCTTCCAACCCCCACTTTTGCACGCTAAAAGATCCCACGGCACCAAAAGAATATTGCACTGTACGCATACACTCTACCATCTTGGATATGTGTGGCGCCGGATTTGTGGGGGGACGGATAGCCTAGTGGTCAGAACATTGCGCTGGCAATTTGACGACCCGGGTTCGAGTCCGCTCGAGGAGATTTTTCTCCTAGAGTTAACATCAGTGCTGACTCCACTCTCCCCAAAAGTCCTTCGGATGAGACTTTCCGTGTGCGAACGCACGCAGAACATCTTGCTCACACGTTAAATCCTGTTCCGCTTTTCGTAACAGTAGGCCATCATGTGCCGGTGGGAACAGATGACATTTACAAAATTGCATACACACGGGGACTGGATGTGAAAAAGCAAAGAGTGCTTATTCCATTATCTTCCATTAACCTCGATATAAAAGAATAAATCAAATCAAATAAATCAAATCACCCAAGAGCTAAGAAAGCTAGTTTGCAGGAAGGATAGCTGGTAAATGAACGCGACAAAAAACAAGCAGTGCGCGCAAGAATAATGACAATATCCAGCAATATGATGCACCACAGCAAACTGCAGGGTTCCCGCCACATGCGCACACACAAACAAACACACTGAGAAACACCTGCTCACGTGCGCGTGCGCACATGCATACCCACTCCCCTCCAGAAAAAGGTGCCGTTTTGCGTAAAGATGCCACCGAAATAGCCGTTTTCAGCCCCGTCCAACCCCCACTTTTGCAAGGTAAAAGACCCCACGGCACCAAGACAGTATTGCACTGTATGCTTACATTTTCTCCTACCAACTTGGATATGTGTGGCGCCGGATTTGTGGCGTCGCCACAGCCCCGAAGAGCTAAGAAAGGTAGCCTGTTGGAAGGAAAGCTGGTAAGTGTACGCGACAAAAGACAAGCAGTGCACGCAAGAATAATGACAATATACCGCAATATAATGCACCACAGCAAACTGCTGGGTCCCCACCACATGCGCGCACACAAACAAACACACTGACAAACACCAGCGCGCGTGTCCGTGCCCGCATGCATACCCACGCCCCTCCAGAGAAAGGTGCCCTTTTGAGCAAAGATACGACCGAAAAAAGCCGTTTTCAGCCCCGTCCAACCCCCGCTTTTGTACGGTAAAAGATCTTACGGCACCAAGACAAATGGCACTGTATGCATACACTCTCTCTTACTATCTTTGATATGCGTGGCGCCGAATTTGTGGGGACGTCACAGCCCCCAAAAGCTAAGAAAGCTAGTTAACCGGAAGGAAAGCTGGTAAGTGTACGCGACAAAAAACAAGCAGTGCGCGTAGGATAATGACAATATGCAGCACTGTGATGCACCACAGCAAATTGCAGAGGACCCCGCAACATGCGCGCACACAAACAAACACACTGACAAACACCAGCGTGCGCAAGCGTGCGCGCATGCATACCCATTCCCTTTTAGATACAGGTGCCGTTTTGCGCAAAAATGCCACCAAAAGAGCCGTTTTCAGCCCCGTGCAACCCCCACTTTTGCATTGTAAAAGAACCCACGGCACCAAGAAAATATCGTACTGTATGCATACACTCTCTTCTACCATCTTGGATATGCGTGGCGCCAGAATTATTGCGACACCACAGCCCCCAAGAGCTAAGTAAGCTAGTTTATCGGAAGGAAAGCTGGTAAGTGTAGGCGACAAAAAACAAGCATTGGGCACAAGATTAATGACAATATACAGCAATATGATGCAGCACAGCAAAGTGCAGGGTCGCCGCCACATGCACGCACACAAACACAACACACCGAGAAATAGCAGCGCGCGCGCGCTTGCACGCATGCATACCCATTCCCCTTCAGAAAAAGGTGCCGTTTTGCACAAAGATGCGACCGAAAGAGCCGTTTTCAGCCCCGTCTTACCACCACTTTTGCACGGTAAAAAATCCCACAGCACCTAGACAAAATTGCACTGTATGCATACACTCTCTCCTACCATTTGGGACATGCGTGGCGGCGCCGGATTTGTGGCGAAGGCACAGCCCCCAAAAGCTAAGAAATCTGGTTTGTTGGAAGGAAAGCAGCAAGTGTACGCGACAAAAAACATGCAGTGCGCGCAAGAACAATGACAATATACAGCAAATATGATGCACCATAGCAAACTGCAGGGGTCCCCGCCACATGCGTGTACACAAGCAAACACACTGACAAACAGCAGAGCGCGCATGCGTGCCCGCATTTAGACCCACCCCCTCCAGAAAAAGGTGCTATTTTGCGTAAAGATGCGACCGAAAGAGCCGTTTTCAGCCCCGTCCAACCCCCCACTTTTGCACGATAAAAGATACCACGGCACCAAGAAGAAATCGTACTGTATGCATACACTCTCTCCTACCATCTTGGGTATGCGGGCGCCCGATTTTTGGCGACGCCACAGCCCCCAAGAGCTAAGAAAGGTAGTTTATTGGAAGGAAAGTTGGTAAGTGTATGCGACAAAAAACAAGCAGTGCGCGTAAGAATAATGACAATATACAGCAATATGATGCACCACAGCAAACTTGCAGGGTCCCCGCCACATGCGCGCACACAAACAAACACACTGACAGACACCAGCTCGTGCGCGCGTTCTTGCATGCATACCCCCCCCCCCCCACCCCCCTCCAGAAAAAGGTGCCGTTTTGCGCAAAGATGCCACCGATAGAGCCGCTTTCACCTCCCTCTCCTCCCCCACCCCCACCTCCTCTCCCCCACCCTCCCCCAACCCCACTACCCCCTCCACCTCCCCCCTCCCCCTCCCCCCCTCTCCCTCCACCCCCACCCTTTCATTCAGACAGAGTGATCGTCAGATGATCAGACGACCATTGCGTGTCGTAAAGCTTGCACTAATGATTTCATTATTTGGTGCCCTCACAACTCATTTTTCCTGACAAGAAAAGTCTGTGTAACAGATTGTGTTGTGCCGCGTCTCCGCTGTCTCATTCTGGGGATAAAGGGAGGGGGAGGGGGGGATGAATGTGAGGGAGGGGGTGGCGCGTGAGAGGGAGAGAGATGGAGAGAGAGAGGGAGAGAGACGTGAGGGAGAGAGAAAGAGAGAGAGGGAGACGAGAGAGAGAGAGAGAGAAGAGAGAGAGAGAGAGAGAGAGAGAGAGAGAGAGAGAGAGAGAGCGAGAGAGAGAGAGAGAGAGACGTCAGGGAGAGAGAGAGGGGGGAGAGAGAGAGCGAGAGAGAGAGACTTAGGGAGAGAGAGAGAGAGAAAGAGAGAGAGAGAGAGAGAGAGAGAGAGAGGAGAGAGAGAGAAGAGAGAGAGAGAGGAGGACGTGAGGGAGAAGGGTTGGCGTCTGAGAGAGAGGGGGGATGAGGAGAGAGAGAGAGAGAGGAGAGAGAGAGAGAGAGAGAGAGAGAGAGAGAGAGAGAGAGAGAGAGAGAGAGGCGCTATGATATAAGAAAAGAAATAGGAGATAGCAATGGGTAGATCATGCAATCAACTGCAGCAATTTGTTGCTTTTTAATTCTGTTCCACCCAATCTGAATGGTATAAACATTCTCTCCCTCCCACTCCACTCCCAACTCCCTCACCCTACACCCTCCCTCCCCCCCACCACCCACCCCCCCTCTCCACCTCCCATCCCACCCTCCCCCTCCCCCACCCTTCTACCCATCTCCCACTCCCCTCACCCTTCTTCCCACCCTCCTCCCCCACCTCCCATCCATCCCCTCTCCCCCCCCACCCTCCCCTTCCCTCTCCCCCCTTCCCTCCCCACCCTCCTCCCCCTTCCCTCCCCACCCTCCTCCCCTTCCATCCACACCCTCCTCCCCCTTCCCTCCCCACCCTCCTCCCCCTTCCCTCCCCATCCTCCCCTTCCCTCCCCATCCTCCTCCCCTTCCCTCCCCATCCTCCTCCCCTTCCCTCCCCACCCTCCTCCCCCTTCCTCCCCACCCTCCTCCCCCTTCCCTCCCCACCCTCCTCCCCCTTCCCTCCCCATCCTCCTCCTCTTCCCTCCCCACCCTCCTCCTCTTCCCTCCCCATCCTCCCCCTTTCTTCACCGACCTCCTCCCCACCTCCCCCTCTCCCACCCCACCAAACATTGTCACTACCAGTTTAATCAGACTGACGTGGCGTGTTACAATCCTATGAATTATCATCATTATTTTGCAGCCTTCAAAAGTCTCTTTCCCTCCACCTCCCCTCCACCCACCCCCTCCCTTCCGCCACCTCCCCCTCCCCCTCCCACCTCCCCCTCCCACCTCCCTCCCTCCTCCCCTCCACCCCCTCCCCTCCCCTCCACCCCCTCCCCTCCCCTCCACCCCCTCCCACCGCCCCCTCCCTCCCCCTCCATCCACCCCCTCCCTCCCTCCCTCCCTCTCCACCCCTCCCTCCCTCCCTCCCCTCCCCCCTTCCTCCCTCCCCCCTTCCTCCCTCTCCACCCCTCCCTCCCTCCCTCCCCTCCCCCCTTCCTCCCTCCCCCACCCCCCTCCCCCACCTCTACCCCCACCCCCCTCCCCCACCTCTACCCCACCCCCCTCCCCTCCCCCACCTCTACCCCACCCCCCTCCCTCCCCCACCTCTACCCCCACCCTCCCCCATCTCCACTCCCTCCCTCCCCTCCCCCCTCTACCCCCACCCTCCCCCCTCCCTCCCTCCTCCCCTTCACCCTCTCCCCCCCACCATCCCCACCTCCCCCCTCCCTCTCCCCCCTCCCCCCTCCCCCACCTCTCCTTCCCTCCACCCCTCTCCTTCCCTCCACCCCTCCCCCACCTCTCCTTCCCTCCCCCCCCCCTCTAAACCTACTCCCTCCCCCACCATCCTCTCCCCCCCCTCCTCCCCCTTCCCCCCCCTCCCCTCCCTCGCACGAACATGGGAAGATAGACAACACATCTCCTCCAAAGCACAGAGGATTACAAATTAGGGGCACATCCCACAAGGATCTGCACTTCCTAACTCACAATCTTCACTTCTTCTCTTCACATTTTTTAAACTTATCATTCAACCAACAACTTCAAATTCTACAAGTGTCCATTACTGCATCTTCACAAATTGAAAAACATCTACGTCTACAATCTTTTACTTTCACCTTCTACTTCTTTCACAGCTGTAAACAGCACACTCTACAATTTCACATCAAAATTTACTCTTCTTTTCCTTCACATCAAAGCTTGCACCTCCACTACTAAGCAACTTTAAACAATTCAAAGGGCTGCAACTCTTCCAAACCATATATAGCCTGTCAAGGGCAAGTAATATTCACATTCTTTAGTAGTTTGGCAATATTACCTCCCCTTCAAAGGCTATTATAAACACTTCTATTCTTTTTTAGTCTTTCAGGTCGCTGACAAATCCAGAGAGAAGTCTGTATCGAATGGAAATCAAGCATCCAGTTTTACCTCAAATTGTACACTCTACTGTTTTTGGCAAGTAATATTCACATCAAGTAGCACACATACACTTTCGCAATGATTTGGAACAATGTTTAGCACAAATTGATTAACACTGCATATTCAACTTTCATCTTTTGGTAAAATGTTAACCAGCTATATTCAACTTTTACTGTATGCGGATAATACCATATTATTCTCCACTACATAGAAAGCTTGCAAGATGCTTTAGACATTTTTGATACTTATTGTTCTCTCAATGGAAACATGTGAATCTAGTGAAAACAGAAATCAGGATATTCAGCCACAATAGATCTTGTAATAATTATGTAAAATTGCGGAAGAGCGCTGGAAGTTCCTAACAGTTTTAAATATTTAGGAATCGACTTCAGTGGAAGTGGTAGTTTTGCAAAATGCAAGAAAAATGCTTATGATAAAGCTACTTGTCATGTTTATTTGATAAGGACTGCATAGCAAAAAAAACTACCTACACATGAGACACTTGATGTATTCCATAAAAATCATTGTACGTGGTTTGTTTATTCATGTGAAATTACAGGCATATGAAAATGAAATGCAAGAAAAATGCTTATGATAAAGCTACTCAAGTCATGTTTATTTGATAAGGATCGCATGGCAAATAGAACTACGTACACATGTGACACTTGATTTATTTCATAAAATTGTTGTACCTGTTTTGTTGTATGGGTTTGAAGTTTAAGGATATGAAAAAATAGCAAAAATTTGATAAGTTTCTGTTGAAGTTTTTAAAATATAGTTTTCCTTTAAAGCTTATGAAATCAACTTTGTTAGTATATGGAGAGAGCGGGCAGATATCCCTCGTCTAATTTGGTCTCTGTTCAAATGTTTCTGGATGCAACTGCTCAACTTCCAGTATCAAAAGCTGAAATCAAGTATGTATACCACATGATGAAAGATTTATATGAAAAATCTTTGATTCAATCTGCATAGCTAAATATGATTTTAAAAAATGTATTAGTACAAAGCAGATTTGACTGTTTGTGGGAGAGACGGTTTTGTTCAAGTATTCATTCTACAAGTTCACATATCAAAGCCTTCTTAATATAAAATTTTGTTAATGAAGGGAGAACTCAGCTGTGGGATAACAGAAGATGCCTTTATTATAGAAACTATAAGACCGATTTTGGTACGGAAAAATATATAACTTGTCTTCCAGATATATATGTTTATGCTTTTATATAAAAAAATTTGTAGCTGCCACAAGCTTTCAATTGTGGTTGGACATTTCCATAACATACCACAGGAATAAAGACTGTGTTCAGACTGCAGTATATCTGTTTTAGGGGATTCATTTTGTTTTATCATGGAATGTCCCCACTGTAAACATTTACCACATGATCTTAATCCTCAGCATTTTTTTCATCCAGTGTTCAGTTCTGATTTCTGAAGGCTGATGAAATGTAAATCTCAAAAAGTTCTCCTGTCTCTCAAAATTCCTAAGATGTTCAGGTATTTCTTGAAAATTCATTTATTGTCATTGACAAGTGTACATTGTGTATTGTAAAGAAATTAAAATACTTTAAAAAATGTTTTTTTAATGCTGTTTGTTTATCATTTTGTGAAGAAGTCATTTTGTGGTGGTGCCAGTGGATAACGCAATGTCTGCCTTTTTTGCCGAGTGATTATAAACATACACTTTGTTTTGTTTGAAATAAGAGACATATGATTGAGTTCTGTCTATACAAAAAGTATATCAAGATCTGCCTGTATATCACTCACAAGCTGGTTTGGATCACCGCTGTTACATTGAATTGATGTATCATCAACAAACATATCACACAAAAAAGTAATATGCAGGGGTAGGTTATTATTAGAGATAGAGAAAAGAAGTGGTCCCAGTATTGATCCCTGTGGAATTCCATATTTCACGGGTAATGAGGTCAATCTTGAAGGCCCAATTTCAACAAGCTGTTAATGATTGCTGAGAAATGAGTGTAAAACGTTAATGCTTTGTTGGAAACTTGATGGCATTTTAATTTTTGAATGAAGAGAAAAAGGTAACTTATACTGCATATGAATGTTGCCCAACTGTATTTCCAATTTCCACAAGCTGTTAATGATTGCTGAGAAATGAGTGTAAAATGTTAATGCTTTGTTGGAAGCTTTATGGCATTTTGATTTTTGATTGAAGAGAAAAAGTGAAGTTATACTGCGTATGAATGTTGCTGAACTGTATTTAGAGTTTTTGACACATTGTACGTGCCTGATTATCATGGAATGTCCCCACTTGAAACATTTACAACATGATCTTAATCCTCAGCATTTTGTTCAACCCTTGTTCACTTATAATTTCTGAAGGCTGATGAAATGTAAATGTTGGAAAGTTCTCCTGTCTCTAAAAATTCCTAAGATGGGCATTGATTGAAAACTCAATTGATTGGTATTGATTGAAAACTCCTTTGTTGTCATTTACAAGTGTACATTTTGTAATGTCAAGAAATTGATATACTTTTAAAAAAATGTTGTTGTTAATGCTGTTTGTTTATCATTTTGTCAGTATTACCTCCCCTTCAAAGGCTATTATAAGGATTTCTATTCTTTTTTTATTATTTGAAGTCGCTGAGAAATCCCAAGAAAAGTCTGTATGTAATGGAAATGAAGCATCCATTTTGAGGTGAAATTGTAGACTATACTGTTTAGCTTTCTGAAACAAGGGCGTGGTGGGCAAAGTGTTTGAAAAAAAGTTTTCTTTTCAATTTGTTAAGAGACATAGAAAATGACCCCTTTACATTGTGGAATTGTTAGTGTATTAATAAGTTTTAAAAAATGTGAAGGTTAGAAGTTAAGGTGTGAGTTAGGAAGTGCAGATCCTTGTGGGGATCTGCTCCTAATTTCTACTCCTCCGAGCTTTGGAGGAGATGTGTTGTCTATCTTTCCTTGTTTGTGCCAGGGGGGATGATAGGGGGAGGGGGTGGAGGAAGGGGCAGGGGTGGAAGGAGGGGGTGAGGTGGGGGGAGGAGGGGGGGGGTGGGGAGGGGTGGAGAGGGAGGGGTTGGGGGTGGGGAGGAGGAGTGGGTGGGGGGAGGGGGGGTGGTGGAGGGGGGGGGGGTGGAGGAGGGGGGTGGGGGGAGGAGGAGGGGGTGGGGGGAGGAGGAGGAGGGGGGGGGAGGTGGAGGGGGGTGAGGAGGGTGGGAGGAGGAGGGGGGGGGGGGGTGTGGAGGAGGGGTGGGAGGTGGTGGGGGGGAGGAGGGGGAGGGGGTGGGAGGGGGTGGGGGGAGGGGGGGAGGGGGGAGAGGGGGGGGGAGGGGGTGGGTGGAGGAGGGGGTGGAGGAGGGGGTGGAGGAGGGGGGGGGGTGGAGGAGGGGGTGGGAGGGGAGGGGGGAGGGAAGGGGGAGGGGGGGAGGGAAGGGAGGGGGAGGAGGGGTGGGGAGAGGAGGGGGTGGAGGGGGGGGGGGGGTGGAGGAGGGGTGGGAGAGGAGGGGGGAGGGGAAGGGGGAGGAGGGAGGGGAGGGAGGGGGAAGGTGAGGGGGGTGGGAGGGGGGGAGGAGGAGGGGGGTGGGGGAGGAGGGGGTGGGGGGAGGGGGCAGGAGGGGGGAGAGGAGGGGGGTGGAGGAGGGGGGAGGGGTGGAGGAGGGGAGGGGGTGGGGGGGAGGAGGGGGGTGGGGGAGGGAGAGGGGGGAGGAGGGGGAGGAGGGTGGAGGAGGGGGGGAGGGGTGGAGGAGGTTTGGGGGTGGGGGAGGAGGGGAGAGGGGGTGGGAGGGAGGGGGGAAGGGTGAGGGGGTGGGGGAGGAGGTGTGGTGGAGAGGCGGGATGAGGCTGGGGGTGGTGTCGCAATTGGGGTAGGGTTACGCCCGGACGTGGTGTGTCGCAGTTGGGGTAGGGTTACGCCCGGACGTGGTGTCGCAGTTGTGGTAGGGTTACGCCCGGACGTGGTGTCGCAGTTGTGGTAGGGTTACGCCCGGACGTGGTGTCGCAGTTGTGGTAGGGTTACGCCCGGACGTGGTGTCGCAGTTAGGTGCCGTTTTGGAGATGAAATGCGCGTGCGCGCGCGCGCGCGCGCACACACACACACACACACACACACACACACACACACACACACACACACACACACACACACACACACACGCACACACATAAAGCCCAGTGGTCAGACATTGCGCTGGCAATTTGACGACCCGGGTTTGAGTAAGGTCGAGGAGATTTTTCTCCTGGAGTTAACATCAGTGCTGACTCCACTCTCCCCACATGTCCTTCGGATAAGACTTTAAACCGAGGCCCCGTGTGTTGAACGCACGCAGAACATCTTGCGCACATTTTAAATCCTGTTCCGCTTTTCGTAAGAGTAGCCCATCGTGTGCCGGTGGGAACAGATGACATTTACAAAGCTGCATACACACGGGGACTGAATGTAAAAAAGCACAAGTGTGCTTATTCCGTTATCCTCGATATATAAGAATAAAATAAATAAATACATAAATAAACTATACTGCTTGTTCAATGTGCCATTTTGAAAGGGGTGGGTGGAGGGGGAGGGTGGTGGAAGGGGTGGAGGGGAGGGGGTAGGGTGGGGGTGGGGTGGAGGGTGAGAGGGGGGGTGGAGGGGGTAGAGTAGGAGGGGGGTTGTGGAGAGGGGAGGGGGAGGGTGGGGGTTGAGTGAGGTGGCAGAGGGTGAGGGTGGAGGGGGTGAGGAGGGAAGGGGGGTTGGGGGAGGGGGGAGGTAGGGTGGGGGTGGAGGGGGGATGAAGGTGGTTGGGTTGGAGGGGGAGGGGGGATAGAGGTGGTGGAGGGTGGTTACGATGAAAGAATGAAATGATGATTGTGATTATAAAAATGCTCGCACACAAAAGGCACTCGCTTATTTTTAAAGGCACTTACTTATTTTGGGACATACATACCCTAATATCTTTATCAATCTTATGATTACAGTCATAGAAATTATGTTCCTAATTATATTATATCATGATGGACATAGTTATTCAGTGGGTTGGGTTTTTTTTATAAAGAAGAGCCAGAGAGAGAGAGAGAGAGAGAGAGGAGAGAGAGGAGAGAGAGAGAGAGAGAGAGAGAGAGTAATGAACAATGAACAAGATTTATTCTTCAGGCCACCAGCCCCAAGAATGGGGGTAAACAAAGCATAGCAAAGCAAAGCAAATAATGCAAAAATAAAATAAAACCTCATGACATATGTGGCAACTGCTAAAACGTATCAAGTGTGAACATGTGTCCTTTTAGATTAAACTGACCTCTTTTAAATGATGTTATTTTGTTTGTCAAGTCTCCAAGTTTTCAACAAAATCCTGCCTTATTTTTAAGGCATTGAAAAGATATAAAGTTAGCTTACGAATGGTAAATACAGAGCCATATTTCAACACATTTACGTATG
>CM060344.1:34237811-34240311 GCA_030674155.1 Stramonita haemastoma | reverse complement strand
CTTTTCAGTGCATTCTTAACGTGAATGTACCATTGTCTAAATCACCTTGTAGTGAACGGACATTAAACCAATGAGAAGAAGAAGAAGAAGAAGATCTTTTTCCATGCTTCACGATCCTGTGTGGCTAGTAGGAGGTGTTGTAGGGGTTGGGCGGTCCAGTCTTTGATGTTGTCAACCCATGATTTCTTTTGGCGGCCTCTTCTTCTCTTGCCCTCGACTGTTCCTTGCAGGATGGTTTTTGCTAGGGTGTTGTGTCTTGTGGTGTGACCAAACCACATCAGCTTTCTCCTCTTTATGGTGGAGAGCAAAGGCTCTTGGGGGCCCACACGCTTTTTGATTTCTTCTTTCACATAGTTATTGGTCTTGTGTTCTTTGTATGATATTTTGAGAAGTCTTCTGTGGCACTTGTTCTCGAATGCTTGGATTCTCCTCTCTAACTCTGCTGTCAGAGTCCATGATTCACAGCCATATAGGAGGATAGATATCACGAGGGATTTGTAAAGGTGGAATTTGGTGCCGAACACCAAATTTGGTGCCCAGGAGCTGACATTGGCAGTGACCACGACCTTGTACTTACCACCATCAGACTGAAACTGAAAGCAAAACAACAGCCAAAAATCCCACGCATAAGATTCGACCTGGAAAAAACTCAAAGACCCAACAGTGGTTGAGATCTTCCAAGCCAACATAGGAGGAAAGTTCGCCGCACTCACAGCCATCGACAATGATGTGGACACATTGGCCAACAACATCAAAGAAGTGCTAACGACAGCAGCAGAAGAAACATTAGGAAGAAGCAGAACAAAGAAACAACCCTGGGTGACAAATGAGGTTCTTGACCTCTGCGACAAAAGAAGAGAACTTAAGAAACAAAAGTTCACAAGTCAAGAAGCTTACAAGAAGTACATGGATAGCCACAGAGAAGTGAGGAAAAAGATGAGAGAAGCCAAAGAAGGGTGGATAGAAGAACAATGCAACAACATCGAAGCTGGAATGACCAAGGGAAATAGCAAAACAGCTTACGACACTTTGAAAGCACTAACGAAAACCACACAGCCTAAAGCCTCTGTTATTGAAGACAAAGAGGGAAATCTTTTAACGGAAAACAATGCCATCCTCCAACGCTGGACAGAATACTGTGAGGGATTGTACAACTACCCACTACGCCCAGATACCAACATAGTTTCTGACAAACCCCTGAACACCAAGATAAAGACCCACCAATACTAAGGTGTGAAGTAGATGCAGCTATTAAACAATTGAAGAAGGGGAAGTCCCCTGGAATTGATAACATCCCAGCTGAACTCATAAAAAAATGGAGGGAATGAAACAGCAAGGCGATTCACAGAACTTTGTCAGAAGATCCACGACACCAAAGAATGGCCAAAAGAATGGACACAGTCTCTTGTAATACCCCTGCCAAAGAAAGGAAACCTCAAGAAATGCCAGAACTACAGAACCATCAGTCTCATAAGTCATCCTAGCAAGATCATGCTGCAGGTAGTCCTCAACAGACTGAAAAACCAAGCAGAAAAACTCCTGGCAGAAGAACAAGCGGGCTTTAGACCAAAACGCAGCACAATGGAACAAATTTTCAATCTGAGAATTCTGATAGAGAAGCATCTCCAACACCAAAAAGACTTGTACCACAATTTCATAGACTTCAAAAAGGCCTTTGACAGGGTATGGCATGACGGCCTCTGGCAAGTACTCAGGCACTTCAACATTGACAGCTGCCTAATTGAAGTCATCAAGGCTCTGTACGAGAACGCAAAAAGTGCAGTTTTCATGAACAACCACGTGGGCGAGTTCTTCAAGACCACGGTTGGGGTTCGCCAGGGCTGCCTTCTCTCACCTGTACTCTTCAACCTCTTCCTCGAAAACATCATGACAGAGACACTGCAAAACCACCACACTTCCATCTCCATTGGTGGAAGACCCCTTTGCAACCTCAGATTTGCAGATGACATTGACCTCATGGGCAGCAGCAAACAAGAACTGCAAATCCTCACAGACAATTTAACAGATCGAGCGAGCGCATACGGCATGGAGGTCAGTACAGAGAAATCAAAGATCATGGTCAACAGCGCAAGTAATGACATCACGGAAATAAAGATGAATGGAGAAATACTAGAAGAGGTGAGCCAATTCAAATACTTAGGCTCCATCCTAACAAAAGATGGCACATCAAACAATGAAGTGAAAGCTCGCATTGCAACAGCAACATCTGCTCTAGTCAGACTCGAGAAGATCATCAGAAGCATCCAACATATGATTATTAAATAGCACAAATAGTGAATAAGGTATTTCTCAATATGGATGGTAACATGTTTAGGCAACAAGAGAGAGAGAGAGAGAGAGAGAGAGAGAGAGAGAGAGATATTTATTTATTTTATTCTTTTATATCGAGGATAACAGAATAAGCAACATGTGCTTTTTTTCATCCGGTCCCCGTGTGTATGCAGTTTTTGTAAATATTGTCATCTGTTCCCACCGGCAC
>CM060344.1:34197811-34235311 GCA_030674155.1 Stramonita haemastoma | reverse complement strand
TGTGTGTGTGTGTGTGTGACTCTGTGTGTGTACATATGTGGGTGTCCTTCCTCTGTGTGTGTCTGTGTCTTGTGTGTATGTATGCAGGCATGCATACAATGTTACATACATATGTGTGTCTCCATGTGTGCGTGATACCTGTGGATTCAGTCATGGTTAACGCTTGTGAATGTGTGCATGCATGCATGCATGGGCGCTTTGAACCAAAACAAAACTGTGGCCGATATCAGTGGAGTGAATACACGTATATAAAATATAATATATTAAGATATAATATATACAAATGTGCATGTAACACGTAAGATCAAATCCAGCCAGCCCCACATCAAAGAAAATTTATATCAATTATCATCACAACAATGAAAAAGACTTGTAGTGAAGTGGCTGGAACAAAGGCAGAAAGATTAACAATGAAGGTCGATTCTGTACGTAACATACAATTTTCATGCAGAAACTTGGAACCTATTTTTGTCAATTTTCTGACAATGTCTGTGTTGTTCCTAAGTTAAGTTTTGTATACTAAATACATGTGTGCCCCCTTAGGGGACAGGATAGCTAAGTGGTCAGAGCCCTCGCTTTCCCCAAGTCAAGTTAAGCAGCATCGAGCGTGGTTACCAGTTGGATGGGTGGCCGTTTGCGTGCTTTGGCTTTACTACAGTCCCCCCCAGTTCACCCAGCTGTCAATGGGTACCTGCCCTCTTTAGGGTCAGGGAAGGTAAAGCAGCGAGGGAGAAGAGATGGGCACCACCGCCCTCAATATGCTGGCCCCTGGAGAAGCTGAGGTTTTTAATGCCTCGCTCCCCCTACGACCACATAGCTTATGGGACACTTTACCTTTTTACCTGTCTAAAACCATTCTTACCCTCTTTTTCAGAAGAATCTGTGGATAAGATTTTTCAAAATCTTGATTTGGCGTTTCGTATAACAGAATCTTTAATGAATAGCCCTTGAATACATTTGTTATAGTTAAAGGTCATACTAGCAATTGTTATATTTACCTGTTGTTATCATTGTTTAGCCCTATTCTGTGTTTCTGTATACATCATTAAGAAACAAACACCCATTTTACTGCACACTTCCATCAACACAAGATTTCAAGATTTAATTCCTTTCACTCCTTTTGGGGCATGGAGGATAACAAACAAATTCAACAGGAAAAAAAGAAACCTTACAGCAATACATCCATAAGTATCATCAATACCAACAGGAACTGAAAAGCAAGAATCTTTCACAAGATAATAAACAATGTTTAAAGACTCATGACATTTTTAAGGTATGTAAATTTCTGTAAAAGCAATTGCCCCCCTTCCCTACCCTGTCCCATCGTCTTAATATCACTTTGAGTGAACAGACGTAAAATCGAAGCCACAACAACAACAACCTTTTTACCTTTTATGTTGTTGTTGTTGTCTTCAATTTTACGTCTGTTCACTTTTAGTGATATTAGACGGGGAAAAAAAAAAAAAAAAAAAAAAATCAATCAACAACCAAACCCCTCACCCCCCCACCCCCCACACAAAGAAACTTGATAATGGAACAGGAATAATAAAAACATAAAAACAACTCACTAACATTAATGCAACTATAACAAATGTCCTAAGGGACTGTAACAGAGACCTTTCACAATTTCAAATGCCAATTTTAAATTATTGAATATACTGGTAAGGGAGTTTTCAGAAAAATGGGGCATGAAATAGAGCTGCTAAGAGAGGTGCAAAACATGAATGGGATTCAATAGAATTGCATGTGCCTTTATCCTTGCAAGAGGGGTACAGCTTACTAGAACAGAAATCATGGAGAAAGGTCGATGAAACAAATCAGCGAAATGGGAGATTGTTAACTAGGACTGCAATCAATACCGATAATTTAACAGTTGTGAATCATTCAAAGACTTGTGTAAATATTTTCATGTCAAGAAGAATTGATACATTATTTTATAGATTACATTACTTTTTTTTACCTTTTATACGTGTGTGTGTGTGTGTGCAGAGAACATGGTCACTCAGGAGTTTGCCAAGCACAAGTTCCCGCCCCTAGCTGCCCTGTCCCATGAGGAGCAGTACGCGCAGGTCTTGAAACGTGTGCTGGTGGCCAGACAGCTGCAGGACTCCCTGAACCTGAACGAGAAGGACCGCGCGTATTTCATAGAGTGAGTAGAGCATAGAGTGAGTAGAGCATAGAGTGAGTAGAGCATAGAGTGAGTAGAGCATAGAGTGAGTAGAGCGTATTTCATAGAGTGAGTAGAGTGTATTTCATAGAGTGAGTAATTTGAGCGTATTTCATAGAGTGAGTAGAGCATATTTCATAGAACGAGTAGAGCGTATTTCATGGAGTGAGTATATAGAGCCTATTTCATAGAGTGAGTATATAGAGCCTATTTCATAGAGTGAGTATATAGAGCGTATTTCATAGAGTGAGTAGTTTGAGCATATTTCATAGAACGAGTAGAGCATATTTCATAGAGTGAGTATATAGAGCCTATTTCATAGAGTGAGTATACAGAGTGTATTTCATAGAGTGAGTAGAGTGTATTTCATATAGTGAGTATATAGAGCGTATTTCATAGAGTGAGTAGAGCCTATTTCATAGAGTGAGTAGAGTGTATTTCATAGAGTGAGTAGTTTGAGCGTATTTCATAGAGTGAGTAGTTTGAGCGTATTTCATAGAGTGAGTAGTTTGAGCATATTTCATAGAGTGAGTAGAGCGGATTTCATAGAGTGAGTATATAGAGTGTATTTCATAGAGTGAGAAGAGCGTATTTCATAGAGTGAGTATACAGAGTGTATTTCATATAGTGAGTAGAGTGTATTTCATAGAGTGAGTATATAGAGCGTATTTCTTACAACGAGTAGAGCATATTTCATAGAGTGAGTAGAGCCTATTTCATAGAGTGAGTAGAGCCTATTTCATAGAGTGAGTATACAGAGCGTATTTCATAGAGTGAGTAGTTTGAGCGTATTTCGTAGAGTGAGTATACAGAGCGTATTTCATAGAGGGAGTAGAGCATATTTCATAGAGTGAGTAGAGCGTATTTCATAGAGGGAGTATATAGAGCGTATTTCATAGAGTGAGTATACAGAGCGTATTTCATAGAGTGAGTAGAGCATATTTCATAGAGTGAGTATATAGAGCGTATTTCATAGAGTGAGTATATAGAGCGTTTTTCATAGAGTGAGTATACAGAGCGTATTTCATAGAGGGAGTAGAGCGTATTTCATAGAGGGAGTAGTTTGAGCGTATTTCATAGAGTGAGTAGTTTGAGCGTATTTCATAGAGTGAGTAGTTCGAGCGTATTTCATAGAGTGAGTAGTTTGAGCGTATTTCATAGAGTGAGTAGTTTGAGCGTATTTCATAGAGTGAGTAGTTTGAGCGTATTTCATAGAGTGAGTAGAGCATGTTTCATAGAGTGAGTATATAGAGCGTATTTCATAGAGTGAGTATATAGAGCATGTTTCATAGAGTGATTATACAGAGCGTATTTCATAGAGTGAGTATACAGAGCGTATTTCATAGAGTGAGTAGAGCATGTTTCATAGAGTGAGTATATAGAGGGTATTTCATAGAGTGAGTATATAGAGCATGTTTCATAGAGTGATTATACAGAGCGTATTTCATAGAGTGAGTATACAGAGCGTATTTCATAGAGTGAGTATACAGAGCATGTTTCATAGAGTGAGTATACAGAGCATGTTTCATAGAGTGAGTAGAGCGTATTTCATAGAGTGAGTAGAGCGTATTTCATAGAGTGAGTAGAGAGTGAGTAGAGCGTATTTCATGGAGTGAGTAGAGCGTATTTCATAGTGAGTAGAGAGTGAGTAGAGCGTATTTCATGCACGATGCAGTGAGTAGAGTGTATTTCATAGTGAGTAGAGAGTGAGTAGAGCGTATTTCATGCACGATGCAGTGAGTAGAGCGTATTTCATAGTGAGTAGAGAGTGAGTAGAGCGTATTTCATGCAGTGAGTAGAGCGTATTTCATAGTGAGTAGAGAGTGAGTAGAGCGTATTTCATGCAGTGAGTAGAGCGTATTTCATAGTAGAGTGCATTTCATAGTAGAGCATATTTCATAGAGTGAGTAGTCGGAATGGAAACCTGTGAATGTTCTCAACCCCTGGGCTCTGTCAAGTTATAATATGGGCAGATTGAAATTTCATCATTCTGTGTTTTCATTTTCTTCCTTTCTTTTTTTCTTTTTTGAATCTTTCTTTCTTTCTTTCTTTCTTTCTTTCTTTCTTTCTTTTCTTCTTTTCTTCTCCTTCTTCTTCTTCTTCTTCTTCTTCTTCTTCTTCTTCTTCTTCTTCTTCTTCTTCTTCTTCTTCTTCTTCGTCATTCTTCTTAATTTATTACACAATTCTTCTTCTTCTTCTTCTTCTTCTTCTTCTTCTTCTCCTTCTCCTCCTCCTCCTCCTCCTCCTCCTCCTCCTCCTCCTCTATCTTTTTATTTAGACTTCTTCTTTCCCCTTGACTCTGTTGGGAAACATTGAAGAGTTGTTCACATTCAGATTCTTCTGTTTATGTCAGTGATAGACCAAAGACTGGGCTCCTTCTCATAGTTTCCTGAAATACATACACCTTAACACTTTCTACCCCGGGTACGGATTAATCCGCACCACGCGATCATCTCCCCTGGACGGGGTACGGATTAATCCGTACCACAGCAGGTACTTTCACTTTCGTCCTCCCATTCTGTTCTATTCTCACATGGTCGTTTTAGCTTGTTCGCTTTAGCTGCCACGTTGGTCGCACATCGTTCACAGCTAATTTGCATATAAATTGAGCATGTTTTTGTTGTGTTTATTGTTGTTTTACCTGTCATATGCTTGTAGTATGGCTTTGGTACATCATACTTTCACTGCTGACGAAGTAACAGAAGTTTTAAACGAGTTATTACGTTGCTGATAAAGATCGTGTTTTGGATAGAGATCGTGAGAGCTTTGAGTCTCGTGATACTCACTGTGTGCCGCTCGAGGAGCGAGATAGGCCAGCTAAAAGGGGTGGGAAGGGGGGGGGTGACTGGGGAGGGGCGTGGCCTTGGTACTGTGAGTACCGCTACGATAAACACCAACTGTTTACATGAAAATGAACTACAAGCCACCTGGTGAAGTGCAAACATTCTGTGCATATGAATAAAGTAGTGTAGAAAAGTTCAGGAACTTTCTTGGACTAGGGAAGAAATGTTATCTGTATATTCCATGATCGTTATTGTGACAGTGTCGTGTCTACAGTTCAGTGGTTCCCTTTGATTATATTACATTTGATGCATGCTGGAAGAAAACTTGTATAGTACCTGTGTTTGTCCCTGTTTATTTGAGATTCTTGTATAGTTTTGTTGTTGTTGTGTTGTATTTGTTGCATACATTGTGTAAAAATCATAAGCCCATCAGTGGGATCACCACTTAAAATCAGAGCAATTACGTAATTTGACACCATAATTAACATACTCTTTTTTATGCAATATAAATTTTTATGCATGCATATAATGGGCAGTCATTTACCCACACAATGCCATAGTTTCATAAGAAATGGGCTTCAAACAAAAAAGATATGAGGATTTTACTATGATGACCCAGTGCACACTGCACTCAGCTGCTGCAGGGCTGGTCCACAGAGACTGCAGTGCAGCTGCACCCTTGGGGTACAAAGTGTTAACCTTAACCTTAATTCTCTCCGTGCCTCCGTGCCAGAAGGCACATAAGGCTTGGACATCATTTCTCCACTGGTTGCGATCTGTAGCTGCGCTGCGTGCTGCGCTCCCAAGAGCTCCATCCAGCAGCATTCCGCTCCACCTCCACCATTCTTCACCAGGTTGTTTTTTGGCGGCCTCTCTTCCTTCTTCCCTCTGGTGTCCATCCGAGGGCCACAGCACAGTCATTCTTCTGATCTTTTCTTAGGACATGGCCAATCCAATTCCATCTCTTTGTTCTTATTTCTGTACTTATCTTCCCTGCCCCTGCCATACACCTACTGCAATATTATCTACTGGAGTGGGGTTTTTTTTTTTGGGGGGGGGGTAGTTTCCGGGGGGCGGGGGGTGGGGGGTGGGGGGGGGTTAGTTTGGGGGGGGGGGGGGGGAGTGGAATGGTTGTATGTTACACAAAAATCTCACCGTTTGGTGAGATTCAAGAGTTCCAGCTTAGGATGGAAAACCACACAAATATATATATACATTATAGATCTTGTTATTGACAAGATATGTGTGTGTGTGTATTTGTGTGTGTGTGTGTGTGTGTGTGTATTTGTGTGTGTGTGTGTGTGTGTGTGTGTGTGTGTGTGTGTGTGTGTGTGTGTGTGTGTGTGTGTGTGTGTGTGTGTGTGAGTGAGTGAGTGAGTTGGAGTTCTAACTAAGGAAGGAAAACCAAAGAAATATTTAGATCTTGTTATTGACAAAGTTGTGTGTGTGTGTGTGTGTGTGCGTGCGTGCGTGCGTGCGTGTGTGTGTCCATGCGCGCGTGCGCGTGTGCGTGCATGAGTGTGTAGTTTTGTGTGTGTGCATGCATGCATGCATGCATGCGTGCACGCATTGTATTATGTGTGCGTGCATGTTGTATGTGCACACGCATGCGCATACATTCATACCTATGTGTGTGTGCACAGGATGGTCAGCCCCCACTCGCCCTCCCCCTATGGTCTCCACTCATCCATGTTCACGGACATTCTCCGACGTCAGACCACAGAGGAGCAGAGAGAACGCTGGCTGCCCTTGGCTCAGAGCTTCCGCATGTTAGGCACCTATGCCCAGACAGAGTTGGGGCATGGTGTGTATGTGTGTGTGTGTGGAGGGGGGGGGGAGTGAGGGGGGAGGGGGATGAGTGGGGGGGTGGGTGTGTGTGTTGTCAAGACAACAGAGGAGCAGAGAGAACGCTGGCTGCCCTTGGCCCAAAGCTTCCGCATGTTAGGCACCTATGCCCAGACAGAGTTGGGGCATGGTGTGTATGTGTGTGTGGGGGAGGGGGGGGAGGAGGAGGGGGGGGGTGTTGTGTGTGTGTGTGTGGGGGGGGAGTCAGACCACAGAGGAGCAGAGAGAACGCTGGCTCCCCTTGGCTTAGAACTTTCGCATGATCAGCACCTAGGCTCAGACAGAGATGGGACATGGTGTGTATGTGTGGGGGGAGTTGGGGGGGAGGGGGTGGCGGGAGGGAAGGGTGAGTGTGTGTTTGGGGGGGGGGGGTTGTGTGTGTGTGGGTGGGTGAGTTGTGTGTGTGTGTCACTGTGCGTGTGCGTGCATGTGTGTGTGTATGCATATATATATATATAGATATATAGATAGATATATGATATATAGATATATAGATATATATAGATGTATGTGTGTGTGTGTGCGTGTGTGTGTGTGTGTGTGTGTGTGTGTGCGTGTGTGGTGTGTGTGTGTGTGTGTGTGTGTGTGTGTGTGTGTGTGTGTGTGTGTGTGTGTGTGTGTGTGTGTGTGTGTAATTCATATAATTCATAATACAAGCTCAAACCCTTAGAACTAAATCACAACACAACAAAGTTATCAGTTGAAAGATGGAATTTATGTGTTTGTAAACAACATTTGCAGCCTTAACAATTACTTTTTTCTTCTTTTTAAATAACAGGGACTTTTTTTTTCCACAATTAATTTTTTTAACAGGTTTTTTTTTAACAATTATTTTTTTTAACAGGTTTTTTTTTTTAACCAATTACTGTTTTTTTGTAAAAGGGACTTTTTTCACATTTTTTTTTTTTAACAGGGACTTTTTTCACCATTATTTATTTTTTTAACAGGGACTTTTTTCACCATTATTTATTTTTTTAACAGGGACTTTTTTCACCATTATTTTTTTTTTTTAACAGGGACTTTTTTCACATTTTTTTTTTTTAACAGGGACTTTTTTCACCATTATTTATTTTTTTTAACAGGGACTTTTTTCACCATTATTTTTTTTTTTTAACAGGGACTTTTTTCACCATTATTTATTTTTTTAACAGGGACTTTTTTCACCATTATTTTTTTTAACAGGGACTTTTTTCACAATTATTTTTTTTAACAGGGACTTTTTTCACAATTATTTTTTTTAACAGGGACTTTTTTTTAACAATTACTTTTTTTTATAACAGGGACTTTTTTTAATCACAATTATATTTTTTAACAGGGACTTTGTTTTTAACAATTACTTTTTTTTTATAACAGGGACTTTTTTTAACAATTACTTTTTTTTGATAACAGGGACTCTTTTTCACAATTATTTATTTTTTTAACAGGGACTTTTTTTTTTAACAATTACTTTTTGTTGTTGTTGATAACAGGGACTTTTTTGCGTGGCTTGGAGACGACAGCGACCTATGATCCCCAGACCCAGGAGTTCGTGGTTCACTCCCCCACTGTGTCCTCCACCAAGTACTGGCCTGGGGGGTGTAAGTGCCTTGCTTTTTTAAAAATTTATTTATTTATTTTTTGTGCAGTACTGAGCATAATAGGAAGGATGGTGGCAGGATGGTTAAGACGTTCGCCTGCCAATATCGATGCCTCAGAGCAAGAACGGTTTATCTGAAAAAAATACCAATTTTCAATTTTTTGATATTTGGTAGAATTTACTGTAAACTTTCAGATGACAAAACGATAAAATAATTTTTTATATTAATTTTAAAGATATTTGAAGAAAACCGTTCTTGCACAAAATTACCTGAGTGAATTTCTCATGGTAAAAGGGACGACTGCACGGCACTCCGCTTTTGCTCTAAAGGCTGTAGTGCCAATTAACCTGGTAATTTGTGTAAGGAAGGACTTCCAGCTGTGCAAAACCTTCTTGCATGGGAAGGGATACACTAGGACCACTGGGCAGAGTTTACGCAACACTGGCGGGCCTGAATGCCGTGTGGTTCTTGCAGAAAAACACTGGTGGCTGGAGAGTGATCTTATCTGGGAAAAAGGGTCAAGCTAATCGCCATGCCATGCTTGCATGGGAGGAAGTGCCAGTTCTGCTGTAATTTCTCTGCAGACACGGGTGGTCTGGCTTCACTGCCAGTGTTTTTGCTATCATGGCGTTTCTTCTACATGTATTACAACACAAACATACTATGGTACAGATAGCATCAATGCCCTTCCTCTCTCCGAAAACAGAACGCTTCCATTCAATCCTCGATTTGTTTTGAGTCCAACGCCCTAACCACTAGGCTACAGTGGTGGCGAGAGATAGTGGTGTTATTTTTTTAAATTATTATCATTCTATTATTATTTTTTTTTATTATCATTTTAATAATATTTTTTAACCCTTTTGTTGCAGTGGGGAAAACCTGCAACTGCTGCATCGTGATGGCCCACCTCTTCATCAAGGGACACAACTACGGCATGCACCCCTTTCTGGTGCAGATTCGAGACTTCAATACCCATCAGCCACTGCCTGGTGAGTCCCTGTGTGTGTGTGCTGCAGACAAAAAAAAAAGGTCCACCCCCCCCCTCCCCAAAATACAGTATTATGTTCTGGGTGTTTAGCGCACGTAAAAGAACCCATGGCAACAAGAGGGTTGGTTGTCCCTTGCAAAATTCTGTAGAAAAAAGCTACTCTGAATAGAATAAATAAAATTTATTAAAAAAAATGAATAAATAAAGGTCCACTCCCAAGAATACAGTATTATGATTGTGTAGTTTTTGGGTGTCGAGAGGTTGGGGGGGGGGGGTGTGTGTTTTTGTTTTTTTTAATATTAGGTTGATATGGAATGAATATTGGAAATTTTTTGTAAAACTGAAAAGACTCTTGCAAATGGAAATGATAACGGAAATTTTGGGGAGAGAGACAGAGAGAGAGAGAGAGACAAACACAGGGAGAGAGATAGAGAGAGAGAGACAGACAGACAGACAGAGACTTGTAAAATTTTTAGAAGTCAAAGAGAGAATTGCATGTATTTGCAGTATTCTTGATAAAGAGAAGAAACAGACTGAATTTTATTGAAAGAGGGTACAAGAATAAGTAACTGTTACTTTTTTTCTTTCTTTTTTTTTTTACACCCAGCCCTTAAAAAAAACAAAAAAACAGACACAACAAACAGGAAAAATTGCTATATATATGGCATGGGAGAGAGAGGGAAGAAGGAATAGAGAAAGAGAGAGAGAGACAGAGAGAGAGAGACAGAGAGAGAGACAGAGAGACAGAGAGAGAGAGACACAGAGAGAGAGAGACAGAGAGAGAGAGAGAGACAGAGAGAAAATGAAAACAAGAATTTAAGTAGTTTCTGTAACATCCCTGAACCTAAGCACACACAGTACACAAACTATGAACTCAGTACACTTTTTCATCAAGAACTGAAAAAAATAAAACAACTCCCCCACCGAAAACCCCCCCCCACAAAGCTTTGATGACATGAAAGTCAGTTGGGGTTTTTTTTCCACTAAGACTTCAGCTGACTGTCTGTTCTTTAAAGAAGGAGTGGTCAAGAATTCCAGACATCTGGAAGCAAGATAGCTGAGCAATGGTGACTTGTATGCACTGGAAAAATGTGATGCTACACCACATAATGAGTCACATTGCGCCAGAGGTCAATTTTTAATTATTGACATGTTATTAATCTGCAATAAAAGGGTTATACAATACAAAAAATAAATTGAAAATCGGACTATTCTTTGAAAAGTTATTACATCTTGAAATGGTAAATTGCAGGAAATGACAAAAGGAGAAATGGACAAGTTTAGCATTGTAACAGGTTTCCAGAATGAGGGCTTGGGTATTTTTTAAACAGGTTTCAAAGCAAAAGCAAGCAAAATTTCTGCCTTGATATTTCATTACAAGGTAGAATAATGACTTAAATTTTATAACCCATGAAAATCTTAAAATCAACAACCTGACCCCCACCTGCCTAAAACGGCTTCCTAGCAGAAAAGTAGGTCAGGTGCTAAGCGACTCATTTTGTGGTGGAGTGTCACAAATATGTTAGAACAATAGTAGTAGTAGGCACCCATCAGTCTCGGAAGACTATGTTGCGCTCTAGTCTTTAGAGCGCAAACCCTGGGTAGGTAAGTATGGAGGGCAAGCTGTTACCCATGCAGCAGACCCCCCCTCTCTATGCCACTGGAATGATCCATTGGAAAGACAATGACCGATATGAATGGTTCCAGTACCGTTGCAGGAGCCACCAGAACATTGCCATATACAACCCCGAGCCGCCCTGGGACTCCAACTCCCCGATTTTTCATCAGGGATGGTGTCTAAACACGACGCCTGTGTGCATGCTGGTTTTTATAATGTTGTCATCCGCTCCTACCGACACACGATGGCCTGCTCTTCCGAAAGGCTGAACAGGGTTTTAATGTGTGCGCAAGATGTTCTGCGTGCATTCACACACGGGGTCTCAGTTTGTAGTCTCATCCGAATGACTTTGACATTCAGTTCGATTTTTTCATCAAACTGGGAAGAAAGGGTGAGGCTGGGTACAAACCCAGAAACTCACGGTTTACATATTGGCAGGTGAATGACTTAACCACCCTGCCACGGTCCTTCCCTTAAATTTTATAGTCAATTAAAATCTTAAAATCAACAACCTGACTCCCACTTGCCTAAAACGGCTTCCTAGCAGAAAAGTAGGTCAGGTGCTAAGCGACTCATTTCGTGGTGGAGTGTCACAAATACATTAGAAGGTATTAAGACGTTCACCTGCCAATATGTAAACCGTGAGTTTCTGGGTTCGTACCCAGCCTCACCCTTTGACGAAAAAATTGAACTAAATGTCAAAAGTCATTCGGATGAGACTAGAAACCGAGGCCCCGTGTGCTAATGCACGCAGAACATCTTGCACACACGTTAAAAGCCCGTTCCACCTTTCAGAAGAGCAGGCCATCATGTGCCGGTAGGAGCGGATGACAAAATTATTAAAAAGCCAGCATGCACACAGGTGTTGTGTATAGACACCATCCCTGATGGAAAAGAAAGAAAACAAAGGGTAGGCGCTGCACTTGTGGCGATTCGCTCTCCCTGGGGAGAGCAGCCTGAATTTCATGCAGAGAAATCTGCTGTGACATAAAGTGGTATAAATAAATAAATAAATAATATTGATGCGATATTGGTTGGTTATCTGTGGGCAGGAATAACTGTGGGAGACATTGGCACCAAGTTTGGCTTCAACTCGAACGATAACGGGTTTTTGCGTTTCAACCAAGTTCGCATTCCGCGCATGAACATGCTCATGGGCCACTCTCAGGTATGTGTGTTATTTATTTTATTTTTTATTTACTTATTTATTTATTATTTTATATCAAGGATAATGCAGACCTGTGCACCTTCCGTATTTTTCTGTATTTGTTCCGGGAAAAGTTGGAAAATACGGAAATACGATTTCATTAATCAAAATCCGATTTTTGTCAACAAAAAATCCAGAAATCGAAAAAGTTGTCTTCTATCGTTCAGCGATTCCGTTCATCTCGCATTACGTCGTCTGCTAGGAACAATCGTTGAGTTACTTGTCTCCCTTTATGACGCATGCGCAAAGCATCATTTTCAAAACAAAATGGCGGAAAGTGGTGTAAACTTTTGCGGAAAAACAAACCAAACCGACACGCTTACAAGCATAGAAAGACAAAATGTAAACGCAAATGTAAACGCAAAATGACACCAACAGGCCAGGGTGGGGCTAGAAGAGGTACAGTTGTGGATATTTATGCGCAAACAGCAAAATTGGCTGTGCGTTTTGCCGAGTAATGTTTGAAACTTGCGCTATGTCTCTCGCATTGGGCTGCTCGCTAACGAAAGTTGAGCTTTCATTTGCAAGTGGTGTCGGAAATTCGAACACGGTTGAAAAATAACAAACCACGGCACTTATGTTTTTATGTTGCTTTTATGTTGCAAATGGTTTGATTTGAAGGTTACTGTCATTTTTGCATATGGTTTTACGATTATGCTGGTTGGCATTTGTCATTGAATTATTGTGTTTGTTAATGGTAACACAGGAGGCTATGAGGAAGATGATGGAATATGATGAGTATGGCAAATAGTATTTTGTTGGGTAAATCTAGTGTTGTAATTTTGAAGCCAGTCGTGGAGTTGTGGTTTTGAAGTAGGCCTAGTTGGTACAGGCCTAGATGGGAAATCTGAGAGTTTTTGCGAGTTTTGTTTTAGAGGTTTCTCAGATTGGTTGGTTCTCAGTTTCTCTGTCAGAAGAGAAAGGTTTTTAAAGCATGCCAATTTGGCTATGTTGTTGATGAGGACTGTAGACATGCAATGAGGACATTGCATTTTAAAGCTTGGGGAGTGTGTTATAGTGTGCACTTTAGACACTATAACTAGACACTATGTTGGATCAACCTTTACACCCCCCACCCTCCCCCCCCTCCCCCCCCCCCCCCCCCCCCCCCCCCCCCCCCCCCCCCCCCCCCCCCCCCCCCCCCCTCCTCCTTCCCCTTCTCTTCTAAGAGTGTTACAGGGGCTGGCATAAGGTCTATGTGTACCCGACTTGGACTTTTCTTTGTTAGCGCGATGGGTAGGATTACAGACAGAGAGTCGGCAGACAAGTGTGGCTGCCCACTTGAGACAAGCTGGCGACAATTAACAGGTTGGAGGGCTTGTCCCTGCTGGTTATTGCTCAACAAGTTTGGTGTTGGGGTCAACTTTTGCTGACTTGTTTTCTTTCAAATTTCCACTTTGAATTCATTGGGTTAGGTCCGAGTCAGTTGGCACCCCCTGGACATGATTGGTTTAGACTTTAGAGCAGATGAGGCTTCGTGTAAGTAAGAGAAGCGGTCAGTCACTCAGCCTTTCCCTGCGACAGCCAGAGGACGGCAAGACGACTTGGCCGTAGCGGCAACGATGTGACGCTAGTATACAGTAGTTGTTCTTCGGGTTGAGCTGTAAGTGAAACATTTTTTTTATTGTAGTTTAGTTTTATCAGGGTGGTAGTTGATTTGATAAACACGATCGCCTATACTAACTGAACTTAATGATGGATTTGGTTCAGTGAGAGTGTGTATTGTTTGACACACAGAAGTTGGTTGAGAATCGTAAGACTTTTATTATTTAATTGTGAGAGTTTGGGTTTATTTTATGATTGATTGGATGTTTATCGACTTGGTTTTGTGTTATTTTGAGACAAAGTTTATATAAATCGTAGTGATCACAGATAAATTAATGTGGACTAGTACAAAGTTATTGTGTTAAACTATCATGGTATAGTTTAATTGGAATAGACAACGTTGAGTTGGAAACTGTGGAGGTTGTCTGGAAGTAAGGACTAGCTTGGTCCTTGTGATACTTGTTTTATTATTGTACTAGGGGGCTTCAGTAACCATGTGTAATTATGGTCAGTCATATGCATGTAAAGTTACTAATTTTGTATGTGATTTTTGTGACACTAGGTTATGCCTGCTCAATCTCTTCCTTATCTCTCTCTCTCTCTCTCTCTCTCTCTCTCTCTCTCTCTCTCTCTCTCTCTCTCTCTCTCTCTCTCTCTCTCCCTCTCTCTCTCTCTCTCTCTCTCTCTCTCTCTCTCTCTCTCTCTCTCTCTCTCTCTTGTGCTACGATATCCATGGGTTTGATAGGAACCAATGTTGTGAAAAGATAAACTAAGTTCTGTTGGACATTATTTAGGATAATGTCAGTCGAGAATACTGAGGAAAGGGTTTTCCTGGTTAATTGTAATCATTGGTTGTTTGATTTACAAGTATATACTCTTTATGGGTTCCCTGTGATTTAACTTGGTATCTTGTTGTGAGTAATGAAAGGGGTTTGACTCGGCTAGACGACAGTAGTATTTGCTATGTGTGTCTTTCATGAATGATATACCTTGTATCATACCTTGTATGGATAGAGTAGCACTTACCCGATTTCTCTGATTTGTTTCAGACGTGTTTTAAATGTGGATAGTTACCTGAATTTTGTATTTGTTTCAGGTGTGTGTTGTTGGGTTTGGTAAATGAAACAATAAAACGTGTTACCATAACACCCCTGCGTGGCCTCCATCAATACGTTTGAGATGTGGAGTGCCTGAGTCATCCTACCATCTTCCCCTCCCCCAAATCTACTACCCCTTATTGTTGACAACAACCAACGAACCTGTCTGTCTGTTACAGAAGCGCTGATTTCTTGGCAAATCATGGAACAATAAACCTGTCGCATCTTCAGGAAATCAGTTGATCACTTGATCGTTAAAATGGCAGAGCGACTTGTTCTGAAGTTACATCACATTGAACACAGTCTCGCTCTGCTGCTGTACTGGACAGAAGCAAAGCACACACATACTCCGGACTTGTTTTCTGGCCATACAAACTATCATGATGAGTCCACTCCGAAATCAGATGAATTTTTAATCTGCTTTTGTACAGAGGCTTCAGCTTGATATTAAAATGAGAAGGGCATAGGACCTTCATCAATTTTCACAAGAGAGCATCTCTCTCTCTGTCTGTCTCTCTCTGTTTCTGTCTGTCTGTCTGTTCTGTCTCTCTCTCTCTCTGTCTCTTCTCTCTCTCTCTCTGTGTCTCTCTCTCTCTCTCTGTGTGTGTCTCTCTCTCTTTCTCTCTGTCTCTCTGTCTCTCTGTCTCTGTCTCTCTCTCTCTCTCCTCTCTCTCTCTCTCTCTCTCTCTCTCTCTCTCTCTCTCTCTCTCTCTCTCTCTCTCTCTCCCTCCCTCCCTCCCCCCCTCTCTCTCTTTCTTTCAGTGTCAACAAAAACTGTTTATACATTTAAAAAAAAATTGATATAACTCTATAACCACAAAAAAAAAAGAATTAAAAAAAAGTTTGACATTTTTTTCTTTGTTTCCAGGTGTTGGAAGATGGGACGTACGTGAAGCCAAAGAACGCGCGTCTGGTGTACGGGGCCATGACAGCAGTGCGTGTGGACCTGGTGAGCATGGCAGCCTACTCCCTGTCAGTGGCAGTCACCATCGCTGTCAGATACAGTGCCGTGCGACGCCAGTCTCAGATCCAACCCGGGTGAGCGTGGGATTTTAAAAAAAAAAAATTTTTTTTTTTTTTTAATTGATTGATTGAAATTGATTGATTGATTGAATGGGTGAATGATTGGTTCTGGTTGATTGGGAGAATGATTGATTCTGATAAATGGATTGAATGATTGATATTTTTGATTGGGTGAATGCTTGATATTGATTGAATGGGTGAATGATTGGTACTGATAAATTGATTGATTGGTTGATTGGGGAGATGATTGATACTGACTGATAAATTGATTGAAGGATTGATATTTGATGGGGTGAATGCTTGATATTGATTGAATGGGTGAATAATTGGTACTGATAAATTGATTGATTGATTGATTGGGGAGATGATTGATACTGACTGATAAATTGATTGAAGGATTGATATTTGATTGGGTGAATGCTTGAGACTGACTGATTGATTGACTGATTCATTGATCCCTTCCTCAGGGCCGGAGAGGTGCAGGTGTTGGATTTTCAGACGCAGCAGATAAAGGCTGCAGCCTACGCCTGGAGAATGATTGATGTTGGTTCATTGATGTTGATTGATTGATTAACTGATTCATTGATTAACTGATTGATTGATCTTTTTCTCAGGTGTGAAGAGGTGCAGGTGTTGGATTTCCAGACGCAGCAGCTGAAGGTACTTCCCCATGTGGTTGCAGCCTACGCCTGGAGAATGATTGATGTTGGTTGATTGATTAAGTGATTCATTGATTGATTAACTGATTGCTTCATTGATTAACTGACTCATCAATCTTTTCCTCAGGGCGGGAGAGGTGCAGGTATTGGATTTCCAGACGCAGCAGATGAAGGTGCTGCCCCACGTGGCTGCAGCCTACGCCTGGAGGTGTGCAGCACGCAACACGTCACAGTTCTACAACAGTGTGCTGCACAGCATGGAGAAAGGAGCCCTGGAGGAACTACCCCAGGTCTGATGGGGTCCTTGGTGGTGGTGATGGTGTTGGTGTGGTTGTTGGGTTGTGTTGTGTTGGTATTGTATTGTACAGTATGGTATTTTATTGAATTGTAGAGTATGATATTGTAGTTGTGTTGTGTTGTGTTTGTAGTGTGTTGTGGTTGTTTTGGGTTGGGTGTTGTGTATGTGGTGCATTGTGTTTGTGGTGTATTCTGTTGTGGTTGTGTTGTGTTTGTGTTGGGTCTGTGTTGTGTTTGTGTTGGGTCAGGTTTGTGTTGATGTTTGTATTGTGTTGTGTTTGTGCTGTCGTTGTGTTTGTATTGCCGTTGTGTTGTTGTTGTGTTGTGTTCTACCACAGTGTGCTACACAGCATGGAAAAGGGAGCCCTGGAGGAACTGCCTCAGGTCTGATGGGGTCCTTGGTGGTGTTGGTGGTGGTGTTGTTGGTGGTGGTGTTTTTGTTGTTGGGTTGGGTTTGTGTTGGTATTGTATTGTACAGTATTGTATTGTACAGTATTGTATTGCACAGAATTTTATTGTATTGTATAGTATGGTATTGGGTTGGGTTGGGTTTGTGGTGTGTTGTGGTCATGTCGTGTTTGTCGTTGTGTTGTGTTTGTAGTGTGTTGTGTTTGTATTCTGTTGTGGTTCTTTTGTGTTGTGTTTGTATTGTGTTGTGTTGGGTTTGTGTTGGGTGTGTGTTTGTATTGTGTTGTGTTATGTTTGTGTTATGTTTGTGTTGTGTTTGTATTGTATTTGTGTTTGTATTGTGTTTGTATTGTGTTGTGTTGTGTTATGTTTGAACTGTGTTTGTGTTGTGTTTGCATTGTGTTTGTATTGTATGGTATTGTATAATATGGTATTGTATTTGTATTGTCTTGTGATTGTATTGTGTTTGTATTGTATAGTATGGTATTGCATTGTATTGTAAGGGTAAAGGTAAAAGTGGCCATTGTGTGCCAGTGTCCAGAACAGATGACAAAATTGACAAATCCTGCAAACACACGGGGAGTGGATGTAAAAAAAGAAAAAAAGAAGCACATGACAGCTTGTTCCATTATCCTTGATATAAAAGAATAAACGAATAGATAGATAGATACATAGATACATAGGTACATACATAGATACAAAAACTAGATACATAGATACAAAAACTGTACACACACAGGGACTGGATGTAAAAAAAAAAAAAGCACTTGAGAGCTTCTTCCATTATCCTTGATATAAAAGAATGAATAGATAGATAGATAGATAGGTAGATAGATAGATAGATAGATAGATAGATAGATAGATAGATAGATAGATAGATAGATAAATAGATAAATAGATAGATAGATAGATAGATAGGTAGGTAGGTAGGTAGGTAGGTAGGTAGGTAGGTAAAAAGATAGAGAGAGAGAGAGGCAGGCAGGCAGGCAGATAGATAGATAGATAAAAATAACAGTGATAGATAGATAAGTAGATAAGTAAATTGAGAAATAGATAGATGAATAAATTAACTGATGAAATAAATAAACAAAAAAGAAACAAACAAAGAAACAAAATAAACGTTCACAACCTAACACTCTCTCTCAACTCTCCAAAACTCTGTCCCCACAGCTGCACGCACTGTCAGCGGGGCTGAAGGCTCTGAGCGGGTACGAGGGGGCTGAGGGTGTGGAGGAGTGTCGCCGCGCCTGTGGGGGCCACGGCTACACCCACGCCAGCGGCCTGCCCAACATCTACACCACCCTCGTCATCAACATCACTGTGGAGGGGGAGAACTCTGTCATGATGCTGCAGACTGCCAGGTGAGTGAGGAGAGTTAGAGTAAGGGGAGGGGGGGGGGTGAGGTGTTGGGGGGTGGGGGGGGGGGCAAATTTTCAGGTAAAGGTAAAAAAGGTGAGGTAAAGGTAAAAAAGGTAAGGTCAGGTGAAGGTAAAAAGGTCAGGTGATGGTAAAAAAAAAAAGTAAGGTAAAGGTTTTAAAAAAAAAAAAGGTCAGGTTAAGGTTTAATAAAAAAAAAAAAGGTCAGGTAAAAGTTAAAAAGGTATGGTAAAGGTAAAAAAAAAGTAAGGTAAAGGTAAAAAATAAAGGTCAGGTAAAGGTAAAAAAAAAAAAAAAAAAAAAAGAGGTAAGGTAAAGGTAAAAAAGGTCAGGTAAAGGTAAAAAGGTAAGATAAAGGTTAAAAAGGTAATGTAAAGGTAAAAAAAAAGGTCAGGTAAAAGGTAAAAAAGTCAGGTAAAGTAAAGGTAAAAAGTCAGGTAAAGGTAAAAAAAAAAAGGTCAGGTAAAGGTAAAATGGGGAAGGTAAAGGTAAAAAAGGTCAGGTAAAGGTAAAGGTGTCCCATAACCTGTGTGGTCATAGGGTTGTGGTCATCAACATCACTGTGGAGGGGGAGAACTCTGTCATGATGCTGCAGACTGCCAGGTGAGGAGGAGAGTTGGAGGGAGGGGGGGGGGGGGGGGGGTTGTGGGGGGGGGGGGGGAGAGGGAGAAGTGTGTGTGTGTGGTGGGAGGTAGGGTGTGTGTGTGTGGGAGGTAGGGGGGGTGTGTGTGTGTATGCACTCTGTACATCTGCAAGTGTGTGTGCATGTTCGTGCATGCACGCACACATACACTCGCGCACATCCACGGCCTACCAACCATCCACGCAACCTACAACCCACCCACCCACACATCAACCCAACTCTCCCCAAAAGTTCTTCGGATGAGACTTTAAACCGAGGCCCATGTGCAAACGCACGCAGAACATCTTGCGCACACGTTAAATCCTGCTCCACTTTTCGTAAGAGTAGGCCATTGTGTGCTGCCGGTGGGAACAGATGACAAGATTTACAAAACTGCATCATACACACGAGGACTGGTTGTAAAAAAAAAAAAAAGTACAAAGAGTGCTTATTCCATTATCCTCGATATAAAAGAATAAATAAATCAAATCAAATCAAACCCACCCACCCACACATCAACCCAACCCAACCCAACCCACCCACCCCTCCACCCACTAACAATTTTTTTTTTTTTTTTTTTTGCGCGCATGCATGTGTGCGTGCGTGCGTGTGCGTGTGCGAGTGTGTGTGTATGCAATTGTACTGCACTGCACATTTTTTCTTGATGATATTGCTCTTATTTTACTTTTATTCTCTGGCCATGTAATATAATGTGTATTTTATGTGCATGCATTTTTTCCTTATTTTTTTGTGCTAGTCAAGTTTTTCACGTTCATATGTAACCTATTTAAATTGATTTGATCGAACAGCGCGGTGAGCCCATGTTTTTTGGGAATTCGCGCTGTATAAGCCTCCTTTTTTTAAAAAATCATTATTGTTGTTGTTGTTGTTATTATTGTCATCATCATCATTATTATTATTGTCGTCATCATTATTATTATTATTATAATTATTATTATTGTTGTTGTTGTCATATTATGGTTATTATAATTATTATTATAATTATTATCATTATATTATTATTATTATAAAAAAATTTTTTTATTATTATCATTATTATTAACACAACACTGGGGTTTCCGCAGGTACCTGATCAAGTGCTGGCGCTCCGCCCAGCAAGGAGAACAACTGCCCAGCCTCATGAGTTATCTCCAACGACCGGCGGCCACAGTCAACAGCAAACTGGACAGTCGACTCGACCTTTCCGACCTCGTGGACGTCTTCGAACACAGAGCGGCCAGGTTTGTCCGTGCAAGTTTGATCTGAGAGAATTTGACACCTGGATTTTGGGGGTTGTGTGTGTGGAATTACTTTTTTTAGATACATATGCTGTAGCTGAGTGGTTAAGACCTTTCAATACGGCAAGCCTGTTTTCTGGCTCAGCTTTCTGCTACCCTTCAGTCCTGTAAGGAGGAAAACCTGCGTGACCGAATTTTCCTGCAATTCCTGGGTTTCTGAGGAGCAGAAGAGTGCAAAATGGGTACCTCCATAAATCTTACATACACACACACATGAAGCTTTATAAACATTCTTGTGGGAGAGGAGAAGCAGTGTTTGCCATATCAAAACTACTTTCCAGAGTCCGTGGATGGCAGTTAGCCGCCTGACCGGTCACTAGTATAAACAAACCCTCCTCTGGCACCGTTATCGCCTGAAAGTCGGCTTACAGGACTGAAGGGGAGAGCGCCGGGGCAGAAATTCAGGATGCATATTGTACCCCCCCCAAAAATGAGCTGCTCTGAAGTAGGAATGTGTCAGCTGAGGCCAGCAGGCAGACCTCCTGCAGAGTGACAAGCACAGGGCTGTACTCTACGCTCACTATCATAATATATCCTGGCTTCAACCAGGCCTGAGAGATACAGACACCTGTAGTGTTGGTCAGCTATTTATTTATTCATTTATCTATTTATTCATTCATTTATCTATCTATTTATTTGTTTATTTATTTATTGATGGATAAAATACTCTTTTTTCTTTCAGGCTGATCGGTACAACAGCAGAGAAGTTGGAGGCAGCGAGGAAGCAGGGGAAAAAACCCTACACCGCCTGGAACGAGGCCTCAGTGGAACTGGTGGCTGCTGCTTCTGTGAGTTGTTGTCCTTATCATATATAAAATATATATATATGTATGTATATATATATATATATATATATATATATATATGTATATATAGAGAGAGATATATAGAGATATAGAGATATAGATAGATAGATAGATAGATAGATAGATAGATAGATAGATAGATAGATAGATAGATATCTTTTTTTTTTTTTTTTTATATGTGACGCTCCACCACGAAATGAGTCGCTTAGCACATTACCCAATTTTTCGCTAGGAGCCATTTAAAGGCAGGTGGGGGTCAAGTTGTCAATTTTAAGATTTTGATTGATTATTGAACTATATTCATTATTCTACCTTATAATGAAATATCAAGGCATATTTTTTATTCCTTTTGCTTTTAAATGTGTTTTGAAGATACCCAAGCCCTCATTCTGACAATCTGTTACGAAAATAAACTTGCCGGTTTCTCATTTTGTCACATCCTGCAGTCTGTCGTTTCAATTTGTAATAACTTTTGATAGAATTGTCCGATTTTCAATCTGTTCTTTTGTATTATATAGCCCTGTAATTGCAGATTGATAGCATGTCAATAACTAAAACTTGACCTCAGGTGCAATGCGACTCCTTATGTGGTGGAGCGTCACATTTATTTTTTAAAATTTATTTTATTCTTTTATATCGAGGATAATGGAATAACCACTCGTGTGCTTTTTTTTTTTTTTTTTTTTTTTTTTTTTACATCAGGTCCCCGTGTGTATGCAGATTTTTGTAAATTTTGTCATCTGTTCCCACCGGCACACAGTGGCCTACTCTTATGAAAAGCGGAACAGGATTTAGGATTTTTTTGTTTTGTTTTGTTATGTTATGTGCCACTTATGGTTAACATCAGTGCCAACTCCACTCTCCTTGAAAGTCTTTCAGATAAGACTATAAATCAAGGTCCCATGTGCGAACACACGGAGAACATCTTGCGCACATGTTAAAACCTGTTCCGCTTTTTGTAAGAGTAGGCCATTGTGTGCCGGTAGGAACGGATGACAAAATTGACAAAACTGCATATACACAGGGACTAGGATGTAAAAAAGCACATCAGTGCTTAATTCCATTATCTTTGAAATAAAAGAACAACAACAAAAAAAGAACAAATAATGAAAAAAGAACATGCTACTGATGCTGTTGATATGATTTGATTTGCTTTACAAGATTCAGCGCTATATAAATTCCATTTATTGTTATTTTCTTTCTTTCTTTTTTTCTTTTTTTCCCCACGGATAGCTGGGTCAGAGCTCTTGTTTTACCCCCAGACAAAGTTTAACAGCATCGAGCATGGGTACAAGTTGGATGGGTGACCGTTTGCGCGCCTTGGCTTCAGTACAGTTCCCCCAGTTCACCCAGCTGTAAATGGGTACCTGCCCTCTGTAGGGTCAGGGAAGGTAAAGCAGCGAGGGAGAGGAGATGGGCGTCACCCTCAATATGCTGGCCCCTGGAGAAGCTGAGGTCTCTGATGCCTTGCTCCCCTATGACCACATACGTTATGGGACACCTTTACCTTTTTTTTAACACGTATCCCATTGTGTTCAGTAAAATCTGATGAAATCTGATTGTACAGACTAGATATATGTAATTGAGGCATGTGTCTGGCCATGTGTTTTTGCTGAATTTCAACCATGTGATATCGGAAAAGGACTTGTGTGTGTGTACTAGGTATTTGAGCTGACACTGACTCAGATGCTTTTTCTCATGGATGAAATGTGTGCAATAGTGTAGGTTGACAGAATTGACAGAGGTACTTTTTTGTTTGGGGAGGGGGGGGGTTGTGTGTGTGTGACATGATACATTTAGTTTAGCGCATGTGTGCAAGCATACATGCATGCGTGTGTGTTGCGTGCACGCATGTGCATGCATGCATGCTGATAGGAGTGTGAACGTGTGTGTGTGTGATTTTTGGTTAAGCATTTGAAAAGCAATTAATGTCACTTGTGTATGAAACAAAATTGCATTTTTACTTTTGGGGGTTTACTTTGTTTTGATTAGAAACGTTTGCCTCTATTGTTTGTAATTGAAAAATGAACATTAAAAAAAATTTAGGTAAAAAAAATGTGATGAAATGTGTGTGTGTTGTTGCAGGCTCACTGCAAAGCCTACGTGGTCAAGTCGTTCGCGCAGACGGTGTCCTCGTTCAGCGGTCAGCTGAAGGCGGTGATGACCAGACTGTGTCAGCTGTACGCCCTGACTGGCCTTCTGGACTCTCTGGGGGACTTCTTGGAGGTGTGTGGGAGGGTGTGTGTGTGGGGGGGGGGGGGGGGGGGGGGGGGGGGGGCTCTGTGTGTGTGGGGGGGGGGGGGGTATGTGGGTGTGTGTGTGTTATTGTCAGCTGTACGCTCTGCCTGGCCTTCTGAACTCTCTGGGGACTTTTTGGAGGTGTATGTGTGTGGGTAGGGGGGGGGTATGTGGGGTGTGGGAGGGTTGGGTGTGTGTGGGGGGTGGTGGTGTGGGTGTGGGGGGAGGTCTGAAATGTGGGGGTGGGGGGGTGCGTGTGTGTGTGGTGTGTGTGTGACTTTCTGCAGTTTAACGTCTGTTCACTCGAAGTGATATTAGACACATTGTGTGTAAGTGTGTGTGTGTATGTGTGTGTGGGGGGGGGGTGGGGGGGGGTGAGGCTGTGTGTGTGTAGTGGGTGTATGTGTGTGTGTAGTGTCTGTGTCTGTGCATGTGTGCATGCATACTTGTTTGTGTGCGTACTGTTAATTGTTATTGGTTGTATGTGTAAGAAAAGGCTGAATGCAAGCGCTTTGTTTTGTTTTTACAAGATATAGCGCTACATAAATTCCATCTACTATTATCATTATTATTATTGTTGTTTTTATTGTTGTTTTATTATTTATTATTATTATTATCATTATTATATTGATCATAGACAGCACTGCAAAGTCATTTATCCACAAAAATCAATATCTCATCAAAATGTCACAGCATTCATTCATTTATTTATTTATTTATTTATTCATTTATTTATTCTTTTATATCGAGGATAAAGGAATAAGCACTCATGTGCTTTTTTTCCCATCCAGTCCCAGTGTGTATGCAATTTTGTCAATCTTGTCATCTGCTCCACCGACACCCAATGGCCTACTTTTTCCGAAAAGCGGAACAGGATTTAACATGTGCGCAAGATAACATTTTTCTCTCTCTGTTTGTCGACCAGGATGGCTACCTCAACAGCCAACAGTCCGCCATGCTTCGCGGGCGTGTCCTTGACCTTTTGGCCGACCTTCGACCCGACGCGGTGACCTTGGTGGATGCCTTTGACTTCCCTGACGCTGTGTTGAACAGCGCTCTGGGTCGCTGGGACGGCCAGGTGTACCCTGCCCTGTATGACTGGGCCCTGAACAGCCCCTTGAATGAAACACAGGTAGCTGGGGGTGGTGGGGTGTTGGTGTGGGGTTGTGTGTGTTGGGTTGTGGTGGGGTGGTGTGTGTGTGGTGTGGTTGTGTTGTGTGGGGGTGTGTGGTGTGGTGTTTGATTGTGGGTTGTTGAATGTGTTGTGTATTGTATGTGTGTTATTGTGATCATATCCGTGTAGCTATTTTGTATTTTATACCACTTTATGTCACGCAGATTTCTCTGCGTGAAATTCGGCTGCTCTCTCTCCCGGGGAGAGGCGCATCGCCACAAGCGCAGCGCTTACCCTTTTTTTTTTTTTTCTCAGGGATGGTGTCTTAACACGACACCTGTGTGCATGCTGGCTTTTTATAATTTGGTCATCCGCTCCTACCGGCACGCAATGGCCTGCTCTTCTGAAAGGCGGAACGGGGTTTTAACGTGTGCGCAAGATGTTCTGCGTGCGTTTGCACATGGGGCCTCGGTTTCTAGTCTCATCTGAGTGACTTTGACATTCAGTTCGATTTTTTCATCAAACTGGGAAGAAAGGGCGAGGTTGGGTACGAACCCAGAAACTCACAGTTTACATATTGGCAGGCAAACGTCTTAACCATCCTGCCACCGTCCTTCCACCTAACCTAGTCCAAGTGTGGTCAGCTCCTGCTATAATTAGCACCAGCTGGCCCCATCTGGGCTGGGATGGGATAGGATAGATTAATTAGTTAGCAGCTGAGAGGAGCTGAAAGTAGGGGAATCCGACAGCTGTGTATGAAATTCTAGCTGCTCTCCCTGGGGAGAGCACGTCACCACTAGAGCAGTGCCACCCATTATTTTCAGTTTAATTGAATCGTATTGCTTGCAAGGACTAAACTGAAAGTCCTTCTGGAATGACAAGAACATTCGCCATCAGCTTCAAGATCAGACTGGTGATGCGTTCCCTGGTCATGTCCCTATTTCTGTATGCATGGGAAACGTGGGACCATAACAGCAGACATTGAAAGAAGGATACAGGCAACGGAGATGAGATGCTTTTGCAAACTCCTTGATATGTCATACAGAAATCACATCTCTAATGAAGAAGTGAAAACCAGAATTTAAAAAATGCCATTGGACCATATGGAGAGCTCCTGACTACAGTGAAAAAACGCAAACTAAGTGGTACGGGCACGTCACACAAACATCTGGACTGGCCAAGACTGTCTTACAGGGAACAGTAAGGGGAGGGAGACGAAGAGGCAGACAGAGGAAACGATGAGAAGACATCATCAGAGAGTGGACTGGCCTTGAGTGGTACAACTTGCTATGGAAAGACAAAAACTGGAGGAGTGGAGGAAGCTGGTTGCTAAATCTGCAGTGGTGCCCCTACGGGCTTCAAGACTACAGGATTGATGAAGGTGAAGGAATTGTTAACCAGCTGTCATGGTGCAGTGGTTAGCACCTTGAATTAGGGACTGGAAGGTTGCTGGTTCGAGTCCCATAAGTCATAGGGATTTTGCAGACTCAGGCTGGCTCCTACCCAGAGTGAGTGTGCTGTGGTCTCAGTGGGGAGACTGGGACCACACAGTCGAGCTTCATTCACATTTACAGATGCAAGTTTGAGAGTGTTGCTTGAATTACCTGACCAACACTGCAGATGTCTGTATCTCTCGGGCCCGGTTGATGCCGCTTATTATGATAGTAGGCATAGAGTACAGCCTTGTCAAGTAGTCTCAAAGCACATGCACTTCCATAGCAGCCTCATTACATCATTGTCATTATCATTGATCATCATGCAATAATACAAATTGCCTCTGATTCGGTGGCCCCAGTTGCTCTGGTCTCATGGCGACCTCAGATTTGGTTTACCCATACACTTCTGTGCCTGTGGTGAGTTTGTGTCAAAGCCTTTGGGGTTGGAGGCTCATGGGGAATGGTCGTTGGAGGGACATTGTGGTGGTCACAACCTCGGGTGGGTGGCTCACTCAGTCTGGCTCCGCGACTGAGCCAATACTGTCGTTAGTAGGGGGCTTGTTAGGTGGTGTCCTGCGTATGTTAGCTCAGAACAGGCACCGCTGAACACCACCAAAGTAACCCAGCAGCAGTGCAGGGCCCCTCTGGCTGGTGGCCCCACGGCGGCCTGAATTTGATGGGCTCCATGTGGACTTCCAACCCTGAGAATGCAACATAACAACTGTGGGTATGGCTGTGGCAGGGAAATTGAAATAAGCAGCGTGAGAACAGTGAAATGGGAATGTCACAGAAGATGAGGCAGCCAAAAAATACACAAGACTCAATAAAAGCTGAAGGAATTTTTTTGTGTCTGTCTTTTTTTTTTCCACACAGGTCTTGGACGCTTACTACAAGTACCAGCGTCCCTTCATGGAATCGCAGTGGGCCAAAGATCCCAAGGTCAAGGCCGTCTCTCGACTGTAGTCGTGGATCGAGGAAATGTGTCTTTTTGCTGGAATTTGTGGAAACTGTACGGGACTGTGTTGAAAGCAGGTTGAAATTCAAAGGGAGCAATGGACACTGAGCACAGGGAGAGCTACATACCGCTGTTACAGTTAGTATTTTATTCAGTGTATTGATGATGTTATTTGGATTACAAATGTGATGTTGACGTTCTTACTCCTGTCATTGTCAGTATTTTATTCAGTATATTGACGACATTATTTTGGAGTTGTGTGCACAAGTGATATGAAATTCTTTCTTCTGTTATAGTCAGTATTTTATTCAGTATATTGATGACATTATTTTGGAGTTGTGTGCACAAGTGATATGAAATTCTTTCTTCTGTTATAGTCAGTATTTTATTCAGTATATTGATGACATTATTTTGGTTGTGTGCACAAGTGATATGAAATTCTTTCTTCTGTTATAGTATTTTATTCAGTATATTGATGACATTATTTTGGAGTTGTGTGCACAAGTGATATGAAATTCTTCTCCTGTCACTGTCAGTATTTTATTCAGTATATTGACGACATTATTTGGAGTTATGTACAAATGTGATGCCAACATTTAGGTAGTGTTTATTTTATTTGTTCTTTTATATTGAGGATAATGGAATAAGCATTCATGTGCTTTTTTTACATCTAGTCCCCATGTGTATGCAGTTTTGTAAATTTTGCCATCTGTTCCACCGGCACACAATGGCCTACTCTTCCAAAAAGTGATCAGGTTTTAATGTGGCGCAAGATGTTCTCTGTGTGTTCGCACACGGGCCTCGGTTTATAGTCTCATCAGAAGTATTTTTGGGGAGAGTGGAGTCTGCACTAATGTTTACTCCAGGACAAAATATCACCTTGAATAGGAATCAAACCTGGTGTGTGTGTGTGTGTGTTATTTATTTTTTTTATTCATTCTTTATATCGAGCATAATGGAATAAGCACTCATGTGCTTTTTTACATCCAGTCCTTGTGTGTATGCAGTTTTGTAAATCTTGTCATCTGTTCCCACCGGCACACAATGGCCTACTCTTCCACAAAGCGAAACAGGTTATAACATGTGTGCAAGATGTTCTGCATGCGTTCGCACATGGGGCCTCGGTTTTAATCTCATCTGAAGGACTTTTGGGGAGAATGGAGTCAGCACTGGTGTTAACTCCAGGAAAAAATATCACCTTGAATAAGAATTGAACCATGTGTGTGTGTGTGTGTGTTTTAATTTTAATTCTTTTTATTGAGGATAATGGGATAAGCATTCATGTGCTTTTTTACATCCAGTCCCTGTGTGTATGCAGTTTTGTAAATCTTGTCATCTGTTCCCACCGACACACAATGGCTACTCTTCCACAAAGCGAAACAGTTATAACATGTGTGCAAGATTTCTGCAAAGCATTCGCACACGGGGCCTCGGTTTATAGTTCTCATCTGGAGGACTTTTGGGGAGAATGGAGTCGGCACTAATCTTAACTCCAGGATATAATATCACCTTGATAGAATTGAACTGGTGTGTGTGTGTGTGTGTGTTGTGTTGTGCGCGTGCATGTGTGTGTGTGTGTGTGTGTGCGCGCATGCATGTGTGTGTGTGTGTGTGTGTGTGTGTGTGTGCACGCGTGCATGTGTGTGTGTGTGTGTGTGTGTGTGCGTAATTTGATTTATTATCTAGTTTTTTTTCCATATATTATCTTTCTTTTATTGCGAAGATAATGGAATAAGCACTCTGTGCTTAAAAACATTTTTTTTTTTACAACATCTAGTCTCGTGTGCGTGTGATTTTGTAATTCTGTCACCCATTCTATCGCACACAATGGCCTACTCATCAGAAAAATAAAGTAATGAGGATTTGCGTGTGTCTGTGGTGTGTCTGTGTGTGCTATTGTAACTAAAAGACAGACATTTCCAGGCAATGTTGAATTGTTACCTGTCACTTGACCCTCTGAGTCCCGAACCGGAATTTGCCAGGAATTGATAATTGCCCCCCTGAATCCCAAACTGGGATTTACGCACAGTAGATTTCCATCACACTGTGACCATCACAGCATGCGTGTGTGTGTACATTCGATTTTGCTAAAACTATAAATTTTTGTTGATTGCTTGTGTGTTGTATAGGTCAAATGTAAGCACTTTGATTTGTTTTTACAAGATATAGCGCTATATAAATTCCATGTATTATTATTATTATTATTATTATTACTAATTGCTACCTCATGCCAAAGTTCTATCACGCTAGAGGTAGAAACCCTGTTGAGAGTCTGGAAGTAATTGTAGCTGCTGGTATGTACTTCGGAGGAGGAAAAGGCCAGCGAGCATGTGTGCCTGACCTGATTTTGTGATGGAATGTGAAATCTAGGGGCAAGTTTACGTTCAGAGAATCTGAATGCAAGAGAGTTAAGACAGGGTAATAGGCATTGTGATTGATTGATTGATTTATTGATTGATGATTGATTGATTTTTGGGATTTTTTTGTTCCTCAGGTAGTACTCAAAGGTTCATCAATGGTGAGATTTTGCACATGAAACTGTTCCATTGATTGATTGATTGATTTGTTTGTTTGTTCTGCACTTGGTTCTTTCATATTTTGTTGTTGTTACATTGTTCTTCCCTTTTTGGAAGTTTTTTTATATTGATTGATTGATTGATTGATTGATCCATGTGTTCCACATCCCTGCTTAAAAGATTGATTTTATCGATAGGTATATTGTGTTCTACCTTTTCCCTGCTTAGTGATCTTTAGTGATGGATCTTATTGATTGGTTTATCAGTATGTTCCACATCCCACGTGAAAACTTTTTAGTGACTGATTTTAATCAATCAATCATTTTTTTTGTGGATTTGTTTATTGATTTGATATGTTCGGATCCTTTATGAATGCTTTTTTTGATTGCTTGCTATGTTCCATGTCCCATTAAAAACTTTATTTTGATTGAAAATATGGTTGTGTAGGGGGTGGGATAGCTTGGTGGTCAGAGCACTCGCTTTCCCATAGCTAAGGTTTAGCAGCATTGAGCGTGGTTACCAGTTGGATGGGTGACCGATTGTGTTTCAATACAGTCCCCCCAGTTCACCCAGCTGTCATGGGTACCTGCCCTCTTTAGGGTCAGGGAAGGTAAAGCATCGAGGGAGAGGAGATGGGCGCCGCCCTCAATACGCTGGTCCCTAGAGAAGCTGAGGTCTCTGATGCCTTGCTCCCCTACGACCGCTTAGGTTATGGTACACCTTTACCTGTAAGTGGGGGACTGTACTGAAACCAAACAGAGGAGTCACAAAGTATGGATTTTTCACACAAAGTATACACAGTCTTGACAGTTAAAAGATATTGTAAAAAGTTAACGGGGGAGGAAGGATGCCAAACTTGCTCCAGTTGTTGCGTTTGTGTGTGTATGTGTGTTTAAATCAACTTAGTCGTGTTATTTGTGAATTGTTTTGTGCCTGTGAACAATTTCTTTTCTTTTTTTCTTTTTTTCTTCTTGTTCCTCGGCTAGAGCTCCAGGTTCACCAGAGGTGAGAGTTTTGCATATGGCTATGTACCGTGTGTACTGTGACCGTTTTGCACACCTTGGCTTCTGTACAGTCCCCCAGTTCACCCACTGAGAGTCAGGGAAGGTAAAGCAGCGAGGGAGAGGAGATGGGCGCTGCACTCAACATGCTGGCACCTAGAGAAGCTGAGGTCTCTGATGCCTCGCTCCCTATGACCACCTAGGTTATGGGACACCTTTACCTTTTCATCTTATGCACAATTCCCCCCTCCCCCTCCCACCTTCCACCCGTTTAGGTAGCTGCATTCTGACTTCAGAATTTGAACGTAAGTGCTTTTTTTTTCAAAGGCTTGAGCTCCATAGCTTTATTAGTATTATTACCATTATTATTGTCTTGTGTGGGTGTGAGTGTAATGTGTTTGTGTGTGATGTGTGTGCGCTTGTTTGTGTGTGTGTGTGTGTGTGTGTACGTCAAGTCAAGTCAAGTCAAGTCAAAATTTTATTTTCAGATGGTACATTGAGTAAGCATCGATTTGCTTTTTTTCATCAAGCCATCTATCTAAGGAAAAAAACAAAAACAAAAATCAAGAAAATAAAAATAAAAAAATTTAAAAAGCAGAGAAAAACATTTCACCAACATTAATTAACCAGCATGATTTCGACAGCCTCAAAAATACAGTATGCCTATAGAAAATATAAGCAACAACACTAACAATGAAAACTGAAAAAATAACACACAAAAAAACCCTCAAAAGTCACACTCTCTCTCCTCTCTCTCTCTCTCTCTCCTCTCTCCCTCTCTCCCTCTCCTCCTCTCACACATACACACACACACACACTCACACACATACACACACACACTCACACAGAGTTACAATGTTACTAATACCATTATTTAAGACTTAAAGAAAAGAATCAATGAAAAGTCAATAAGCAATTTATGTCAGATTACAGTATCTGCATACTTCAGTTCATACATTATATATTAGAAGGAAGAAAAGAAAAAAACAACAAATGCACCAATACCATTTTGATAATACCCATCTCCACTGAGAGGAAACATTAGCACTAACAAATATACAAATAAACAAAAAACCAAGCAAACAAACAAGACACAAAAAAACCAAAAGACATAATAAACAAAAGCAGTAAAGGGGAGGGGGATGGGAAGGATGGGGAGGGGGTATCAAGGAGGAAGGGAGAGAATACAAACAGCAAATGGAAGAATTAGAGCAATGATTTATGATTATATTAAATAAATAAAAAATTAAAAACCTATACATACAAACAAAAACAAAAAGAGCCCGCAAATAAAACAAAAAATCAAACAAAAACAAAACAAACAAACCAACAAAAAGAAAAAAAAGGGCCTTATCCACTAACCAAAGTAATATAAATTTAATAGTGCTAATAGTCCCATTAATAAAAAAATAGAATAAATTCAAAATCCATTTATACTGAAACTATTGAACTGGTAAGAAAACTGCATGAGAAAAATGTCTCCAATCTAGTCATCAGATCAGTGGTTTGGTTTTCTCCTTTTGAATTTGTGGAATGTACACGTGTTTACATGCATCACATATACCCTTTCCTGTTCATAAATAAATTTATAAAAAATAACCCCAAAAAAATTTAAAAAAAAAAAAAAATCTTTGTCCTCCTTCCCCCCCCCCCCCCCCCTCCACATACATGTGGGTGTGTGCGTGGTGTGTCTTGCATGTGTGTGTGTGTGTGCGTGCATGTGCGTGTGTGCTCATTTCCGGGTGTGCAACATATCTACATAGTGCAGTTCTTTCTTTGTTGTTATCTCTCTCTCTTTCTTTCTTTTCTTTTTCTGCCTGTCTTTTTAGTTTGTTTTTTCCTGCATGATTGTGGCTTGTCCGTGTCCGTTAGGATGTTTGTTTATACACAGTTTTAGAAATTTGTCTGTCTGTCCTTGGACTCTCTCTCTCTCTCTCTTCTGTCTCCTTCTCTGTCTCTCTCTCTCTCTCTGTCTGTCTGTCTGTCTGTCTCTGTCTTTCTCTGTCTTGTCTCTCTCTCTGTCTCTCCTTCTCTCTCTCTCTCTCTCTCTCTCTCTCTCTCTCTCTCTCTCTCTCTCTGAGCACCCCCCCCCTATGTATGTATATATATATTTTAATGTATATATAAGCAGAAGTATCTGTACTTATATATGTATGTATGTATATATATATAGTATTGTATATATATATATATATATATGTATATTATATTCAGAGACATGTATACATATCAATGCATAACCTTGAAACTAAGATAATCGTTATTATACTATTCAGCATTGTCACGTGCATTTTCTGTGTGCTATATGGGTTTTTGATTTATAACTTACACCTCTGATTGCAGCAGTATTGTGTTGATAGGAAAAATGATATTGCTTATGGATTAGAAGCAGACGAATTTTATTTTGTCTATGTTTTGGTTTGCACACATGCGTGCGTGCGTGCGTGTTTGTGTGTGTGTCTGTATGTGTGTGTGTGTGGTGCGTGGTGTGTGTGGTGTGTGTGTGTGTGTGTGTGTGTGTGTGTGTGTGTGTGGTGTGTGTGTGTGTGTGTGTGTGTGTGTGTGTGTGTGTGTGGATAGACATGAACGCACTCTTAAGATGCGATGCACACACATGCATGTGCACAAATCTTGTTTGCATGAAAATCACACTCCTTGATAGAAGCAAAAGATATACTCACCCATTTATCAAATCATTACATACAATTATCTATAAGTTAAGACAATGAGTTTCCCCCCTCCCCACTGTCAAGTAGGTGATGATTTATTTATTCATTTATTTATTCCTTTATATCAAGGATAATGGAATAAGCTGCCGTGTGCTATTTTACATCCAGTCCCCATGTGCATGCAGTTTTGTAAATCTCGTCATCCGTTCTCACCACTGGCACACGATGGCCTACTCTTTCAAAAAGCGGAACAGTATTTAACGTGTGTGCAAGATGTTCTGCCTGCATTCGCACACAGGACCTCAGATTTCTTGGTGAGAGTGGATGTCAAAATTGACAAAAACCACATGCACATGGGGACTGGATGTAAAAAAAAATAGCACATGTTCTGTTCTGACAGCTAGAATTGCCTCTTTTCTATCCCTCTCTTTGTTTCTGCATTGTTTCCTTTTTCTTTCCTGTCATTCCTTCTTGTCTATTTTCTGCCTTTTTTTCTTTTTTTTTAAGAAAGCCTTTAAAAAAAAAAAAACAGTTCTCTCTCAGGCAGTCGGATGTGCTGGGCCTGACATTACATTTTTGTTTTCTTTTACTTTTACGCCACTTTAAGTCACGGCAGATTTTTCTGCATGAAATTCGGGCTGCTCACCCCGTGGGGAGAGAGCGTGTCACCACAAGAGCAGCACCACCCCTTTTTTTTTTTTTTTTTTCCTTTCTCCTGTCTGCTGCAACTGTATCTTGTTTCCCTATCAGAGTGGCTTTTTTCCTATACAGAATTTTGCCAGGGAACAACTAAATCTCTGTCTTGAGAAAATGGACTCCCACCAAAGTTTTTAAGCTGATCAGTTGAACAATAGCTTCGGCCGAGAGTGGAAAGTACAGGAATATGCATTGAACAGGCAATGTTTGCGTGAAGGGAGGCGTTGGGGAGGGGGGGGGGGGTTGTAGAGAGGAGAAGGGAGAGGGGTTGGTGGGGGGATAGGGGGGCGAAGTGGAGGGGGGGGTTGAGGGGGTAAGAAAGGGGAAACAAACACAGCGTGTGTGGGAAGGGTCAACAGTGGCTAGGAATGAATACCACAACGACTGGGAAACACACACACACACACACACACGCACACGCACGCACGCACGCATGCACACACATGCACGCACGCACGCGCGCGCACACACACCACGCACGCACCCACACACACACACACCACACCACACCACACACAACACACACACACACACACACACACACACACACACACACACACACACACTGTACTGCAAAGCAACCACGGACCGCGATCGCAGATACATGCACGCATGCACGGACGCACGCATGCATGCATACACCACATGCCTGCACACACACACACACAAACACGCACACGCACGCACGCATGCATGCATACACCACATGCCTGCGCACACACATACACACACACGTACGCGCGCGTACACATACACACACACAAACACACTACACACACACACATAACACACTCACACACACACACACACACACACACACCACACACACACACACACACACACACAACACACACTGTACTGCAAGCAGCCAAGGACCGCGTGCGCCGGTGCATTCACGCACACACCACGCACACATACATGCATACACCACATGCCTGCGCACACACATACACACACACGTACGCGCGTACTCACACACACACACACACCACACCACACACACACACACACACACACACACACACACACGTACAAGGACACACACGCGCACATACACTCACACACACACACAAACACACACACACACACACACACACACACACCACACACACACACACACACTATGCACGTGACAATTAGACAGTCACAAAGGCTTGCCTCCTCTCTGACTGAGAGAGAGGAAGGGAATGATTTGGAGGGAAAAGAGAAGACAGACAGGGAGAGAGGGGAGAGAGAGAGACAGGAGAGAGAGAGGAGAGAGAGAGAGAGAGAGAGAGAGACGGGAGAGAGAGAGAGAGAGAGAGAGAGACAGGGAGAGAGAGAGAGAGAGAGAGAGACAGGGAGAGAGAGAGAGAGAGAGAGAAGAGAGAGAGAGAGAGAGACAGGGAGAGAGAGAGAGAGAGAGAGAGAGAGAAGGAGAGAGAGAGAGAGACAGGGAGAGAGAGAGAGAGAGAGACAGGGAGAGAGAGAGAGAGAAGAGAGAGAGAGACAGGGAGAGAGAGAGAGAGAGAGAGAGAGAGAGAGAGACAGGGAGGAGAGAGAGACAGGGAGAGAGAGAGAGAGAGAGAGAGAGAGAGAGAGACAGGGAGAGAGAGAGAGAGAGACAGGGAGAGAGAGAGAGACAGGGAGAGAGAGAGAGGACAGGAGAGAGAGAGAGAGAGAGAGAGCCAAGATCAACAGGACGGGAGTGGAGAGGGAGGGGGGAGCAGAAGATAAACAGAGTTAGCCTAAGGTGGACAAAGAGAGAGGAAGAGAAGACAGAGAGCGAAAGAGAGAGGAGAGAGAAAGAGACAGACAGACAGAAAGATAGAGAGAGATACACAGAGGAGAGAGACAGACAAGAGAGAGACAGTCAAGTCAAATCAAGTCAAATTCTTTTATTTTGAGGATAATGAATAAGCATTCGTGTGCTTTTTTTTGCATCCAGTCCCCGCCCATATCAGGGATTACATCAATTTATTTATTTTTTTAAAAACCTCTCACTAACAACAACAATAATAAACCAAATAACAAAAAAACAAGGGACAACAAGAACAGTAACAAACAGAAGGCAAGAACAGAAGACAATAATGAAATAACAAAAGCGCAAACACAGAAAACTAAAATAAGAAATAAACAAAAACATTATCATTATGATACAAAAGAAAACAAACAAACAAAAAACAACAGAAAATCAATAATAGTAAGTAGTAAGGAGAGAACAACAGAAACGAGAGATGGGGAGATAGAGAGAGAGAGAGAGAGAGAGAGAGAGAGAGAGAGAGAAGAGAGAGAGAGAGAGAGAGAAAAATCAAATCAAATCAAATCAAATCAAATCAAATCAAATCAAATTCTTTTATTTCGAGGATAATGAATAAGCACTGATGTGCGTTTTTTACATCCAGTCCCCGCCCTAATAAGGGATTTCATCAATTTAAGAAACCCCTCCAACTAAAAACAATAATAGCAAAACAAAGAAGGCCCAAAAACAACAAGACAGTAATAAACAGAAGACAAAATGTAGAAACAGAAGAGAGAGAGAGAGAGAGAGAGAGAGAGAGAGAGAGAGAGAAGAGAGAGAGAGAGAGAGATTAAAATCTTTGAATAATCTTTATTTTCAAGGGTTTCAGAGTAAGCATTACATACTTTTTTCATCCGCCTTTGCCCTGATCAGGGAATAAAGCTGAGAGAGAGAGAGAGAGAGAGAGAGAGACGAGAGAGAGAGAGAGAGAGAGAGAGAGAGAGAGAGAGAGAGAGAGAGAGAGAGAGAACAACAGAAACAAAGGAGGAGTATTTATTTTTTTTTATTATTTATTCTTTATATCGAGGATAATGGGATAAGCACTCTTGTGGGTTTTTTTTTTTTTACATCCAGTCCCCGTGTGTATGCAGTTTGTAAATGTCATCTGTTCCCACCGGCACATGATGGCCTATTCTTACGAAAACCGGAACAGGATTTAACGTGTGCGCAAGATGTTCGGGCGTGCGTTCGCACACGGGGCCTCGTTTAAAGTCTCATCCGAAGGACTACAGAGAGAGAGAGAGAGAGAGAGAGAGAGAAGAGAGAGAGAGAGAGAGAGAAGAGAGAGAGAGAGAGAAGAGAGAGAAAAACAAGGAGGAGTAGAGAGAGGGGGTGGGGGGGGGAAGGAAGAGAGAACAGACCACAAAGACAGAAAGAAACCGAGAGAGAGAGAGAGAGAGACTGACAGACAGACAGAGAGAGAGAGGGGAGTAGAGAGAGAGACAGAGAGAGAGAGAGAGAGAGAGAGAGAGAGGAGTAGACAGAGAAAGAGGGTACGGGGATAGGAGAAGGAGAGAACAGACGACAAAGAAAGAAACCTAGAGAGAGAGAGAGAGAGAGAGAGAAACAAGGGAGGAGTAGACAGAGAAAGAGGGTAAGGGGGGGGGGGGGGGGAGAGAACAGACGACAAAGAAAGAAAGAGAGAGAGACAGAGAGAGAGAGGAGTAGAGAGAAAGGGGGAGGAAGAGAGAACGGACATCAAAGAAAGAAAGAAAGCTAGAGAGAGACAGACAGACAGACCGAGAGAGAGAGAGAGAGGGGGGGGGGGGGGGGGGGGG
>CM060344.1:34195059-34197711 GCA_030674155.1 Stramonita haemastoma | reverse complement strand
TTGGCATAGTCATTGACATAGTCATTGTCATAGTCATAGCCATAGCCATTGGCATAGTCATTGTCATAGTCATTGGCATTGCCATAGTCATTGCCATTGTCATAGTCATAGCCATAGCTATGGGGGGTGGGATAGCCTTGTGGTCAGAACATTGCGCTTGCAATTTGACGACCCAGGTTAGATTCTTGTTGGAGGGGATTTTTCCCTGGAGTTAACATCAGTGCTGACTCCACTCTTCCCCAAAGTCCTTTGGATGAGACTGTAAACCAAGGCCCCGTGTGCGAACTCACGCAGAATATCTTGCGCACACGTTAAAACCCCGATCCGCCTTTCGGAAGAGCAGGCCATCGTGTGCTGGTAGGAGCGGATGACAAAATTATAAAAAAAAAACCAGCATGCACACAGGTGTCGTGTTTAGACACCATCCTGAGGGGGAAAAAAAAAATAATGGGTAGGCGCTGCACTTGTGGCGACGCGCTCTCTCTCCCCAGGGAGAGCAGCCCGAATTTCACGCAGAGAAATCTGCTGTGACATAAAGTGGTATAACATAAAGATAAAAATGTCTATATCTATCTCTATCCCTGTGCAGATTGACTCCAAGATCACAGTGGGTCTAGGAGGAGTACTCATTGTGCTGCTGTCAGTGGCGTCTCTGTCTGTCTGTCTGTCTGTCTGTCTGTCTGTCTGTCTGTCTGTCTGTCTGTCTGTCTGTCTGTCTGTCTGTCTGTCTGCTCTCTCTCTCTCTCTCTCTCTCTCTCTCTCTCTCTCTCTCTCTCTCTCTCTCTCTCTCTCTCTCTCTTCTCTCTCTCTCTCTCTCTATCTATCTATCTATCTATCTATCTATCTATCTCAATATATCTCTCTATATCTATATATCTATCTCTCTATCCCTGTGCAGATTGACTCCAAGATCACAGTGGGTCTAGGAGGGGTACTCATTATGCTGCTATCCGTGGTATATACATCTATGTATACAACTATAACTATATCTATATATATCTCTATATCTATCTCTATCTATCCCTGTGTAGATTGACTCCAAGATCACAGTGGGTCTAGGAGGGGTGCTGATCGTGCTGCTGTCAGTGGCGGCCAGCCTGGGGTTCTTCAGCTACGTGGGTCAGCCTGCCACCCTCATCATCATTGAGGTCGTCCCCTTCCTCGTCCTCGCTGTCGGCGTCGACAACATCTTCATCCTCGTCCAGACCTACCAGGTCAGAGAGCGACTCAGGGGGGTGGGGTGGAGGTGGGGGGTTGGGGGAGGGAGGGGGGGTGGAGGGTGGGGAGGGGTGGGGTGATGGGGGAGGGGTGGTTAGGGGGTGTGTGTCTGTGTGTGTGTGTGTGTGTGTGGTGTGTGTGTGTGTGTGTGTGTGTGTGTGTGTGTGTAAGAGTGAGTTAGTGAGTGAGTGTGTGTGTGTGTGTGTGTGTGTGTGTGTGTGTGTGTGTGTGTGTGTGTGTGTGTGTGTGTGTGTGTGTGAGAGTGACTGAGTCACTGAGTGAGTGTGAGTGTGTGTATGTGAGTGCATTTTTTTCCTTTCTTTCCTTATTCTTTTAATCTTATATTTCGAGTATAAAAGAATAAGCACTCATATGGGAGGTGTGGGGGGGAGTGTATATGTGTTTGTGTGATGGGTGGTGTGTGTGTGTGTGTGTGTGTGTGTGTGTGTGTGTGTGTGTGTGTGTGTGGAACACTCATGGTAGTAGTAGTAGTAGCAGCAGCAGCAGCAGCAGTAGTAGTGGAAATAGTAGTAGAAGTAGTTGAAACAGCAGCAGTAGCAACAATAGCAGCAAGCGTTATCAGTAGTAACAGCAGTGTCCAGCATTAACAGTAGTAGTAGGAGCAGAAGCGGTGGTGGTAGTAATAGCAGTGGCAGTAAACATTTGTAGAAGATTTATCTGATTTGATTTATTCTTTTATATCGAGGATAATGGAATAAGCACTCTTGTGCTTTTTTACATCCAGTCCCCGTGTGTATGCAGTTTTGTAAATGTCATCTGTTCCCACCGGCACACGATGGCCTACTCTTACGAAAAGCGGAACAGGAATTAACGTGTGTGCAAGATGTTCTGCGTGCGTTCGCACACGGGGCGAGAGAGAGAGAGAGAGAGGAGAGAGAGAGAGAGAGAGAGGAGAGAGAGAGGAGAGGAGAGAGAGGGGGAGATAGATGTAACTCCTGTGCTGGTGATGTGTGCAGCGTGACGTGAGAGGCCCCAACGAATCGCTGGAAGAGCAGATTGGTCGGGTGTTGGGAAAAGCCGGACCCAGCATGCTTCTGACCAGCACGTCGGAGTCCATCGCCTTCTTCCTGGGTTGAGTAGTAGCTTTTCACTTCAACATTTTTTTTCCCTTTTATTTATTTTTGTTCTTTTGATGATAATAGAATAAGCACTCCAACTTTTTTACATCCTGTCCCCATGTGCATGCAGTTTTTGTAGATTTTTGTCATACATTCCCACCACTAGCACCTTCTGGAAATTCTGTGCTAGGAATTCCCCCTTTTCTATCCCCCTCTTTCTCCCTTGTTCCTTTTCTTCTTGTTGTCGCCTCCTTCTTGTCTATGTTCTGCCTTCTGGGTCCATTCTTGTTGTCGCCTCCTTCTTGTCTATGTTCTGCCTTCTGGGTCCATTCTTGTTGTCGCCTCCTTCTTGTCT
>CM060344.1:34190059-34192559 GCA_030674155.1 Stramonita haemastoma | reverse complement strand
TGTTGTGCAGATGTGGTGGTGTTTATGGTTCTTTGCCTGTGCTTGCAATAAATAAATCATGCATGCTGTGTCACCATACATATACTGTGCTGTGTTGTGCAGATGGTGGTGTTTGTGGGCTGGTTCTTTGCCTGTGCTACAATAAATATAACATACATATGCTTGTCGCTGTGTCATCCAGTACATGTATGTGCTGTTGTTGTGCAGATGGTGGTGTTTGTGGGCTGGTTCTTTGCCTGTGCTGCAATAAATAAATCATGCATGCTGTGTCACCTCTATACCTGTGCTGTGTTGTGCAGATGGTGGTGTTTGTGGTTCTTTGCCTGTGCTACACTAAATAAATCATGCATGTGTGTCACCTCTATACCTGTACCTGTGCTGTGTTGTGCAGATGGTGGTGTTTGTGGGCTGGTTCTTTGCCTGTGCTGCCATGGCCCCTCGAGTGGAAATCGGTCTGGACCAGTCCCTGTCCATGCCCAAGGTAGGTTTGTTTTTTTTCTTTCTCATTTTTGCAAATTTTTAAGGTGAGACACGTGTCCAAAAGTGGCTAAAAGCATGTGTTTTTTTTTAGAATAAAAAAACTGCTGGATACATTTATGGAGATTTCCCTGTGTGAATTTAAAGAATTCAGACATAAAATATGTCTGTAGAAACCGGTTACTCATACTTGTTTTAGACAAAAAGGTTTAGGAGTTTGAAATGTTCGATTTTGGGGCCATATTGGATTGTTTCCATGGCAACAATGCAGAAAACTGAGAAATTCTTTGATTTTTATGCTTTTCAAGTGATGCCCTTTCAATATATGGCATAACTTTTAACATGGGCTTGTAAACAAAATTTCATCAGTTTCGACCCCCCCATGTTCCCACATTAAGAATTTCAAACCACTCTAGGTCACGGCAACTGTGACCCTGACCCATCACCCATCGGTGACCTTGACTGCTTGTGACCGTGACCACCATTGACCCGGTTGCTTGTGACCTAGACCACCAGTGACCTTGAGCAGCAATGACCTTGACTGTTCATGACCTTGACCTTGATGTTGTGTCTGTCTCTCACTCTCTCTCTTTGTCTATTTGGGCAGGACTCTTTTGTGCTGGACTACTTTTCCAACCTGACGGCCTACCTGTCTGTGGGGGCCCCGGTGTACTTCGTGGTGAAGGACGGCTACAACTACACCCCCAACCACAACCAGAACGGCATCTGCGGCGGCAACGGCTGCCCTGAGGATTCCCTGCTGGGCCAGGTGTATTCTGCCTCCCTGCGAGCCAACTAGTGAGTGGAGGAAGGATGGACCCTTCCAAATTTGATTGAAATCCTGGCCTTTTCAATGTATGGAAATCATGGCCTTAAAATTGAGAAAATGTTCAAAATCCTGGCCTTTAAATTTATTCAAGTCTTGGCCCTTTAAATTTGTTGAAATCCTGGCCTTAGCATTGACAAAATGTGTTAATTCCTGGCCTTTAGATTTATTGAAATCCTGGCCTTTACGTTTATTGAAGTCCTGCCCGTAGCATTGACAGAATGTGTCCAAATCCTGGCCCTTTTAAATTTGTTGAAATCCTGGTTTTAACATTGACAAAATGTGTAAAATCCTGCCCTTAGCATTGACAGAATGTGTCCAAATCCTGGCCCTTTTAAATTTGTTGAAATCCTGGTTTTAACATTGACAAAATGTGTAAAATCCTGCCCTTAGCATTGACAGAATGTGTCCAAATCCTGGCCCTTTTAAATTTGTTGAAATCCTGATTTTAACATTGACAAAATGTGTAAAATCCTGCCCTTAGCATTGAGAAGATGTGTAAAATAATCCTGGCCCTTTAAATTTGTTGAAATCATGGCCTTTAACATTGACAAAATGTGTAAAATCCCGGCCCTTTAAATTTATTGAAATTCTGGCTTGAACATTGACAAAATGTGTCAAAAAGTCCTGGCCATTTTAAGTTTGTTGAAATCCTGGCTTTAACATTGATAAAAGGTGTAAAAAAATCCTGGCCCTTTAAATTTGTTGAAATCCTGGCTTTAACATTGATAAAAGGTGTAAAAAATCCTGGCCCTTTAAATTTGTTGAAATCCTGGCCAACAAGGTGTAAAATCCTGGCCTTTAGATTTGTTGAAATCCTGGCCTTTACATTGACAAAATGTTTAAAATCTTGACCCTTCCAATGTATTGAAGTTCTGGCTTTAACATTGACAAAATGTGTAAATTCCTGGCCTTTAAATGTATTGAAGTCCTGGCCCTAACATTGACAAAATGTTTAAAATCCTGGCCTTTAAATGGATTGAAATCCTGGCCTTTACAGTGACAAAATATGTAAAAAAAAAATCCTGGCCCTTTAAGGTGATTGAAATCCTGGCCTTAACATTGACAATATGTGTAAAATCCCGACCTTTAAATTTCTTGAAATCCTGGCCCCTTTTTAATCCATTAAAATCCTGACACTTTAAAATCATTGAAAATCCCTGACCCTTCAGTCAAAATTTCTATGAAAATCCTCGA
>CM060344.1:34182559-34185059 GCA_030674155.1 Stramonita haemastoma | reverse complement strand
AAACATTTTTTCTTGTTTTTGTTGTTTCCCTGCACGCAGCGTGTTCTACGTGTTCTACGAGCAGTACCTGACGATCGTGCACGACACCATCGTGAACCTGGCCATCTGCATGGGGGCCATCTTGGTGGTGACCTGCGTGCTGATGGGCTGCGACCTCTACTCGGCGGTGATGGTGGTGCTGACCATCTGCATGATCCTCTGCAACCTGCTGGGCCTCATGTACCTCTGGGACATCTCCCTCAATGCTGTGTCCCTGGTTAACCTTATTATGGTGAGTGTGGGGTTGGGTGGGTTTTTGGAGGGTGGTGGTGGTTGGGGGCGGGGGGGGGGGGGGGTGTTGTGTGGTGTGGAGTGGTACCTCTGCAACCTCCTGGGCCTCATGTACCTCTGGGACATCTCCCTCAATGCTGTCTCTCTGGTCAACCTTATTATGGTGAGGTTTGGTGGTTTTGGGGGTGTGGGGGTGGTTGGGGGGGGGGGCAGGTGAGGGTGGTGTGGAGTGGTACCTCTGGGACATCTCCCTCAATGTTGTCTCTCTGGTCAACCTTATTATGATGAGTTTGTTTTGGGGGTGGGGGTGGTTGGGGGGGTGGGGGTGTGTGTGTGTGGTGTGGAGTGGTACCTCTGGGACATCTCCCTCAGTGCCGTGTCTCTGGTTAATCTTATTATGGTGAGTGGTTTTGGGGGAGGGGTGGGGAGATTGGGGGGGTTGTGTGTGTGTGGGGGGTGTGTGTGTGTGTGGTGTGGAGTGGTACCTCTGGGACATCTCCCTCAATGCCGTGTCTCTGGTTAATCTTATTATGGTGAGTGGTTTGTTGGGTTTGGTTTTGGGGGGTTTTGTTTGTTTGTTTGTTTGTTTGTTTTTTGTGGGGTAGGGGGATGGGTGTTGTGGGGTGTGGAGTGGTGTGTGTGTGTGTGGTGTGGAGTGTTGTGTGTGGAGTGTTGTGTGTGTGTGGTGTGTGAGTGTTGTGTGTGTGTGGTGTGGAGTGTTGTGTGTGTGTGTGGTGTGGAGTGTTGTGTGTTGGAGTGTTGTGTGTGTGTGGTGTGGAGTGTTGTGTGTGTGTGTGGTGTGGAGTGTTGTGTGTGTGTGTGGTGTGGAGTGTTGTGTGTGGAGTGTTGTGTGTGTGTGGTGTGGAGTGTTGTGTGTGTGTGGTGTGGAGTGTTGTGTGTGTGTGGTGTGGAGTGTTGTGTGTGGAGTGTTGTGTGTGTGTTGGTGTGGAGTGTTGTGTGTGGAGTGTTGTGTGTGTGTGGTGTGGAGTGGTACCTCTGTACATGTACCTCTGGGACATCTCCCTCAATGCTGTGTCCCTGGTTAACCTTATTATGGTGAGGTTTGGTGGTTTTGGGGGGGGGGGGGGGGGGGGGGGGGGGGGGTGGTTGGTGTGTGTGTGGTGTGGAGTGGTACCTCTGGGACATCTCCCTTAATGCTGTGTCCCTGGTGAATCTTATGGTGAGTTTGTTTGGGGTTTTTTTTTTGGGGGGGGTGGGAAGGAGAAATTCTTTTTGCCTGCAGTAAGTGAAGAGTTTACAAGAGAACTGTTTTCCCTGAGACAGTTTTGGAGTTGTTTTTTGTATTATGGTGGTGGTCATTGTCACAGCACTCAAATCCAGCATAACTTGAACCTAGGGCCCAGTGCAAAGGTTAGCATGTCCCTTCCTTTTTTTTTTTTTGAAGTCTCAAGTATGGTCAGTTCCTGCTATAATGAATTAGCACCAGCTGGGATGGGATGGGATGGGATGGATAGCAGCTGTGAATAGTTGAAAGTGGGTATTCGCAATATTGTCTGTTTTTAAAATAAATAGATATGTCTCTTTTTCTCTGTCTCTGTCTGTCTGTCTGTGTGTGTCTCTCTGTCTCTATCTCTGTCTGTTTGTCTTGACTGTCTCTATGTCTCTGTCTGTCTATTTCTCTCTCTCCTCTCTCTCTCTCTCTCTCTCTCTCTCTCTCTCTCTCTCTCTCTCTCTCTCTCTTCTCTCTCTCTCTCTCTCTGTATCTTATTATCTATATAAAATATATCATCAAATAAGTGTTTAGTGGATATGTTGTGGTAACCGGTTAGTTGATGTATGGCAAAGTGTTGAATTGTGGCTGTAGTGGTTGTAGTCTGATGTGTGGAAAAGTGTTGTAGTGGCTGTGGTGGTTGTATTCTGATGTATTTCCAGGTGTTACAGTGTGGCAGTGGTTTTTTGTGGTTTGCAGGCTATAGGAATTTCAGTGGAGTTCTGTTCCCACATCACACGGGCCTTCGCTGTCAGCACGCTGCCTACGCGCAAAGAACGAGCTAAAGACGCCCTGGCCCATATGGGCAGCTCGGTATGTGTGTGTGTGTGTGTGTGGGGGGGGTGTTTGTGTGTGTGTGTTCATGTGTGTGTGTGTGTGTAGTGTGTGTGTGTTTGTGTACTGTACACTTCTCTACTCTACTCTTCTATACTAATACCAGTACTGTACTTTACTGTTCTATACTACACTACACTACACTACACTACACTACACTACACT
>CM060344.1:34172559-34177559 GCA_030674155.1 Stramonita haemastoma | reverse complement strand
AGACCTGTGAAAGTTTTGTCTTTCTGTATGCAGGTTACGATGACATTTGTCTGTTTATTTTGTTGAGTTGGTTTTGGGGTGGAGGGGGGGTGGGGGGTGTTATTAAACTGACGTAGTTTTGTTTCAACTGATCTCTTGACAGTTTCTGTGTGTATACATACACACACATATATATATATATATATCCACCACTCCAGGAATTTTTTTCTGATTTTTTTTTCCGTTCTTTTTATTTTTTGTTTGTTTTTTGGGGGGTAATGTGATTTGTGAGATGTAGTGGAGGAGAGAGAGAGAGGAAAAGAATGTGGGATATATGTGGGATAAATGGGGAATATAAGAGTGGACGACACAATATGATCCGATCAAAGTATTTCAAGGTTTTCTATACATCAATACCTCAGTACGATGATGTGTGGTGAAAACTTAATTAATGAACTTGGTTTGGGATTTTTTGGGTTTGTTGGGTTTTTTTTTTTTTTTTTTTTTTATTCCTTAGCTGCTGATAAAACACACTCTGTGTCTTTTTTTTCTCTCATCTCTTTCTCTTTTTCTGATGATGTGGAAATGTGTGTGCTGTGTCAGTAAATATGTGACGTGATTTAAATATTTTTGTAAAAAAATTTTTTTGTATTGTCAGATTTAGATCGTTTTGTTTTGTGACAATAGGCTGTTGCCATTCTGAACAAAAGCAAAAAAAAAAAAAAAGATCCGCATATGAAACAAAAAACAAAAAATTCCGTGTACAACATTTTCAATGAGTGGATGGACAAACTTGTAGCTCTGAAAGAAAACATACATTGGGGTAAAAAAAACAAAGTGCGAAAAAAAAAGTTGTGTGTATGCAAAAAAAGTCTTTCTTCTTGCTGTAATTTGTTTTTTTTTAAATATGAATGAAACTACAGGAGGAATATGTAGGTTGGAGTGGGAAGGGAGGGGGTGGGGGGTGGGAGGTTGTTGGAATTTTTTATTTTTTTTTAATAATTTTTTTTATGAGTTTCAGCCATGTCCAGAACAAAAGGTAGAAAACTAATAATGATGATGATGATGATAATAATAATAATAATAATAACACAATAATAACAATGATGATAATAACAATGGCAATAATAATAACAATGATGATGATAATAATAATAATAATAATGATAATAATAACAAAAGGTAGAAAAACTTACCTATTCGACCAGAGCTCAGCATGGAGAAGCTTCGAGTGTTTAAACCAGCTTTCTTTGTTAAAAACAACGCTTGACGGCATTATTTTTAGGGCGCGCATGTGGTGTGTGTAACTTTTAAGAATGATTGATATCGTTGTTGTTGTTGTTGATGTGGTTGTTTTCCTGTCGGGTGATAGCGCAAACAACAACAATAACTGTCTTGCCAGTGTGCATGAATATGGAGTTATTATGATAACAGTTCGATGATATGATATAATATAATATCCTAGTGTACAGAATGAAGCATTTCCTCACAGTGATTATCATGATTGGTATTATTATTGGTGGTGGTGGTTGTTGTTGTTGTAATATCGTCTTTCTATACATCCGTGTGGCAGACCTGCTAACTATGACATCTGTGGGTCAGTTTGGGTGACAACACACACATACACAATATGAATTCCGTCTGGTTTGGTTTGTAGAAATTGTGGTGTAAATGTGGGGTTTGGTGCAGGAGGGTGAGGTGGTGGGGTGGGGGAGAGAGGTACATAAAAAAAAAATCTGGAAAAAGATTGTGTTTGATTGCTGCGACAGAGAATATATATATATATGTATATATATATATATATATATTTTTTTTATAAACTTTATATATATATATATGTATATGTATATATATATCAAGGAAGGAAGGAGAAAAAAAATTGATGAAAGAAATGAAAGGAAGTAAGACAAGATACGATGGAGAGAAAGTTAAGACAAGAGGGACTCCCCCCATCCCCCCCCCTCCCATCCCATCCCCTTGTCACAGAATTCATTGAAATCTTTAGAAAACGAGTTCAAAACAGAACAAATAATTGCCAGAAAGGCACGACTGAAAAATTTAGAAAGAGTCGAGATCTCCGAAAGATATTTTTAGAGCTTCCTTCACCTTTACCTATCCCGCAGTCCTGCAGACCTTGGGGGAACCACTGAAGATTTTGCAACCAGCTTCCTCCACTTCTCATTGATATGATTTTAGAGCTACTGCACACCAAACCTACTCTACCCCGCCAAAAAAAAATTTTTTTTTGAAATTTAAGAACAAAATTCTTTCTTGAAGGAAGTTTGTAAGTTTCACAGTGGATATCTTGCTTATTGTTAGAAAGATTTTGTGCAGAAATTTTGATTCGTTTATCATTTTGTGAGCAAGAAGAAATAGTGATGGTTTGGAACGAGAAAGAGATAGACGGAGAGAAAAGTGGGGTGAAAGGGCAGATAGGGTCAAAGGTGAATCACTGGCGATGCGTCGAGTGCCTCACAGCGATATGTGTTCATCCACAAGTATGTGTGAAACGTAACTTATGTGCTTAGAAAGTTCTCTGAAGTATCTTAGCAGACACTTTCTGGTGTGTGTGTGTGGTGTGTGTGGGTGTGTGTATGTGTGTGTGTGTGTGTGTGTGTGTGTGTGTGTGTGCATGTGTGGGTGTGTGAGTGAGTGTGTGGTGTGTGTGTGTGTGTGTGTGTGTGTGTGTGTGTGTGTGACTGTGTGCGGGTGTGTGTGTAGTAACTATCATTTTTACCATGTGCAGAGGGGCTGTAGGTAATGGTATATAATGGAGGCATGTAAAGTTAAGTTTAACAAAATGGCAACCGAGTCAAATGAAGAATAAAGATTTGTTATCAGGTTGTGTTCTTATAAATCCGTGTGTGTGTTGTGTGTTTGGGTTGGGGGGGGGGGGGAGGGGGGGGGGGGGGGGGGGTAGGTGTGTGTGGCTGTAGTGTGTGTGTGTGTGTGCATGTGTTTGCGTACTTGTGCGCATGTGTATTAAATGTTCAAGTATCTGAATCGTAATGATGTACATAGTCAACTCACAAACTGAAAACGATGCAATGCTTATGGGCAGATATTTATCGACAGTTTTTTCTTTTTCTTCTCTCTCTCTTTTTAATTTTTTTTGTGTATTATTCTTTTTTTTGGTGGTGTGTGATGATGTTTTTGTTGTTTGGTTTTTTTTTTTTTCTTCATTTCATTACTGTACTTTTTTGTTGGTCAAGTGTATGATGTGAAATGTTTTATTATTGTTTTGTTTACTACGAAATGTAGATAGCGATGGATTGAATTTGACAGAAATGTATAGCTGACAGTATGAATAGTGTTAGTAGTAAAGACGTTTTGCTTGTTTTGATCAACAGAGATGCAGTTGATCTGCCGTTTTTTTGTGTTTGTTCGTTTTGGTTCATTTTTTATTATTTTGTACATGATTTTAAAAAAAAGAAGAGAAACTCAATAATATATTGATAAAAAAAATTAACAGAAGAGAAACCCAACTATATACTGAAAAAAAAAATTAACAGAATATAGATTTTTTTTTTCTGCAAGGGACTTCTAATGTTAGTGTGACAGCCACACTGTACCCTACTCTCAGCTCTGCTGTGATTATTCAGAGAAATCGACTACGACACGTTTTTGCTATGCAAAACAAAAGAAAGAACAATAAAATAGAATACAGACTTTACCTACCAACCCAGGCAAACCTATTCCCCCTCCCAAAAAAATTAAACTGCATTCCACTCTGTGAAAGTGCATACTGTCAAAGCAGTCATAGAGAAGGGGAAAAAAAAGGAAAAAAAAGAATTTTTTTTTTTAATCCCTGAAGTCTAAATACAGCTACCTCAATGGAAGGGGGGGGGGGAAGGGGGATGGTTACATGTGCAAAAAAAAAATCTCACCACTAGTGAACACTAGAGCTCTAACCAAGGAACAAACACCCCCCTCCCCCCCCCCCTCTATCACCTCCCTCCCCCCTCCCCCCTCCCCCCCCCCCCTTCTCACACACACACACACAAACCCAGAAAAGTAGTATTGTGTTTATGAGAGGACTTCAGCTTAACAGTCAATCTTAACCTGTGATATATTTTCCCTTTTTTTTTTTTTTTTTTTTTTTTTTTTTTTTTTTTTTTACTTCAGCCAGTTAAAAAACAAACACAAACAAAAACAAAACACACACAAAATGAGAATTATTATTATTCTTATCATTAGAGATTTGAAGTCCTTTTAAAGAAACAAAAAAACATAATAATAATAATAAAAATAGGAGCGAGTATTATGCGAAGTTTTGTTGTTGTGTATTGCAGAGAAGGCTGTTTATCATAACAGCCCTCGATATGGTCTCTGTGTGGTTCAGTGGGGCTATCTAGATAAATAACATGATTGGTGTGTAATAAAGTTGCTCTGACTGTTAAAGATAATCAAGGAGACGAATTGAATGAATTCTTGTCACACGATATTTAATTTTTCTGTCTGCATTATTTTTTTTATATGTCATGTTTGCCGGATTTTTGTTCAATAAACTTGAAAGATATTTGGTTTTTGTGTGTTGTTTTTGTTGGTGGATGTCCTGTCTTGTAGTTTTTGGGGGGACATATTAATTACACATTTTTATCAGTTTTTTTGATGTTGTTTGGATTTTTTAATGAAATTTTGTAAGATGTTTTTTTTATTTTTAATTTTTTTTTTTTTTTTGAAACATGTTTTGTTTCATTTGGATAATTTACCCATCCATGAAGTTGGAATGTGGTTACCTAAAAGGTAAAGGTGTTCCATAACCTGTGTGGTCGTAGGGGGAGCCAGGCATCAGAGACCTCAGCTTCTCTAAGGCTAAAAGGTAAAGGTGTCCAATAACCTGTGTGGTTGTAGGGGAGCGAGGCATCAGAGACCTCAGCTTCTCCAGGGGCCAGCATATTGAGGCGGGTGCCCATCTCTTCTCCTTAATGGTGTGTAAAAAAAAGGGTGGCATACACCAAATGTCACTGTGATGAACCTTTGAGGCCTATCCAAGGAACAACAAAAAAGGGTAAAAAAAA
>CM060344.1:34162417-34172459 GCA_030674155.1 Stramonita haemastoma | reverse complement strand
AAAAGGGAGGGGGAGGGGAAAAAAAAGTCGTAGTGGCAAAGTAAAAGTAAAAATTTTTATTTTAGATGGTACATTGAGTGGTAATTTATTTTTTTTTGGTGGGGGTGTGTGTGTGTGTGTGTGTGTGTGCATGTGTGTGTGCGTGGTGCGGCCCGGGCCGTTTGGAAATGCCCATGTTGGAGGATGGTACATCTGGTATCCCCCAGCAGGCTTGTGTTGGCCTGTTTCAAGCAAAGTCAAGTCAAAAACATGATTTTATTAATTAATAAAAGGGTGGGAATGGGGGGTCAAAATGTGAAAAATTTTTTTTTTTTAAAACCCCCGTGTTAAAGGTTTATGCCATAAAATTTAAAAGGGGTCATTGTAAAGAAAAAATCAAAGAATTACTAAGTTTTCTGCATGCTGCCTGGAAACAATAAAATATGGCCCCCCCCAAAAGGGGAAATATTTCAAACTCCTAAAACCTTTTTTTTCTATAACAAGATGAGTAACCTGTTTGTACGACTACCTTTGGTCTGTTCTTTAAATTCAACGGGGAAATTTTTTTTTTCCCCAAAAAAATGATTTGGGCCCTTTTGGCCCCGTTGCTCCCCTTTAAATCATCCTGAGGGCAATGACATGTGTCAGTCAGAATGGGGGTTTGTGTTTTGGACAGTTTGCTCACAGCACAGTCCCAAAAAAAAAAAATAAAAAAAAATAATCTAAAAGCTTTTTAAAAGGGGAGGTTTTCCCATAACCTATGGGTCTTTAGGTGAGGACGCTCAGGAGACCTCAGCTTCTCCAAAGGGCCCGCATGTTGGGGCGGCGCCCCCCCTTCTCCTCCCCTCCTCGCTGCTTTACCTTCTCTGACCCTAAAGACCTGTAGTTTTTTTTTGTTTTGGTTTTTTTGTTGTTTTTTTTCCATTCATTACTATCTGCACACAATGATAATTTACTCTTTTCAAAAGATAAAAAAAGGGATTTATCAGGCATGCAAGGTCATTTACTAACGAGAAAAAAACCCCATACATGTGTACTTTATCAGAAAGAACTGTCTTATATAAGCACATGTGCACCTGATTGGGACATGTGTACTTTATTAGGACATGTACAAGTATGTTTGGACTTACTCTGGACACAAACATGAATCCATTTCCGCATTTGTCACACAAAAAATCTGCTGTATGATTTGTTTATCATGTTCATGTGTGTGTGTGTGTGTGTGTGTGTGTGTGTGTGTGTGTGTGTGTGTGTGTGTGTGTGTGTGTGTGTGTGTGCATATTTGTGAGTGAGTGTGTGATGTTGTGTTGGTGTGTGTGTGTGTGTGTGTGTGTGTGTGTGTGTGTGTGTGTGTGCGTGCGTGCAGTGCGTGCGTGTTGTGTGTGTGCGTGTTTGTGTGTGTTTCTGTGTGGTGTGGTGTGGTGTGGTGTTGTGTGGTGTGGTGTGTGTGGGTGTGGTGTGTGTGTGTGTTTGTGTGTTGTGTGTGCGTACACGCTCGCATGCATGCAGGCATGCGTGCATGCATGGCGTGTGTGTGTCCGTTATTCATTCATCCATCGTCTGTCCATCTGCCTAGTCACCAACACTGATACAGCGGGTAACCATGCTCCCCCCTCTCCCTACCCTCCCTCCAACCCTCTCTCACATTATATTTTTTATATAATTATGTTCTCCTCCTCATACACGTTTAAATCCTGTTCCGCTTTTTGTAAGAGTAGGCCATCGTTGTGCCGGTGGGAACAGATGACATTTGCAAAAAATGCATATATATATGATATACACAGGGACTGGATGTAAAAAAGCACAAGAGTGCTTATTCCATTATCCTCGATATAAAAGAAATGAATCAAATCAAATCCTCTGTTATCATGTCTACTACAGGCCTGGCCATTTAAACACTTTCCATTGATCTAGGTGTTCTCATAACTTAATGTGGTCATAGCCAAAGGGGAGCAAGGCGTCAGATACCTCTTTAAAATCACTCAAACGCACACACACACACATACACATACATGATAAACACACACACACACACCCACACAAAAACCACCCCCACCACCCACCCCTTCTCCTCACACATCACCCCCACCACCACCCACCCCTCCTTCCCACACCTTCACCCTACCCCCCCCCCCCCCCCCCACACCACACACCACCACACCACCCACCACCAACCTCCCCATACCACACACACACACCCCCAAACACCCACATCCTCCCACTCACACACCCCTGGCCACCCATCCCACACACCACCACCACTACACCCCCACAACCACACCACACCACCCCCCTCCCACACACCCTCCCCACACAAACCCACACTCACCCACACACACCACCACCACCCCCACCATCACCCAAGCCTACACCTAGGACTCAACAAATACACTTTTGCATTCATCCACCTAGTCAAGTTGTACTTTATATATATATATATATAATATATATATATATATATATATATATATATATATATATATATATATATATATATATATATATATATATATATATATAAACTGCATACATCCTTACATGTGCACTTAAGGATCCGGTTGTCTTTTTTAAAAATTTTTATTTAAATTTTATACTGCAAGAAGTCTTTTTGCTATTCACCAATACATGTCTTCAGTCCACTTAGGCTATGAGGGGTGTCTGTGTGGGGGTGGGGGTGGGGGGGGTGGGGGTGTTACTTGTAATGACTAAGTTACACAAATATAAAATAACAAATGCAATGTCATTTGTAGGGGTAAAAAAAAAAAGAGAGAAACATTATTTTACTCTACGTATGAAGTAACAATGCAATTTTATTTGTTAAAAAAATAATAATAATTGAGAAACATTATTTTACTATGTGGAAAAAAATTGTCAGTGCTTTCTATACTTTTTCTATATTCTTTTGTTGTTGATGGGTTGTTGTTTTTTTCGGGGGGGGGGGGGGGGGGGGGGGGGGGGTTGGCTTGTTTATAAATTCAAATAACCTACTTTTTTCTTTTTCTTTTTTTTTAAGTTACAGTTTCTCATTCTTTTGCTACGTGAAATCAAAAACTTTATGATACATACATTTTAAAAAAAACTGACATAATCCACACAAGTTTTATTTTCAAACAACTGGAAACAGTAAAATACTTTGTGAGAAGAAAACAAAAAATCACACAAATTCTTTTCCTTTTTTTTTCGCTCTCTCATTGATACCAAGTACCATTCTTTCATTTTTGTTGTTGTTGTTGTTGTTGTTGTCTTTCACACAAGAAAGCTACCAACAGACTTGATTAAAACATGACCCCACCCCCCACTAACCCCCCCCCCCCCCCTTCCCCAACCTACAACAATCAAAGAAAACCACGATAAAACATATCACCCGATAACACCACAATCTAAGATCACAGGAACTATGTACACACTTCACAGCAGCACTCTTAAAACAAACAGCCCACACATTTTGAAATGGCGTTATCTCAAAACGAGATGGATGATAACATGTCTGGTTTTTTTTATAGATAGATACATGATGCATCCTCGGCCTAAAGAAAAAAAAAAGAAGATACGTTGTTTTGATAACTCTCTCACTGACATCATTTTGCATAGTAGTATGTGCAAGCATGTACTCCTTTTTTTGTGAGGTGATACTGTGTGGGGTGTGATAGCATGACAGTGACATGATTATAATTCATATCATAGAAAGAACAGGATGGTGAGTGACTCAGGTATCAGCTGATGGAGAATTCTGTACATTCAACTCTCTACATCTACTCACAGGTTGGAAAATGTGCTTCTTTTCAACTCAAGGGTTCACAATATCTGCACAGACATCTATTTTCTTCATCAACCTTTTTTTTTTTTTTCTCAAAGAGACTTTTTTAAAACCTTAAATAGCAAGTGAGATTATGACTATCACATCCACTGATTATCTTTGACACCCCTTGATTCTACCTTTAGAAGGGGGACGGATAGCCTAGTGGTCAGAACATTGCGCTCGCAATTTGACGACCCGGGTTCGATTCCGGTCGAAGAGATTTTTCTCATGGAGTTAACATTGATCAGGTGCTGACTCCACTCTCCCAAAAGTCCTTCGGATGAGACTATAAACCGAGGGCCCCATGTGCGAACGCACGCAGAACATCTTACGCACACGTTAAATCCTGTTCCACTTTTCATAAGAGTAGGCCATCGTGTCCCGGTGGGAACAGATGACATTTGATTTACAAAACTGCATTCACAGGGGACTGGATGTAAAAAATGCACAAGAGTGCTTATCCATTATCCTTGATATAAAAGAATAAAATAAAAAATAAAAATTTGAAAAAAGAAGAAAACTGAGCCTTCATGCATTTTGCTTACGCAGATCTTATATATATATAGGTATAACAAACTAAAACACATGTAGCACGCGTAGTGGTATCATGGTTAGTAGACATTTGCAATGTCAAAATGAGGCAACAACCTCAAAAATCGTAAGCTGGTAGTGAAAATAAAGGTAAAGGTGCCCATAACCTATGTGGTCATAGGGAAGCGAGGCATCAGAGACCTCAGCTTCTCTAGGGGGCCAGCATACTGAGGGCAGGCCCATCTCCTCTTCCTCCCTGACCCTAAAGAGGGCAGGTACCCATTTACAGCTGGGAGAACTGGGGGACTGTACTGAAGCCAAGGTGCGCAAACGGTCACCCATCCACTTGGTAACCACACTGGATGCTGCATAACCTAAGCTTGGAGAAAGCGAGTGCTCTGGCCACTAAGCTATCCCCCCCCCATAAGAATTTAGCAACCTTAATAAATAATAGTAAGATGCAGTGACAGTTGGCGAGTTGCTTAAGTTACACAAAACTCTCATCTTACAATGACCCTAAGAGTTCTTGCTGAGGAACAAAGAAGTAGTTGTGATTTAATTTATAATCGGAGCCTTCAGGCTTAGACACAGGCCATATCATCATGCGAGACGATATTATAAACGCTCTACAGTCATACTATAGTAGACTTGTTAGTCATGTTCCATGATCTGTAGTGTAGTGTAGAGTAGCATTCTCTGGTGAGTAAAGGATGTAACTTAGAAAATGGACTGTCTCAGTCCCTCACAATGGTGTCCACACAAAACCCACACAAACTTAAATGAAAACCATACCCTCATGTGTGTATCTAGGCATCAATGCACCGCGCGCGCACACACACACACACACACACACAACACATACAAACACACACACAATCACTAATGGGTGGTACTGCTTTTGTGGCAAACACACACATCTCCACAGGGAGAGAGGCAGCCCGAATTTCATGCACAGAATCTGCTGTGACTTAAAGTGGTATACAATACAATTATAGTTACAATACAATACCGTATGCATATCAGCAGCATTCAAGTGAACAGGATCAAAGTCCAGTCAAGCTTTGGGGGGGGGGGGGGGGGGGGGGGGGGGGGGGAAGGTAACTTAACTTGAAAGTTTAGAAAAACATCGTAGCCAAGATGCATACAATGATACATTCACACACTCATCACACACACACACACAACACACACACACAACACGACTCTCTCTCTCTCTCTCTCTCTCTCTCTCTCACCACACACAACAACACACACACACAACACACACACCACACACACACATACACACACACACACACAAACAAAAACACACACACACACACAAACGCACACATACACACACCACACACACACACACACACACACACACACACACACACACACACACACACACATACAGACATGTACACAAACGAACAACAGCAAAACAAGCACGCACAAAGTCCACGTTCTCCATCTGAATCCATCTCTCGAAAAAACACTTAGACAGGGAAACATTACTCAAGATAAGCTGAGGAACAATATCATTATCAATAACACATCAACACCAACACCTCCCATTGTTTTTAAGTTAATTCCCTCTGTCTCTCCGATCTATCGATCTCTACTTCACGTTTTAAAAAAAGTGAGCTCTAAGTCTAAGCAGACAAAGTGGGTAAAAACTAACTACTAGTATTGTTCCAAAGGTTCAAGAGTATTATTGCCTACAAAAAAAAAAAAGTTGTATGAAAATGTATATCACATTGTGAGTGGGGGAGGAGAGAGAGAGAGTGCGTACAGTGTGTGTGTGAATGTGTGTGTGTGTGTGTGTGTGTGTGTGTGTGTGTGTGTGTGTGTGTGTGTGTGTGTGTGTGTGTGTGTGTTTGAAAAATCCCTTGCTTAATTTGAAGTTGTTTAGGGAGGGACAGGGGGTTCTATTCCTCAGCTAGAACTCTGAGATTCAGTACTGAGCATATGCTTTTTTTACACCCAGTCCCCATGTGTGTGTAGTTCTATAAATATCTCAGTTCTTTGGAAAAAATTTTTAGTTCAAGTTGATAGTAAAGAGCATTCCAAAGCCAACTCTCTACCAAATTACGACACAAATTTATAATGCATCAGGATGATGCCTCTATTACTATTAGTATTAGTTTATAAAGTTCTCACTATTACTAAAGATCTTGGTACTGTTTATTAACACACCACACACACACCACACACTACACACAAACACACATACACATAAACACACACACACACACACACACACACACACACACACACACACACACACACACACACACAATCTTTCAAGTCTCACTCTCAATGTCTTCAGATCGTTGTAGTATTCACACAGACACAACACACACAACACACATTAACCCTAAATCCCCCCCCCCCCCCCCCCCATCCCCCTGCCATTATCAAAACTTATACTTTAAATCCTTGTTTGTGCGATAAAGAAAGGAAAATGATAACAAATTGGAAGTCAGTTCCCAAACAGCTGACAAAATAACACGATGTATTCAAGAAAAAAAAAAAAAAAGGGATTATAACAAATTGGGAGTCAGCTCACCCAAACAGCTGACAAAATGACACGTTACATTCAAGATATAAAAAAAAATGGGATAACAAATTGGGAGTCAGCTCACCCAAACACTAACAGCTGACAAATAACACGTTACATTCAAGATAAAAAAAATATGGGATAACAAACTGGGAGTCAGCTCACTCACTCCAACAGCTGACTTTATGATTATGCTGACCTCAGATTAATTATCATTCACTGATTCATTATCATTCGGTTTGAACACCGAAACAGACTTCGCATGATGTGGTTATCTAGGGCAGTAGCCATGTGTAGGGCGACGCGACGCTTATCAACAACCACTTCAGCTGGTCCTCATCATAATGGTGCGAGTTATTTCACTTTCGCTTTTTATCGGGGGCAGTGTAGCGCTCGCTCTCTCAGTCACGATGATAACACTATTCACAGGCACAGATAGCACTGCTCAAAATGAGGATCAGGGGTTAATAAGAGAACAATGATCTGTTTGTGCTGTTGTTGGGCGTTCTCTAGCTAAACACCCTGCCTAAGCGGTCACCCAGAATTTGGCTCTCTTTGTCTTACTCACTCATCACATCTGAAAATCATCATTGTGGGAATGGACAGTAACACAGTCATGTATCATGTATACATGTATGTATACATGTATAAGTACATGAGAAAGTTGCAATTAACAGTGTTTGCATAGTCCCATATATATAATAGTAATATACTGATATAGGCAGCCCTTATATATTCAAACTTTAGAGGAGAACAATAATCTAGGCCTAGTTACTCTATGTATACTTAACCCTAAGATTTCTGATACGGTATTTATTACGAACAAAAAACAAAAAAGGGTCACAATCAAATGTTTCAGACTGAAGTGTTCATCGCTGCAATTTATGGGGTTTTTTTTCTTTTTCGTCTTTGTTCCACCAACTCTGCTGGGAGGAGTCATGGACTGATCTGATGGGAGGCTCTGCACTGAAGAACTGTTCACCAGATTCCTCCATTTATGTCAGATGTTATCAAAGCCAAGGTCCAAAGGGCAATATATATATATATATATATATATATATATATATTATATATATAATTATGTTGGGGTTTGTTTTTTTTTGCAATTTGCTTTACTTTCAATTCCCTGTGGGCATGCCAGGGGCCTGTCAGTATTTAAACAGCATCCCACCTTCTGCAAATTCTATGCTAAGAATTTCTTTTTTTTTTATCCCTCTCTCTCTCTCTCAGTCTCTGTCTGCCTTGTTCCTTTTCTCCCTGTCATCTTCTCCTGTAGGAGAAAAAGAGTAGGAGAATGGACCAACAAGGAAGAAAATACCCTTTTTTCCCCCAGAAAGACTTAAAACATAACAAATTATATTCTCTCCCACCCCAAAGTCCAATGCACTGGGCCTGACTTGTCAGGTGGCTTAACAGCAGCGCAAGGCATTGTCACTCTCGTATTATGACAGACAATTGCTGTTTAATTTATGAGCGTTGGACGAAAAAGAGGAAGTTTAACTATCAACTATACTGCTGGGAGGGTCATTCTCAGAAACATGTGAGGCATGATAGTGACCTACTTTACACATCTGCCATTTGGCTGAATTAAGTTTAAAATTTGTGTTTTTGCTTTTAAATATTGTGAATTTATTTCACCAAATTGCTCATTCCAACATGGCGGATTTGTGACATTTTGGTGCATACTTTATTCAGATTGTTCTTCCGACTTGAAAGACTGCTAATTTGAAACACAACTTGTATTAAAGTAATGCCCAGATGTTGTTTCAAGTTCCCTAGAAGAAAAATTGTACTTTCTTTGTCATGGACATTAAATAGAGGGCAGATTAAAAGCTTGTTGCGGTTGTGACGTTGGTTTCCCAAAGTAGGCCCAATTTTAACAATTTACTCACAAAGAACTTTATGTTATCATCAACACATTATAGCCACAAGGGATGAATTAAACTGTTTTTACAGTATAAAGAAAACATTGTTTTTGATCAGCTGGAGCTCCTATCCTCGTAAATTGCTTGAAACCCCAGATGACCAACATGGTTTCCCTTTTTTCATGTCACAACCAAACGATGTAAATCTGTTGCAAAATCCGGCACATTGTTTCACTGACCAAGATTTTCAGGTAGGTACTTCATCTTGACCTTAAATATCTCTGACACATACTTTTTCCCGCCAAAGGAGTATCGCGATGCTATAATTAGAGTTCCAGTCTTTGGTTTCTCCCAGCTTTTTCATGTCACAACCAAACGCAGCATTTGATCAATAATAATATTGATTGATATATCACTTTAATTACATAAATCAATGTAGATTATGTTAACAGAATGCATTGTTTCTAATTTAAGATGGTGTTTTTTTTTTCCATTTGTGTTTAAATTGCTACACTTGGGTGATTTGTGGTTTTGAAGGGTGTGGTTTCCATGTCACAACCAAACGGTTTCCATGTTACAGCCGTAACAAAAAACGTTGAACTCTAAAATGACAAATTAGTATAAATAATGTTAATAGAATGCATTGTTTCTAATTTAAGATGGTGGGGTTTTTTTCAATTTGTGTTTAAATTGCTTCACTTCAGTGATTTGTGGGTTTTGAGGAGTGTGGTTTCCATGTCACAACCAAACGGTTTCCATGTCACAACCATAACAGATCACTCTAAATGACAAATCAATGTAAATAATCATAATAATGTTAATAGAATGCATTGTTCCCAAATCAAGTAGGTTGTTTTTTGGATTTAATTTGTGTTTTCATTGCTACAATTTCAGGTTTTGTGCTTTTGAAGGGTGTGGTTTCCATGTCACAACCAAACGGTTTCCATGTCACAACCGAAACATATACTTCTATAAGGCATTAATATTAAACAGCTTCCATTCTTATGTAAAGAAAACTGTTTAGTTTAATGGATATCATTCTGTGGTTTAAGTTCAGGATAATGTGGGGGATGCTTGCTGTGGTCATTTGTACAAAAACCAAACTTTAAATCTGGGTATACAAAATGTCTTAGAGTGTCATTACAAAAAAGCAAAAACATGTGCTTTGTCGATGATTGTCATACTTCCAATTGATAGTGTTGTTTTATAGATAAAAAAACAAAAGCATTTGTGAGTGTTTTTTGTTGATATTTTGTGTAAAAAGATGTTTTAATGCTACTTTTGGTTTCCATGTCACAACCGCAACACAGCTAAAAATAGAAC
>CM060344.1:34157417-34159917 GCA_030674155.1 Stramonita haemastoma | reverse complement strand
GGGAATGGGTAGGAAGCCCAAACAAATAAATTATGAAATTAGCGTGTATGCATGCACGCACATGCACACACAGTGACACACACCCACACTCTGACACAGTGGCAGACTGGCTCACACTCACACAAATACATTCATGCGGTGCATACACACATACTGACACAGACACATGCCCATGGATGTAAAGCCACTAAAGACAAAAGTCTTGTGCAACACACATTAAACTTGAAAGTGAACAAATCAAATCAGTAATACTACTAATATAGTAATAATATCTATGATGCCTTTTACTAGTTTAGTTTAAATGCACAAAACAGATTACACACACACACACACATGCATGCACACACGCACGCACGCACATGTGTGTATCACTATGTGTGTGTGTGTGTACTCTGTGTGTGTGTGTGTGTGTGTGTGTATGTGTGTGTGTGTGTGTGTGTGTGTGTGTGTACTCTGTGTGTGTGTGTGTGTGTGTGTTGCTCTCTGTGTGTGTTGTGTGTGTGTGTGTGTGTGTGTGTGTGTGTGTGTGTGTGTGTGTGAGTGTGTAGTCTCAATTTTACATCTCTTCAGAAAAAAGTGATACTGGACAAGTGTGTGTGTGTGTGTGTGTGTGTGTGTGTGTGTGTGTGTGTGTGTGTGTGTGTGTGTGTAAGAGAATGATTCACTGATTGTGATAGTGAGTGCTAGCCAAACACGCACAACATGCATGCATGCTCATAAAAGAATAGAATATTATTTCTAGATTAGGTCTCTTCTGGGACAAATGTTGAAATAACATGTCACTTTTTGTCAGTTTGATTTAAGACCCCACTCTCACTTCCAAATCAGCTTATGAACTATTCGGAAAAGAAAAGCTTTTGAAGATGGCAATATTGTCTTATATTATAATTAACTAAGACATTCGAATGCACATTTAACTCTTTTGTAATTAGGCCTAATGTAACAACTAAACTAAATTGACTGATCGACATTTCAATTCAAATGTACCAACATGTAATATTTCTCAGTATTGGTCATAGAAACACAGAAAGCAGCCCATCTTAGCCTTCGATTCAGGTTTTTAGTTTGCGCACTGAAACGACAAGCAACAGTATCCAAAGTACACAACGTTACATAAATCTCAATGATCTGTTCTGATCTATCGTGTGAACATTGAAATGATCGGCGCGTCCGACTGTCACTTACACTGGCCCATGTGAAGCAAACGAAGCAGACGACAATGAAGAGATACTTTAAAACATCCATACTGCCCATGGCAAGCCTGCAACAGTGGAAATCAAACAAGTCGGAAGACTCGTGAGTCAGCAGGCAGAGTCAATGATCAGTGTTGCGATGGTTGGTATATAAACTTATGGCCCAACCGACTCTGTACCGGAAGTCAATCATCGTATGATCATGTGTGGAGAGATCGCGGCTATATTTAGAAAGGGGGGTAATCTGGTTACAATTGATTTATGGTATTGCTTAGAATTGAAGCTGTAATACCAATTCGGTTTGATACTTTTGAGATTTCTCATGCTTTAATGTAGATATGAAAATTATTGTGAAACAAGAAAAGGCAGTTAGGGAATAGTATGTACAAAATTTTTGCAATGACTACTCCCGAAGCAGAAAACAGAAACAAGCCCCACCCCTGAACGAATTCAAGTGTGTCACATGACAAGTCTGACATATTCACCTTCACCGTCTGAATATTTCGTATCAGAAAGAAAAAAAGAACTGAGGAAAAAGGCTATCAAATATAACTGGCTCTTTATTTCTTCTTTCTTATGTGTGTCGAACGTAAATTTTGATTTTTTTTACGAACTTCTTTATCAAATGATCTTATTGTTTGGTGAGCAGAATAACTATGTCAATCATAATTATCAAACGGTTATGTCAATTTTTGTGACTGTAATCGCAAGACTGATTAGGCCCCCTATGATATAAGAGTTCAAAAATGTGTTCAAAACTATGTGCCTTACACACACACACACACACACACACACACACACACACACCCCTCTGTTAGATCAGACCGGTCAATCAAGCACACTGGAAATGTTTGGTGGACTGCAGCTTGTGAAGAGGCAGTTAATAACAAAAAAATGAAATACAAAATGTATGCACGTCGAAAATCCCCAATAAGTCACAAAAAACTATTAGAAGCAAAGAAAAATAGCGCCAAAGTTATAGCTGAATCTAAAAGACAATACTGGTCTTCTTTTTGTAATCAAGAAATCTCAGACCATAAACATGAGCAGACAATCTGGAAAAAACTAAATGAAATGAAAAACGGAGTTAACTTACCCTCTTATCCAATAAAGCTGGATAACGAAGAGTTCCCTAACAACTTTAAAAAAGCAGAAGCATTTGTAGAAATGTTTTCTGACTCTATGAATATAAAAGGTTTATCTCCAAACTTACGTTTTCACAGAACGAAGGAAGAAACTAAGGACATGTACAGGGATCCAGAATCTGATGATAATCATTATATTAATGCTCCTTTAACTATGAATGA
>CM060344.1:34144917-34147417 GCA_030674155.1 Stramonita haemastoma | reverse complement strand
TGTTGAACGGTGATAAGTGTCCTTTCTAAACCAGTGCGCAAATGCATGTAGACTTGACACAAATTGCACAGTCTCCAGTTCCATGAAACACACGCAGCACGTCAAAATGCCTAGCCACCTAACCACAAACAAACCCAGGGATTTAATTTCTCTTGTGGGTTGGACTGTCTCATAAAAAGTCTTGATCAGCTCGAGGTGACTGATTCTTGTTGAAGGACGATTGAATGTTTGATCATCGGATCGGAATATTGATGAATTGAAGTAGATCGGTTTTTTAACGCTCTAGGCAAATTGATGAATTAGGTCCCTTTTTGTTTTAATAATTAAAGAAAATGCTTTGAAAGGAAGAATGGTCAACGTTATTATGCAAAAGAATTGTAACACGTGAACAAGCACAGTTTTTTTATATTTTTTTTTATCGTGCATTTGCACCCACCATTTAAAAAAACCAAAAAAAAACCCCACACAGGTCTTCCACTGAAAGTAAATCTGTTACTACATCTTGATTTTCAAAAGTTGATCTAGCTGAGATAGTCGCCACTTTTGAAATTTTACGGCCATAGCATAGAAACCATCTATTATATAAAAACGTACAAGACACTTCAAATTCCAGTAAGGAAGAAAAAGGAAAAGGGGGAGTGGAGGGGTGGAGGGGGAGGGAGAAACCCACCCAAAAATAGTTTAAAAAATGGAAAGACAGAAAAGAAATGAGTGAATGAATAAATGAATGAAGGAATAAAAGAATGAATGATCTTTGAATGAACCAAATTCCTCCACTTATGACAGTAACTGTTGTGCGTCAAAGCCTGTGTCTTTACACATGTTTTTTTTTTTTTCTGTTCTGCAGCGTTGTGCGTCCACGGTGTTTCCTGTCTTCCACATTATCACTCTCCCTCCCTCACCACTTGCCTGCAGAACAGTTGAAGCCAGACCGTTGGATCTAGTAACGTGGCCACGCAACGTAGTTTCTTGTTCAGGACTGAAGTCAGAAGATCTTTGTGTGGATGATATACTACTGTGTGTGTCTTCGATTTTACGTCTGTTCACTTAAAGTGATATTTAGACGAAAATATACTGTCTGGTGCCTTGGAAAACACATATTCCTATCGTATAATATCGCATTACCAGCACAGAAAATTGGGAAATTGGAAACGAAATCACGATGCTGTGTGTCAGTCAAAACAAGGAAAGACTAGAAATTTGTGTGTGAAGAAAACATGATTCAGTTTTTGGATTTAAAAGAAAAAACAAAGAAGAGTTAAAGACGTCTCACACGAAGGCATACACTTCTGAACGCAAGTAAGTTTGTGTGTGGGTTTGGGTGTGTGTGTGTGTGTGGTTCTTTTTTTTTTTTTTTTTGGACTGATTTCGGTTTTTTGTGTGTATTTGTTTTGTGGGGTGTTTTAAAAAAAAAATTTCTTCGTGAGGTTTTGTTGCTGTTATTTTTTTTCAAGTTTTATTATTATTATTATTATTATTATTATTATTATTATTATTATTATTATTATTATTGTTGTTGTTGTTGTTGTTGTTGTTGTTGTTATTATTATTGTTATTATTATTATTATTATTATTATTATTATTATTATTATCATTATTATTACTTTTTTTTGGGGGGGGTATTTATTTTATTTTATTTTATACCACTTTATGTCACAGCAGATTACTCTGCGTGAAATTCGGGCTGCTCTCTCCGAGGAGAGCGCGTCGCCACAAGTGCAGCGCCTACCCATTTTTTAAATATTCTTTTTCATGTCTGCAACTGTATTTGTTTCCTTATCCAAGTGGCTTTTTTCTACAGAATTTTGCCAGGGACAACCCCCTTGTTGCCGTGGGTTCTTTTTTCGTGCGCTAAATAGGGAGATTAGCTTATATGTGTTTGGTTAGGTGGTTGGTTAAACTTGTTAGATAATTCGGTTTTTTGTTGTTGTCCTTATTGCTATGAGTTCTCGTGCATTATCTCTGTTTCTCTTTGTCTATCTGTCTGTATCTGTCTCTATCTCTGTGTCTGTCTGTCTGCCTGTCTCACTTTTTATATGCACGGTATTCTCTCTCTCTCTCTCTCTCTCTCTCTCTCTCTCTCTCTCTCTCTCTCTCTCTCTCTCTCTTCTCTCTCTCTCCTTAACTTTGTGTTTCTACCTCTGTCTCTCAGTCTTTCTGTCTCTGTCTGTCTGTCTATCTATCTATCTATCTATCTATCTGTCTGTCTGTCTGTCTGTCTGTCTGTCTGTCTGTCTGTCTGTCTGTCTGTCTGTCTGTCTGTCTGTCTGTCTGTCTGTCTGTCTGTCTCTCTCTCTCTCTCTCTCTCTCTCTCTCTCTCTCTCTCTCTCTCTCTCTCTCTCTCTCTCTCAGGGATTATGTGTTTGTTGAATACATTTATATCTCGTTTGTTTAAACGATTATCAATGTATTTAGTGGGGATTATGCCTTTGTTGAATGTATACCTATCTCCTTTCTCTCTCTCTCTTTTCTCTCTCTCTCTCTCTCTCTCTCTCTCTCT
>CM060344.1:34117417-34137417 GCA_030674155.1 Stramonita haemastoma | reverse complement strand
AGGGCTTGCGGAAGTCAGATGGATTGGCTTCGGAGAAACAACCACGCAAGACGGCCACAAGATATGGTACAGTGGAGATGAGAAACTACACCAACACGGAGTAGGCTTCATTGTCAGGAAAGAGATTGTGTCAAGCATCATCAACTGCACACCAATATCCAGCAGACTCATCTCAATCAGAGTCTCTGCAAAACCCCAGAATCTCACCATCATCCAAGTGTATGCTCCAACATCTGACTACGATGATGACCAGATAGAAGAATTCTATGAAGAACTTGAAAACGTCATCTCCAAAACGCCCAAAAAAGACATCCTTTTTGTGGAAGGCGATTGGAATGCTAAGGTGGGACCTGATGCCTATGACACCTGGGCAGGAACCACAGGACGCTTTGGACTGGGAGAAACAAATGACAGAGGACAGCGGCTGCTGGAATTCGCAAAGAAGCACAAACTAACTCTGGCTAACACACTCCACCCTCACAAGCCATCAAGAACATCAACCTGGCACTCACCAAATGGTCTGATTCATAATCAAATTGATTACATTCTGTCACCCCAAAGATTCAAATCCAGCATAAACAAGGCAAATACAAGAACATTCCCAGGAGCTGACATTGGCAGTGACCACGACCTTGTACTTACCACCATCAGGCTGAAACTGAAAGCAAAACAACAGCCAAAAAGCCCACGCATAAGATTCGACCTGGAAAAACTCAAAGACCCAACAGTGGTTGAGATCTTCCAAGCCAACATTGGAGGAAAGTTCGCCGCACTCACAGCCATTGACAATGATGTGAACACACTAGCCAACAACATCAAAGAAGTGCTAACGACAGCAGCAGAAGAAACATTAGGCAGAAGCAGAACAAAGAAACAACCCTGGGTGACAAATGAGGTTCTTGACCTCTGCGACAAAAGAAGAGAACTTAAGAAGCAAAAGTTCACAAGTCAAGAAGCCAACAACAAGTACATGGATAGCCACAGAGAAGTGAGGAAAAAGATGAGAGAAGCCAAAGAAGCGTGGATAGAAGAACAATGCAACAACATCGAAGATGGAATGGCCAAGGAAAACAGCAAAACAGCTTACAACACTCTGAAAGCACTCACTAAAACCACACAGCCTAAAGCCTCTGTTATTGAAGACAAAGAAGGAAATCTTTTTTAAAACGGAAAACAATGCCATCCTCCAACGCTGGACAGAATACTGTGAGGGATTGTATAACTACCCACTACGCCCAGATACCAACATAGTTTCCAACAAACCCCCTGAACACCAAGATAAAGACCCACCAATACTAAGGTGTGAAGTAGACACAGCTATTAAACAATTGAAGAAGGGGAAGTCCCCTGGAATCGATAACATCCCAGCTGAACTCATAAAAAATGGAGGGAATGAAACAGCAAGGCGATTCACAGATCTTTGTCAGAAGATCCACTACACCAAAGAATGGCCAAAAGAATGGACATAGTCTCTTGTAATACCCCTGCCAAAGAAAGGAAACCTCAAGCAACGTCAGAACTACAGAACCATCAGTCTCATAAGCCATCTTAGCAAGATCATGCTGCAGGTAGTCCTCAACAGACTGAAAAACCAAGCAGAAAAACTCCTGGCAGAAGAACAAGCGGGCTTTAGACCAAAACGCAGCACAATGGAACAAATTTTCAACCTGAGAATTCTGATAGAGAAGCATCTCCAACACCAAAAAGACTTGTACCACAATTTTATAGACTTCAAAAAGGCCTTTGACAGGGTATGGCATGACGGCCTCTGGCAAGTACTCAGGCACTTCAACATTGACAACTGCCTAATTGAAGTCATCAAGGCTCTGTACGAGAATGCAAGAAGTGCAGTTTTCATGAACAATCACGTGGGCGAGTTCTTCAAGACCACGGTTGGAGTCCGCCAGGGCTGCCTTCTCTCACCTGTACTCTTCAACCTCTTCCTCGAAAACATCATGACAGAGACACTGCAAAACCACCACACTTCCATCTCCATTGGTGGAAGACCCCTTTGCAACCTCAGATTTGCAGATAAACAAGAACTGCAAATCCTCACAGACAGTCTAACAGATCGAGCGAGCGCATACGGCATGGAGGTCAGTACAGAGAAATCGAAGATCATGGTCAACAGCGCGAGTAATGACAGCACGGAAATAAAGATGAATGGAGAAATATTGGAAGAGGTGAGCCAATTCAAATACTTAGGCTCCATCCTAACAAAAGATGGCACATCAAACAATGAGGTGAAAGCTCGCATTGCAACTGCAACATCTGCTCTAGTCAGACTCCAGAGGATCATCAGAAGCAACAACATCAGCTTCTGCACCAAATACCACCTCTACAAATCCCTCGTGATATCTATCCTCCTATATGGCTGTGAATCATGGACTCTGACAGCAGAGTTAGAGAGAAGAATCCAAGCATTCGAGAACAAGTGCCACAGAAGACTCCTCAAAATATCATACAAAGAACACAAGACCAATAACTATGTGAAAGAAGAAATCAAAAAGCGTGTGGGCCCCCAAGAGCCTTTGCTCTCCACCATAAAGAGGAGAAAGCTGATGTGGTTTGGTCACACCACAAGACACAACACCCTAGCAAAAACCATCTTGCAAGGAACAGTCGAGGGCAAGAGAAGAAGAGGCCGCCAAAAGAAATCATGGGTTGACAACATCAAAGACTGGACTTCCCAACCCCTGCAACGCCTCCTACTAGCCACACAGGATCGTGAAGCATGGAAAAAGATCTCCGTTGCGTCTTCTCTCATGTCCCCCCTACGTCCTTTGGGACATGGGACTGAGTGAGAGAGTGATTCTTTTGAACAACAACAACAACAACAACAACAACAACAGAAAATGCATTGTTCACTCAATGTACCATCTCAAAATAAAAGTTTGACTTTGACTTTGAAAAAAACAAAAAACAACACCTCGACAATACTACACACTCTAAAACACGCAAAAAAAAGAGAGAAGCAGGCAAATTACCCTCGGGTGTATTTAATTTAACCCCCATACGCGCGCGGGTCTTATATCAGGAGCCAAAAGATCAGATTATGGATAAAATCCAGGAACCAGTTGGGTTTGGGTACCGTCTTTATCCTCTTCTGGAGGCTTGGGTGGGCCGTGGTGGTGCCTGTGCCAGAGAATCGAGGGGAGAGTGGGTTCGCTTCCCGGTTGTCTGGAAGGCCATTTTTGGGTAGGCGATATGCGGAGACAGCCAGCGTCAGAGACACTATCAGCAGTAGCAGTGAAGGCAGAAAGCGAAAAGTGGCAGCCATGCCTGTATATGTGAACACATTAGTCAGTTGTGTAGGAAGGAAGGAGGGAGGGAAGGAAGAAGGGAAGGAAGGAAGGAGGGAAGGAAGGAAGGAAGGAAGGAAGGAGGGAAGGAAGGAAGGAGGGAAGGAAGGAAGGAAGGAAGGAGGGAAGGAAGGAAGAAGGGAAGGAGGGAAGGAAGGAGGGAAGGAGGGAAGGAAAGAAGGAGGGAGGGAAGGAAGAAGGGAAGGAGGAGGAGGGAAGGAAAGAGGGAATGAGGTAAGGAAGGAAGGAAGGAAGGAGGGAGGGAAGGGAGGAAGGAAGGAAGGAGGTAAGGAAGGAGGGAGAGAAGGAAGGAGGGAGGGAAGGGAGGAGGGAGAGAAGGAAGGAGGGAGGGAGAGGGAGGAAAGGAGAGGAGGAAGGAAGGAGGGAGGAAGAGGAGGAGGGAGGGAGAAGGAAGGAGGGAGGGAAGGGAGGAGGGAGGAAGGAGGAAGGAGGGGAGGGAAGGAGGGAAGGAAGGGGGAAGGAAGGAGGGAAGGGAGAGGGAAGGAAGGGGAAGGAAGGAAGGAAGGGAGGGAAGGGAGGGGAAGGAAGGAGGGAAGGAAGGAGGAGGGAAGGAAGGAAGGAGGGAGGAAGGAGGAGGGAAAGGAGAAGGAGGGAGGAAGAAGGAGGAGGAAGGGAAGGAAGGAGGAAGAAGATGGATGGGAAGGATGGATGAGAAGATAGATCGTGGAGGATAGGATGGATGAGGATAGATGATGATGGATGGATGGATGGATGGATAGATAGATAGGATAGATGGATGGATGATGATAGATGATGGAGATAGATGGATGGAGATAGGAGGATGATAGATGATGAGATAGAGATAGATAGATAGAATAGATAGATAGATAGATAGATAGATAGATAGATAAGATAGATAGATAGATAGATAGAAAGAATGTAGGCACATGGTAAAACCTTAATCAAATAATTATAAAGAAAGAAACAACCATCACAAAAAAAAGAAAGATATAAAGAAAATAAACAATCATCAACAAAAAGAAAGATCGAAAGAAAAAAGCAATCAACAACAAAAAGAAAGATATAAAGAAAGAAACGATCATCAACGACAAAAAAGAAAGACACTAAGCCAATAATCCATCCTACAGCAGCAGAGGGAGGACCCAGACGCCCTATTCAGAGACAAACCCTTCCAGTTTCCGATAAACAGTCAACCCAACATTAATCAAGAGCTGGGACTGCTTACTTAGAGGGTAAAAAGCAATGGTCACAATGTCAATATAAAAGGTAAAGGTGTCCCATAACCTAGGTGGTCGTAGGGGAGAGAGGCATCAGAGACCTCAGCTTCTCTAGAGGCCAGCATATTGAGGGCGGCGCCCTTCTCCTCTCCCTCGCTGCTTTACCTTTTCCTGACCCTAAAGAGGGCAGGTACACATTGACAGCTGGGTGAGCTGGGGGATTGTACTGAAGCCAAGGCACGCAAACTGTCACCCATCCACTTGGTAACCACGCTTGATAATGCTTAACCTTGGCTTGGGGAAAGTGAGTGCTCTGACCACCACTGGGCCATAATTATATCCTGTCCCCCTTTTAATGTGAATATGTTTGCAAGAATCTCCAAAGAAAGAGAATTTCAGAATCTGTCTGCCTGTTTCTGTTTGTGGTTCTGTGTCATGCATCATAACTCTCTCAGTCTCGGGTCAAGACTATCCTACAGGGGACTATTGAGGGAAGAAGACGCAGGAGGTTATTATAATAATAATAATAATAATAATAATAATAATAATAATAATAATAATAATAATAAGGTTATAATGATACCACCACCACCACCACCACCAGTAACAACAACAACAACAATAATAATAATAATAATATTAATAATAATAATAATAATACATGGAATCTAGATAGCGCTCTATCTTGCAAAAGACATATCAAAGCGCTTGCATTCGACCTATCCAACACACAGGCAATCGATGACTTATTAATAGTTTTAGTTTATATTGTTTGCATACCTAAAAGCCAATGACAGCCTCGATAATCATGGTCTCTGCAACAGCTTGCACTATAAACACCACCAACTTAATAATAATAATAATAATGATGTAATAAAATGGAGGCTTATATAGCGCGAATTCCCCAAAACATGGGCTCACCGCGCTGTACAATCAAATCAATTTAAATAGGTTACATATGAACGTGAAAAATTTGACTAGCACAAACAATAAGGAAAAAATGCATGCACATACAATACACAGCATATTACCTGGCCAGAGAATAAAAGTAAAATAAGAGCAATATCATCAAGAAAATGTGCAGTGCAGTACAATGCATACACACACACTCACACCCCCCCCCCCCACATACCCCCCCCCCCCCCCCCCCCACACACACACACACGCGCGCGCTCGCGACAAACCTGACAAACAACAACTTAGGCAAACCCCCTTTGTTTGAAGATTTAAAAAAAAAATGGACCCAGCTTTGATCCTTTAAAAGAAAATGCGACTACCTCGAGATGCCAACCCTGATAACACAGTGCATTGGCTATATGATATTGAAAGAAGAAAAGTGTGAGAATTCAGTGACTGAGAGAAACTTTTGGATATCGGTTGCTGAAATAGTTTGTTTTTCAGTGGACATGTTGGATTTTTTTAAGCCATTCACCATCTGCACCACTTTTTACATTCATTTTGAAAAGGTCTAGCTGATTATATCACCTTCTAGTAAATGGAAGGGGGGGGGGGGGGGGGGGGGGGATAGCTCAGTGGTCAGAGCGCTCACTTTCCCCAAGTCAAGTTATGCAGGGTCGAGCGTGGTTACCAGTTGGATGGGTGACCGTTTGCGCGCGCGCATTGGCTTCAGTACAGTCCCCCCCCCCTCCCCCCACCGAGTTCACCCAGCTGTCAATGGGTACCTACCCTCTTTAGGGTCAGGGAAGGTAAAGCAGCAAGGGAGAGGAGATGGGTGCCGCCCTGAACATGCTGGCCCCTAGAGAATTTGAGGTCTCTGATGCCTTGCTCCCCCACCACCGCCTAGGTTATGGGACGCCTTTACCTTTTTTACATAGTAAATGGAAATTAGATAAGAAAAAGAAGAGTTTTTTGTTCAAACATTTCATAATTTATTGCCTGAAATCATTTCCGGTCTCTTTTCCTTAGCCTTCATCAACTTGCACTTATTGTATTGTTGAGGACTTACCGTTTTAAACCACTGGTACATAGGGCTGTTTTAGAACAGGCTGACAAGGTCTGGGAGACTGGACAGTTGAGCTTGAAACACTGCACAGAAATGGCTCCAGCAGCAAGTTTTGCTGCTCTTTGTTGCCCCTAAACCAGCAGCCGTTATTGAGGTAATGTTGGAGTCCTAGCTAGCAGCGATTTCCAATGAAGGACTGTGGTCGCAAGTCGCCCTACATATAGTGGCCATGGGGCCACCTGAAAAAGAGTGCAATTCTTGAAAGCAGCAATGCTAGGCTCACGCCACGTAAGCATAAGCGTGCTAAATTAGCGAGCAGGTTGCAGCAGCTGGAGTTTTTTATAAGCCCCTTTTCTCTCAACGCTGCCCCCCCCCCCCCAAAAAAAAAAAAAAAAAAAAAAAGAAAGAAAGAAAAGAAAAAAAAAAAAAAACCCAAACCAAGTGGCAAGGTCTTCTACTCCAGTAACCCACCACAGGCGCAGTCATGCTCAGTGACGTTGATTGGATGTTGCAGCATATGACGTCATTTGTCAGTGTCACGTGGCGTGAGACTGGAGTTTCGATTGGCTGTTGAACAGCTTAGACATAAATTATAGGCTGGCTGGCTGGGGATGTACTCAAATTTAGACTCTTGGGCCTGGCCCCAGATTTGAAATCGATACCCAAAAAAACATGAAAGCCTCGGCTGGGTATTGGCAGCGGAGACTGCTGAGCTTGTATGTAAATCCCAAGTGGGCATTTATATTTAATAACATTAAAACACATTTCTTGGTGATATAAGCAATGTTAACACATTCTTCTATGACGGAGAGAGACCTGCTCCTCTCTTCCTACCACTCTGTTAATATCATCAAAATCAATCTGGAAAGTATAGGTGTCATGAAAGAAGGTCTGAAAGCGTGTGAGAATGGTTTTATTTTGTATATAGTCATAACTGTATATATATATATGTGTTTGGTTTTTAACCTCTTAACCCTGTAGCATATTTTTCCTTTTGAAATGATATACTAAATTTTTATGTATAGCGTATTGTGCTTGTCCTCTATGTGTTAGCTTAGTAGTGTTTAGATTTTTTTAAAGGTGGCCTTGGGTTTTTTTTTGTTTTTTTTTAACCCAAACCAGACAGTTCCGTGAATGGACCCTTTTAATAGAAGCCATATGGCAAGAAAAAAAGGGAACTGAATCTTCCTTTTAACATATATTTTTTCTGAACCCTTTTAACTCCCTTCTTTTATTGCTTGTCTTCGTATATGTGTGGTAAGACAGTACACCCTAATGACTGACTGACTGACCAGGGTGTACTCCACAGAGGGAGGTCAATAGGTCAAGTAGCATCGGCATAGTTGTGCTATTGTACAAATTTTCCTCTTGTTCATTTGAAGCCTTTTGAAAAATTGGACATCACCCTAATTGAGTTCATGTCACTCCTTGAGTACACAGCTGTGAAGCTTTCAGAGAAAGTGTGTGTGTCTCTAAGGGGTTGATGCATTAACATGGCGAAGCCCATTTTTCTGCAGATTGTAGATTGCATGCTGGGTATGTACACATCATTGACGCCACCAGCTGCAGCTGAGACACACTTTTCCATGAAAGCAGAGAAGAGGGAGGGGGGGGGGGGAGGGGGGGGGGTTGTAATCTACCCCCGATGCTACACCTCAGCTCGGCAAAGGGAATCTCCATTCACAATCTCACCTGAACCGTTTGGTCAGAAAGTGGAGTCAGTAACCATGTTAACTTAAAAAAAAGTAAGGTAAAGGTGTCCCATACCCTATGTGGTCGTAGGTGAACGAGGCATCAGAGACCTCAGCTTCTCTAGGGGCCAGCATATTGAGGGCGGCGCCCATCTCCTCTCCCTCGCTGCTTTACCTTCCCTGACCCTAAAGAGGGCAGGTACCCATTGACAGCTGGGTGAACTGGGGGACTGTACTGAAGCTAAGGTGCGCAAACGGTCACCCATGCACTTAGAAACCCCGCTCTATGCTGCTTAACCTTATTTGGGGGAAAGCGAGTGCTCTGACCACTGCGCTACACTATATATATATATATATATATATATATATATATATATATATATATATATATATATATATATACATACATACATACATACATACATACATACATACATACATACATACATACATACATACATACATACATACATACATACATACATACATACATATACACGAAAGGGATGAAGACATTGGCAAGTCTGCACTTGTCGGTGACCTGGAAGATCGTTAAAAACTTCCCACCCTTAGTTGACAATGTGTGTGTGTGTGTATGTGTGCGCGCGTATGTATGTGCGCGTGTGCATGTATGCCTGCGTGCGTGTGTGTGTGCGCGTGTGTGTGCTGCAGAAAAGGTGCCAGAGAGCCCTTGGAGAAGCTAGCAGCCGTCTTCAATGCCGCCTTCATCTCACTCCGCTACCATCCCGGGCCCTGTGATTCTCTACTGCTTCTTGGCCATCACCGCCTTCCATCCTTTGGTGCGCAGATTCTCTCGGGGCTTCGGTCGTGTCTTCGCCGTATTTTGGGGTAAAAAAAAAACTAAAAAAAAAAAAAAAGATGCGTGGGAAGGATGTTTGTATGTAGTGTCGTGTGTGTGTGTGTGCGCGTGTGTGTGAGTGAGTGAGTGAGTGTGTGTGTTGTGTGTGTGTGTGTGTGTGTGTGTGTGTGTGTGTGTGTGTGTGTGTGTGTGTGTGTGTATGTATGTATGTATATATATACATATATATATATATTATATAATGGCAATTTTAAATTGTTCAACCGAATAGACCAATATCAAGATAAATTTAGCTGTTAAAAAGAACCATTAATTACAGATAAATTCACCCACCATTTGTCCCAAAAATGGGATGCTATAATCATAACCTCAAACACCATATTTTTTACTATATTTTTTTTCTCAACAAGCTTATAAGGTCCTGCCTTGTATTTCACCCTTGAAAATTGCCATAAGATTGATGCTAGGTTCGTAATATATATATATATATAAAGAAATTTTCAAGCTTGAACCAATATGAAATGTAGCTTGTATCTTGAGTTTTTTTTTATATTATTATGATTCGTATCAATATGGGTGTCAGTATTGTAATTACCCTTCAAGGGGGTGATTAAAAGTGTTTTTGACTTGATGTGGAAGAGGGTTTTGTCAAGTCAAGTCAAGTCAAAAACACTTGAATCATCCCATGAAGGGCAATGACAATACTGAAAAGCATTTTGAATGAGTATGAGTGTGATGAGTTTGTAGGTGAGGAAGGTGTTGTTTCTTGTTTCTAGTAAAAACAAAAGTATTTTGATTGTGAAATAATGCATGGCTGATGCTTTAATTATTATGTGAACCTAGATGTACTGCATGTAGACACAACTATGCGCGCGTACACACACGCTCACTACCGGGTTCGAATCTCGTTCAATAGGATTAAATTTTCTCCTCTGGAGTTAACATCAGCGCCGACTCCACTCCCCCCAAAAGTCCTTCCGATGAGACTAAAAAACTGAGGTCACGTCTGTGAACGCATGCAGAACATCTTTAACACACGATAAACCCATTCCGCTTTTCGGAAGAGTAGGCGGTTGTGTGCCGGTGGGAACGGATGACAAAATTGACAAAACTGCATACACAGGGGACTGGATGTAAAAATGCGTTAGTGTTTATTCCATTATCCTCGAAATAAAAGAATAAAAAAAGGAGTAAAAACGCACACACACGCACGCACGCATGCACGCACGCACGCACGCACGCACGCACACACACACACACACACACACACACACACACACACACACACACACACACACACACACACACACCTCAGCTATATAGTACAATGGACAATATTTAGTGTAAAAACTCGGAGAATGTTACAAAATCCCGTAAATATACGTCACAGCAAGTAAGTGCAACAATTGAATGGTTTATCAGTATTAACTTATTTTTCGTAAAGCCTATTCATTCAAAAAAAAAGTCGCTCTGACTCTCTCTGTCTCTGTCTCTCTCAGTCTCTGTCTGTCTGTCTGTCTGTCTGTCTGTCTGTCTGTCTGTCTGTCTGTCTTCTGTCTCTCTGTCCTCCCCCTCCCTCCCCCCCTCCCTCCCTCCCCCCCTCTCCTCCCTCCTCCCTCCTCTCCTCCCTCCCCCCTCTCTCCTCCCTCCCTCCTCTCTCTCTCCCTCCCTCCTCTCTCTCTCTCCTCCTCCCTCCTCCCTCTCCCCTCCCTCTCCCTCTCTCTCCCCCCCTCTCTCTCTCTCTCTCACCTCCTTCCCCTACCTCCCCCCCCTGCCCCACAAACACACACAAGACATCAGACTGGGTATGATATTTGCATTATTTTTTGCGTACTAGGGTGTGTGAATGTAAGAGGGTGTGTGTGGGGTGTGTGTGTGTGTGTGTGTGTGTGTGTGTGCGTGCGTGCGTGCGTGCGTGCGTGCGTGCGTGCGTGCGTGCGTGTGTGCACGCGTGCGCGTGTCTGCGTCCATTTTTTCCCCACCTTTAAGGTAATCGCATTCCGACTTCGCAGATGAAGGCATTAATATGCATTAAGTTTGGTTTTGAAGTGAATGTTAGTTAACACGATGTTTTGAATTGAACAGGGTGACAGCTGTACGGGGGTGGAGGGGGGGGGGGGGGGGGGAGGGGGGGGGAATGGGTGTGTGTGGTTGTGTGTTGTGTGTGTGTGTGGTGTGTGTGTGTGTGTGTGTGTGTGTGTGTGTGTGTGTGTGTGTGTGTGTGTGTGTGTGTGTGTGTGTGTGTGTGTGTGTGTGTGTTCGTGTGTGTTGTGTGTGTGTGTGTGTGTGTGTGTGTGTTGTGTGTGTGTGTGTGTGTGTGTGTGTGTGTGTGTGTGTGTGTGTGTGTGGCGTGCGTCTGTGTGTGTGTGTGTACATGTGTGTGTGTGTGTACATGTGTGTGTGTGTACGTGTGTGTGCAGGTACGTACGTGTGTGTGCTTGTGTGTGTGTGTGCGTGCGTACGTGTGACAGACAGAAAGAAGAGGATTGACAGGGATTGACTGCTTGTATCCTCTGAAGTCGGAGTATGGCTGCCTATATGAGGAGGTACTTTGAAAACAGTCATACACGCAAAACTTCTCTCATTCAGTGTGCAGTTTCAATCTCACAGTGATTATTCCCAGGTGGGATGAGTAATGAGTGATTCAGAGTACTTCACATTCTGGGTGACAGACCCCCCAGAGTGTTAAGCTGGGGAACGCACAACAACTGACTGTACACTAATCATTTGGACAGGTGCACAAAGACAGACAGAATTGGTGGTCTAGAGGTAGCGCTCCTGTCTAGAAAGCGGAAAGTCCGGATTGAAAGTGTGCGGTGGTTTGAATCCTGTTTGGGCCCTAAACTTTTCCCCCTATCTATTAGACATTGAGAGGGGTCTGGGTGCTAAGTCTTTCGGATGAGACGACAAACCGAGGTCCCATGTGTTGTTACACATCGTTGTTTAGCGCACGTAAAACAACCCACGGCAACAAGAGAGTTGTCCCTGGCAAAATCCTGTCGAAGAAAAGCCACTCTGACAGGGAAGCAAGTACAACTGCAGACAGGAAAAAGAAGAAAAAATAATGGGTGGAGCTGCTCTTGTGACGACGTGTTCTCTCACCCGAGGGAGAGCAGCCCGAATTTCACGCAGAGAAAATCTGCCGTAACTTCAAGAGTGGTGTAAAGTTAATGTAAAATGGACATGTAAGAAAGTACAGAAGAGAATTGACAGGGATGAAATAAAATCGATTCTTTTATATCGAAGATAATGAAATAAGCATTCATGTGCTTTTTTTTGCACCCTGTCCCCGTGTGTATGCAGTTTTGTAAATGTTATCATTTGTTCCCACCGGCACACAACAACCTACTCTTACGAAAAGCGGAACAGTATTTAACGTATGCGCAAGATGTTCTGCGTGCGTTCCCACACCACGGGGCCTCGGTTTATAATCTCATCCGAAGAACTTTTGGGGTGAGAGAGTGGAGTTAGCACTGATGTAACTCCAGGGGGCAAAATCCCTCGACCGAGAATCGAACCCAGGGTCGTCAAATTGCGAGCACAGGTTTGCCATGGCTTCTGTACCACTAGGACTATGCGCTGACGCGACTACCACACTAAACTACTGAGACTGACTGTGACCTGAATGCGGACTGACGACGGACTGACCGACTGACGACGGACTGACGGACTGAACGGACTGACGGACTGACGACTGACTGACGACTGACTGACGACTGACTGACGGACTGAACGGGACGGACTGACGGACTGGACGGACGGACTGACTGACATGACTGACTGACTGACTGACTGACGGACGTGACTGACGGACTGACATGACGGACTGACGGACTGACTGACGGACTGACTGCTCTGTACTACTTGCAGAAGCCAATCACAGGCTGACGATGAGACTGAGGATGCGAGATGGACACCCGAAATGAGGATATAGAGCAGCGCAAGCCACACAGTACAGAGGAGCAGGCAACAGCAACCCAGAAGGAGCAAGCAGCAACAAGCGCAACAACAGGAGCAACAAGGAGAACAGCAGCAGCAAGGGAGCAGCAGCAACAACAGCAAGGGAACAACAGGAACAACAAGGCGAACAACCACAAGAACAGCAAGAGCAACCAGGAGAACAACCACAAGACCAGCAGGAGCAACCGCAACCAGGAGAAAAAGGAGCAACCGCAACAAGAGCAGCAAGCGGAACAACCACCGCAGGAGCAGCAACCGGAACAACCACCACAGGAGCAGCAACCGGAACAACCACCGCCGCCAGAGCAGCAGCAACCAGAACAACCCCGCCGGAGCAGCCGCAACCAGAACAACCAGCACAGTAACAAGCAACAACAGGACTATAAGCAACAACAACAAGAAAAACTGCAGCAGCTGCAGCAGCAGCAGTAGCAACAATGATAAGAACAGCAGTAGGAGCAAGACCAACAACGGCAACAGTAACAACATCATCAGCAGCAGTAGCAGCAGCAACAACAGCAGCAGCAACAACAACAATACAGCAGCAGCAACAACACATAAACAGCAGCAGCAACAACAACAGCAACAGCAGCAACCAACAAGTCCAATGAATTAATAAATGGAGGGAGCAGCCACAGCCAGAAGAACAGCTAGTTAGCAGCATGAGAGAGCATCGAGAAAAGTGGCCTCGAGAGCATCGGGTGCAGAAACTAGACACAAGAGCATTAGTAGCAGAAGACCCTCTGCGAGAGCAGCAGCAACAAAAGAAGATCAACAGCAGAAACAGCTCACTACATCAGAAACACAACAAACAGCCGCAATAGATAGCAGAAACACAGCCACAAGAGCAGCAGTACAGCGCAGCAGACAGAAACAGCCGTTAGAGCTCTAGCAGAAACCAACCACAAGAGCATTAGCAGCAGCAGAAACATATGCTGTATAAACAACAGCATGAACAACAGCAAGAAATGCAGCAGCAGATACGCAGCAGCAGTGCAGCAGCAACAGCAGAAACAGCCGTTCAGAGCACTAGCAGAAACACAGCCACAGAGCACTGAGGCAGCAGAAATCATCTGCTGTATAAACAACAGCATGAAACAACAGCACAGAAGCAGCAGCACAACACAGCAGCATCAGACAACAGCAGCAGCAGCAGCACAACACAGCAACAACAACAACACACAACAACAACAACAACAGCAAAGCAGTGGAAAGCAAACAGAACCCATAGTGGCAGTATTGACCAAAAAGACTTGCAGCAGACAGAAGAAGCAGTATGATCAGAAGCAGCAGCAACAAAGCAGTAGAGCAAACAGAACCAATAGTGGCAGTATCAATCAACAAGACATTGCAGCAGCAGAGAAGAAGCAGTATGATTAAAGCAGCAGCAGCAGCAGCAACAGCAGCCAAAAGCAGTAGAGCAAACAATTGGCAGAATAAACACTCACAGAGAGCAGAGAAAGCAGCAGCATAACGGTAGTATAGTCGTGAACGTGGCAGTTGTGACACGTTGGCTGCGATGGTAGTGCGCGTAGGCAGTGGAGCGAATAGAATGTGGCTGTCTCAAAGTGTCTGTGCCTGAAGCTTGTCTGAAGCGTGTACACAAGGTATAGCCTTCAGTTTAACAAGCACTTGCACACGAAAAGAGCAGTATATCAGGCAGCCGCACGAGAATAAGTTGCAGAAATGTGAGAAGAGTGTGTGTGTGTGTGGGTGGTGACGGGGTTGGTGGGGGTGGTGGGGGTAGTGGGTGGCGGCTAGTGTCTGTGTGTTGTGTTAGTCTGTACGCTTATGCGCAACGGCGTGATATTTTTGTGTGATGATGCGTGTTGTGTGTGGGGGTGGGTGGTGGGGGGGGGGAGTATGTGGGGTGTGTATCTATGGCATCACGTGCGTGTGTGTGTATGAATGTGTGTTGTGTGTGCGTGCGGGGTGGGGGGGGGGGGGGGCGGTATGTGGGTGTGTATGTATGCGTACGTTGTGTGTATGTGTGCATGAATGTGTGTGTGTGTGTGTGTGTGTGTGTGTGGGAGAGAGAGAGAGAGAGAGAGAGAGAGAGAGAGAGAGAGAGAGAGAGAGAGAGAGAGAGAGAGAGGCTGCAGATAGTTTCAAGTCAAACAAACCTTGCAAGAATATAATGTTTTTGGAAACACATGCCCAAGCCTTTTTTTCTTCTTTAAAACTGTAGGCCTATAAATTACACCCCCCACCCCCCCTCCCCCCAAAAAAAAAGGAATAGAAGAAAACCCAAAGACAAACAAAAATGTAACACTAAATTTATCAAATTTGGCTAAAAACAAAACAAACAAAAAAACAAACAAAAAAACAAACCCTAATACATTCCGAGGGGAGAGGAGCAAAGGAGAAAGTAACCAGGTAACCTCAAGATGCAAACCTGCTAGTGCCTTAATTTTCTTCATGGGCAGAAGATCAAATAATTATGCACGTTAAAGATCCTGTAATTCATGTCAGTATTCGGTTGGGTTTCGGAACACGGGAACATTACCCAGCATTCATCCCCGAAGTCGGAATGCGGCTACCTTCATGGTGGCCAAAAATAACCCCGGTCACTTCAGATCAGTCAGTTGATATAGATAAATAATGAATGAATGAATGAAGGGAATGAATTTAACAAATGAATGAGAAATAACATGAATGAACGAATGGACAGATGAAAAGGAATGAAGAAAATCAGAAAATGAACGAATGAAGAAACTAACGGCTGTGAAAGAAAACGAAGGAGTGAAGAATAAACTCTCTGTAAGAGTTTAAGCTTTAAATTTTTATTTTATTTTATAATAATTTATTATTTACAACAGTTGAAATGTTGATGAATATCAAGAGAGAGGGGGGGGGAGGCAAGGAGACAGAGAATGGTGGGAGATGGGATGGCTAAAAATAAATAAAAATTTAAAGAATATATATTATATATAATATATATATATATATAAAATATATATATATTATAATATATATATATATATAATATATATATATATATATTTTTTTTTTTTTTTTAACAAATTATAATGGTAATTTAGATTTTTCAGCAATTAATGTTTGATGTGTTGTGTGTGTGTGTGTGTGTGTGTGTGTGTGTGTGTGTGTGTGTGTGGGGTTGTGTGTGTTGTGTGTGATGACTTAACAATAAACATTAGCAATAGCAAACACTAACTTGATATTCACCAAAACTTGTTCAAGGGGGAAGTTTCATGAAAACTAGGTAAGTAAGGTTTTAAAAAGTCTTGCATTCAAGTACATTATGGGTATTTGAAATACTATTGTTCCCACATAAGCAGTGAACATCCTTGCTAAATTTTGTGACAAAAGCATTTAATCAGATTCTATTAAATAACCCTTGACACTGTCTTTCTTTGAACAACATTTGTGTAAGTCTTTGACTGATGTATGCTTTCAATTTCAAAGATACTTTTTTTTTCAGGTTGTAACCCATCTTGCAAACTGTTCTTTGCTGTATTAGTTCAGGTGAATTTTTTCAGGATGCTTTTCTAAAGTGTGTGTGTGTGTGTGTGTGTGTGTGTGTGTGTGTGTTGTGTGTGTGTGTGTGTGTGTTTGTGCGCGCGCGCGTGTGCTTGTTCTAAATGTGTGTGTGTGTGTGTGTGTGTGTGTGTGTGTGTGTGTGTGTGGTGTGTGTGTGCTAGTCTGACGTGTGGTGTGGTGTGGTGGTCGGGGGGGGGGGGGGGGTGCGTGCGTGAGTGCTTGCGCGCGTGTGTGTGCGCTGGTGCGTGTGGGTCTCCGTGTGTGCGCAAGGGGGGGGGGGCTGCGTGCGTGCGCGCGGGTGGTGTGTGTGTGTGTGCCCGCGCGTTGGTGTGTGTATGTGTGTGTGTGTGTGTGTGTGTGTGTGTGTGTGTGTGTGTGTGTGTGTGTGTGTGTGTGTGTGTGTGCTTATCTTAATTACTTTGATAGCAAGTATGCTTGTACATTGCTTTCATTTAAAAAAATAACCCTTTTATTATAATATTTAATTTTGTACTGTTAACAAAAACACACAAAAAACTATTTTAAGTTTATCAGTGTACAACCATATCATTTTTTTTTCTGAGGGGTGGGGGTGGGAGTGGGGGGGGGGGGGGGGGGGGGGAAGGGAATTGGGAGGGAGGTAGCAGGTCATTATTTTGTGCATTTTCTTATATTTTGTGTTCTGTCTTAATCACGTTTTTAATAAAGGCTATCAAAAGAAATTTAAAAAAAGATTTTTGGATTAAATTGGAGGAATGTGTATGTCAGAAAATGAGTCTATAGGTACGCGTGCTCGCGCGCACGTGTGTGTATGTATGTATGTAGTATGTATGTGTGTGTGTATGGGGGGGGGGTGTCCCCCCTCCCCCCTTCTCTCTCTCTCCACACACACTTTTCCACTTTTCAGAAGAGTAGGCCATTGTGCCAGAGGCAACCATAATGCAATGTTTACAAAACTGCATGCATTCAGGGGACAGGATGTTTGGTTTTTAAAAAAAAACAAACACGAAAAACTCACGTGCGTATTATTTCTTTTTAAATATTTTTTTTTCGTAAGCGAGGAGCATGCAAGAGTGGCTTAACTCCACGAACTTTACGCAGTCCATGGAAAAGAGTTCAACTCACCCATTTCTTTGCCGCTTTCTGATTGGTGGAGAGCGGAGTCAGCTGACCTTAGGGAGCTAATATAAAGAACATAGCGTGGGTGGCGGGTGGGGAAAATAGTAGAGCCGCGTTAGCTATTTCAGGCCCAGGGGTGGGGGGCGGTTGTGTATTGCGATTTTCTAAAATATAAGTCGTTTTTTTTGGTACTTAGAAACTTTTTTGGTCCCCAAACTTTGGCAACATATTCACTAGATCAGGCCCTTGGGTGTGAGGGGTTGTTATGAAAAATCGCAAAATGAAAAAAAAGTGTTCCCAAAATTTTGCAAACCAGACTGACACACACCCAAAAAAATGAAAGCAAAATCACACAGATCAGACCTCTGTCAGACTTCACTGATTTCTGACTCCTCCCCCCTCCCCCACTCCCCCTCCCTCCCCCTGACTCCTGCAGAAGTGGTTGAGGGATGGTGGTGCATGTGGAGACTGGAACCCCTGCCTCAGTTACCTCAGTACACTGCTCTAACCACTTGGCTACCGTGCATACCCCCCCATACCACCTTTCATTTAACTTTTTTTTTTAGTGTTTTTTTTTTCCCTGTCCCCCCACCTCCACCCCTGTGTGTGTGTGTGTGTGTGTGTGTGTGTGTGTGTGTGTGTGTGTGTGGTGTGTGTGTTTTAGTTCTTTTCTGTTTTTTTTCTTTTTTTTCTTTTCTTTCTTTTTTTCTTTTTCCTTTTTTTTTTTTTAAAGTTGGTTCATTTTTATGTTTCTTTTTTCTTTCTTTTTTCCTTAATTTTTTTCTTTTCTTTTTTTAAGTGGTTCTTTTTTGTTTCTTTTTCTTATCTTCTTTTTCTGTTTTATTACAGGTAAATGTAGGTATGCCTCGATTACATTTAAATCACTTTTACAGCCTGAAAAAAAGTATCACGAAAAGATAAAATTTAGATATGGCATCATTGCATTTAAATCACTTTCAAAAACCGGAAAAAAGATGTTACTGCTATCACGATAGGTAAATTTAGATATGGCTTCATTACATTTAAATCACTTTCAAAACCTAAAAAATTATCAAGATAGAAAAATTTAGATATGGCTTCATTACATTTAAATCACTTTCAAAACCTGAAAAAAATATGTATACTGCTGTCGCGATAGGTAAATTTAGGTATATCTTGATTACAGTTAAATCACTTTTACAGCCTAAAAAAATATCACGATAGGTAAATTTAGATAGATCTATAGCTTCATTACATTTAAATCACTTTCACAACCTGAAAAAGGATGTTACTGCTATCAGAATAGGTAAATTTAGGTATATCTTGATTACAGTTAAATCACTTTTACAGCCTGAAAAATAGTTACAGCTATCGTGATAGGGAAATTTAGGTATATCTTGATTGCAGTTAAATCACTTTTACAGCCTGAAAAAATATTACTGCTATTAAGAATGCTTTAATTACAATTAAATCATTTTTACTGCCTGAAAAATATTACTTCTATCACCATAGGGAAATTTAGGTATGCTTTACTTACATTTAAATCACTTTTACTGCCTAAAGAAATATTACTGTTATCCCGATAGGTAAATTGAGGTATCTCTTGATTGCACTTAAATTACTTCTTCAGCATGAAAAATATCTTACTGCTATCACGATAGGTAAATTGAAGTATGTATATATTACATTAAAATCATTTTTAAAGCCCCCCAATAATATGACCTGTCACGATAGGTAAATTTAGGTTTGTCTTGATTACATTTAAATCACTCTTTCAGACTAAAAAAATATCCTACTGCTATGACGATAGGTAGATTGAGGTACGCTTTGATTTCATTTAAATCACTTTACAGACTGAAAAAGATATGACTTCAATCACATAAGGCAAATTTATGGTATGCCCTGGTTTAATTTCAATTTGGCAAAGGTAGTTTAAAATTGTATAAAAAAAAAATCCCAGATATAATGACAAAAATATAAAAAAGCCTTTTTTTTTGAGACAAAAATGACACTGAAATCCATTCTCTCTCTGAATGTACAAAAATATACAGACCTGAAATAGAAATAACTGTTAAAGTACTGAGTAAATATAAATGACCAATGCCTGAAAAGTGTGTTACACAGTGAAAACGTCTGCCTATCAAGACATGGGGATGTGCATGTATACTTTACACTTCGAAACCCAGGGAACTTGGCCGAGTTGTTGTTGTGCGTTCCCCAGCTTAACACTCTGGGGGTCTGTCAGCCAGAATGTGCCACACTCTGACTCACTCATCCATCCCACCTGGGAATCACTGCGAGATTGAAATTGCACACTGAATGAGAAGTTAGCGTGTAGGACTGTTTTACAAGTACCTCGCTATATAGGCAGCCATACTCCGACTTCAAAGGAACCTGGGAACTTCAGAGTAAGATGGTGCAATGTATTGATGTACAATAGGTCAGTGTTGTTTATGAATGTCACTGTGTCTGCCATCTTGGTTTTTT